>CM075870.1:20186390-21386390 GCA_038021265.1 Cyprinella venusta | reverse complement strand
GGACCCAGGGTGAACCCCATAAACCTCCATTATATGACTGACAGACAAGAACGGTTTGACCTAAAAATATCAAAATTGAAAATACTGTGGAAACAAAGACACCTACATCTTGGATGTCCTTGAGGTAAGATAAAAGATTTCAAAAATTTATTTCAAAGTCAACTATCCCTTTAAGATCTTAACAACTTGCATGAAAAACGTTCATTTTTCAGTATGTTCAGTTAAAGTTCCATTTTGAGATTTGACAAAAGCTTGAAACTTTACCTGGTTTTCCGAAGTTGTTCATACAGGAACTTCAGCAGTTTTGGATGAATGGGGACGTTTCCTTCATCTCAGCCTTTTCTACCTTTGTTCAGGATTTTTACGCAGGAAAGTTGGAAATGAAAAAAAAAAAGGATATGTTTTTAGCTACACAAGAAATTAAATGAAGGAAAATTGACAATAAAGTATCATGTAGACCAGGTTGAGGTTGAAAAACAAATGTACAGTATTTTACGTTCACTAAATTATCAACTATAAACAAATTATCAGCCATCCCTAATTCTCTCAAACTCAAACACTGTTTAAAAATGCTAAGACTGCATGCTCAACTATAGGCTACATTCTAATATGTTTCATTATTTTCAACTAAATAAACAGAAACATATCATGTTCTATAAATAATTTAATTAAAAATGTGTTGCTTACCTTTATATGAACTCCAGGATAAGTGCCATTTTCTTCAGGTATTTTGCATCTTACTGCCTCAATAGGGTAGGAGATGTAGTCAATAACTTCTTGAATGACAGCAACTCTGAATGTCCACCACCTTAAACAGAAAAAGATATTACAAAATGAAAAACATAACACGATCACTTCTAAAAAACGCTTTAAACATAGTTGTTTAAATCTTCCCTATACAATTTGTATTTCTACTGACCATGTAAACATAAATATCTTTGAAGGGGGTATTCAGCAACCAACTTTTTCTATAAACTGAGTCTGAGTTTATTCTTCAGACTCTAAATTTAAATGTGTTTTGCCAGTATTGAACATTCATAATAATGCTAATAAAACAAAATACAAACCCATAAGAAGCATGCAGGTGGTGCTTTGGATGTAAACTACAGCAGAAAAGTCCTGTTAATAGATAAGAAAACAACAGAAACATTATGAAATAAACAAATGAGGAGGGAAAGAATGACTAACATTACAGGCAGAAGTTTAGATAATAGCAGTCATGCTAAATGTAAATTAATCTTTTATTATTTGGGGTTAAAAGTCGTGTGTGTGTGTGTCAACTAAAACAAAAACATGAAGTCTAACGAAAACATAACGTTAACTTACCTCATTTTGCAGAAAAGGTGCTGGTGTTTTCCTTGATCCAGCTGTACCGGTTAAGTTACTGGATATTCACACACAGTCTCTTCACGTTGTGTCTTCATGCCTTTCAAATCAAGCAAGTCTTAATGGCGTTTACTTTTCTTGACGATTCCTCTGGTAGCTTTTGTTTGACGGACGGCATTAAAATTCTCTAAAAGACACTAACGTTAGAACTGGCCTTTAGCACAACTGGTTAACGGATTCGCTCGGCAAGAAATAAACCGCATCACGACAAATAAAAGTAAATAAGCCCATTACAATAAGGACACTACAATCGAGAACCTCCACGAGTCTTAACTAAATCTTTCAATGTGTGACGATATGCATAAAATGAAAAACGTGACGCGGCTCCGACATTCATTTGCCTAATGCCAGATGGTAACTAAAAATAACGTTACGTTAACAGCTTTTTTGACATCAAGCAAAACATAATTTTCGTTTTTGACTAGTTCAAGTTTTACCACATAAGTGTCGGAATGGCATCCACACACCCGAAATCCGGCTTTAGAAAGCAACTTTCCCCGCGGTCATCTGCGTGTGTAATGGAGGTTGCGTCTTAAACTTTTCGCGCTGCCAGGATCTTGTTCCCACAATGCAACGCGCAATTCAAAAATAAGGGTAAAAGACCCGTAAAAGACAAATACGGAAAAAACCTTCAAATTTATATGGTACATTGTTCCGTTTTTTTACGGATTTTTTTTACAGTGTAGCATTCTTAGTAACAATTCAATTGTAGAGCACTCTAATTGTAATTCTTATAGTTATAATTCAATTAGAGAGCTCTGTAATTAAAAATGAATGGAGGTCAATGGAGACATTTGACTTGTAAGAATTAATTTGAAGAGCTCTCTAAATGTAATTGTTACTAATAAGAATTCAATTAGAGAACTCTGCAATTGTAATTTTTACTAGTAACAATTGAATTAGAGAGCTATTTAATTGTATTTTTACTAGAACTAGAGAGCTCTCTAACTGCAATTGTAACTATAATAAGAACAGAATTGTAGGGCTCTAATTGAATTCTTAGTACAATTACGATGAGTAAGGCTGGATACAATTTAAGCTAAAATGGCTTTCCATACATAACCGCAATCATGCTCATTATATAATGGTTAAAAAAAGGACTACATTGAAAATTTTGACTTTCACTTAAAGACACACATAACACTGCTCATGCAGATGTAGCGCAGGCCAGACTGCTGGTAGGTGACAATTCTCAAATGTGTTTGTACCGAATTAGGTCCCTTAAATAGAAAAGGTAGTTGTGTGTACATAGTGAGTTTATCCTGTAACAACAACAACCCTTTGGATCACGGAGGAGAAAACTTGACATTTACACTTTCTTATATTGCATGCTGTGTTGCAGCACAGTATGGACTTTAAAAACAACAATAGTAACCAATGCTGTCTGCTGATGCAAGTATAGACTGTCAACTACAAAACTATCAGATCTCCAACAAAGTTTTTCTTAGACAGCCACAATTTATTTGAAATAAAAACTCTTTACCTGTTGTTGTAGTACACAATCCCAGTGCAACTATTTGCGTTCTCTTTTATTTTAGATATTCAGTTTCAAAGTGCCTCTTAGACTTCAGCTAAATGTGAACACATTTATAGACCATTTCAAAAGATGTAAACAACACTGGCCCAGAAGCACTTCCTGTTTCAGTTTTTTAACACTACATAAAAGCTGGGATAAAATACAACCAACAGAACATTTAAAACTGAATCAAAACGTTAAACAAACATCTTTAAGAAGTTTTCTTTACATGTGAAATAAAGAAAACACTTACAAACTGAAACAGGAAGTGCTTCTGGACCAGTGTTGTTTACATCTTTTGAAATGGTCTATAAAGCTCCAGTGATCTGCCTTTTTTTTTGAGCTTTAGACAGCTGTTTAACCAAGCCAAGCATCCCTGCAGGTATGGCCTGATTTAGTTTTGTAATTATAAGCAAACCATCAGTGCGGTGCAAACTATTCTCAAATAGACGCACTGAGGAACTTAAACTTTTGATATCAGGCTGAAAGCAGATGCTGGCGATATTGTTGAAATTACCTAAAAAGGTCTCTTTTTTTTTTTTCATCAGATGCAAACAGGGCTCGCAAATTCATTATAGCTGTAATGAACTGTTTTGCATCTAAATAGGAACAAACACAATTATCAGCTCCAAACTCCACAGAAGTTGCATTCTGTGTAAAGAAAAATACAAGTTGTATGGAATTTAGTTTGCTGTCGTTTGAAATAACAGTTTAAAAGTAAATTGAACAGTTAAGTCAGGACAGAGAAGACAGATCAAGGATGTACCTTCTGCCCTTCAGCTTATTATTGCTTGGATTTTTTTTTCTTTCTCATCGAGAAAGCAGGACACCTGTATAATATATTCAAATGAGTGCTTTTCGCTCTTCATGGGAGGGAGAGTTCTTGTTATCTTTACCGGACACCCTACAGAACAAACAGTGCCGCCTGGCCTCTTTACGTCTTTTATATCTCCAAGTGGAATATGATTTTAAAGCCGGTAAAATGTGGTGGCTATCAGATGACAGGGCATAATTCACAGATTGATCAAAGCACAGGTAACGGCGGGATGGCTGAATTACGGCTCGTCTGGAGATGCTGACTAGTGACAGGGTCCTGATTAGACATTTCTCGCGGTGTTAGAACAAAATGAAGGACATTTGCTCTGTTAATCAGTCAACTGGGCACAATTTTTACCTGGACATTAATGCAGAATTGAGTTTTCCCTGTAATTGCAGAGGAAGACATTTGTGACATGAACAAGACACCGTTTCAAGTCTGTGGAAGGAATCGAGGTAAAATAAGCCTGGCAATCAGGCAATGACAGATTTTCATGGACTCACGATTTAACACATTCCAATGACAACCACATATGTATGTGTTGTTACATTTCTAGGCATCAGCCCAAGCCTTTGAATCATCTTATTTTTTAACTGACAAACAAAAGTTGGTTTTGTGTATATACAAAATGTTAATCTCATCAGTAAAACTGCTGCGTTATTTTCCCCCAAACCAGTTACACGTGCAAACCACACCCTGCTGAAATGCTAAATCACTGACAAAATCTTTGTTGACAAACGTAGTTATTTTTTTCCGCAATAACAAAGATGGTACAAAAGGGAATCACGCTAATTAAAACAATTTTGCATCTGCCAAAAATGATGTGAAGTGAACTTGAACTAATGCATCGTTCACCTTGGAAGAAGGAATTAGGAGCTGGGAATGATGTCACGCTTGAGGTGACCACGTTCCAGTACACAGGTAGCAAAACTAAGACGGACGAGTCCAGGCAAACCTTTGTTGTGCTTGCTCTTTCAGAATACAAACACAGAAAAATGTGATATTTTGCATAGATAATGCCTATCATGTCCACAAATAGAGGTTGAATAGTGCTGTGTGTACAACAGAAGTGCTAATAAACAGTATTTTACTACTGTTTCACTGTACTGAGCAGCCATATTGCATTCTGAAGTCACAGTTGTTGCACTTGGACAAATAGAACACACCACAAATTAGGCCTGCGTTTTAGTCAGAATGTGTATGTCCAGTTGTGAAGATGAACATAGCAGTGTGTCTAAAACCAAGACAATGGGTGTCTCAACGTTGCTCTTGGTACTGACCTGAGAGTCGACCATTTATAGTGCTGTCCGTTTGTCAAAATTGTTCTAATTCACTGATATCAGTCTGTTGACAATTGCCAGTAATGTTTATACGAGTACTCATGTCACCAGTCATTAGTAGGCTATAGCATTTACATTTAAACTGTAACCTGATTACTTTTATTATAATTTATTTTTAGAGGTCGAACGATATGTTTTTTGTTTTCACGCCGATGCCCATACCGATCTTTTGAAATCCGGGTCGGCCAATGGCCGATTAATGCTGCTGATTTATTTTGGCCGATATTTGCTTGGTTTTTTTAACCTCTATTTGAAAGATAAAATGTAAAATGATAATTACTTAACATAGACAAACTTTCTCAACAAAAACTTTTTATCCTCTTAAAAAATGTCCTGAAACTTGTATTTTTGTTTTGTTTGTTGACGGACAAAGACAAATCGACATAACCTAATTATCACAAAAAAGGAGAAAAAAAAAACTTAAATGATTTAATTTTTTTCTATATAAGATTTATTATATTTTATTTAATCTAACTTATAACAATAATGTATTTCACTTGTAAATTGCTGTTGAACAACAAAAGCAACCACCAGATGGGAAAATTATATTTTACAAAAAATTTAAATGCACCACAACGCACCGTCCTTCTTCTTCAGACAACGGCATCCCCCTGTTGGACCTTTTATTCTACAGTGAAATACAGTCACACTTTACACTGTTTGGCCAGCATTTTAACTATGTTTAATCCAGCTACTAACTAACGGTCAGTGTTGTGCCTGAACGCGTTCATATTTAGGTCTCCTGCTCACTCGGCTGGAAAATGACTCTAGCGGCAGCGTGCGTCAAACACGTGTTCCACAACAACACTAGGCTGCCCATGCACCTGCCTAATAATCGGCTTGATATACTTGGATATTGGCCGATGCCGATTATGTAAAAAATGCCAAAAATCGGCCGATTAATCGGCTGACCGATTATTCGGTCTACCTTTATCTATTTTACATTTATTTATTTTTAAATCAGTAGGCCTACTTTACACAATGTTGTTCTTGTTTAATTTTGCACTTTCTCTGTAACCAAAATTTTGTAAGCCTGTACTAAAATTAGATATCATTTAGCCTGACTAAAACGTTTGAATATGTCATTTACTTTGAAAAATATGACTAAAACTGTGAAAAAACAACAACATTTTATTTATATTTGCCATTGTGGGATTGAACATAAAAACCAAGGAATTTTTTTTTCATCCAACAAAGAAAAATGAGCAATGCATCATCTTTCTTTACATGCTAAACAAGAAAGGCAAAGCGAGGAATGCTATCATAATGCATAGATGGCAACCTGTTGAAAGAGACTGTATAGCTTTTAGAATAAGAATGAACCGTCGCTTGAGCTTTTCTCTGATAAAATTCTGTTTCCTCCACTTCTGCTGTCATCACTGCTCCAAAGCAGTCACTGAAATATACCCCCCCCCCTCTCTCTCTCTCTCTCTCTCTCTCTCTCTCTCTCTCTCTCTCTCTGTTGCTGAAACCTGAGCCATAAATATAGAGCCTTTAGCCTCTGTGTCTTGGTGCTGTGCTCTGCGATCGCTGCTTATGGTACTCCGGTGTGTGCTTTCAGCAAGGCCAAGCTGTGTTGTTGAGGTCTCAGCCTCCAAAATCTCATAAAGGAGATCAATCCTAACTAAGACAGTAATTTTTGCCAATCAAAGTCTGGAGAGGAGCATAAAACACTTGAAATGCCCGCTCGTATGTTGTGAATTATACAGCTAGCATTGTGGACCGACACAACATAAATTTATAATTATATCCACAGTCGCAAATGTACACTCACAAGAGAGAAAAAAAAGAAAAAGATTGCAAGAAGACAAACATGTTTACAGTAGAGTACTCAATTCCTTTAAACATATAAGCATGTCTTTTTATAGTCCGTTTTAAAAGATTTATCTGTCATGCTATGAAAAGTGACACAAATTTCTTAAAGCGTACATAACCATGTTGCAGCCTGGGTATTCTTGGTTTAAGTAAAATTACAATTTTAATCACCCCATACTTCTAAGTTAGCAGAAATGATATTGCTGCTTGTTTTTCTTAATAGTCCATTACCAAGTAGCATATCAGGCCATCGTGTCATTATGAGTTTGAGGTGCACTGAGGCCTGGTCTGAACTTAAATGGGGCAGCAGGATGAATAAAAGTCTTAAAACCTAAAACAGGCATCGGGCTGCAGCATATTCATCAAAACCAAATGGACTGTTCTGTCATACAAGGCACTGCTTGCATCATTAAAGTTAAAATAAAATTAAAATATAAACGCTTGTGAGTTCGGAAACTAAGTGGCAGTTTTTTTTTTTTCCTAGGCTGGAAGATAAGTTTGCATGATTCAGTTTAGTTGCAAATTATTGAGGTTCAGCAGGGCTCTGGCTGTACTTGGTATCCACTGCCAATTTATTATTAAGACATAATGTTATTTGGAGCTCCCCTACAGCACGGCAGGAAGACAGCTAAATAATCTCAATCCATTTTCTCCATTTTTACACAAACTGTATAGTGTTATCTACATTCATAAATCTCCACCAGCAGTGAACCCAGCTACCCAAGTAATTGTAAGAAACAATAATTATCTACCATGTTCCACTTTAGTAATATGTTTAAATATAAGTTTATTAACAACTACAAGCCAACATATGCCACAAAATTAACAAACCCTACTGATGTAGGGTTGTATATGCTATTCAGCTCAGCTTTAACAAAAACACAAACAGTATACAAATATGATAATATTGAGCCTCAGACACAGAAAAAAACAAAAAAAATGTATTATTTATTTAAGTCAGTGAAAGGAGAAGCTTAATAAAATAAAAATGTATGAATCTATCTAAGTACAACTTATGCAGCAGTATTTTATCATCTTACATTTTATCTAGTTTAATTTGATGTTTAATTAAAGGCGGTCTAAGCGATGTCACGTTTTTTAGGCCCAAACATTTTTTGTCACATACAGCAAACATCTCCTCACTATCCGCTAGCTGCCTATCCCCTAAACACACTGTAAAAAACGCTGTCTATGCAGGCAACCCAGGCTCCACAAATGGCAACAAAAACAAACTGTGGCAACCCGCTCCACGAAACATAACAAACTGTTCCAGCCAATAATTGACAAGAAGGCCCTGGGGGTGGGGGGCAGTGCAGATGATGAGGGGGAGAGTCTATCTAGCCTCTGTTTTGTTTGAAAACACTTTAAACGCCAACAAGAAGCATGTCACCCAACATCGCTTAGAGCACCTTTAAGGTTTATTGTGATATACAGGGTTTTAACAGGTTTTTAAAAATTCATGTCCCAAAGACAGTCAAAATTTAATTAGACTACCATGAGATTGACAATCAAACCATTTTAAGATCCTCTTTTCATGGACAATTTAATGAAAATAAATAAATAAATCAATAGAGATGCAAGACTAAAATAAAGAAAATATGACGATTTGTAGTCTTGCCCAATTTTGTGGTTTTATTGGAGAAGAGATTATGGTCAATTAGTCATGCTCAAAAAAAAAAAAGCAAAAAAAAAAAAAAGAGAGAGAGAGAGAGAGGGCAATCTGCAGTGTCTCCGCTCATCTGTATGAGAAAAGCAGATCTCACTCAGTATTCCATCACTCATAGAGAGTTATCCCCTCTCAATACACCTGTGAATTTCATTATAAAATATTCTCAGGTTCCATGCAAGGTCAGTAAGATTAAAAACAAATAATAAAAAAAAAGCATTAGGGGGTCTGCAACTTATTTGAAGTAACTGTTTGAAGTTTCACTCACGCAGCGAGATGAATTTAAGTGGAAAGAGCAGCAATTTTCAAATAACTTATCACCCAAGGAACTGAATAAGATAACGTGACACAAATATACAATTTAACTTTTTGAAATATCACCTGTCTTCTACTGGCCTTCAGATGGAAAGCGCATAGGCAGGTATGCTACTGTACTGTATGTTATTTTCTCTACTTTAAGGATGCCTCGAGATTACGGCTTTAGCTGCTTACAGCTTTTTTCATTACCTATAGCTAAGAAAACATTTCAGGTCTATCATATGTTTCTGTCAGACTGCCCCTCTTTATCTTTAAAGACATTTTTTGAGGCTCGGGGCTGAATTGAAGTCTGCATGGCACCGGAGCTCAGTCTCCTGCCCACATTAGTGCTCTGACAGCAGGGGTGCCATCACATGCTTGAAAGTAAGCAGTTCAGAGACCCATGATGCTATCCAGCCACAGAACTCTGATGGATCCGCTCAGTCGGCTATAGCGTCTTTACACAAGCAAATCCTTGATTTAACTGTTTGACAAATAATTGCAGAAAAATGAAGTGGAGATTTGCCACAGGATTTAGGACTGGAAAACAAAACTGTGTGCAATGCTGCTTATGAACCTAATATGCATACTATGTATTTACATAGTGTCAGCAAGTGTAATCTTTCATACATGATCCGCAGTTTTGATTGTACATGCACACAATGCAAACAAGACCAGATGGCTCTATGAATTGAACAGGTGTGTGGTTAAATGTTGCTTCCTTTACATAAGCGAAACAATGAACTGAAGCACATAGAAACAATAGAAAAAAATAGAATCCTATAAAGGTCATTAAATCATGTTTATATCTCTGAGAAATATAGAAAAAGGGAACTATTTTATTGCATGTGTATTTTTAGGGTCCCCTGAGGTTACGACGAGTCAAGCATTTGATGTCAACTTTTGCTCTGCTTTGTTGCACTGCGATTGCAGATGAATGAATGCTGTCAAACTGTTTCTTACAGAACAATTGAGATCAAAAGGGAAAAAAAGTCAAAATAAAAGGAAAAATGTATGTAATAAATTAATATGATAGAAATTAAGTTAGCATTCAATATATGGCAATTGTATTCATGTGTTTATTTATTTAGAATATAATTAATTGATTTAATGATATTAACAGCAAAAGTATATCATTTTTGTTTGGACAGAATTAAAAAATAATAATTAAGTTAAAATAAATAATAATCTAAATTAAAATACATATATAAAAATAACTTAATTGTATTTATTTATTTACCTTTACAGCAAAAATCTGATTTTTTTTTTCTTTTTTTTTTTTTTTGGAGGACAGAATTTACTAAAACAATCCTGTTGAAAACTTGGAACCAGGTGTTTGAAACTAAAATACAAAACCGTTTAATACTGTAAACTTTTGACTCCAAACCTTTTTGCTATTGAGATATAGCCCTTAACTAGCCCAGTCTCCACTATATTTAACTCTTGCCGTTGCTCACATCTCCCTCATTTATAACAGTCAATGAAATCAGTAAATGGACTGCTCAGAGTCCTAGAGAAAGTGAAGTATGTCATCATGATCGTCATCACAGTGAAGATTAGACTTCCAATTAAAGTCTGTCTTGCTTTTCTTCTTTTGAGGAAGCAAATGACCTTGACTACCCTGCTCTCTAGAAAGATTGCTACATGTCTTTTTTTTATTGAACCAAGCAAATATATAATCCAACAGAGATGTAAAGAGCGTGGGGAATACCTTATGTGATCTCTTCTATGCTGATGTACCACCAATTACATGTAATATCTCAATGCCAGTAAAGGGCTTGTGGAAAAACATAAATCTTAGCACTCACAGCAGGGAGGAAATGAGGATACGTTTCAGGCTTTCTTTCTCAAGGAAGCATTTGTAGCCTTCGGCAACTTAAATTGTGTTTGTTGGCCTTCTTTTTCATTCTTTTCTTGCTTTTTTATACTTTGTGAGTTTACTCTTTTCCTTTTTCTATAAACTCTTGTGTGAATTGCAGGCCTATTTGCTGGACACAATTCCTCCCTGCATGCGTTTGTAGAGCCGGTTTTGCTTGGTTACATTCTTTTGCCGCATTCTGTGTGTTTTAGGTCATGTGTGGAGCTCTTAGTTTAGTCACATTAAAGACAATCTGACATGCAGTTAAACCAATCTCGCTGTTCCACGTCATTGCACCAAGGTGACACCAAACTGTCATGCTGCGATGTTCGTATATTCTATTCCCTACCTTTATTTTCCAGGGTTGACATTTATATTTTGCAACCTCCTCTAAAAATTTTGAAAAACATCCTTTGTGTGGGAGTTTTTCAGTGAAAACCTACTTGGCTGTCCGCAGATTGCCTGCTTTACTACACAAAGACTACGACCTCATCATTAATGTTTTAGAAATAGCAGGCAATCACTATTTACTTTCTGCCTGACCAGATTTATTATATTTCAGAGTGACTCATGATCACCCTGTATCTACTGGTTTGGCTGCCATCACAATAGATATTGGAAAGGCCAATATCTGACCCATGCAATTACAATTTTATTGGGTTCACAGATATTGCCTAGAGGACCAAAATCTCCGCTGAAGGATACATACAATGATTCACACTAATGGGTGCATTTGATTCACATTAATGACCAATCCTGATTACAAGAAAATCTCTAACATCTGCTAATAACCAACAATAGACGAATATAATGGCACTATGCATCCCTAGCAAACATTGCTAGATTTAAATGGTTGTCAAATAAGAAGACAATTGAAAATCAGGAAGACTTTGACCCCTTGTTACTCGGAAAAGTTAATTTTCTATTGTACAAACATTAACGTTACATTGACCAATTCCAGAGTAATGACTTAAATGGACTGTAAATATCTGCAAACATTGATTTTGAAGCTTCTAATCCAAAACAAGAAAGGCAGAACAAAGAAGTGAGGACATGATAAGTAGCTGTTGACTGAGTATCTCTGACATGCAAGAAAAGCTTATACCTCTCACCCACCATTAACCACTCAATCTTTTCCCATTAGTGCTGGAGTGCCTTTTGATTTTGATGAATTTATATAACATGCATCATGGCCTATTCTCTAGTGATGAATGCAGATATTGATTGTGCCTCTCCGAAGACTGCCTCAACCAACTTCATGGCAATTAGAGTAATTAATATAGACATGGCTGATTCTTACAACACAGTTACTGTTGTTCACTGTTCAACATTGAAATGTGACAAAAACAGCTGCACATCCTGTTAAAAAATTAAAATGGGACTGAGATTTAATATGTAGAGGTATCACAGGTGCAATATGTGCTATTATAATAACATTTAGAGTTAGCACAATGTCATAATTTTTACAGTGAGGGATCCTTGCTCAAGCCGACTAGTGCGGAAATACTGGTTGGATGTTAGATGTTCTATCTAGCATATCGTCTATTTTCGTTGCACAGTAACAAAGGTTGTAAAACGGTTCACTCATATTACTATGAATGGAAGATAGTGCAATGCACAATATGGTGAAATCATTCTTGTTTTCAAAATAATAAACATGAATATTAACAGCACTGCTAGACGGACATGTTTGACCACTGCGCTGGTAGCAGAGAATCTCAGGCTAGGCTAAGCTATTGATATAAGAATTGATTCCCCCTTTTACCTGATTTATAATATTTGCAATTTGTATTGAGTATAGTTTACCTGATATCACTGTATACTGTGGCAAGTCTAATATAATTGCTACATCTTGAAATCTGACAGCAAACTTACAATGGAGAAAACTTTCTTTTATTATTTGTTAACACTCTACTGAATAAAACGAGTAATGCATTTTTAACACTCTAGTAACTCCCATTAATGAACAAAAAAAAGTAAGCAATAATAATAATGCTTAGTTAAATGTAGTACTTCACTGTTAGCTAATTGGTAACTAGATTTTTATACCTCCCAGAGGACTGCTAAGACGTGCAGTTTCATAATTAATATGAATAATGTATAATGTGTAATAATTATAATGTGTAAAAGTGAAGGTCATTGTAACCCACTAATAATGACTCAAGTATTACCAAATCCTTCAGAAGGAATTACTAATGATTTTGATCCATATTCTAAAGTGATTTTTTTTTTTTGTGTAATGTTTTGGATAATAATACGGTGACCCAGTAGTGCACACAACACAACACAATTTAAAAAAAACAAACATAGGTTCACAACGAAATTTAGCCACAACACACCGAAATGAATGAAATGATTTCTTAAGGTATAAGATACATTTTTTTTCCTCCATTTTTCAATCTACGACAGTAGGCGTCCGCAAAAAGTTTTTATCAGTGCCATGGACTGTGGTGAATAGTGCTACAGAATAGTAATGTCTTTTTAGCTGTGTGTGTGTGTGTGGTCCCTCCAAATGACATTATTTAGAGGTGCTCAGTGGGTGATCTCAGCGGGAAATGTGACCTGAATTAAAGGCCTTCTCATCCTACTCGAATTACCCCAAGTGGATTTGATCCTTTTCCCTTCACACGAGCACATAGATCAGGCCGCGTACAAGACGAACTGCCATTGTCTCTCACATTTGTCAGCAGAAGGAGAGCCGGGAAGCGCTCGGGCTACCTACAAGCCTAAGTGGCAGACACTCAGAAAGTGACACTTCTAATACCATTGCTGATGACAATGACAGTATTTTTTCTCAGAGTCGAAAACTCATTTTGTACACGCCGCACCGCACAAATCTATCCTCATTTTGTCTGGGCCACCTGCCAGATTTAATGACAGCTGCTTATCAAGGCAGAAAATATATGCAGTTGTGCAGAACAAGGTTTCCCAGCAGTCAGTGGGAGTGTCACTATGTGATAAACCTTCGTCATACTCATGGAAGTCTTTATGTCTGTCTAAATGTAAGTAGGTTTGTTTACTATAATAGTTTAAATTGCGGCTTCCAAGTTAATTTCTTTATTGTAATGGATATTTTTTTTAATAAAAACAAGGGTCTGAAATCTCTCAAGATAATACAATAATATAAGAGACTGTATAATGTCTATGAATTAGATTGTTTTTCTCAGTAGCTGTATTTCCATTACCCTTCAATTGTGAATTGAAAATGTGCACAACGGATTTTTTTCTTTTTTTACGCTTGCACGAGGTGTTTTTTCAGGCAGTGCGAAAAAAGGAATATTTCGCAAAACTACAAAGGAAACAGTTTGCGCATTTACAGTCACCTGACTTAGAAGACACAGTGTGTCTGGGGTCAATCAATCAATCAATCAATCAATCAATCAATCAATCAATCAATCAATCAATCAATCAATCAATCAATCAATCAATCAATCAATCAATCAATCAATCAACCCTGTACTCATCAGGTAATTTCATGGAGTCTTAGGGAAAACAGAGGGAAAGTGAAGCCCAAACTGGTTATTTTATGTTACCAGAACAGTATAAAAACTGAAAAAAAAAACAGGTCTTTGTTCCTTTCTTCAAAAGGTTCTTCTATGGCATCAGGCTGTCAAATGTGTGTGTATGAGTGTGCTTATGTTGTGTAAGTAAGTGTGTGAGTGGGTGTCTAGATGTTGTCAATGTGTTATGGAGCTGTCCTACACTAACTGAAACTGACTGTACATCCACAAAGGCCTTTGGAAACATCTACAATGTCCAACATTGGACCTTGCTGAAGATTGGACCTTGATGTCCCTAAGCCGGGACCTATCTGTCAGTCTGGGTCCAGTGGGAACTATAGTGGGATACAAGGTCAGTAGAGCTGACAGGAGCTCCAAACAATGCATTTCTCTAGAAATCATCTGCCTGCATGTGCTCTGCTCTGTCCGTCCTCTTCCCTTGCCCAACAATAACTTCATGACAGCAACTTCCTGAAGTTTCTAGAAACCCTTTGCAAAAGTTTCTGGACTCTTCAGAAATGCACAAGAGTGCATTGAGAGAAATGGTGATACACTACATTGTGGAGCCCCGAGCAGAGGAAAAAATCCATTGTGAATGTATAATCACAGGGATTGAAGAAATCTAGGAGTATTACAAGACGAGTGTATGTTATCATACATTCAAAAGATTAATATTTTTTTACCCAAACAAAGAGGAAGAATCAAAACCATTGCCTGCGAAAACGAGCATCAGAAAATGAGATGCGCATAGTAAAAAGAAAGATAAATAATAAATATTATTTTTTCCAAAATGGTTAGTAGCTGTATTTGCATTGGTTTTGCAAGTCAAATTAAACTGCTTTTATTTATGTTTATTTATATGCAGTATTTTTTAGGTAAAAAATCCTGAAACATTGAAATTACATTTCGATGATAAAAATAATAAACCTGCTATTCTGCTTTAGAAAACAAATGGCTTGACATCTTAAACATCCCATTACAATCTGAACTGTTAAACATACTTAGTTAATTGCAACAGCAAAACATAAGGGAAGGACATGCTATCCATAATTCATTTTCTAAATCCACAGCAATTATTCCCCCAAGCAACATGCAAATATTAAATAAGAAACTGCCATTTTTGGCATTTGTGAATATGCAATAGGTCGACCTACGCTGGTTTGTTCGAAAGCGGAGAACTTGTGGGATTTGGAGGGGAGAAGTATCATGTTTATGACAGTACAGTTTTGTATAATCCCTAAAAGCACTGTTGCTGGGGGAATCCATTCGTTCTGCTAGCTGATTTAACCCGAAGTGAATGGACTCGTAAAATCTTGCACATGCTAGAGAACTCAGGATATGGCATACTTTAATCTTAAAAACAGCATCCACTACCGTGCCAAGCTAATCTACCTCTGATTTACTTAGTTTGTGAGGTAATGAGAAGCATGGTGAAGCCATTTGCAACCTGCATTAAGTTAATCAATTGCCAAAAGGAAAATGTTTGTATTAAGCAGGCTACATTTGACATGTAATAGATTCAGTAATCAAACAGTTTGAAACATATTTTAAACCAAGTAAGGAATTATATTTTCCAAAGTTATCCATTAAGAAGGAATGGACCCCTTCATTTTATATTGTTTATCATAATCCTGCATGACAAATCAGTTTCCCATTCTTAAACTGAATGAATGTTCTCACTCCTATTTGGCCTCCTGGCAATAGTGACAGGTTTCTATGAGTCTGGATAAATAAAACCCTTACGCTGTAGCTATGCTATGGCCAAAGAGCACTTTCCCCAAGCCTAGCACTTCACCTGCTGAAAGGAGATATGCGTTCTTATGAGTACAGCGCCACAGTTAAAGGGATTTGAGCTGCTTTCATTAATGCTCCATCACTGAGCAGGAGAAGCTTTTAGAGCCAGCTAGGGTTTATCTCTCTGATTGAATCATTCTTTGAATGTGGAAATACTCAACTAGGAGAAAAACCTGAGGTGCCATCTTTCTATGCTTCTCTCTCTTCGGCTTGCTTTACTTTGAGTTTGCTCTCCCTCTCGCTCACACACAATTCAAACCCAAGATTTTATCAGTCTGGCCTTCTCGCAACCATAGCAATAAAACAGACAAACCCTCCCTCTTGTCGGTTTAGTTTTCTACTCCAAGGTGCAAATATATCATAGTCAGTGAACTTTAAAGAACTCTGAATTAAACCCAAACATGGGCCCCATTTATCAAAGTAGTCCACAGTTCATTATTGACTTGTAGGCCCTTGCAGGCTTATTCAGGGTTTTCAGAAACAAATGAACCAATAACACTCCCCCTGTAGTCAATCATTTTATACAATAAAACTCATCTTTGATCACCAAAATGACATATTTTTTTTTAAAAAAAATATATTTTTTTCTTTATGCCTTAAAATGGCTTGAATGTAACATTACACCTTTTCATTATATAGTATATGCGGACACATGAATATGCAAATTAGACCTGCCTCCACTCCACTGACAGTAATTAATATTAGCCTTTTGCTCTACTAGGTTATCAGACAGCTGATATGTTTAACAAACCATTTTGCTGTTAAATAACTCGGACAGCAATCTTCTAAAAATCAGTATCATTAAAAACACTTCAAAAACATAGAACATCAGTGGAGAAAGCCAAAGGCATATGTATCATCATAGGATCGTAATATATATTATTTACATAATTCACCTGCTATATAGTGGTTCTTTAATTGTACCCATCGATTGCTTGTCTGATATTGAATTTAATAACACTGATTTTTGTAATATATTCAGTCTGTAGGGGTTGTTGTTAACATTTAGCAGATGCTTTTCATCCAAAGTGGCATACAGTACACTAATTGCAGAGACAATCCCCCAGGTGCAGCTTGGGGTTAAGTGCTTTGCCTATGGACACAATGGAAACAGAGCAGGACTGTTTTCTCATTAACTCTCCCATTTCCTTGGACACTTGGGATTGTACTGTACCTCCAGCCCTTGTGTTTGAAGCACAGATCCGCATAACGCCACTGCCCATACTCTATTACCCTATGCATTATCAATGTAAGTGTAATTAAAAGATACTTTGCTGGAGCTGTGTCTTAGTAGTAGACTTTTTAGTTCTGATGTTCTTTTCATAGTATATACTTGCAAAGTGCATCTATTTACACTGCGGTGAACTCAGAAACCTTGAGAGAAAGAGTTGCTGAGGGAATTGTGACAGTATATCAATCATGAAGATTGAGATATACCAATGCTGCCTGTCATTTTAAACCTGAGAAGTCCCACACTTCGATTTAATGTGAAGACACGAAGTGAGTGTGAAAAGGTGTTGTAACCCCAGAGATTATACAAGTCCATCAGGTTAACCTACCTGACTCCATAAAGTCGTTGTTGAGGTTGACCCAGGACTCTTTGCTCTTTCGCAGACTATCCTCCATAGCTTTGATGTCCGCAAAGGGGCAGTTACAATCAGGGAACTTTGCGGAGCAGCGGCACCAGCAGTCATTGTTGCGGCACAGTAGCTCGCCCTCTGAATTACATGCCACGTAACTGAGCGCTGCCTCCACAAAACGATTCCGCAGAAACTCAGGAAGCACATCCTGCAAACCTGTGAATGGGGGAAAGAGAGAAATATCGGTTTACTGTCATGTTAGACTCAGAACTAAACTGAAATTTGATTCCAATACCAGATTAAATATTTTGTAAGTTACACAACACTGTTTTACTGCTGCTAGGTTGGTAAACAAGTTCAGAATGATGTCTGGATTTGTTATAGTCTTATACGTTTGGCCAACATCTCAAATCACCACTAGGTCTGGCATTCCTGTATGGATACACACACACAAAAATCAATCCCTGAGTCATATGACACCACTATGAACCCACCCATCATCTTTCCTCTGGCTATCCTCTCCTCTCTTCTCACCCCATCTATCTCTCAACCTACTTAACTCTCAAAGTAATGTTTTCTTTTGTTAAGTCTTCATTTAGAACAATAAAATAATGCAGAGGCATGAGGTGGACCTCTAGTCTGGGTTTCCCCATGCTGCCTTCCCGTCAGTCTGGATACTATGGCCAGATTTTCGCCTCATTTAGGGAACCAATCACAGAATGGGGAGGGGAGCAGCAAGACGATGACGACATCTATTCGTCAAACCGAAGCAGTTTGTTTATATCTATGGATTCAACATGGCAGCAGATGCGAAGCTACCTTTTGATGCAGCCTTATATTGTTCTAAGTAGTTTAGAATGCAAGTTTATTTTGAAAAAAAGAGCAGCTTTTGGCGTTGCACTTCGCGAGACCCCAGTCGTTATTGTTGTCTTACCATTTATCGCCCTAATGAAGGACCAGGTACAGGCGGCGGTCAACCTTGGAATATCTGCCTCTCAGCTGTGTCCCAAGAAAGAAAATACATAAAAAAATTGTCGATACTAGCTTCTGTTCAGCAGTCCCGAGGCCTGAATGAGCGCAAAGTGGCAAGATATGTTAGCCACGGAGTTGTATTGTACCAACCTGCTAGGCATCGTCATTGACGAAGTCCATTTAACTTATAAATGGTAAGTGGTATTTATTAATACCATATTGTCATTATGCCTGTAGACTACCTACTGTGGTTGTCACAGTGCCACTAAGTTGTGTTGCTTTTCAATATCAATATACAGCTACCGCTTTAGTAGAATAACTTTCAGCTGTGCACACATATCGTGCGCACGATAAATTACAATTTTGTGCTTTTTAACTCTCACTCGCTTGATTCGCTCATAACATGGCATTAGTTGGGGAGGGGTGGGGGGGCGGTCAGGTATTGAGATACTGGATAGGGGGCGCTGGCCCAAAAAAGTTTGAGAACCACTGGTCTAGCAGGACTACATTACAAGATATCTGTATGGCGGCAGGCTGGGCAACCCCGTCTACATCTATATGGTTTTATAACCTAGAGGTTCCCGCTTTACAGGCTAAACTACTATCGGTATAAAATCAAGTATTTCGTTTGTACGTAGCAAAGCGCCCCCATCGGACCATCACTAAAGGGCCTCTCTCGATAGGCTGCTGATCCGCCTTGCCGCGGTCCGCCTTGCCCATGTCTGCATGCTGCCGCAACGTGTTTTACATTAATTTAAAATTAAGGACAATTTTTGGCTTCAATATCTTGTGGAAAAGAGGTTTTCCCATAGCGTAAGGTATTACGCAGTACTTGTTCCCTCTTCTAGAGAGAACTGAGGTTATGTTGGTAACCGAGTACGTTTCACAGCCTTCAATTTGCTCAGCAATACAGTGAAGGCTGAGTTGGGAAACAGAGAGCATGTAAAGTGGGTCAGAGAGACTGACAGCCTGACTGCTAACAGCATCAGTGATGGGAGTCCTATTTGGGACGGAGAGGTCTGCTATGTCAGCGCAGTAATGGGGTAATGGGATGAATAAAGACCAACAATCTCTGTGGCAAGGTCATTCGGCCGTAAACCTTTGTCATGAACTGCAGGCACGCTGCAGACAGGGAATCAATTCGGCTATTGCGGAATTCTCCTGCCCGATTAGATATTTTGATAGCAGGCAATGGAAGAATTGACATTTGCCCGGGAAACAAATTATTGATTTTCTTGAGCGATTTGGGAACAAGCGGTAACAAGATGGTACAATTGTAAACAGGTCCAAAATTAATTGTTTGCCACACTTGCCAATTGCAGGTGAATTGAGGAAATATAGGCTAGCTTCTTATTATTTTTATTTTTTTTTTACCAGTCATTAATCTGTATTTTGCATTCTGCTTTTTTCCACTTTCTAAAATAATTATTTATCTCAGAAGTCGCTTTAGTATGGAAGCCCGTTTCCGCCACAATTGAGTAAAAAACTATAATTCTGTAAGTCATAATAATGAGAAACTTTCTCATAATTATGACTTAGTATCTCAGTATAATGAGAAACTTACTCGTAATTATGACTTGGTATCTCTTGAATAATGAGTAATTTTCTCATAATAACGAGAGACTTTATCATAATAATGACTTAAAGGTGCGTTGCGCAACATTTCATGTTAAAAATAGCCATTTTCTATCCCATGCATGCTTAAACATTCGCCTGATGGGCTGAATGAGCCCTTCTCTGATCACTGCGATCGCCTCTATAAGCCTGTACAGTAAAATAAATAAGAGGGATTCGGACTCGAATTTGAGACTGGGAGTGATGTCATGCGCGTTCACGCTCACCTGGCTATGACTGGCAGGCAGGTTTGTGTATTCGCCACCATTCTCCGTATCAGAGAAGACAACTCGAGCGAAACAACTTTAGTCAACTTTCCACAAAAGTAGAAGATGGATTCAAAGGGGCTGTTTACATCTGGTCACTTCATGCGTTTTCTGTGATCGGTTTGCAATTCGATCGTGAAAAGACCAGGTATAAATGCCCTCCGAAACGCATTTGAGACGGATTTGAATCCGATCGCTCAAACCACTTGAGGACATGGTCTGACCCGCATTCCAGAGAAAACTGTTTTACCTCGTCTGCTTGAACGTCATTAAAAATAAAGTTTATCCATGCAGTCCTATTGGAATCGTTAGGCAGGGGCTAAACTAGCCGTGTTGAAGTAGGCGTATCAACATCTTCTTCTTCGGGGGTGGTGTTTTATCCTCTTTGACCTCATAGTTACCCACTTCGAAAAACGAGTCGTTTGCTGAGCCTGGTGTCAATAAAAGCTTTTATTGGACTAACAAGGGTGTTTTCAGTTCTGAAACTTATGGGATATTCTTATAATATGATGACATCCTAGATGTAAAAAGCTCAAGGAAAATTTGATTTCAGTTAGTTAATTTTGATTGTTAATAATGTATCTATGCAGACATTTTGGAGAGCAGAGCCCCTCTGTTAATTTTGATAGATTTGATCCCCAAAGGCCTTCTCATCAATACTCACCTATGAATTACTTATGAAAGCATTCAGTGATGAATACATTAATCCACCAGCTCTTCCACCACGTAAGTGAAAGATTCAGATTTCACAGCCCAGCTGTGGGTGCTGAACACCTGCTAATTATATTATGTGAGAAAATGCTCTTCACAGCTTTACCAGGTTTGACATTCTTAAAGAAAGAATCAATGCATTTTGCCTTCATATTCAGCCTTTTTAAATTCCCTTCCAAGTGTGAATATTTATGATGTGTTCCTCAGTATTTATCCGTCGGATTGTGGAAAAACAAGAGACATAATTAGATGCAGTCTTCGTCTTAAGCTTTGGCTTCTGCTGGGGAGAGAGCCAACAGTGTGGGGAGCCTCACAAAAGAGACTGACTTGGATGGCTTTCATACCGGAGACAGCTAAATAGCTGCTCGTGTGCCCCCTCCTCTAGAGCCTCAGCCTTTTTAAAGAGAACGAGAGGAACGTGAATTTTTCCAGTGGATTATTTCAGTCCTCTGTGGAATTGACGGCTTGATGTCCTAATTTGAAGGGGTCTAAATTCTTCTCTCTGAAAGGACACACCGCTTTGATCGAAAATATCCTAGGAAGCCCCAAAAAAGCGAATGAAAGAATGCAGAAAGTTACATGCTTAAATATATTCGAAACTCTTAACTACAACTGCACCCCGCATCCTACACTTTTTTTCCCAAGTCTTTACTCAGCAAAAGATAAGCTTTGGCGCCGAACCCTATGGCTAGCTCATTAAAGTAGTTACACGAATCTGGGCAGCAGGGAACTTGCTTCAGGAGATGGCAGTATTAAGTAGGTTGTCAATTTAAATGTCAATGTCAAGAAGGCAGTGGAAATTGACGCAGGCCACGTGTATAATTAGCAACGGCTAGAGGCTTAAAACCTTCCTTTTTGCTCTTTTCAGTCCTGTTACTTTTCTCTTTTTCTTTTTTTCTGATCCGACCACCTCTGACTTGTGGTGACCCTGCTGTCACGAGAGTGTGAGTTGAATTAATACAATTTTAAATGCCTGTCTTCTGATAACCCTTTACTTGCTTTTAGAAAGCATGGAGACTGTATGAGTATTAGCAAGCCATGTTCTCCTCTAACAAGGTCCACACTTGCCAGACTTTTGCATTCGGACCAAGAACTGCCCACAGAAAGTTTGACTGGTGTGTAAATGCACCAATTAGAGTTTGCTTTATTTTTGCATATCATTTAAGGGCAGGGTTTTATGAAACATTGTGCAAAAATAATGGACTAGTGTGTATTCAAAATGTGACATGGTTGTCTCTGTAAAAAGTGAATTAGTTCATCTCACTAAAACAGCTCAGAAAACAAGAATTTCTTCTTTTCGTGGATATGTAATTTTCCAGTGTTCTGTTTTTCCAGTGTTCTGTAATTTTCCAGTGTTTCAGTAATTTGCTTGATTGCACAGGAGAAACTAACATTTAGTGATCTCAAAAACAGTCAAATCAACTGTCTTACCTTTTAGATGGATTTTATTTTCGGGGCTGTGCACCAAGACAGAGCTGACGGAATCCAGGCTGTCGTAGTTACTGCATCCAAGAGGCCCCGTTCTGGTCTCCGTTACCTAGGAAACAAGGAGATATTATAATGCCTTATTATCGTTGAAATCATGCACCTGTTTGTTCCTCTTCAGAAGCCGTAGAGTGCTGAGTACATGCAGTTGTCTAAAACAAACCAACACGCCTGTGCAATAAGCCAGAGTCAATATCTAAATGTCACCAAAGCCCATTTCAGCATGTCACAGCTCTCCAAAAATGCTCACTTTGCAGAGCGCCATAGAAATAGCAAATTGACTCAATAGTGTTAGGTCCCAATGCATTATTAATTTCAAATCTGAGAGCAGTGAGTCATGTGCAGTGGCATATTTCTGTTAACGCACCCTAGTGTTAAATAAGGAGACTTTTATGATTCTAAAATAAGGTGCCTGACCTCCCATTTCAACTGGGACTTTTTATACTTTGGTAAAGCTCCAGGAATTATTTTTTCTAATGGCTGTATTTTTTTAAACATATATGTATATATATATATATATATATATATATATATATATATATATATATATATATATATATATATGTTGATGGCCCTAACGGGGATCCTTTCCATGTGTCTTCAATGTCTCTTCTCCTTAATCAATTAATAATGAGATAAAGCACTTATAAATTGGTGGATAAATAATATATATATATATATATATATATATATATATATATATATATTGTCAAAGTTTTTTTTTTGTTTTGTTTTTCCCCATGGGTGGCACATGACTGACTGTGATAATTTTTAATTTAGTGAATGAGTCTGCTAGGGTAATTTCAACTCCATAATCACTTCAATGATGTGCACAATGCTTTTGTTTTAGTCTATTTGTTGAAAAGAGACTATTTAACATCTGCCAGCTCACAAAAGCAGCAAATGTTGAATATTGTCACAACGTATTTATGGTTTCAAACAATGTTAAAAACTTGTTGATGTTACTTAAATGCTGTTAAATTACAATTTGATGCTCTTCACAAATTTTAGCAAAGCTGACTACATTGTTCCCAAAATAAAATAACAGGATATTATCATAAGCTATTTAATACTGAAAGTGATCTTTATATTTTTTATGTGTACTACGGACACTATATAGAATATGAGATGTATTTTGTTAATAAGAAACAAGAATATCTGTCAGCTTCACTTGGTAAATGTAGTGCATATTTTTATTTTTTTTTATCTTGTAGCCTAGTTTGCTAATTATACAGGATTAATTCTTTTCACAAGATAAGTTGGCGATGAATTCCATAACTATGAAGACATCTTTTATAGCTAATTAATATTAAAAGGCTGTGAAAATTAAATCATGTTTTTCCTTTTAAACATTTTTTTTTGTTTAATGCTCTGAAATATCTTGCAAATATTTCACCAGCACAAACAGCTTTCTTCTATTAGATTTCACCCCACCACTTTTAGAAGCATGGTGCCGCCTCTGGTTTGACAGCAGTTTACAAAATTTGTGATTTTACACATCATTGTCAGGTCTTTGTATCTAAATGAAATTCTGTAGCTAATCCAACACTAATCCAATAGAAAAATGCAATGGATTTGGGACCATGTCCTCAAAATTATTAGTTTGGATATTTCAGTTGTGCAATTAAATATACACTCACCTAAAGGATTATTAGGAACACCATACAAATACTGTGTTTGACCCCCTTTCGCCTTCATAACTGCCTTAATTCTATGTGGCATTGATTCAACAATGTGCTGAAAGCATTTTTTTTTTTTTTTTTAGAAATGTTGGCCCATATTGATAGGATAGCATCTTGCAGTTGAAGGAGATTTGTTGGATGCACATCCAGGGCATAAAGCTCCCATTCCACCACATCCCAAAGATGCTCCATTGGGTTGAGATCTGGTGACTGTGGGGGCCATTTCAGTACAGTGAACTCATTGTCATGTCAAGAAACCAACTTAAAATTATTCAAGCTTCGTGGCATGGTGCATATCCTGCTGAAAGTAGCCATCAGAGGATGGGTATATGGTGGCCATAAAGGGTTGGACATGGTCAGAAACATGTTCAGGTAGGCCGTAGCATTTAAACAATGCCCAATTGGCACTAAGGGGACTAAAGTGTGCCAAGAAAACATCCCTCACACCATTACACCACCACCACCATCCTGCACAGTGGTAACAAGGCATGATGGATCCATGTTCTAATTCTGTTTACGCCAAATATGACTCTACCATCTGAATGTCTGAATCGAGACTCATCAGACCAGGCAACATTTTTCCAGTCTTCAACTGTCCAATTTTGGTGAATTCTTGCTAATTATAGCCTCTTTTTCTTATTTGTAGTGGAGATGAGTGGTACCCGGTGGGGTCTTCTGCTGTTGTAGCCCATCAGCTTCAAGGTTGTGTGTGTTGTGGTTTCATAAATATTTTGCTGCATACCTCGGTTGTAATGAGTGGTTATGTCTGTGAAAGTTGCTCTTCTATCAGCTTGAATCAGTCGGCCCATTCTCCTCTGACCTCTAGCATCAAAAAGGCATTTTCGCCCACAGGACTGCCGCATACTGGATGTTTTTTCCCTTTTCACACCATTCTTTGTAATCCCTAGAAATGGTTGTGCTTGAATATCCCAGTAATTGAGCAGATTTTGAAACACTCAGACTGGCCCGTCCAGCACCAACAACCATGCCATGCTCAAAATTGCTTAAATTACTTTTCTTTGGAGTTCAGGAGATTGTCTTGACCAGGATCACACCCCTAAATGCATTGAAGCAACTGCCATGTGATTTAAGTTTATTGCCATTTACGTGTCAGTACAGGGACATTGGAATTCTTGTGCGTTTCTCAGAGTCAGGTTTTAAATAGAATAAAATAACACGAAACTGTATAATCACACATCACATTTAAACTGCAAAAGACTGTAAGAATAATCTTTCTTGAATAAATACGCATTATAGTAAATAATAATAATATAGCACCAATTGATTGGTTGTTTAGATAATTGCATCACTGAGAAATTGAACAGGTCTTCCTAATAATCCTTTAGGTGAGTATATATTCTTCTTCAGAGAATGTTATGATGAATAATTATTTTTTGATCTGACGTGGTTCTGAAGTAACTCACCCTACACTGTTATACTGTCAATGATTAATGATGCCACATTTTTTTCACATTAACTCTCCTTCTTAATGTCACTATTTATTAACACATGGACTTAAACAAATTAATCTTCAAAAAATATCTTTAGAGACTGTTATCCAACACTAGGACCATGGATATTAAAAGGATGGTTCACCTCTGGAAAAATGAATATATATTTAAAATATGTATTTAAAATAGGTAATTTATGTAGAGGAGATGTGATGCTTTCTAGACTGAGAAAAAAAGACAGAAAATGTATTTTTGGCTCATGTGAATGAAAGACAACAGCTCCCAGAATGCACTTGCTTCGCTGCCCTAGGCCACGCCTACCACGCCGGAGCGCAGTATTTAAACAACAAGTCTAGGCAACTAGTGAGTCTCCGTGATGAGTCTGTCCGAAAATGTATTTCGAGAACGCCCAAAATGTCCGGGATTCGGCTTTTGTGTTCTACAGTCAACATTCATTATGTTTACTGTGGCGAGCAGGACGAGGCCGAGAGCCGCGGGAGAACGTTGCGAGGCCGTTGGCCAGATTACCGATGAGCTACACCTGTGAGACGCACCGATCTCATATCTCATATTCATATTTATGGACATATCCATAAAAAAAGGATGGTAACCCCTACGAATCAGCTTTCTCCACAGAACAAAAGCCTGCTAGCTTAGCTTCCAAAAAAAAGAAGATGGCTGACACTATGTGTACATTACGATCCCACCCTCTATGGGTGGGTTGAAAACATGCAGAACAGCCCTACTGGCTGTCTTTAGCCTCTGGCCAAAAAAAATGCTTTTTTACCAGACAAAACATACATAAATCTCTCATCTCAGGGGTATATGAGGGTGGAAAGCATGGTAATTCGAAAATACTACATGTTTTCTACTAATACAAAGCTTAATGCTAAATCCCGAAGTATCCCTTTATGTAAAGTATGTAATCGTATGATGATGTTGACAGTTTGTGTGAAAGCATAAACATTTATCATAATACTGTATGTGTGCATACAGATGCACACTTTATCATTAATTTATGAAATACTGTCTCTTTTCTGAAGTGTTGTACACATGCCCTCCTCCGCACACCGTCCCACTGCAGTATCTCATTAGATCACTTGTCATTTATGACTGCTTACTGCAGCTCAATTGCTCTGATCCCAATAGGACTCCAGGCTGTTTACCTCACGCATAAAACCAGACACTAATCCGTGTAACTGTCTTCACAAAACCTGCATTCTTCATGAGGAAATCATTCCAATCATTTCTTTTTTCATTATTATTCTCAAGGTCTTTCATACTGAGCCTAACGTATATAGAGAGAGAACATATCATGGGCTGTAATTGATCTGATTTTTTTTTTACGTATCCCGAGGAAGTCTCTTATGCTTACCAAGGCTACATTTATTTTAACCCGTAAACAGGCAAGAGTAGAAAATGCTAAGCAAAAAATAATTTAATTTCATTTTTTATATCATCTGGACTTAAATAAAACTAATTCAAAATATTATTATTTTTTTTTTTAAATTGACATATTTTGGATTTTATGAGTTGTGTTTCCTGAGATACATTGCCCGATTATAAAAAAAGGACCATGTCATTGATCTGTTAACTACTGCCACTGTATGTTTAAAACAATTATATCCCATACTTCACCTGATCGAATGTTGACAAATTATATATAATTTGAAAGCTTACAAACTCAAGATTCATCCTATGAACCCTGTTTTAACGGTACTCTAAATTCTTTTAATGGGCTCCTCTTCTTTTGGGCATTGTCATGTTTCATAATTTATGATCAAAACGTTTTTTTGTTTTTTTTTAATCTTGACAAAACACATGTTGTCAGAAAGGTCTGAGTCTCAAGGTTCCATATTTTGTAACAGAAGTGATATTTGTACAGAAATGCATTATTTTTTTATGGCAGAATGCATACAATTAAATTCAATGGAATTTAAGTCACCCGATGGCTATTTTGGATATTATGCCTAAACAAAATCTCATGGGAACTTCAATTTTTGTGATATCAACTTCAAATTTGGAACACAGCTTGGTTAAATATTTGGCTTTGATTCTATAGAAATTTTATAGTAAAAAATAAAATTAAAATAAAATTAAATCTAATACATATTATATTTGATTTAATGTAAGTTTTAAACTTCCTTAACTTTTTCATTCTTGATTTTTAATTAAAGTGCTTTAATTTTTCATACTTTAATTTTTTTAAGTGATTTCAATTTAGTAATAATCTGCTAATAAGCTGCTTTTATTTAAAACAAGACCAAAATTAGGTCTATATTCCAAAGCATTCTTGAATTACTATCATTTAAGTTTGAATAGTGCATTTTAAATAGAGCTAGTTTAATCCCTTGTATATACCCTAAACAGACAACGTGTCTCAGGAGACATACATTTCAAAACGTGCTAAATAACAACATGAACAACATATTACTTAATTTTCTCCTTCAGCACCAATATAATGTTCACTATTAATGTTAGCAGTATCCTTCTTCTATTTTTCTCAGAAGAAAAGTAAGTTTAATACATATTTACTTATCTCAATATCTGAATGTTCTGCACCACTGGCAGCCATGTTGGATTTAGGTCAGGGTGACTAATTGATCACAAAAAAATTGAAGCAAATCATGTGACCAGCATACTCAAGACAGACCAAGCTGTCATAGTGATCTTATGCCCCAAAAAATACAATAAAAAGGATGTCTCGTGAGACACGTTGCCTGTTTTCTTAATCCAAATTATAGTAAAAACAATATTGCCATATTGTGTAAATGATTACATTTTAATTAAATAAATTAAAATAATATATATAATCATTATGTTGCACTATAAAGTATGTCTCTGCTGTGTATGGACAGAGAGGATGATGAATAGAAAAATACAGCCAGCTATTCCATGCTAAGCCCAACAAAATCTCGAGTTTACTTGTCAACCTGCTGTTTTTACTCCACAATGTGTATAAGTTTTTTCAGCAGCACGTAATATTGCCATCTGTGTAAGGAACGATATCATACCTAACAAAACAACCGGATACCACTGAAATCCCACATTTTCCACCCTGACTCCTCAGAGAGTATCTTGTTTTGTTGTTGATCTTATATTTACCGGAGCTGTTTTTCCACAGCTTCCTCGGCATGCTTTTCTTAAGGGCATAACAAAGGAAATGAATACCTGGGGTACAGTACTCTCCTCTCCATTTCTCTAACATCTCACATCATCCACAGTCCCTGAAAACTCACACAGGCTTTTTCTTTGTCACTTGAAATGCTGGAGGAATGCATATCGAGTTGACTCATTTGTCAAAAAATGCCTCTGCCTCCGCTCTGGAAGGCAAAGTTGGCTAAAGACTGCAGATGCGCTCTGAAAGCAGTTTAGGAGTTCATGACATGTGACAGGATTTTAAGTGCAGATTCTGAGCTTCATTGAATTTGACAGCTTATTTTGATTATACGGCACTGTCAGGTCACTTGACCAGTGCCAACTATCTAGAGGCGGCTCTTGACATAAATGGTGCTGAGTTCTGAGCTCCCTCCTTTAAATACTGGTGCTCATTTACATTCTGCACTGACAAAAAAAAAAGTACTGTGTTGGTGAATGCCATGTTAGTTATGTCACTATTACATATACCACTGTCCCGAATTATCATCATACAGTATATGTACCTGGAATCTATTATATTTATATTATGTTTTGGATTCACAAAGAAAAGACTCATAAAAGTCAAATGTTTGGTGATCACAGTAAACTGCTCATGCGGTGTGTTTATGATTCACTACAAAGAATGATTGTCTGGATTCACAGACAATGCTTAAACGCAGTCCCAGAATAGAATGCATGTTTAAGCTACTTGCCCTGACATATCTTAAAATATCAACGTGCACACCAGTAATGATTTTTTTTCTAAGGCACGTTTATAAAAGCTACTTTACTTAAAAGTCACTATTTAACTATAAGGCCTACTCCTTAACCAGACACATAAGAGTTACTTTTAGGTGATCATAGTAAATTGGCAACGACGGCGAATGTTGTTTCGCGACCATTCATTATAAAGAACTGTCTCAGAACTGCTGTTTTTGATTCACTTAAAAGAAACTTGTCATAAGAATCGACCTGATAGTTTGGTAACTGTACTAAACTGGTCACTCTGTATATGTTTTTGAGTCACTAAAAAGAACTGGCTACTAAGAATCATTTGTTTGGTAATCATTGTTCATTGCTCATGTTGTATCTTTTTGACTCACTAAAAATAATTGGACCGTAAGAGTCATTTGTTCTGGAATTGGATCGCGATGTATGTTTTGAGCTGTGGATTGGTTCACTGTTGTGGCATTGCTGAATAGTTGTGAAGGAAACACTGTACAGAGTATTTTAGAATCGTGTCCAGTCAACATTGGCGGAAAGAAAGAACATGTGAGAAAGGTTAACACAACCAATCATGATTGTACATTTTGCATTGATTCTATGTAATGCTGTAGTGACTTTCATTTTCACTCCAGTACCCTTTGGACAAGTGAGATGTCCTTGCGTGTTTAAAAAAGTGTCACCTTTAATGACATGTACCTAGTCTTTTAACATGGTCTTTACAATTATATGCTTCTCATGTCCATAGGCCATAGGTTTGGTGGTAACTCCGTGTCCTACATAGAGGTGACTGTTAATAGTATGTCATTATGACAAATGGTTATATTACAGAGAGGGGCGAGAGTCTAGTTGTAGATCTTGACTGAATGGAAAACTTTATGAAATCATACGTAAATACGCTGATATTGAATCTCCAAAGCAGTGTAAATTTTACCCTTGAGCCAACAGAATCTTGTTGATCTGTGAAGACCAGCTAATCCCAGGACTGTTTGTTCCTGCAGAATCTGATCACCGCTAAACCTGCCTAAGGATCTCAGGCTATTTTTGGTCTTAAGTGGTCTCTGATTACACCAAGGCAAAGTGATGTCCGCCAGAAGCCGCTTCCTGGTGTGTTTTTGCACTTTGTTTGTGAGCGGAGGGTGTAATTGATCATCCTTTATGGCATTATTGATGAGCTCGCGATAACCCACTTCTGCTGTGGTGCCCAATTCATCAGGCTGATTTGCACACAGGGTGCAGGAAGAAAGCAGTCAAAGAAGGGGCCTATAGCCCCGTAACGTCTCATTAGCTCTCCCCTGACAGAAACACCTGGCAGGACAGACTGCTCCCTGAAGATGCTAGAAGGCTCTCTGAAAACATTTCAGGGGTTTACATAAAAAAAAAATTCACTGATATGATTTGATGAGGTCAGTCTGTCACAAAGTGCCATTTACTGTTACCATTGAAACTTTTCTTGAGCACAAGCAGGATATTTTAGAATATGTTTACAAAATAGTACATCTAATCTAATTTGAATAGCGTGATGTATTTTGCAATCCCGATCCACAGAGCTTCACATCTAGAGCACATTTGCTGCAAATACATGCAGATGAGTGTGTAGGTCCATGGTCATACTGAAATGAAATTGTACGTGTTAAATTGAACATCTCTGCAGATGTTGTGTAGGGAAAGCTCAGGCTAATGAAAAGCATGTCGAAGCCCAAAGAGAAAGTTATTATCTTCCCACAGAGCCATCGTTTCTGTTCCTATTTCATCTTGCTTCCATTTCACACACTTTTTTTTTTAGGCTAAAACTTTTCTTCACAGGAGTATGCGCTTGGTAGAAAGTTTGGCTTTGAGAGTGTTTGACAGAGCTTGAAAATGTCATACTTCAATTTGACTAGCCAGCATTAGTGTGAATAACAAAAGATGGTCACAGCATGAGGTATATTGCATGATCAGCTTTTGCGACGTTGGCAAGTATGCTTTGGATCGATTGCGGTGAAAATATGTTTATGTAATTAGTATTGAATACTAAGCAAAAGCTCATAAACATATTAACAAAAGCTCATTTTGTCATCATTTTTTCCTGCTCTCATTTTTTTTTACCCTCTAAAGCAGTCTTGAGTATTTAAAAAAGGCACTTTTTATAAAAAAATAAAAATGAATTTTGATATTTTAGAAAGTGAGAAATAGCCTTTGAGAGATTTTTAGAAAGCATCTCCAACCTGGACAGATATATTTCTTATATAAAACTATAACATACAAGCAGGTGCATATTTATTAAAAGTCAATGATTTTTGTCTCAGTTCAGCAGCATAATGTCATGCAGAGCTCCCTCTAAAGAAATCATGATGTTACAGTCACCAGCATTTCTACGCCCACTCAGCAGCTGCGAGTAAGACCAAGGGCCACTTGACACATCATGGAAATGGCATTGCTGCAAATGCGAGAACCTTAATTGCTAAAGAGTTACCATGGCAACAAAAATACATCTCAAACGCCTATAGGACTGATTGTGATAAACAATAAACAGCATGCATCGAAACACAGCACATTCAATCCTGTGAAGAAAAGGTTTAGCGTCAAAAAAGTGTGTGAAATGGAAGCAAGATACAATGAACAGGAACGATGGCTCTTTGGAGGAACGATGAACAGGAACGATGGCTCCAAACATGGCACTGTACATTCATCAAAGACTTACGATTGTCGATCTCAGTCGATCATGGGACAAAGTCAGAACAGTTACAAGTCCGATTGAGCCCGCTGGCAATTGCTTCACGCCCAATGCGTCACACAGCGCAGGCTTTTCGCACTTGAAAGTCCGCACCAGATTCCGAACCAAAGTTCATGTTTTGATACATTTTATACATTCGGTAAGTTTGGTTTCATATTGCAATTATACCAGCGCACTAAAATAACTTTACTTGCATCCTGAACATCTTCATCTCTGTGGCCTGCATCTTGACATCGATTGTTTTTTTGTAAACGGACATGCGCCTGACGTCAGCGTTTTGTCAGTTTGGAGGGTAACTTTGGCAAGAATGAAAAAATAACAATAATACAAAATCTTTGACACCAATCATTGCCACTATACTGTTATTACTACGGCATTACTACCTGCAGCACCAACTACACTCAAGGCTAGTTCAAATTTGCCAAATGAACGTCCTTGTTGTGTGAACTATTTTATTGCTGCCGGCAGGAAGGGAGAAGACTTAAAACCTGCGAGAACTAACTTCCAGTAAATGGTCTGAAAGTCCGAACCATACAGAAAATGCTTTCACACTAGAAACGAACCAAACCTATGTTCAGTTTTAACCGGACCGAGACTACCTCTTTTAATCTGACCAAATTTGGTATTTCAGCAGACAAAAAACTATATGAATCAGTTTTTAAAGTTGTGTGTTTTGAAAATGATGATTTTTACCCTTATTCAGTAAAGTCCATCCTTCACACCTCACACCTTTTCATTTATGTCAAATTCACCAACCTGACTAAGGTCTATATGGCTTTTTTGGCATAACAAACTTGCTCATAATCCCACCTGGTACTGCAGTGCACTATAAGTACAGGGTTTAATGTAATCGCAGCATTAACCTTTTAGCACCACTCACTGGACATTTCATTTTCGAACTGTCACAAGACATACAACTGCCAGCATAAAATGTTGCTAGATTCACATTCATCTGTTTCTGAAAAACATGTGCATATTTTTAGTGCCATACACTGGATGTTTCGTCAAGAAGCAACATAATCTAATTGAGCAGAAATGTCGCCAACCGCACGGCACCAGACTTATTTTCCAATGAGTCTGGTTTGGATTAAAAAGGAAGAAGCTGAGTCGTCTGTTACCTTGATGGCAGATGTAGCGATCTGCAGGTGGTGGAGTCTTCGTAGGGTGCTCTCTCTGTCTGTGAAGTATGACGCCGCCAACTGGTGCAAGATTTCTAGGGAGACCACGGAGCTGTTTCCGTTGCCCTCTGACTTTTTGCTCAGCTTCTGTTTGTCCAAGAAGATCGTGAGTGATTCCTCCCCTTAGGAAAGATGCATGCAAAAAACCAACCATGAGACCAAATACATAAAGTCTACACTTTCCAAAGACAATGTTCAGCAAAGCAGCGGTGAGTTCTGCTCTGAGTCTGACTGTAAGTGTGTACTATCATATGTCTTTCGTACAGTTGTTTAACATGAACTGTGGATACCACCTACACCTGCCCTTACAAGAAAGGCAGGGCCACAGCTCTCCCACAATTTATGAGATAAACCCTTCCCATCACGTTATCCGGTAATGCCTCCTGTTCCTATAAAAGTCCTCTAGAATAACTGTGGATAGAGTTTTTCAAGGCTTCGTTAAATATGAATCACAGAAGTTAAGGCAGAGAAGCAATAACGATTTTGAAGGAAGGAAATGGGCACACACACAAAAGGGGTTTTTATCCCAAAGGGAGGTTGTTAAAATCTTACATTTCTTCTGAAGATCAATTTTAGATTTTTTTTATATATAAATGCTATTTTTGATCTGTGGCTCAGCCTGAAAGTCAGATAAATACTATTTTCTGGGCTGAAGAGCATCTCCTGTACCTATATGAGATTGAGTGTTGTTATTAGTTTCAGTCTGATTAGTATGCAAGCAATAGCACAGTCCCCCCATTTCCTTTGCTTTGAGCCGTTAATTACCAGCGTTCACTCTAGCTTTACCACTTCATTTGTCTCCCCTGTCGCTGAAGTTCTGCAGCTTCACTGCATACATAGACCAATAAGTGACATCATAATTAGTGTCAGTAACGTGGAACATTTTGGAAGAGACACACTGAAAGGTTTGAACCCACCACTGGGACATTCTGGCCTACTTATTATTTGGGTGCCAGAGGGAGAAGAGAAAATTAATGTCTAATAATGGCTAAACATATGCCAGGGATGTCAGAATCTGTATGAATAGTAAACGTATGTCTTGATTTTTTATTTTATTATAGTACAGAAGCAACACTGAATTCTTAACATTATATCATGACTTTCAAAACACCTCAATATATCCTTTTAAATTGCTGCTTAATACCTTCCTGTCTTTTTTCATTGAGAGACTACATGAAATATTTGACCTTAAAGGGTTAGTTCATCAAGAAATGTGTGCACATGGCCAATTGTTAGCCTACTTGTGACGTATAACCCTGAAGTGCTGCACTTTTGCTTGAACTATCTCGAGGCCCACAGAAAAGGAAATCATTATTTGAAGAAGTCGTTTTTTTTTTTTTTGTTGTTGTTGTTTTGCGCACAAATAGTATTCTCGTCGCTTGACAAATTTAAGATTGAGCTACTTTAGTCCCTCTGACTATTTTAACAATGTCTTTAACTTTTCTGGGTCGGCAAGTTTCGAGAAGCCTCTGGAGGAGTGAGCCAGCTCTCAGATTTAATCAAAAAGATGTTTTAATTTGTGTTCCGAAAATGAACGAAAGTCATCGACGTGAGGGCAAGTAATTACTGACAGATTTTTTAAATTTGGTGTGAACTATCCTTTTAAAGAAAATCAGTACAACTAAATTACCCATTGCATAAAAATTAATTTCTCACAACACGTGACCATTTTCAACCATTGACCGTTAAACTAGTTTAATCACAAAAAATATATAATTTAAAAGGAAAAAGACTTAAGATGAATGATGACTGGACCTAAGATAAACACTTTCTTTTTTATGTTCATATATAAACTGTAATTTTGATGGTGACCAAAGTCTAGATAAAATATGTTACCCTAGTTATATAGATAGATCTCATAGATCTCATCTACAATATTGGCTTACCTCCCAATGTGGCTGATACCAAGAAATGAGTGCCATATTTCTTGATCAGATTTTCATGGATCTGCTGAAGGCTCGGCCTTCTCCCCAGTAGCCTGAGGTTGCGTAAAAACTCAGGTGCCAAAGGCAGCGGGGCTTTGAAAAAGTCTCTCTTCTCTGTCACCAAGCTGTTGACTTTCCAGTGACTAAACTCCCTGCAAGACAAAACAAAGAAAGTTAAGTGCTTTAATGCGTATAGTGAATTTCGGAACCCATTTTTTCGTCGGCCATTGGTAGAAAAGGAAACTGCACGTCTGTGTGTGCACACAAGGTGCGAGAGCAAGAGGAAAATGCTGATATGAGCAGAAAATAAAGCATGCATAAATATTGCATGGTGCTGAATATTGATGCACCTCATCGTAATGCGGGACAAACATGATTCAGGCTCATAAACACAATAGAGCTTACATGATGCAACTGACAGCCTTTGTAACTCTGGCATCATGCCTGCACAAACACTCTCTGTATCTACCGTATGTGCATTTTATAAAACCGATAACAATCCCAGTCACTGTTTTTCTACAGTTATGTACACAGAACAAAGCTTGCACTTCCGTGAGGATGCTACCCAAAGGAATCGTCTTTTGGGCTTAAAACGGTTCGTGAAAATCTCTAAGAGTTAATTAACGAAAGCAGTGACTGTCCGACCATTAGCTAATGATGATAGATGGTCTTAATTAGAGGCCTTTAGTACCAGCTGATAGCACCTGGAACTCTGCTGGGGAGTGGGACGCTATCACCCAAAACGCTCAGCTTTTTACTACTATACCAAGTTGGCACCGCACCTGGTATTATTCCATGGGCTGTAATTTAACTTCTCCCATTTATTGTTTTTATTGTATCTGTCAGACTGGTTTCTGCCTTTAGCTTTAAAGTCACCATGAAATCAAAATGCACATTTTTTTTTAATATTGTTCATGGAAGATTGCAGTATTTATTATAAATGATTTATCCATGAACATTTTTTTTCATTCATGTGCCCTCCTTATCTTTAATCACGATAACCTCCCCTCCCACTTGAAAAGACATCTGCTCTCTGATGACGTGTTTACGTGATGGCGGGACAACCACTCATTAGATCACAGCAATAGAAAACCAATGGAAAAAGTCCCACTATACATTTGTTCTTTTCAAGAAGCCAATTCACTTGGATATGTCACAATAGGGAGGTAAAAAAAACCCTCTGAATTTCTGTTTAATGTGATTTTAACTTTAAGGCTCCATCTGTTCAGCACATACACCCGCAAGATAGAACTGCTGATCTGCAACACCTCGCTCTGGTGGATTAAAACTGGGTCTTCTGGCCTGTTAGTATGAGTCTGCCAATCAAGCAGAGGACGGCAGGTGCGCTTTATGAAAATAGGTCTTCACCTCTCAAACTTTTCACTCATTAAAAGAGACACACGCCTTTATCGGATGCATATAATGAATGCTCTGTCCTCTGCTCAATGGTGGACTGAATAGCAAAGTCATTGTTGCTACTTTAGAATTCCTTGTAGATGGTGGTTAGTGCTATGCAGAGTTTGGTGAATGAAGGAGGGGAAGTCTGAATAGCAATTAGAGTCTTTTTCATTTCCCCTGTGAACCCGTGCTGGCGGTGCATTTTGCAGCCGTGTTTGTGCTCAGCACAATAATAGTTGCCTCACAACACTCCTTTGCTAATTTGAGACAGTTAAACATTTCCTCCAAGAGAACCCTAAACCATTTTCAAGGACAAAATATATATTACTTGTCAAGTAGCTAGCGCTGTTTAAGAGTCATTAAAGATTGTTTTTTTTTTTTTTTTCTTGTAGTAAATTGACCAATGCTGTTAATGGGATAAAGGATTGTGTTGTGCACTGAGGTTTTGTTTTTTCCAAGTCAAGTAGCAGAGGCTCTGATTTACATTGAAATTAGCCTGAATCTCAGTGCTAAATGCTCTAATTAGATTTTTTTTTCTAGTTGCCTTTAGGTCTTCTAATAATACATTTTAGTTGAAAATACAGATTCCTGTAACTCGAGCTGAGGAAATATTGGGGATAGTCCTGTCCTCACTGCAGAACACAAAATCATGGGGGAGGAGTTGGATCTAGATCATATTACTCCCACCTTACATACAGTATACCTAAACCTACCCATCTTCGCCCCCCCTGATCCCTAACCCCGCCCATAAGTCTACCCATCTCCACCCCTTAGATCTGGATCCAACCCCTGGATCTCGTGTACTGCAATGTGCTACTGAAATATTGAGCAAGGCCTTATTTACAGTAATTATACTATCATGATGACATATTAAATGTTATTCATATTACTGTGTGATGACAGTTGTAAAGGTTTGTAAGATTATATTCAAATGAGATTAATTGATTAAGAAGAGTTTTAAGATCCGATTCGTTCACTAACTTTTTCTGATGAACATGCCAGTGAGAGAATGAGTGAATGTCAAAATTTTCAGTGAATAATGACTTAACTTTCAGTCTCTTTCTTACACAAAGCTATCTAATGACTGAAGACAGCTTGGAATAAAGAGCCATATGGATGACGTTTATGAAATTTTGGAGATTCCAGTCCTCATTAATTTTCAGAACAAGAAAAGATTTGGCAGGATATTCACCTAAAGATTAGTCTTTTGTCCTTTTTTGTGTTTTGCAGCAAAGTCAAAAAATAATCATTTTGGGTTCCTCCAAGAACCTTTAAGAGTGTACTAGTTTATCTGCAGTGGCTGGAAATTCCATTCCATGGACATCACGTTCCCTAATGACCTTCACACTTTGCCTCAGTATGAAATCAGATCAGAACTGACATGAATTAGACTGGAGTGACATACTATCAGGCTCTCAGTGCTACTGAGAAATATTTGTTCCCAGTGCATCTTGGTTTTTTGTCCATCTAAAATAAAATAGGAACTTCTTGTCAACTAAAATACTGTAAGTATGATATATTGCTTCCATTCCCTCATGCAGACATTACAAACATGTCCAATGTTTCACTTTTGTGCATGTCCTCCAAAATTGCTTTCCAGATTTACAGTCTTTGTTTTTTCCCCTACACTGTGAAAATGTTTTGTCAGGTAACCTAAAATATGCTTCATGTGGTAGCATCTAAATTATCCAGTTTGATTTAAATCAAACATATTTAATAATAATAATTTAATAATACACTAGATTATACAAGTGAAAACATAGAAATTTGGTAGAAATAGCCCCTTAAGCTAACAACAGCACGTTTTCACTTTTTCAGTGTTTTTGTAGAATGTGGAACCAATTTGAAGATAATTATAATTATAGCTCAAAGACTTGTGGCGACTAATATGCTCTCTATTTTAGAATAGTGTTAAAGCACAATGTAGTAAATCACTGAAGTAAAACAAATCAGAAACAGGCTTTGCACAAGTATGTCCAAAACTTGTCCCAGTTATGTGTTTTGAAATGCCACGTTTTCAACAGATTGCAATTGAAGCACTTTAAACAGTTTGTTCACCTATTCAGCCAAAAGCTTAAAATGTCACAATCTGTCTAAACGTCCCACCCTGTCTTTGCTCTCCTTTTATTTTCATTTAATGCAAAACTTCAAAGGCTTCTTTTTAGTGAACTAAAACATTGGCACATGCTGCTTTTTTAAGGGCATCATCTAGAAAATAAGCTTAGGAACCCCTCCCACCAGGGGGTGCATTGTATTGTGAAAGCAGCTTTAACTATAGATTTTTAAAGAAGGATTAGTTGTCAAAGTTAAGCAAATAAGAAATGACAAAATCACGCTTTCAGCAAAAACCAGAACCACACAATGCAAAAACAAAATTAAACTGCTCAGCAAAAAACTTTTCACTAGCAAACATCAATATAGAGAGTGAAATTTGGCTCAAAGTGTGGAAGCTCAGACAATGTTTATCAAATGCTTCTGAAATATTCTTTGGTGAGTGATTGATGTGGTAAATTGCATCAAGTCAACAGAACACAAAAGCAATTCTTTTCAAGCCCCTGTATGGGCTTTTTCACATTATAATTCCATGCAAGCATCTCCGAGATTGCCATCCATTTGGCTTATTAATTCTACTTTGTTGACCAGCATCACCCACATGATTCAGCTCTTGTGTTTTCTGTGAAAACATCACATTTCATCTCAATTGCTTATGGTTTACATATGTATTTGTGTTTTATTTCTTGTGCAGATACTCGTTGCCTTTAGAAACCAGCCGCTACCAGGTTACTAAATCCCAACGGAGCAGCTCCCTGTTGGTCGTCACTGCCGTCACCTTGTGCAGCACCAATGGTGTGATGGTCTACAGATAATAGCACGAATGGGAGCTAATACATCATCTCAAGGTTCCCCGTCGAAAGGGTAATGTACCATGGTCCTATAATCATTAATGTTCCTTGTAGTAGTACTTGTAGTATTCCTTGACCAAATCTTTTAAAGGTGAATTAGTCAAGTTTTATGCATAAATAAATTGCGCTGAAAAATTATAAATAATTAATACCAGTAAAATATAAAATAAATAAAAATGTAACTAATTTGCTTTTGAAATAAATTATGTGACATTAAACAACGCTCAATTTGTTAACATTTGGGTATTATGAACTTGAAAATGTATTAATCTGGATTAATGAGAATTTATAAATATAATATTGCTTATTAGTCAGTCATTATATCATGTTAATTCATACAACGTGTTTACATTTATACAAAAAAGCCTTTGTATATGTGGAAATCAATGTAAACCTAAATGAATTGCTGTATTGTTCATTATTACTTCATGATACATAATTAATGAAACAATGTTAATGAATTGAAAATAACCGTCAAATATTACCATAAATTAAATACACTAAAGGAAATTAGTAGTAAAGCATTTTGCCGTCAGTAACTGAAAACTAAATTTCTGTGGTGGTACATTCGCAATCTACCATATCAGCTTGTGCAACATAAGAAGAAAATTATTTGATATTTGTATCCGTTATTGTGATTCATAACACAAAATATCACAATCTATTTTTTGGAAATCCATTGTTTGAGACATCAGGCAAATTAAAATGCAAGTTATGCAAATCGCATCTTTTAAAGCGGGTATTGGGACTATTGAAATCTATGTTGTGAAAAGCAACATGTTGTAAAACGCTATCTATGTTGTGAAAAGCGCTATATAAATATACTTGATATCCAAAATGCTTCTGAAATAAATGTAGTAAACTTTACCAACTCTAGCTTTACTAGGAACAAAAATTATGGTTAAAATTGTTGATTGGCCCAGAGTTTCAAGATATGCTATTGGGTCAGTGCACAAAGCTACAAATGAGTAATAAAGGGAAGGGATCTCAATTTTAACCAGAAATTACTAAAATACATCTTTGACTGCATCTATAAATCTCTAACTAATGACAGTACTTGCTTTTTTGGTGAAACAATGAATGATGCAATCTGAAGTTGGTATTGCATCATACATGATATGAATGCCATCATGTTATTCTGGAGTCATGGATGATGCAATCATAACAATGCTTACATCACAACATATTGCCCTATATCAGCTCTAGAAATCATACGGCATGGGTGCAAATATCCACAGCCCTGCAGAGTTCATTTCCAACCCTGCTACAAAACACACACCTGTAGTTTTCAAATAAACCTGAAGGATTACGCTAGATCAGGTATGTTTAACTCTGCAGGGTTGATGTGGGCCTCCAGGAACTGAGTTTTGAACACCCTGTTATAAAGTGCCGTGCTGTCTTATATTTCAGTGTTTAATTGTGCAAAGGGACACATTTCTTTTTGGCAAAAGTGAGCAGAGATGCTTTGTTCTTGTGAGAGAGGTAACTTCAAATGCAGCATATTGAGCCCATCACTACTTGCAGATTGCTGGACAGTATGGTGACAAGAGATGCTCCATTTAATTATTACACGAGACGAGCAAAGAAGTGCTGAGTAGACAGTGAATAGGACTAAACTATGCAGTGTTTTTGCCTTTTGTTTAATTTCCATTTGATTTATATGACCCTTTCGCAAATTTTTAAAGTGTTCATAAACAGGGCAGGTCGCATGTGGCCTACTATCTACACAATATACATAGACATAAAAACTTAAATATCGTGAGAAAAGTAGCCAGTTGCTTTTGTTGTCATATTTGGAATCGGTACATCAATAGCACTTTTTTATCTCTGAAGCAAAACTGTAGACCAGTATTATGAATTTCTTCTTATTTAGCTCACAGATATTTTCATATTCAATAGCTTCTGAATGTAACTACTGCTAAAACTTTAGAAAAAAGAAAACTATTGCAAGCGCACATCTCTTTCCATTCACAACAACAGAAAAAAAATCCCCATCGGAGCTGGCAGTATGACTAAAGACCATAGAATTCACTCTGCCGGGGATCCTTTGGTGCGTTGTTAACCCCCAGAGGGGAGCTGTGCCCAAGGAAGCAGTAAAAGGTGCAGTGCCTGCTGGTGTTCTCTTCTTGTGATGTGCAACACTCTTCTTGGAAAGCCTGATATGTTATCATATCAAAGGGCCAATGCAGTGACCAGCTGAAGTCCCATATTTTTAGTGTGAGTTCAGTGATGCTGTTTACACAATGCATCTGAACTGTGAGACACATACAGAAGACTCGCCTACACCCAAACACCCACACAGACTCTTTGGCTTGCAGGACAGCCTTTCAAACAGGGCTGGCAGAGGCTCATCTCCCCCTCACTGAGTCCATCACAGTTCCGTGGGCCTTTCTCTGCCCAGCTGCTGTAGGCATGCTGGGTTCTGTATTCGGCGAGCGGAGAGAGTTGGACAGAGTTGGTCATGTGCCGACGGGGGGGAAAAGGAAGCAGGCAAAAAGGCCAAACTCCCCTGGCGGAGCTGAGGTCAGCCACAGTAAAGCACCAAAACACACCTTTTCTTCCCATTGTGCATGTGTCTTTGACATAGACTGGAATGAATGTGTAGCGATCGATATACACTGCACTGAATGAATGATGTTAGCGGCATGCCGTGTTGTAATTAAAACTGGTCAACAGCTGAATAATCACCACCGTGTCGGCAAGGTCACAGGTTTGATTCCCAGGGAACATTTACCACACTAGATGGTGTAGTGTAGTGCAGGGGTTTTAATACCACAAAAAATGTGTAATAATGTATTATTAACATTGCCAGACATAATTTTTGGGGTGAAATATGTTTTTGAGAGAAACCTCTTATGCTTACCAAGGCTGCATTGATTTGATTAAAAATACAGTAAAATAGTAATATTGAAAATATTATTAGAATTTAAAATAGCCATTTTCTATTTGAATAGGGGAGGCTGGGTATGGTTGTGACTTTTTACTTCTTCTGTAACTCACTGCATTTTTGAGCCTGAGTGGATAAACATTTATACAGTCTATGTTTGTTTACTACAAAAGGCACCAATTAAAACTTGTGCTTGTATATCCCAGCCCTTAGAAGTTGATGTCAAATACATGGTGTAACTTTGTTACAATCTTTATTTTTCACAGTATATATTTAAGTAAATATATTGCTGCATTTATATTTTAGAAAGGAGATATTTTACTAGGGCATCGTCGGGTCAGTGCAGAGAAGGTGAAGTCTTCACTACATGAGCTTTGGCTTTTTCTATAATGTGACCAAACTTGTCCACTTAATGATATCTGCAATAAATCGAACTGGGATGCCAGTTATTTATTTATTTATTTTTTTTTTTTTTTTGTTTTCTCCTGATTTGATGTTGTCAGGACTTCTCACTGTGCCTTATTTGATCCATCACAAGACTGACAAAAGGTCAGTTTGTCTGCATGAAATCTGACCCCACACTATTGTGCAGAAATCCAAGTTTTTTCATAAATATATAATTTCTCAAGGTAGTTTTGTAACGTTTTCACCTACCTAGTGTAGTCTACTCCATTCAACATGGTTTGCCATAATCAACCTTCAACGGTTTTTTGTTTTATTTTAATAGTGATTTCACCATTATACATTATTTTTCTCTCCTCACTTGCAGAGATGTAATAAAAGATAATAAAACTGCAAATTGTCAGGACTTGTCAGAATAGGCTTCATTTAATACATTTAGAATAATTTATGTGTTTTATGATTTGATGCACTGCAATTTACACAAACACTTTCTCCTACAACAAATTCCTTGCCAAAATAAAGTGGCTTTTTTGCCAGAAAAACATCCCATTTGTGATCAGATTTCCACTTATATGGTAATAGTAGCATTATCATTCAAACGATTGGGGTCGTTAAAGGTGCAGTGTGTATTTTTTAGCAACATCTAGTGGTTCGGTTGCAAGTTACACTAGTGGCTCAGCCCACTGCTCACCCCTCTCTTTCGAAGAAGCTACGGTGGCTAAAACGGGACAAACATATCGTTGTCTAAGACAGCAGAGAATATAGTAGGGAGGTTAAGCCCAAAAAATAGGCCTTTGACTTCAAGTCATGATGCAAAGGTCTCCTTTGGTATGGAAGTACCTTAGGGTCATACAAATAAATTTATCCTAAGACACAAGTGAGATCACACTTTGTATCAGAAATAAACACACTTTTTTAAAAATGGCTGCCAATAGCCAGAGTAAGCCAAGAGAGTGTGTAACGCTGTCACTGTTTCTGTACCACAGTCCATTATAAACCACATCATGGATAAAGTTTACAAAGCCATAGTCAGGTTAGGATCATAGGTCTTAATATATAATATAATAAAAGTAATCAGCTGATTGTCTCATGAGCCTACAAACGAAGAACCACATGAAACTCTGCAACAATATATTTTTTTAACAGAGCAGCAAAAGTTTAGCTGGCTAATTTGAACTGTTACTGTTGGCTGAGCTGGTTAAAGCGTAAAGCTTTGTTTAAACTTGACGTATCTGAATGAGCCTAAAGATGTAACAGCGCCCGCGCCTCCACATCCCCTAGACACCATTTAGCCACTACAAACAATTAGGCATTTTTTCCTCTGATTTTGAAAACTCGCATTCGCATTCTTAAAATGCTTCCAAGGTCGACTTGTCGACCGCAATCGACGGGTTGGTGATTCCTGTAACATATTGTTTTATGGTCAATGACAAGAATACTAATCAGCTGTCTCACGAACGTAACCAGCATATTTATCCCCACATAGCACAGAGAGGGAGAAGAACTAAGTTACATGAAACAATCCAACTATATATTTTACACCATTTTACAGCTTCTAGGTTTCTGCGGCTTCTCTTTTAAGGTAGTGATGAAATGCTCTCTGTAGCGCTGTTTGTTCACAGTCGGCCACAGTAGAAACATGGTGTAATGTAATGTAATGTATGTATGCCGACCTTCATAGAAGGGGTGCCCGCAGTTATGTAGATATAAATATCTCATTCTAAGGTAATAAAAACATTATGGTTTATTAAGTAAGTTCTTTATACACCACTGAAAACATAGTTATAGATATCACATTGGTTTGCTGTTAACAGATACTCAAAATTTTTGAAGGTGCCATGTGTACAGTAAGAATTGAAGTAAAAATATCCCCAAAAAATGAGCTACACGTATCAAAAGAACAAGAATAAATAAGGGAGATGATGTCATTGAAAAAAATTATAGTGCTGCAGAGATATCAACCTGAATTAGCATGCTAATTTACTAGCCACGGCCCGACAGGTGTCATAATACCAGTTTCGGCTGTGGGGGGTGGTTTGCGGGCAACATAACCACCACCAGCCAAACTGCAATACACGAATAACTTGCACAGCTTGAGGGCGTACTTGAACCTGATGTCAATTGTTTGGAAAGTACAGCCCACTACTACATTTCAGTTCAGGGAAGAGAGAGGAAGAATGGCTGAAACCCTTGACAAGAGACCCTTACAACCACCCGCTGCAGGGGGGAAAAAACATGCTCTATAACTATTTTTTTTTTCTTGCTAACTATGTGACTTATATTATGTTTATTAAATTGCTTTCCTAAGGCAAATCTGACATATTTGTTCTCCAGCTATGTTATTGACCTCTGCACACTGATGTATGAGGAATACATTTTGCTAAGTTGTAGCATACGGTATCTTTCAGCAGTGTTTTTTTTTTTTTTTTTTACCATTAGCTAGTAGAGATGATCGGTTCATGTGCGCTAGGATCTGTCGTGTAACATTTACAAGTGCCAAAACATAGGCCTATTTATTGTTTGAATTGTGTAATAAAATTGACAGAATCTGAGAGCTGAGATTTTTTTTTTTAATATCATAACTAACCTGCTCTGTCTAGTCTGTCGGTGTCCTCTTTGCTTTGTGATTTTTCTGTGTGTGACAAAATTGATGATTGGCGCGAGAGCTAGACTTGTAGTCAAGACCGCCTAAACCGAGACCATGACACTACCAAGACGAGAGCTCACAAGTCAATTTTGAATATGCAGTATTTTTAACTAATAATATAATCATCACAGCACAAACCTGTAGATTTTATAGCGTGTGGAGAAGCCTTGTTGGAAGCGTTCTTTGAACTCAGTGTATTCTGGACAGCGATGGAAGGGCCCTTTATCAGACAGGAGCCAGTCCAGCTGGCCGCTGCTCCGGCCGGAGATGGAAGAGAATGGTGAGGTCTTCTGGTCCAGACGCTCAGCCAGAGCCAGAAACCAGCTCAGTGGGCCCAGAGGTGCCCAGTGCCACAGGAGCATCAAGAGGAACCATCTAACAACTGCAGCTCTCTGCCAACACAACGCCATCCTGCCCCTGGGCACCTGGCGCCAGCATTCTTCTGCCAATCACTTTGACCTGAACAGACAGGAAGAGAAGATGAAGATAACACTTTGAAGATCAGCATATATACATAACAATTTTCTTTGGGATCCTAAAGCAAGTATGTTAATTATAAACTCGATTCTGATTGGTCGATTGCAGCATTCAGCAGTCAGATATTCAGATATAGGAATTTACTTCAACGATTTTATTTTCTAATAATCTCTTGACTGTATATGCGCCAAAACTGAACTGTTAAAAAAAATCTTTTAAACCATTGTCTCACAGATTCTCAATGCAAATTATTGCAGCAGTATTGGGAAAAATGCAAGTCTGAAAATAATGTTTGACATTTGACCAAAGGGCCACAGGGGATGGTTATATTAATGAGTTCACATAGATTATGTAAAGTGCAGATAGACATCGGCTTTGAAAGAGGCAATGCCTTCATGCACCAATGCATAGACTATATCAAACGATTAGTTCCATACAGGGGTTAATTCCATTCCCTGACATTCTTTTAATCCTTCTTCAAATCCATGATAGAAATGAATTTTCTGATGGACTAAATGCAGGTTTGGATTCCTAATGATGTATGAACAACCTTGCATGCATTCCTAACTGCAGCAAGGGACTATTGGTAGTTTTTGTAAAAGGCAATTCGAGATGAACAGATAGTATGAAACATAAAACAGGCCTTGATGCAGGCAATAACCATATACACGGTATCTACGGCATCATGGTATGTACAGTAATAAGTTCCATACCCAGCAAAGCCTTCTTCGGCACAATTCATTAAACAAGAAATGGCCATCAGGTCACCCAGAGATGATTTCCACTTGAACATCTTTCCTTACTCAGTCGTGTAGTTCTAATATACAAAATGTAATTATCCCTATTCCTTCAGCAAAATATATTTCTTCTACTTTTCACTTTTTGTTCTTCTCTAATCTCCTTTGTTTTATAACCCTACAATCCTCTCATTGTCTCATCTTGATACATCAAATTCCATGTAATTGCATTTCTTTTTTTTAATATCTTTCATAATTTTTTTGTTTGGTTTTTTTTTCTTTCTTGCGATTAATCCCAATGCCCTTTTTTTCTGGTTTAATTTTCTTCTTCAGTTCTGTAATAAAGTGACCATCTCTGGTGCCATTTCTGTACAAATAACAGGGAAAATACAAATAAAAGACAGTTTTAAAAAGAATGTATTTTTATACATTTATTATTGAAATTAGTATCAATATAAAACGACTAAATATATGGTTGTAAATCTCACTCACTGGCTGTGTTCCACTCCAATTTTAGACAAACACTCGCAAACGCTATCCCAAGCACTTCCCTTTAGTGGAATCCCTGCCGCCATTTTGAAGTGCGTTCTGAACATGTTTAATTCACTACCACCACAAACAACTCTATGATATATTAATTATTATTTTTTTTTTAATTTAAAATAACCCAAACACACCTATTTATACTAGGGGTGCACGGAAATTTCAGGCTGCCGAAAATGATCAGCCAAAAACGGCATTTTCTTTTTTTGGTCCGAAAACATTAAAAAAGTCAGAAAAAAAATGCCGCCCTGCCCCTCCATTTTCAGCGATGAGGTTTCACTTTCCCGTTCCGTGTGGCCCCCATGCTCTCCATTTTATGTGTGTGTGCGTACTCTGCTCAATGTTCGCGGCACCCTGCTCTGCTGCTCACATCCCAAACATTCCTCTCATGTACCGATCACGCTCACTGGAAAAGCAAAGTCCGCTCAAATAACGTGCCGACATGATATTTCTTTGTAGTAGACTACTGTGCTGTGCTGGGCAATGCTGGTTACAATGACATTCAACTGGTAATCAACTGGTACCAGTCAGGTGGTTTTGGCTCCGCTCTGGAAAAACCAGTCTTGGTTTCCAGTTCTGATGCAGCTGACAAGCACTGCCCCATGGCCAATACCAATGAGGAAAGACCTCCTCTGTCAAGCCAAGGGCTCAATTTGGCATCCTTGCCCAGAGCTGTGGTCCCAACATGGATGGGCCATCAATGGGTACCTGCTAACCTCCCGGAGGGAGTGTTAAACACGATCACGCCGGCTTGAGGACTCTATTCTTAAAAATAGTCTGTGTTCACTGGCTGGTACAAAGCATTTAAATAAAATTATTTAAATTGTGAACAAATTTTACAGAAAGAGATCAAAGAACAATCTTTCCACACAGCATGATTTTAACTCGTTATGGTCGAGCGCGAGAAGCTGAAAAAGCTGTGAAACGTGGCTCAACGGTCAAAGATTGTAATCTAGTGCATATTTACATAGAACAAATATTAAAAAGTTTACTGTAAATAGTGCGGATTAATCACATCATCTCTAAGAATTTATAATTGGCCCAAAGCAGACGTCTTATGTCAGCGTGTTCTGACCTCGTACGGAGTAAATCTTCATTCCGCGTTCACACAGAGCACATTGCCGGTAATTTACTAGAAACGTTACAACTTCCCTTACTGGTACAGTAACGGATACAGAACCAATTTACCTGTATTTTTGAAAAGGTCTTGTTCACGCATTATCTCTCACTGGAAACTTAATGATAATTTACCAGTAGACTGTACGTGTGAAAGAGGCTGACTCGCTGTTCACATGCAGTACCATCACAAATTTAATGTAGCCGTATTGCACCAATGCAACATGCTGTTTGCCACATTTGAAAGAGCAACAACAGATGGACACTGGTATGAGCAACCTTTTATTCTAAAATACCTTGACTGATTTCATTTTGAAATTTGCCTTTCAAATAAACCCAGGTCTGAGTAGTGACACCCCAGACAGCTATAGCAAATGCACAGTCTTATTGCTCTCCATTCCCCCCTGGAGCCTCTGCCTAATTATAAAATGCATAAAACATCGAAATGCCAGGGAGACAATGGAAGAAATACTGAATTTAGCCCTGACATTTTCATGCGCATCTTGCATAATTTAGGTGCCTTTATATTTACCCTTCCGCTCAGGAGAGAAGCCAGGCACCAGCTGAGAGTGCCTAGAATTTAGCATAGGGTTAAAGGGACACCGAGAACACAACACTTGTCCACAACACTTGCATACAAGAGTGTTCTGCAGAGCACACTAGTTCTGAAATCAGCATTGCAGGGCTTGAGGTTCACCTGAAGGCTTTAGCAACTCATGATCCAAGAGGCTTAAGATCTAATTGATGAAATAATGATTATGTAGTGGTTTTAGAAACTATCTTGAGGACATGCTGATACAGCTCTTTTTTATTATGAGGGATAAACAAGTCCTGAGAATAGAGAATTTCTCAAGGAGGATCTATCTATCTATCTATCTATCTATCTATCTATCTATCTATCTATCTATCTATCTATCTATCTATCTATCTATCTATCTATCTATCTATCTATCTATCTATCTATCTATCTATCTATCTATCTATCTATCTATCTATCTATCTATCTATCTATCTATCTATCTATCTATCTATCTATGAATGTTTTGATTTAGCTGTTAGTAAGTTTTCACATTGCAAACTCCCACAGAAAAGTTTTCTGTCAACATAGTTCAAAATGTCTTGAGATGCCCCTATTGTGTTCTAATCTAGATCACCCCAATAATCTGTATTATGTCAATGCCCCCTAAAATGCTTAGCCCACATGTCTTTTAGTCAAGTTTATTTTGAAAACATGTCGTTTTTCACATCATACTTTAATATTGTCTTGTTGAGACCTGTTATTGTTTGGCAGATGGAGATTCCAGCTGTATACGAGTATATTATTTGTTTATTAGATATCTACATAAAGACAAGACAACAAAGCTCTAAGAAATTTGGCATAGCTGTTCTTGAATATCATAATTGGTGTCATATTAGCTCAAACTTTTCAATATTCTTAACAATGTTTATAAAAGAGCCTATGACTCATGCTGTGCACCTGCTAGTATTTTGGAAACCTGCTCTACTTGTTTATCACACTTCATTATTTTCGAAGAATATCGCACCTGCAGCTTCTGGCTTAATGTACTGCACTTTATGGAGCATTTCGGAGGCTCTTTCCTTGTATATAACAGTTATATGAGGGAAAATAACTGTAAAAATGTGTTTAAAGTTTTACTTATAGTATTATAGTATCCAGTAGTAGGCACATTCCCCAAAATGATTAAGTATTTAATACCTGATTAAGTATTTTCTTTATGGTTCACCTAAAAATGAAAATTGTGTCATTATTTACTCATCCTCAAGTCGTCACATGTTGTGCTCTGTATGTTTTGCAAGAAAAAAAAAGTAAAATAAAATAAGGCTACAAAAACGTAGACATTGAGCCAGTGTCCTCTGGAAACATTTCTCTTCTATGCTATTTGCAGCACGTTTCAGTATTTGGTCGTGTTGTGAACTTTTGCGGTGTTTCATAGTGTTGTGTTTTCTTCAGTTCAGTATCACATTGAGCTCTCTCGGCCACTGTAGTTTAGCTAATAAAAAATAAAGTTAATAAAACTTGAAGGTTGAAGTTTTAGAGGGCTTACAGACAGAGAGAACAATACAATGATATAGGTGTTACCCAGCATGAATTAGGTGTTGAATATCTTAGAATTGTAATTCAGAAAATGTCTTATCATTCCAATTCAGATTCTAAATCTACAGTATATCCTTTGAGATATGGCTAATTCAATTTCTAATAGAAAAACAAAACAAACAAAAACACCACATACTTGCTGCATTACATAATTCCTCCCAAAAGAATAGTGCACATCTTCTATAACACCTCATTTTAACCATTTACACTTTTTCTGTACGTCTATGACCATGGGAACACGATTCATGTTGAGAACCATTTAATTTCACTTAGATCCGGGTGCTGCATCACCCTCTGAGCCATCAAAGGCATTTATCCAAAATTGCCTCAACAGCGAGTTTTCAGAATGCCAGTGTATGGCTGGAAATCGGCTCCTGTTTTACTCTTTACGTATAACAGGTCCAGATGAAATCATTCACATAGCTGCACCAAATAGTTCTCGATTTAAAGTAGATTTAATAGCTCTCAACATGGCAGCCAGAGCTTTCAAATATCCAATATTGTCAAGTGTCTAGTCTGAGCACAAGGAAGAACTGTTGAGGATATAGGTTGGTTCTCCAGTATGTGTTCTCATCCATTATTCTATGTGAAGCTAGGAATGTTGTGCAGCTGCAGACTTTTACTGAGCCTGAGTGTGCAGAGGAAACGGGTCCACTGCCAAAACCATAAGGCTGTCTGTCCTATTGAACTACTGTGCATCAACTCACCATCCTCTAAACTCAGCAAATCCCCAACACGTACCTTACTCCACCACCATGTGTGCCTGAGGCCCCAAAACAGAAATCCAAATGTAAGCGATAAAAATACAATGAATTTTCTATGCTGCAAATCTATGTAGTTTTTTTTGCCATATTTATACGAGAGGAAAATGTTTATTACAGGCCTACAACTGTTTAAAAGCTGGTACGATTTTTTAAATGGTCTCTTAAGCTCATCAAGGCTGCATTTATTCGATTAAAAAAAAAACAGTTATTTTATAACTGATTTTTTTAAAATGTTATAATTTCTATTTGAATTTAAATAGAAATTTGAATAGAAATTGTATAACTTCTATTTGAATCTATAAGAAAAAATCATGTGATGGCATGCAAGCTGAATGTTCATTTCTGCCTTTGATAAACTGATCTGGTGCACAACAAACAATTCGTCTTTGTATTGGTATTATTATGATAAAAACAGTTGTACCTCTGGAAAGGGGGTTATAACCCAATAAATAAAATTTCGGTCAACCTCATGTCATTCCAAATCAAATTTTCCAAACACAAATTAAGATATTTTTAGTGAAATCTGAGAGCTCATTGTTCCTCCATTGACAGCCATCATTAAAGTAACCTGTTTTAGAGGTTTAACCTCAATTTTATGAAGCGACTTGAGTAAAATTGAGGTTAAATTGTGTGAACCCCACAATTTACCACATAATTTACAAAATATTAATCTTCAACGCACGTTTTATATAAATTAGTTTAATGATAAAAAGTGAAATAGCAACATTTGAAATATAAATTATGTTTAATATTTTAAATGTATCGCATGTCACGTTTGATCAATTTAATTCATTCTTCTTTCTTAAAAAATAAATAAATAAATAAATAAAATAATAATAATTTCTGACCCCAAACTTTTACTCAAACAGATATTTTAATAAGTGGTTGCTAGAGTGTTCTGGGTAGTTGCTACGATGTTGTGTGATGTTGTGGTATTGGGCATTGCCAAATACAAAATGCAAGCCCATTTTTTTTCTCATAAAACCACACAACTTGTGCGGTACTAATTACTTGCTGACATTTTGATCTTTTATTAAATGAGGAATAGCCCTACTAATAGCAATGCTATTAGATATTGTCACCATACACCACTAATACCTATCATGCACCTGTGCTCATCACAGTTGTCAGATTTCACTCGCTCATTTAATATTTAGAGTTTTACTCTGGTAACTGGACAGCAGTTTCACCATTTGAACAGACATTCTTGCTCATTCAAGAGAAATAACTAAAGAGTGAGACCTTAGGGTGTATTATTTTTTTATTTTTCCCCACAAAGAGAGCCAACATTTGAAAGAACAATCTTGCAATTCTTGCATCATGGTTATTGCATCTGTCTTGTTTATTGCATTGGATCTGCCAGAATGTGAGTGTCAAAAAGTAACAAACAAAGAAGAAACTTAAGGTCGTGCTTAAACCTACACCTGTGAATGTTTATGAACAATTTCTTCCGGTGAAAATAATTAGACCGCATTTAATTCCACAAAAAAATATGACCCAGGTGAGCATTTTGTAAGATGGGAGATAAATAAATGAAAGCGCATAAATCCTGAAAATGTGTTTAATTAAAACATGCAAGCATGGCGAGTTAATCAGCGAAACAATTATGCGGGTGTGAAAGAGCATTAATGTGAAAGCAATTTCAACAATACCTTGTCGCAGAGAGGTTTTAAATGTCTCTGTTTCCCCTGGTTTCACAGACAAGCCTTAAGCCTAGTCTCAGACTAAATGCATGTTTGAGCTGTTTTAACTGAAAGCAACTGCTCTGGCATATCTTAAAGGGATAGTTCACTTTGAAATAATTTTTTGATTTTGTTTTAGATTACCTCAAGAGCGTCCAAGATATAGGTGTCTTTGTTTCCACAGTATTTTCAATTTTGATATTTTTATGTCAAACCATTCTTGTCTGTCAGTCATTTAATGGAGATTTATGGGGTCTACCCTGGGTTCACGTGACTGTGATTACAAGAGGTAAAAACGATAGAAATACTGTTCGTTTTCTCACACAAACCGCTCGTTTCGTGTCTTAGGCCATCAATGTGTATATGAGTCATTAAATCATGTTTAATTTGGTCTTCTCTGTGCATGCTCTTTTACGTGGACCCCCATACCTCCATTATATGACTGGCATTATATGAAAAATGTCAATGTCAATTGAAAATACTGTGGAAACAAAGACACCTACATCTTGGATGCCCTTGAGGTAAGCTAAAACATATCAAACATTAATTTCAAAGTGAACTATCCTTTTAAAATATGATCTATTCTTATGCTGCAAATTTCTTTTACAGCAGGTGTTACTGCATCATGGCGAATTAATAAGTTGTACTGTCTGCAAAATAACAAGCAGATGTTCTCCAAAGGCAACAGAGGGAGAACATTCACATGAGGAGTCAAAGCAAACAGCCACAATCACTGGCATTTATTTCAGAATTAGGCACAATAACATATGGATAATTAAGACTCCTCATTGCCTTATTATTCAGCATACCTGTGCTAGATCATTAAAAACAGTAATTTTTTTCTGTCTAAACTAGACACGGATCCCACATCTCAGCTGTCTCATACTGTGCAAGCGTGAAGATTTGTGCACGTGGGGATCGGCGATGTCTTAATGCCTGACTGTCCAGCTGTTGTATCACTATAAACACATTTCAACCTTCCGCTGGGTGTAATCGCTTCTACATCACACTTTAAAAAACACCATTCCCGCACACACACACCTACTCGCACTCAAGATAATTACCCCGGCTGCTTATTAGATTAACACCGCTCCATAAAAACACATCTGCATATTACTCTGATACTATTAGCTCTGTGTCTCATCCTTAAATACATCCTGGCACACTTTGTGCCGGGTCCTCTTAGAGTTTTCATGAGTTGGTTGCCAGAGCCTGTGCAAACTCATTTGGTAATTGAGGGGAAAGCATGGTCCCTTAGCAAACAGACCTCCCACACACCTATAAAACATTCTCTGTGCTAATGAGAGAATGTGCTTTAGGAAAACTGAACACACAGAGGACAACGCATCCTTCTGTATACATTCCAGCATTGTTGCCATGGTCACCTCATATGGGCAACCAATTACCGCAAGTGCATGAATCATGATACGCCACAGGTCCTCAAGCGTTTTGAGGAGTGACCGCAAAAAAAACATATGATCTAAATCTTTCATCTCTGCCTTATTAATATTTGCACCCATTACCCGATAGACTTTTCCTGCAAAATAGCAATAATAAACATCGTCTTCAAGGATATTTGTGTTATTGTTGTTAATTGAAAAGCAGGCTTATTGTAGGGTAAAGGCAGGAACGCAATTTATAATCACAAAACTCATCTGATTTGAAGGGAACCATGGCAACTGTGTCAATTAAAGGGGAAGGACATGAAAAACATGACACGCTCCAAGTGTTTTATAATATACAATGGGATCCTAAAGTCGGAGATAGGCTAACATTGAAATTCTGAGATCCCAAATCTGATTGAACCCTGGAAAGTAAAAAAAATGGCAGCATCTAAATGAACTAATTCAAGTCAAATAATGTTAATATTATTTAAAATAAACCTAAATAGTAAAAAAAAAAAATCATTTATACCAACAAAATAAACGTTTATGGGTTTATCTTGAAGACAAGACCCGTAAGATTTTGTCCTCCGAAGATCTTATGGGTTTGGTAGAGGTGAGGGTAATTAATGTCAGAATTTTCTTTTTTGGGTGAACTAATCCTTTAATTTAAGCAATAGTTATTCCCACATCCTCTAATCATAAATTCTTAGCGGTGCCTCCGTGATGGAGGAATACTAAATTGCATCCAGCCAACCATATAATTGTAGCTGTTTATTAATTGTAACAAATGTAATTAGTATCTTAACACTCTCCAAATGATTCCTCTTTTTTTCCTGTTATGGGAATATGCAGGTTGGTTTTTCACACATAGATAGCACAACCACAATTTAACCTAATGTGTTAGAAAGCTTTGCACATTTAAATAACCGCTGCTAAATTGGAGTCATGTCTTTGGATAGAGTAGACAGTCAAAACATCAGTGTACTTGCTCTCTCAGTTCAAGCATTATGCTTTTACTTTCAGAGTACTGTTATATACTTGAATAGCTGAAAAGGCGCTTCATTATGTAGAATGCTGCTTTTTCTTTGAATGGTCTCCATAGCATTTGAACTCTTGATATAGGAAGGGGAGGTGGAGAGAGGAAAGGATAAGAGGAAAGAGTGGATCGATGTGAAACCGTTATAAAAACACATTCTGACCTTCAGACACACAACGAAATACACTAAGTGTGTAAACACTTTTTGTACAGCATATCCCTTATGTCATTTTTCATGTGTGATGTAAGTTGTTTGTTATCTTGCTTTTGACTGAGCAAGAGTAGGCTACTTGGCTTCTAGGGTAATGGACTCTGGCAGACAGGGTGATTGCAAAGCTCCATATGCATGTGTTAATGAGTGAAGACAGATGTAGTGTGCAGAGACTGATCAGGGGCATCGGGGTCCTCAGATAGTCAATAAATCTACCACAAAGCAGTAAGAGGTCCATTACCCTCCAGCAGCAGATAAAACCTCCCCTAAAGATTGTTCTGGAAAGATTTTGACCCGTGACCCTGTTTATTGGGCTTTCACTGATTGAATCAGAATCACAGAAGACTAAAAGCTCAAAGTGACTATTTGACTATACAGGACAATTGCTAACATTAATGTATAGATGTGGTTTTTAGAACCCTGCCTATTCTCAGTGTAGTAAAACTATTATGGATTTCTATTTAAAGGCACACTATGTAATTTATTTTTGTTCAAAATGGCAACGCATTCTCACCCCAAGGCGTCACCTTTGACCATGCTTCAATATTTGACGCATTAGGCGCCCTTTAGCGTCACTTACATGACGCGAACTTACGGCGTCATCTAACTGACGCTAAAGGAAAGCGTCAGTTTGAGGACGCGGTTAGGTTTAGGTGGGGGTAGGGTACACGCGATCCTGGGGCGTCATCTTACTGACGCTAAAGGGCGCCTAAAGCGTCAGATATTGAAGCATGGTCAAATGCTTCCCAAGGCGTCAGTTAGGTGACGCCTTGGGGGTGAGAATGGGCTGAAAATGAACAAAAACGCAAGTAATGAGTCAATACATCATTATTCCTTCTTCCAAAAGGTGTTTTTGTCTTCCCTTGATTCACTATGGTAAGCCAATTATAGGGTAAAGTGTTTATGTTTTAGACCTGACAGGATGGCTTTCGCAGGAAATTACATACTCGCCCGTGCGTCTCATCAAATCCGTAAATAGAGAAATGAGAGAGAAAGTTGACATGGAGAAGCTAAATCTCGAACTTCCAGAAAATCAGCTGTTTAAAAAAAAAATGGCGAACAGAGAAGAGTCTTCCGGCAAAATGAGAATGCAACAGAGCTTGTAATAAAACGAGAATCAACATTGGCTTGGCTTTTTTAAAAGTTGAAAAAAATAAAATGTTTTTTACTCAATAAGTGAGTAAGGTATTTTATTGAACAGATATTGCCACATATACTGCAGCTCTCTAACAGATTTCATTGTAAAACGTTATCTATTGGGAATCACATAGAACCGAAGGGCAACCAAAACAATGTTCTACCGCAAAATGCATGCAGTTTTGTTTTTTAACTGCTAGAGGGCCAAAAGTTGCATATAGTGTATCTTAACTTGAAGCTACACACATTTGTTTTTATTATTATTACTACTGAAAATGCCTTATATTTCTTTCTTACATGTATGTTTGTTCAGCTCTGCTACTTGTACAACTCGCCATACAGTCGGATCTTTCCGATTATACCTTATAAATTATGCTGTTTAACAAACCGTGGAGTATTTTATGAGGTTAGTGAATCTGAATTATGTCTCATTCTAACCCCACACTCAGTGTTGCTTTAGCTGTAAAACAAATTTACAAGATAGTTTATGCTTCTCTTTCAAAAAAGCAGTTAGCTACACTAAGCTAGATAAGCTGGATAATTTTAAGGGGGTGATATATTTTTTTAAGCGTACATTACAGTTATTATTTTTAATTATTTTAAACAAATGAATACTTTTATTCAGTGACAATGTATTAATTTGATCAAAACAATGAAGACATTAAATACATTTACAGAGATTTCTATTTCAAATAAATTCAACACTGATAATAATAATAGCCTAATAATAATAAATGTTTTTTTGAGCAGCAAATCAGCATATGAGAATGATTTCTGAAGGATCATGTGACACTGACGATTATAGTAATGACAGCTGAAATTTCAGATTTACCATCACAGGAATCGATTATATTTAAAAATATAGAAAATAGATAAATAAATTGTAATATTTAATCATTTTACTGTATTTTAGTATGCACTGTATGTAGCCTTGGTGAGTGTTATACTCATGTACTGTATGATAATTATTTTTTAATTGCATGATACATGGACTGTGTGAATTAACTGAATTTGCTTCCATGATAACATGATATTGCTTAGTTCTTTCCTCAGCTCACGCTGCCTACATAGGACTGTTTTGAAAAAGTGGAATGTGATTGCATTTATGTAAATACTTTTTAGAAACATAAATTGAATATAAATTTACTGTCCCGTTCTGATGTTTGGCAGTGATGCATTTGCTCGGGCCAGTGGGGTTTGATTCTAGCATTTGCATTGAAACTTGTGCACCATCAATCATGTATATTTGCATTCATTCATTTAGCAGACACTTTTATCCAAAGCGACTTGCAAATGAGAAATACAACAACAATTCATCCAAAGGAGACAGTGACATTAGAAAAGCTGAAATGCAAAGTTCCAACAGTGCTCAGAGTGAGAAACAAGGGATAAATCAATAATATAGAGGGAACAACAGACGACTCCCCTGCCTGTTCTGCCATCAAGTCTTATTGTCTAAACTTACCCTGTGCATCTATTAATGAATTAAGGTAACATCTAGGCAAGCATAAAATTATACTAATAGTACACACTATTGAGTCCGTCATCGGCATCATTAGGCACAAAACTGTGTATTATCGCCCTGATCTCATTGTTAATACGTAGGTATCAATACGTTACATTTACAGGTAGCCTACAGTGTAAGTTTTTGTAAATTTAGATAGATTCTGAATTCTGAAATGTACTATATGGACGTTTTGACACATTTTAAACGTAAACATTACATATTTATAGCTAAAAAACTGCATTAATTACTGCATTAATTATACATAAATATAAACATATACATATACGCTGAAAATATTATCCTGATCCATGACATGTAGGCTAGCAATCTTGACGAAGCAGGCGAGAGCCAATGGCTGAATCCGAAATCACCCCCTAAACCCTCATTCACTAGTCCCTACAGTACGTTATAGTCCACTAACTGTTCACTTAATTAATAAGTGAGCAAATTTGGACAGCCGTTGAGCGTACATCGGTTTCACAGTCGTTATTGCAGTGCAATGTGGGATTGAACAAGTGCACTCGATAAAGTCCACTATGGTTTCGGCCACCACTACAAATGGCTTTTCTTTCAAATAACGCCCTATTTGAGGATATGGGGGCGATTTCGGATTCGGTCAATGAGTGTTTGATATCACTGCTGTAACACGTGTCGTAATGCTTCTTGAGGTGGCAGTTTTTGCGAGATTTGACTTTGATGGACTGCTGAAAATGGAGATAAAGGCCTGAATTTGGATCAAAATAAATACATGATAAATGTTTAAATGACAACAGAAATGTTCATTTTAAGTTTTTAAGTGCTTTCAATGTTGTATATTTCAGTGTATGGCAACGTCAGTAATTGTACATGTGGTAGACCCACTCTTTACACAAAAATACCCGAGGAAAGCTCATGACAATACAGTGTGCCTGAAAAGTTAAATCTTTTTGGAGCTGCAATTTTTGTGTGCTGACATATCTTTGTTGGTCATACATTTGTTCATGCTTTGTTATCCCGCATCTGAGCGTAATTTGGATTTTGGTTGTGCACACCTCTTTTATTTTTGATATTTAAATTCATGTCATATGCTATTGAATTAATTTAATTTAAAGATTTATGAATGAAACATCTTTGCTGCTGTGAAAGCATCTGATCAATTACCAAGTCGCCTCTTGATGTATGTGTTCTGAAGTTTGTGTCACTCTTTTAGATTTTATGGTCCTTCAGGACATTTATCATGTCCAATGTGAGTTAACATTTGAAGCTTTAATAAGACCTGATGTTATTGTTCTAGCTTGAGTCTATTCCACTGGCCTGAGGTAGTTGGAGCAGCTGCACATCACTACATCTGCTTATCAGGGTATAACACTAGTGTAGTTAAGAGTCAGTTAGTGTCACACAGCCAAACTTTTATCGACATAATGTCAGTCCATTGCATTTTATTCTAGCTAACAATCTCCCACTTTGACAGAAAGACACATTTAACTGACATGCACAGTGGCCAATTAGTTTTTTTTTTTTTTGTACATATTTTGGTGGGTTATCCAATGTTATTCAAAAGTACTAATATTGGCTGACTAATAGTGTCTGAAAGTTTTAATGTCACTAACCTGGCAAACTTTGACAAACAATCACTGCATCAACTCAATAGGCTACCTTGTAAATGCAATTTTTGCTAAATGTTTTTTTTTTTTTTTTTTTTTTTTTTTTTTTTACAAGAGAAGCAATGCAAAACAGCCATAGATTGATATTTTCCTTTGGGGTTTTATAATGTTTGTTTGTTTGTTTGTTTGTTTAATTTATTTTCATTAATGAGTGAAATAAGGCCTGTGCTAAACATAACTTGATGAAATATTAATACATACTATACTATATAAATAATAGATTGATTGTATATATAATAGATTGATTTATAGAATGATTGTAGATTATTTATTTTATTTTATAAACCATTTTATTTCTAAAATTAAATAACTTTTTATATTGCTAAGTACTAAAGCCAAGCCAAGCCAAATTATTTATTTAACTTTGGATTGGATTAAGTTCACATTTTTTCCACACCTTTTAAAAGTAATTAGTTTAGATTAATTGGATAACAGTTTAAAAATCTTTGGTCTTGTTAAGTGTTTTTCTTTTAGTCACTAAGACAGTAGCTGTAGTGGTTTTAGCCAACGCTTCCCATTTCTGTGTCAATATGCTTCAGAAGGTCAGTGGCTGGACTGTAGGAGTCAGTTTGCCTGAGTACAGCTCAGAGTAAATCACCGAATGCAATTGTGAGATCATTTATTGGCATAGCAGCTGCAGGGTGAAATACTTCTATCGAGCAAACCATCATAGGCAATGCTGTGGGAATGTGAAATTTGGCAGAGCTTCACACCGTCCGTATTACATATTAAGTAAGGCGCCATGAACTCTTTTCCGTGTCAGTTCTGCGGTACAATTCCATCGGAAGCAGCCTAAAGCCACTGTCATATAAGTTCTATCACCACAGATCTCATTTCTCACACATCCAAGTATGGGGTGCACTGTAGGCACACTGCGGAAGTCAAAAGTATGAAAGTCAGAGGAGATGATTGACAGGCTTAGATGGATCAGATAAATTGAACGGGTCAGTTTTGATCACTCTAAGCACAACATCCACTCTCCACTCATCCTTTCCAGTGAAATACCCATACACCTGTTGGGAAAAACTGGCAACAGAAAGCTAATTCCTCTGGAGTTTGTGGCTGATATTTATGAGTGCTAGGTGATGGTGTACAGTACTTCCATCTCCCTCACAGGCATGCTGGGGTTAATGATGACCGCATTACAGAAAGGTTTATCAACAGTAGTCTACTTTACTTCTCAGATATCGTCAGTTAATTTGTAGAGTGCATTAGGCTGTTGTAGCATGGGTGAATACATTTGCCAAGCTGGAAGGGCGGATTTATTCTACATTTGTTTGCTTTTTCTAGTAGACCATGTGAATGCATTTGGCTAGCTATCCTGGAACATAAAACAACAATTGTGCTGGCATTGAAAAATCGTTACGGTGACCAGTGGAATAAAGTGGTTATTTGGCTTCTCGCTCTGTAATGAGTGGAGGGCGTAGCACTTTTAGCTTTCAGAGGGTTAATGGATAAATGCTTTTTTTCTGTTGCATGTGGGTCGTTCCATCAGGGTCAATGAACATTAATGACCGAAGGAGCTGTGAAGCATGCATCATGGAAATGCACTTTAGCTGCTAACACAGATTTCAATACGTGGCTGTAGATCAGAAAAGGGGAATGCGTTGTAGATCAGCAGAAATCCATTACTGTGGATATGAAGGCATGGTATGTAATGGGTAACAAATTAAGGCTTCAGGTTTCTCTCTTATGGTTGCTATCAAGAGGTTAATAAATCAACAGTATTTGAGGCATAATATTCAGAATTTTATGGTTTAAGGCATTATGTTGTTATGGCAAGAAAGCTGTAAAATTGGATATAAATTTATAGAGAAATCATTAGTTAGTGATTTGATCAAATTTAAATCATGTTAACAAACATAATGTTTTATACTATGTGTTTACTATAGAAGCAGTGAGTATTGGATTCACTTCCATTGTGGTGATTGCACCTTTTCTGAATCCATGCATGTGCCCGGGATACCTTCTGATAATACACAGGCATGGAAACCTTTCAACTGCAATATTACTATGTTGGATCAATACACGTGCATTGTTATAGTGCATCGCACCAGAGGGACTGCAGCCAGTGCGCTGCTTAGGATCCACAGACGGCTCCTCATGCCAAGACAGTTCCATTGTGTCTGAAAACCCCAAAAGCTTTCATCAGTCCAAAATGGCCTTGACGAGATAGTTCACCCAAATCATTTATTCTTCCTCGTGTCATTTAAAGCGGTCATATAATGGTACATGCACTTTTACAAGTTCATTATACTGAAATGTGTGTTGGCAGTGCCCGTAGACAACCATCATATAATGATAAAAATCCATCCAGTGTTTTTGTTTTTAATCTCCTTATATGTTTTCCCCTGTCTCAAATCGAGCCGTTCGAACGTGTGACGTCACACGGTCAGACGCCCCTCCCATGATTCTTGATTGACAGCAGCGTTTCAACACAGACCCCTTTTGAGCGAGCTGTCATCATAGTCCGTCATTGTTGATACGCTGGAGCAGAATGGCTTATAACCGATTGTGGTGTTCAGTTCTTGGGTGTAATAACGAACAAAGTCATTTTAATGTTCCTAAATCCGAACCGCTGAAGACACAGTGGCTGAGTTTTGTTTTCGAAGGGAATATTCCCCATGATCAATGTCAATCCTTTCATGTTTGCGTGAATCATTTAATATTAATTTAATCATCTAATTACTCCTGGACAGCAATGCCATAGAAATATACAGAGCGACCGCAAAACAGGAAATTCAAAGACAATATTCTAAAGATGGCTGTGCCTTTGTTTCTCTTGAACATTAGGTCTATAAACCATAGATATCTATGCTATAAACCCAAGAGCACCGCAGCACGCTCCGCAACACGCACCGCATACACACTGCATACGACGGAGTATGTGTGAAAGTGCAAGGCTTGTAAACACAGTGATTCAAACCATAACGATGGCGTTGGTTTTACCATTTCAAATTGAGCCCAAGTCCTCATTCTTTGGAAGTGACTGTTTTTGCAGCACAGAAAACAGTATCTTCTCAACATTTCGACAACACCAAACTCTTTCAGGCCTCAGCTACAACTGCAGCATTTGCGGGTTAAATTAGATGTCATTCACGGGCAGCCAATGAAGACCTTAGGCTGTCATTATGCAAATTTGTAACAAACCTATGAAGGTTCGTGCAGAAAGTCATGTAATTACTGACGACTTGTTTACAGGCAGTTCTGAATCGGTGTGTTCTTTTGGGAGACAATAACTCAATTTATCATGCACTCTGAGTCTGAACTTCAAACTTTGAAGATCTTTTACTTTCATAAACAGCCATTTTACACATTACATGAATGGCAATATCCAAAGCATAATATGGGCACTTTAATATGGCCACTGTTGTTGTAAGGAACAAAACTGAGTTAATATTCACAGAGCAAAAATGATGTGGGTGAAAGTAATAACGGAATTTTACATTTTGAGTAATAAGTGTTTATGTAAATGTGTCTTTGTAGTTGTGTTTAAAGTGTTGTCTTTTAGTTTTGTTCTCCCCCAGTTTGTTGATCAGCTAACACTCAATTACACCCACCAATCAGTGGGTGTTATTTTCCATGCATACTCCCCAATGTTTAGTTCTCCAGACAGGCGCTAGACCCATCAGAGCTATGTTTTTATACTCTCTGTTTGCTCAGCTAGCAAACAACAGCGACGAGGTCCCTGCATGCAAAGGCGAAACCGGCATGCAATGATGTTTGAGGGGGTGGAAGAGCACTCGGCTGAATGATGGACCATTTCCCAGCTCGTACTGGCAGTTCTCACATCACTAGTCCTCAAAAGATAATGACATCCAGCCCATTTTGCATATTGGCTGCTGGTTTTCATGCCTCTATACATCATAAGCCACTTTACCCTCTGCCCCCATGGGCAACCATTGATAACAGCTTTAAAAGTTAAAACTTAAAAAAGAGAAAAGGCAATTATAGCTATTTTTGACTTTTACTCCGGCTATGCAAGAAAGAGCGCAATGGATGTGGATGCGGGATGGGAATTAGATGGTTACTTGTAAGATTCATACTTATACATTACCTCATTTTCATCTCCTTCACTTGCTCTCTTTCATTTTAAGGTTACACATTTCGTCTGTGTATGAAATCTGATTGTATATGTATTTCAAATCATGAGAAATAAGAAAGAAAACATTGTGGTGTTCACTTGTCACTGCATTTGTGAAAATATAATTCTATTCTCTTTGGGATTTCAAGACTGAATGCTTCACAAAGCTCATATGGATGAAATGTCAAGTTGTTAAGGGATACAATCAAACTATACATTCTGTTGTGAAAAGAAGAAAACATTGAAAAGACTTTCCATCTGGAACAATCCAGAGTGATGTGGTGCCAAGGGCCCATGGTAGTTGATTTTGGCTCATTGTTGAGGTGGGCATTTACCTTAATATAGGCAAGCCATTAGGGACCAATTTCAACCCTGCTGACACAGCCTAACTGACTAAAACAGTTCCCGACTTGCAGTATGAAGTAGTGCTACCATTATTGTATAATGCATTATGCCTGTAATGGTCTTGCTGTAAGAATGTGAGCTTTGCTATTCTGGTTCGTGGAGCCAAGGTTTTCAACGATTTGGGAATTCAGACTTAGACAATATATGTGATAATTCTGACAAAAACTTGAGATGATCATTAGTTTCGAATGCATTTTTGTTTTACACCTAAGCTGCCTAAAGATAACGTAAGTTTTAACCTAAACATAAAATAACAGGAACTGGTGAGCCATTTGGTATAGTATTGTAAATTATATGTATTTATTTGCATAAACCTGATCTTGTTTGTGTTGAGAGAAGACTCAGAAACTCTATTGACACCCTCTGTATTGCATTTCAATTCACACTTGGTAGACCGACTGCCTCTCAGACACATTTCATCATCTCTGCCCAGTGTGCCATGGGGGTCTTGTATAGTTCTGACAGACGGCATGCCAAAGTGTGAGCTAAGCCAAGGTTAGCAGATGCTGACTGGATGAGCACAACTGAACACAACTAAAATCCAGACCCCTACATGAGTGTCTCTTTTTCTAATGATCCAAGTTATCGTGGCCATACCATAGCACAGTAATGGTAGGTTGCTAAATAACGAAAGGAAAGGAAATGCATTTAGATCCAACATCTAGAAATTAAGACTGTTTAAAATCATTCACAGAAATACAACGAAGGCCAATTGGACAAGGATGCAAATTGCTGCACTATGTATTTAGCAAATTGCTGCAGGAGACTTTCTCCGGCGAGTGAATTTATACCCGGTAAATGGTGGATTGAAGTTAAGGTCTTTAATTATGTGTGGAGGAAGAGCATGTTCAGCAGTCGGGGTGAGGGAATCGACTAAAGTGCACAAGGGGAAGGGGAAGAATAATGCTGCTGACACTGTGCCCCGGAGCAACAGAGAAGTCCATACCTCAATATTGGCCCTCTGCATCATTCCGCCCCACCTCAGCCTGTATTCAACCTACTGACAGCTAATACACATTCGGCAATTGGGCTTATGGGACAAGACTGCTATACCGTAGCACACAAAGAGCGAGCAGGCTATATGTATACACCATAAGGCTGGTTGTAATGGGGGGGTATTGCTTTAAATCAGGTACATGAAAAATCTCAGTGGAGACTGTAAAATGTTTGTGTTACCATGCTGTGGCTGTGAAGAAAGGAAGAGGGTAAAAAAATGGTAGTTTCTCTCAAATGTCAAATAGAAAATAAAGATAACAACCTGCTAAGCAATTTCTGCAGTATTTGATGCAGCTGGTATATATATAATTTTTTTTTTCACAAAATGATTTCCATTTCAGACAGAATTGAGTACTAGAGGGCTTGCCGTGCTTGCCGCTCGTGAACCTGCATCTCACAGGAAACACATCTGATGGAGTGTCCATTTGCATGAGAGAGAGGTTACAGAGATGAGAGCGGATTTATAGAGATTGAATATTTTTTGTTCAGAGTCGATAGGTTCAGTGTTATACAATCTTCTCAGTTCTATAACCTTTTGTCTCAACATCACACAGTTTTTGTCTCAACATTCCTCCTGGTACTTTTTATCTTAACATGCATGTGGTATACTGAACCCGTCAGCGCGGAAATGTCTGAGAGCATTCCTCTCATTAGCATACTTTGTTCATAGCAATCACTGTTTTGGCTTCTCTCCGTCATGCTCTCTCTCACACTCACACAGAGAAATATATTTTTTAAAACACTATATGTCATAATAAGTATTCTCAGGATGATCTGAAAGAAAATGTAGACTCTCTCTGACCTTCCTTTTTGCTTATCTCACATAATGCCATGACCTTTTCAAAGACTGTCTTTATAAAGTTGAGTACTGCGTTGTCATTCAACTTTACTGCATGCGGATATTGAGTACATCTTTTAAAGGGGCACTTGGCGAATAATTTCTTCGCTGATTTTCACTTTTGTTGTCGCATGTTTTCTCATCGAGCTCTCCCTACTGTGTGGCGTATATTCGACAACACTGTCATAAAAACAACTCACTTGTGGCACCTTCCTTACGCTTTCTACCACTGCTCATGTTCATTTGTTATTATTGGAGCCGGCCAACTTTATCGTGAGGAGCTTTGTCTACTGAGTGGGTAATACATCAAACACAGTATTTTAGGATTGTCGAATTGCCATAAAACAGTTTGTGTTTCTCACTTGTTCTCGCTTCTCACGAGACTTCTTTTTCCAACTTATCGGGACGTTAGTTGGTTGGTCTTCCGCCTAGGTATGCTGGGGGGAGCTGGCAGCTCCAGAAGAGGTTATTGAACCATTAAAATGATTTCTAAACAGTTTTATTAACCGTAAAACCGTATTATGGATAAATGTGGGCAAAATAGTTTTGATTTATGTAAAAAAAAAATACTTCCCTTGATCTGAGCGGTACAAGACGGCTACTTTTTCTAAGTTTGCCTCCTGAACACACACAATTTTTTGATTAAATTCTACAATGTTAAGTGGGTGAAAAAAAAAACTCCTTAATCTTGTATTTGGGTCAAAAATGGGCACCCATAGAAATGAATGGGAAAAACTGTAATTTAGAGCATTCTAAAATAAGCCAAAATAAGTCACCAGGTGACAGCAAAGTCACTTCATCTTTAGGTTTTAGCTCTAAAATCTTATTGGAATGATATTTAATAAACTTAAACAAACAAAAAAAAAACTACATAGTAATTAATTTACATAGGAATCATTTACATAGAAAATATGGTACTTTATGTAGTAAATAAATTCAAAAATACCCCCAAAAATGCCCACATTTGTCCACAATTACAGGATTAAGGGCTATAAAGTGAATACGGTTTGATGGCTACGTTGAAATAGTTGCCAAGTGCCCTGTTAATGTTCTGAGCAGTCTTTTGAATACATGCACTATTATTGTAAGTAGGGAAATACAGTCTGATTTAATTTTCCTGAAGAAAAAAAAAATAATGATTCCGAAAAAAGATGTGTTTAGAAGCTTATTCTCAAGATTTACCACAATGCATTTTTGTTTGAACTATGGGCTACAGCATTTTATTGAACTAAGATTTGCAATTAAATTTGTTAAATTAAATATATATATATATATATATATATATATATATATATATATATATATATATATTGTTTTATTTAATAAATGCTAGTTTTGTAAATCATCTTAAGGCACATCTTTATTTGACATCTTAAGTAAGTAAGTATTTAAGTAAAAGTCAGTTATTTGGCTTTGCAATAACATACAAATCTCAGTTGTGTCCAAACTTTTGTGTGGTCAGTCATGTATACGATAGATCTTTATTCTGAGCTATCCCCCATAGCCTACCACATAAGAGTTGGCCAGCAGCCTTTTGCAAAACTCCTGGACTGTGAAAGCAGAGTCAAGTCTGGACCATGCAGAGAGCCATGTGAATTCCAATAAGATGTATGGGAAGACAGTTGCAAGAGCCATTTAATCTTGCTCACATTCAGCTTAATCCTACTGAGGCTGATTTATGCCTGTAGGCATTGTGGGAGAGGAACTGTGAGTCATTTGCCCAAATGCTGCTGCACTGGCAGAATGGTGGAGACATGAAGACAGCGCACATTCGTTTGAACCCCACAGATGAAATAAAACATGAAGAAAAAAAAAAGAAAGAAAAAGGCAGGCTTCTGTAAGATGAGTCAATTCTCACATAGGCCACTACTCTGTGACTGTCTGCATGATATATGGGTAAAGACAGGAGTCTTATACTGTCTGCATGAGATATGGGTAAAGACAGGAGTCTAATATGTTAAAAATCAAATTGCTCAGACACTCTTTTTTTCTGTGAGGTCCATTTCCATTTCCATGTCTCTTGTTATCAGTGGCAGTCCTAGACATGCACACGGATAAATCTAACACACAGTATGTGTTTTGTCAGTATACAATTCTATTATGACAAAAGACTTTTTTTTAGAAGAAGAATGTAACACTTATCATTGAAAACACCTCATATGGAAGAGCTGGAATTAGGCAATTGGATAGTGTTCAGATAAGGATATTCTAGTTGGGCCCTCATACAGATTTCAAATGTGGCCAAGTGGAGGCTGAGGTGTCAACAACAGTTACAGAATTTAATGGAAAGAGCGATGGCAGACGTCAGGACTATATTAATCAGTAAAGGATATTCATACCTGCCTGCTGCTAATCTCACTGGTTAGATAATTGCTGAGACTAAGAGGGAAATTCTGATGACAATCTCAAAAGCACAAAGTGAACTCAGACGTTCGCACCAAAAATTACTGAAGGTCAGAGATAGCCGAGAAGTAAAGGAAGAAAATGGAAATTGGTTATCATGGGAGGTACAAATACTGTATGCTGTATCTCATAATTTTCCCAACACAGTAAGAAACATATTTTAGTGTCATTAAGTCCTTCAAAAGGTCATTGTAGAGGTGCACAGCAGTGCTAAACTCAATTCGATGTCAATAAGGATTATCTTCATTGATTACAGCACAGCGGATGGTGTCAGATTAAATGAAATATGCATGTAGAAGAGATATGGGTTCAACAACGGCAGCATATCTGAGATAGTAAATGACCAATGGCAGTCTTCACCTGTGTGTGTGTGTGTGTGTGTGTGTGTGTGTGTGTGCGCGCGCGTGTGTGTGTACCTATATATTGTTTATAATATGTATAAAGCAAGCAAAATCAAGTACTGCAGTCATTTATGGTATATTCAAAATAGCTTATTTTTACATTTTTTTAAATACTCCAATTTTCACAAGCAAAATGTTGAAAGAAAAGAGTTTTAAGTGGATAATGAGAGAATTTTCAGTGTAAAGGTGTGACCAAATGTAGATATGGATGGGTAATTTCTGGTGCAGCATTTTAACATGCAAATTGCAATTTGCTATTTATTTGTATTTTGCTTTTGCTAAAAAATCACTTTGGCAAAACATATGAGGGTTTATATTCAAGTAACTACATTACCCCAGAATAATTGCATTAAGATCTTAATACCGGTGTGAAATAAAACCTGATATATATTTTTCCTTTACAAACATGTTCATATATTAGTTAAAAGGTAATTCATTAATATTTTTTTTATAAAAAAGCCACTTGAGGCAACTATGAATATAAATGAGGCAAAGTAAAATGTTTTGTACCAAATATGCATAACGTGACATTTCATCTTCTTCTCTTTGTTATTTAACAGAAATTGAACACAATGGCCTATAATGTAGCTGTCATGTCTACCCTTTTCAAATATAAAATCACAAAACAAAATGGGAAATTTAGCCTATGCGCCCAATCAGGAACAAGGTAGCTAGTCTGTGTTCGGTGTACACGAGATAAAGAAAAGAAAGAAAAAAAACACTCAGAGGTGGGCAGAGGACAAAGCTAAACGAGTTTGCTGTTCTTCCGTTTGATTCTTGAAGAATTTGTGAAATGGTGCAGTAAATAACTCAAAGTAAAGCCCGTAATGAACTGTATGTCGGTCACTAATGAGTCTTTCAGCACTGTGTGAATTACAAATTGTCTATCCGAAGTGATCAATCTCTACAAATTCTACTAATCTTCAAGCATCAATCTCCACTAACCGTTATATTTCAAAGCACATATATTTACACACCTTGAAGGATTTGTCGTAACCAAGGTTGGCCATGAATCTAATATTGATCCCCATATTGCAGATTTGATTGAACATAAATAGCACTCTGGTACAGCACTTGTCCTCGGAGAGACATTGGTCAGGAGTTGATCGATAGGTTATGTGCATCACATTGCTGCAAGGAAAGGTCAGGGGGCCCTGAATGAAATGCCAGGAGAGTTGGCCATAACCGTAACCATCCATCTTGCTTCCTAGAGACCAGGGGATTGGGGTACAGACAATGACAGGCTTGTGGTGTGTAACACAATGCTTCTTCTGTCTCTTCTGCTCTCATCTTCCGTTCGCAGAGTTAAGCCAGACAGGTTCTCTGGTTTCCACGCTCAGCGGTAATGAATGGATGGAGGTTGCAGTGCTGGTGATGTTGTGGCGTCAAATGAATTGGTCATATTTGACAGTAAGGCAGGTGCTTGTCCAGGTGCCACCCAATAATTCTAAACTATAATTGGCCTTATGCCAGGTTCAGACTACACGATATCAGCCTGATTTTGGCGTGATCCATCTGACGTTGTGTGCCGTGGTCGTTCGGAAGTGACAATGGGTGCAATGATTGATTGTTTTATCTTGTCACAGTGGCCGAAAAACGACGCCGAGCACAAAAGCTCTTTCTAACACAGCTTTTGAATTGGTATTGGTGCTGCTAAAGGTGGAATTATGCAAGGAGGAAAGGTTTGTGGAGCTATAGCAACAAAATTCCTGCTTTTATGATGTTTGACACCACGATAGAGTGAAAAAAAGATAAATGCTGGCAAACTATAGTGCTTCAGCAAGCTGGAGAGTACTGGAATTAGCATTAGCCATTGTTCGTTTACACTCTTGTTTCCGTAAGTCAGTCGCTAGTCCCACCTTTTAGATGACATCTTGCAAGTCTTTAAAGACGTAAAGCGATGATTGGTCGAGAAGCAACGTGTCTGACATGTTTCTTGGCTGCGACACGACAATAATTTAAGAGTAAAATCCTACCCTATCTCACGACCAATTCGTACGAGTGATTCAAAAGTGGCTAATTCGTAATAATTCATACGACCTCACTCGTACGAATTCGGACGAATTGCCAAAACCCACGTGACGGTTATGTTTAGGGGCGGGGTTAGGGGTAGGTCAATCGTATGAATTCATACGAATTGGCCAATTCTTAAAATATGTATGATTTCACAAAAATCGTACTAATTCGTACGAGTGAGGTCGTTCGAATTGTAACAAATTAGCCACCTCGTAAAATTCGTACGAATTCCCGTGAGATCGGGTTGGTAAAATCACAAAATCTCAGTGACTATCGTAACCTCCTTGGTTTGTATCAGAGCAGGAAGCAGTGCCAATTTCCAGCAGTACCGTTCATGTTTTATATCCAGTTAGTTTTAAGAAAAGCAAATTATAGCAAATACAGTATAATTGTTCTGTTTCAAATACCAGACGACACACTCATCTAACACTCATCTTGTCGATTGTTTTTTTTGTGTGTGTGTGTGTGTGTGCGTGTGTGTGTGTGTGTGTGTGTAATTATTTCTTTTTGTGTGGTCCAATGTAGAATGGTCCTCACACCTTTCTTTTAGGGCATTATGATGAGTAATAATTTTTATGTTGTGTGTGTGTTTTGTTTTGTTTTATTATAGTTTTTTTGTTTTGATTTGTTTTGTTGAAGTGAATTTATGCTTCATATGGGTCAAATTGGCTGAGTCACACAACAGCAAAAGGGTGTCCAGCCTTTTTTTTATCCACCTTATTTTTAATGCACAAACCGACGAGGACATTATGTGTAAGACTGTCAGCCGAAGTGGTACAAACACTATACACCTTGTGCAAAAACTGAATGTTATGCTGCTTGGTAATGCAAATCGTTTGTTATCATATTATTTTATCGCAATCATAAACACACCGTTGTGCTGCACGAATAGTTTTAGTGTTTTCATCTCTTTGTAATTCTTAGTTATTTAGCTAAAGCCACTAATCTGAAGTCTTGTACATTCACAGGAAAAAGCTTACTTCCGTGTTGAAAAATTAGGTTATGAATAGTCATGAAAGCTTTCACATTACTCTCTACCACAGAGTTTCTTTGCAGGGAGAACAGCAAAGGCTGTTCTAGCTGATAGCTGACCCTGTCGCCACATGTAATGTCGTCCAGCTTGATGTCTGTGAAGGCCGGCCGGTACACAGCAACCAATTAAAACTTAGAGAAGTGGTCCTGCTGCTAGGGCTGATTGGTGGAGACTCCTTCTGTGATCATCTGCAGTAGGAGATTGGTGCTTCCTGGTTAGTCATAGCCTTTGATCTTTGAATCTTTGTCAAATAAATCATTTTCCCCTTGGCCCCTTGACCAGCTGGCGGGGAGTATTCCCATTTTGATGCCTCATGTCATGGTGAAATTCACTATTAACTTTGGAATGTGACTGTGCATACCACATAACCGGATATGCTGTGGATGTCTTAACAGGTAATGAATCGTTACAGATCCAAACAGGATGAAATCTAACAAGAACTGCAATGTTCACATTTTTGGTAAAGCAAAATGACAATTTAGATTATAAAGTCCTTTTTTTTTAGTGCACCCAATTAATGTTGTTGCTGGAACTACAGTCATGGTCAAAATTAATGGCACCCCTGGTAAATATGATTATAAATCTGCTTTTTTATCCTTTTGATCTTTCATTAAAAAATTGCAAAACTCAAACTTTTCGTTGAAGTAAAAGAATTGAAAGTGGAGGGAAATCACATCATGAAATAAATGTTTTTTTCTCCAAAACATATTTCTCCATGGGCACAATTATTGGCACCCCTAGAATATTTTACGAGTAAAATATCTCTGAAGGATATTCCCATTCATATCTACCTTTTTTAGCACACCAAGGTGACTAGGAAAATGAAATTGTCCAGCCATGACTTCTTGTTGCACAGGAGTTTAAATATGAGGAAACACAAAGGCCAAATCTCCTTAATCATCCATCACAATGAGTAAAACCAAAGAATGTAATTCTGATGTGCATCAAAAGATTGTTGGCTCTCACAAAATAGAAAGTGGCTGTCAGAAAATAGCTAAAGAATTGAAATTCCTCATTTTAAACATCAATGCAATAATTAAGAAATTCCAATCAACTAAAGATGTTACGAATCTGCTTTGAAGAGGACGTGTTTCTATATTGCCTTAATGGACGGTGAGGATGAAAGTTTGAGTGGCCAAAGAAGTCTCTTCAAGGATCACAGATGGAGAATTGCAGAGATTACTTGAGTTTTGACTTAACTACTTCACCACATTGGGAGGATTTCAAGAAAATCCTCCTCGCTCATCCAAGAACAAACTCCCGCAAATTCAGTTGCCAGACATGACCGGATCTTCAAACGACACAGGCTTCTGTGGTCAGGTGAAACTAAAAAAAAAGAGCTTTTTGGCAGCAAACACGCTAGATTGGTTTGGTGCACACAAGGATAAAAAGTACCCCATGTGTACAATTTAATAAGCCAATGGATTTTTAATGTTGTGGGCATATTTTTCTGCTGGAGGTCCTGGACTTCTTGTTCAGATACATGGCATTGTGGATTCCATCAAATATCAACAGATAAAAAATCAAATCTTCCAAATCTTCTGGTTGGATCTTCCATCAGGACAACAATCCACAACAAACATCAAAATCCAGTCATGGATTTCAAATCCATGTCAAACAAAAGATCCAGTCAAACAAAAGATCAAATCCAGTCAAACAAAAGATCCAGTCATGTCAAAATGAAGTTTCTGCCTTGATCGTCGCAGTCCCCTGACCCGATGAGTGGAGTGAATTGGAGAGAAGAAGCTCCGATATGGATCTGGGAATCTGCAGGATCTTGAGAGATTCTGAATGGAGGAATGGTCTCTGATCTCTTGTACGGTGTACTCCAAACTCATCAGGCATTATATATAGGACTCAGAGCTGGTATCTTGGCAAAAGGAGACTGCAAAAAGTATTTAATAAAAGGGTGCTAATAATTGTAGTTTATGTGTTTTGGAGAAAAACATTTATTTCATAATGTGATTTCCACCCCACTTTCAATTATTTTAATTCAATGAACAGTTAGAAATTTTGAATGAAAGGATAAACAATACAGATGTATTTTTACAGCCAGTTTTGATCATATTTACCAGGGGTGCCATTATTCTGACCATAATAATAATAAATAAACTAATTAAAATTACTTTCAAATTTAATGTCGAGATAAGAATCAGCCCCATCTGTTCAAAAATAAATAAATAAATAAAATACAACCACAGCTGTGAATTTCAAGAGTTATATATCTAAAAGGAGGGAAATCAAAATCCATATTTAATATATCGAAGCAGCCCAGCCTCTTATCTGTGTGCACTTTTATTATAGTGCCTTTAGTTTGTTCTGGGCAGGGGAATTACCCAATTCATTTAAATTAAATGTCCCTTCCATTAAAGGAGTAGACCTGGGATCGTCTTGGAAATTAGATTTGAAAATTACTGAAGCTTATCTAATGAGTGACTTAATACACCAAATGATAACCAACATGAAAGACTTAATTTACTCATCCTGGAAACTAATGAGACTTTACTGAAGCCGACTTTTAGTTATGGTAAACGTCTGGTAAAACGTATGGTAAAATGTCTGTCTGTCTTTTTATGAATATATATATATATATATATCCCCATTACAATTGATTCATTTGAGGTTTGCATGAAAATGAGGTTGATATCATCCACCCCACAGTTCTGAAATTTGAATGACATTCGCAAATTACTATGACACACACAAGTTGGTTCAAAGGAGCTCAGGCTGTAAAAGTTATTAGGGTTTTTCTTTGTTATTTCCAATTTTGCATGTAATTATGCATGCTAATGAGCCAAGCAAATTACGCTGAGTTGATGGCAACAGAAGTGATGAGCAAGATAACCAAACATCAGAATTCATTTTCATTATGCATTTGTATGAATTTTACATTTTTAAAGCCAGAATATTTCCCAAATATTATCTGCTAGTTGCAGTACAGCATAAATCACATAAATCTTAAGTGTTCTCTATTTGCCCAACTTAAGGCCTTAAGGTCAACCTAAGGCCATTATTTCTCTAACACAGCAGTTGGATAAAATTAGTTTTATTTACAAAAAATATTGGTCCCAGTTTATATTAAGTGGCTTTAAGTACTGTGTACTTACATTGTAACAAATAATTTGATACAAATGGACTTATTGTGTACATACATGCTTTTACATTGTACTTATATTTGAAAAAATACCAGCATGTAATTACATCTGTAACTAATTTATGTAATTACATCTGTAATTACAAAGCTGACCCATACTTATACTTAAACCCACCCCAAAACCTACCCATACAACCACACCTGTCCCTTACCCTACCCGTATCCCACCTCAATACAAAAGTGTTTTACAATACAGCATTAGCACAATAAGTACATTGTACTTATTTTTAAATATAAGCACATAGTAATTAAAGCCACTTAAAAGTGGGACCAAAATATTTGTTAAAAGCACAGGGAGTGTATTATAAAGCTGGCCCATACTGAAAAATTTCGAGTTGCTGTACAGCTAAACTATGAGATTTTATTTGCCGATTTCAGTCTGCCCTAAACCTTATATAATAAAATGTTCTTCATATATATATATATATATATATATATATACACAATGCCCCTTTCTTTACAATATACATTTCAGCTCGCACTTTGTGAAGTTTCTTATCCTTATGAGATCATTAAATGTATCGACTAAGTTATATTTTTATATTTCCATTTCAGTGAACATACACAGTATATTTTGAATCCACTTTACAGTGACGGTGAATATTGCTTGGGCAGATCAATATTTCTTTTATAACTTCACGCAAATGACAGCCCACATGCACACGCATATCAGCGTCCCCTCCGGGACTGGAAATGGAGTTTTGTGTTGTTCTTTCACTTTAACACTTCAAAAACCTCAGAGGGCTTTTTAGTAAGCAGGGGAGGATGTTCACTGGGGAAACCTCATGGACTTGCATCTCAATAACTTGGGTCTGCATGTCACAGATGCAGAAATATTCAGCATCTTCTGCTCATCTTACATTAAATCTCCCTTGACAGTATCAGTGGAAATTGATCATGTTTGGATGTTAGATAGAATGGATAGACCTCTCAAATAACAAATCAATGTTGTAAACTGATAATCGAGTAGTCATCTCTTCTTTTTGCGATGGTTTTAGCCGTTCTGAATGCTATTCTGTTCATCTGAGGTTGTAGGTTGCTTGCTAAGAGAACTGCTCCCTCTGTAGGCAAAGTTAAGAATCAAAAGTGCTGCATAAGCGCTGTCAGCCATATGTTTGTCTCCAAAGAGTTTATTTTCTGTTAAAGGAAGGTGGCCCATTGTTTTCTGATGGCTTGCTATAACCAAATAGTCAATGGTTGTCTATCGGGTAGGTGTAAGAACAAAATACAAAGTCACGATTGCTGGCAACTGCTGAATAATGTGGATTAAAATGCTATTCTTCCCACAGAAGGCCTGGTGGGTTTGCTGTAGACACGAAAAAAAAAAATCACACCATGAATCGGCTTTTCCAAAATGAAATGTATCGAAACCTACTGTTAAGACGGTGAGAAAGCGAGGGAGAATGAAAGATTGAGGGGAAGAGCGAGAGATAGAGAGAGAATCCACAGACAGCTTAAATATTTCTGCACCAGATTAAAAAGCAAGCTGCTTTATATTTTGACAGAAAGGGGCATTAAATATTTTCCTTCGACAGTGGAAATGTCAGCGTACATCTGGTCTGCCACTGTCAGAGCAAGAAAAGAGGATTCATGTAAATATGTAAGACAATACAGTCCCTCTTTTACCCCCAGACTCGTGCAAAAAGCAGGAACCACATGCCTAAGAAATCAAGGAATGCAGTCCTTCTCTGGGTTTCTTGTGGTGTCCAGGCACACGTCCAAGCCAAACTGTGAGGAAGCCATCCCGTGAGTCACTGTAACTGTCGGGCTGTTTTGTTTTAGCTCTCCACTGCTGTTCGTATTTTTTCTGTATTATGTTCAAAAGCTTCAGAGTGAGGAGAAAGTTTGAAAATGGAGTTAAGGACTTCTTGCTTGTTTTGAGAGCGCCCCTCTGGGTTATTGTCGTTGTGCAAGGAGCTTGAAACTCTTGGGGCGAGCTCTAGATTTAGTTTGAGAAAGCATTGTGGGATGAAATGAAATCCAGTTAAATGAGATGGTGGCAAATGCCCTGTAGAAGGCTGCTACTCCATTAAAGTCTAATATATTTATTACATAAACCCATTATCACTTATGCACTTTATGTGTTCCGAAATACTCTGAATTTAGAAATACATAGTTAAAACCAAATTAACTCAATCCTAGTCAAATAGAACCACTGTTTACATCTAAATTAGAGCAACCAACCGTATCCTTTTTTGGGATCCAAAATTAAGTTACCTGCAGCTTACGTATGATATAGTTGATTTACACTGCAGCTATCCTTAATCAGATGTGGGAGAGTGCACAGATACCCAACAGATATAAGACCCCACAAACGCTGTAACATTTAAGTCAGGAGATGATTCCAACACAACAAGATGAGCTCAGTGTAGTGGTTAAAACCAGTATAGATTGAGCGTCCAGTGAACTGTGACAGAGTACTCACCCAGACCGTGAAGGGTGGTTTCACTCCTTTCCCTATAGCGCTTGTATCCGATCGGCTTGTATCGGCAGTCAGGATGTTGGATTCCAGTGGAGGAATGCAGCTCCCACCCGCTCGGCCCCCCGTCGTACCTCCTCCGCAGTGGTTTCACACGGGTTCACTAGGCAGTCAAAAGGGTAATCCAGGCATTGTATTGACACTCCGAAGTGAGTGCGCTATCAAGTGTGCTATTTATGGATACAATTTAAAATGTTTGATAGCCATTAGTTGTTATTTCTTTCCTTTTTCTTGGTTAAAGACAAAAAACAAGGTGCTCAAACTTTGACATCAGTTCTTTCAGAATGCGAAGTCCCAGCAAATCGATTTTTGTCCAAGCAGGATGGGCAGTTCAGATCTTCTTGAACAATGTGTGATCTTCCGAAACAAGTAGGATCACATCAGATTACAATCAGACAAATAAATCCATGTGAATCTGATCTCTTCTGTAAACTCATTTGCATTATCCTGCTTCTTCCAAGGTGAAAAACTGTACCTGCCACGGTTGATTTGTGACATCCACTCTCTCTCACTCTCTCTCTCGCTCTTTCTGTGTTTTTCAGTGTGTGTATGTGTGTGTGTGTGCCAGAATGCTAAAGCTAGACTTGAGCTGCTCGTGCTGTAGTCATCACTCACAACCAAGCCCCAAAGCGGTGAGCTTCGCGCAGAGGAGAGCTACTCCAAGTCTTTCAGGAAAGCATCTCTTTCTTTTCAACAAGCTCTGTCCAACTGAGACCAGAGGCTCCACCCATTTCACTCTGATTGGCTGAGCTAGCAGCAGGCAGCGATGTGACAAGGAAGGAGAGGGAGGGAGAGAGAGAGAGCGAGAGAGAGAGTGTTTGAGAGGAGGGTAGACCGGGTTCTGTGAGCCCTGGAGGGACAGGGTGGCTAATGAAAGTGAAAATGCTTTTCTCCCAATGCTTTAGCCAAATTTGTCTGCTACAAATTAGTTGTGACTCCTGGCAAACTGAATTCATACTGACAAAGTCTCCAATTTCTTAAGGGAGACATATCTTGTTTTTCATACAATAAAGGCAAGTTCTTGTCAGCCTAGTGCCCTGTTAGTGCTAGATATCTTGGGAATATTGAAGGAAATGCTAATACTCGTAAATCTCATTCCGTTGTGAAAATATTTTGAAGTCAGTCCAGTTGGGAAAAAAAGCAAGGAAATATTCAAAGCCACTTGAAGGGAAGCCTGCAATCTTAGCTGAAAAAAAAAAAAGCATAACGCCTGTTTACACTGCAGCACACCGTTTAGTTGACAAGAGGCCGTTTTGTTGTTGTTGTTTTCCATTGACATGTCGTTTCTCCATGTCAATGGAGTAGAGGCTTCATACTCTGAATAAACTGCTTTTGTGTGGAAATAGCTTATAATTCAATGAATCGACAGACCATCGTCGAATCTTCAGTATGTTTACTCTTAAATATTCGACTTGGATTGATCTATTTTTAGAGTTTACACCGAAAAAAATGCTGTTTTATGAGAAAAGTCAAAGACAATTGCATGACAGGTATATTGTTACATATAGCCTAAAGTAACATTGTAATATGTAAAATCACAATTAAAAATTAAGTTGACTTTGTGTCATATATGCATTTAGGTTAAGGCATAATCTTTTAAATTATGATATATTAAGTCTAACTTGTGAAAAATAAGGTCATTATAACTTTTCTCCCCCTTTTCAGTCAGATTAATGAAATTTCGGTGCTTGGCTTAGTTATGCTTCACGGCTTACACTACATAATTACCAGTCTAGATAATTTTGACTATTGCTGACATTGTGTATGGTTGACGACCATTCTTATCCATCCCAAAATGAGTGAGCTTTTCCCTGCTTCCAACTGGAACATTTTCTGCATATCATTTTTCTCTTCTGCCTGGGCTTGATAAAAATAAGCTAGGTCTCTGTTTGTGCCGGAAGCATCACATTTCTGTTTGCTTTATAAAGCTTGCCACTCTTGTGCAACTGCACAAGTTATCAGTCTAAAGAAAATACGGCAAAGTAAAACAAAAGTGTTGAAGTAACTAAAGCTATAGTATATTAAGAGTAAGATAGAGAAAGATTGGTTAAAGCCCCAGGGTAAGATGTCTGTCCGTCTTTTATTTTCCTCTTGATCATAGATAATTTTCAGCATATGTGGCTGTGCTCATTTATATATTAGATTTATTCCATAGGAACAGTTTATTTATTGCTGTGGGATGGCTAAGCTGAATTTTCAGCTTCATTACTCCCAGTCTACTGTGTCACACAATCATTCCAATGTGCTGATTTTGTGCTCAGTGTTGAAGACAGTTGTGTTGCTAAATAGTTTTGTGGAAACCATTGTCAAAAACACAGCAGGCAAACCACCCAAACACAAAACACAATCAAAGGCGCACAGGCAAACCCAGAGAAATCCAATGCTTAAGAATCGCAGTGTCACTTGTCAAGACTTTGCAGGGCCCCATTGACTCCCATAGAATGGAAAAAAAAATCAAAATAATCAATAGGATCAACAGTCAACAGGTTCAGGTTCAGGTTCAGGTTTATTGATATAGCCCATTTCATACACAGGTAGCCCAATGTGCTTTACATAATCATAGCAGTTAAGATACAATTTACATACATCAATCACACCAAACATCAATCAATAAATAAAAAAAAAAATAAAAATAAAAAAAAAAAAAATAAATAAAAAAAAAAAAATAAAAATCATTACAAAAAAAATAAAAACATGTAGCTTGACAAGGAAATAAAAAGAGTCAGTAGAAAGCATCGTAAAAAAGTTTCGTTTTTAGTCTAGATTTAAAAATAGAGATAGTAGGGGAGGTCTTAATGTCTACAGGAAGACGGTTCCAAAGACGGACCGCATAGCAGCTGAAAGCTGCCTCTCCCTGCTTGGTACGAGCGCTGGATTGTACTAGCTCAAGTTTACCAGCAGATCTAAGTGATCTTGAGGGGGTATATATTTTAAGCATATCTGCCATATATAGAGGTCCTTGACCATTTAGTGTTTTAAAAACAAGAAAAAGAACTTTAAAATCAATTCTATAAAACAGCAAAAGAAAGAAATTCTTACAGGTCTGGAACAACTTGAGGGTGAGTAAATGATGACATGATGTCATTTTTGGGTAAACTATCCCTATAAACCTTGTTTTTCTTTCTGTTCTTTGTCACTTCTCATTGTAATATTACGGTTGTTCTGCTCCCCTTTCTGAGTATTTTGAGCTTTGTAAATATATTGACACTGATGCAAATAGACTGTTTTCCTTACGTTTGTGCAACTGTGTGTGACAATCCCAAACTTCTGAACGGTAGTCTATATTTATTTATGAGGAATTTATGAGCATGCTGGGCTGTGATCCCAATCTTTCCATACATTTGTTAGTAAACAGTTTTTCTTGCAATTCTGACTTTGCCTAATGCTAAAACAATGAACAAACTTTTATTCTAAAATGTTACTTTTAAAAGTAACCACAAAATAAGTCATTAGGAGACATAAAAAGAAGGGGTGTAACGAGACCCTTGTGTCACGATTCGAGACATATCATGATACTGAACTGATATTTTTGCGATAACTAAGGTTAACATAAAATGTTCTGTTGATTAAAATGCTGAATTTGGTATTACAGTACATTTGAGGTTTAAATGAATAGGCTTGGACTTGGAATTTTTTGAAGCTGAGAATTATTTTAGATGATGCTTTAGATATTCTCACTAAATATATCTAGTCACTGACTAGATATATTTAAAATAATGTAGGCCACTTTTTACTGGTAACATAAGACATTTGGCATTATTAGGACCCACACATCTTCCCCCATTTATTGGGGTAGTTTACATAGTTTAATGTAGTACTGACCCTAAAACTCTTTAAACTTGAATTCCTTTCTCACAGTAATTTTCATTTTGGATGAATTACCCATGACACATATTGTCACTATCCACGATACATATTGTTGGATTTTTGTATTGTGATATATTGAGACACGATATATTGTTACACCCCTAATAAAAAGCTTTGAGTGGCAGTTTCCGGCACCACCATCTGACAGTCTGGACAAAGCTCAAATTAAGAGACCGTCAACGTGACCGGGCCTTCACAATAATATTCTACAACGTTAACTCCTTTCTATTTGAAGCGCAATGGTCCGTCTCAGTGTACAGGTTTATAATATCACATTAATGGCTCTGGCTTTTCATCAAAAGTGATACCTGGAATAGATATTGGTCCTTCAATGTCACTGTGAGGCAAAGACGATTAAGGTGTATAAATATGTAAATATGGGAGGACACCTCACTAGGAGTCAGGTAATGACATTTTCAGCCCTGGTTTGGTTTATTCCCCAGTCGTCCCAAATTAGAAACCTTAATGACGACCAATAGGCCACAGATGGTCAAACTCTAGGGTACACGAGTCGCTTCTTGCAGCATCACTTTTACGTGCCAACAATGCATTACCTTGCCAGCTGCCGCATGCTCAAGGGGGTAATCATTACCTTGAGTAGAAGGTCAATCCATGGCAGCGTTTGCCAGTGAGATCATGGCCCAGACTGCATTTGGAGACTGGCAAACTGGACAACAGGAGTGATTCATCTTTGGGGCTGAGGGGGCAGATACTCCCTGTCGCTATTTGTCTTGTGACGTTGACGTATAAAAAACACTCAGAGGGCACAATCTCTGGAGAGAAACCTGGCGGACGTCCACAGTCAGTCTGGACGAGACCTCCTGATGTCTTTTCTGTCTCTTCGTGTCTCTTTTAAATCAAGACTTGTTTGGCGGAGCGTTACTTCATAGATTCAGGGGATAAATTATATTTGTTGAACATTTGAGAGATGAATGTGGAGTAATCTAATTGTGCTAATGTCATAACACTGATCTTTAGCATTTACAACTTGAATTAATGCAATCAGCATATGTCAGGGCCATTGCTTTGACTCATAGGGAATAAATCTAATTCGAAATCTGTTGTTAGCCCATGAACAAACTGTTGTTGTTTACAAGAGTCTAGTTATATTTTCATTATATTTTTGAATCTAATAACATTACAGAATTACATCTTTTTTGCTAGCATACACATTTATTTGTTCTGAAAAAAGGTTGCAGTTCATCCATCTTCTGTGATCTATCTATCTATCTATCTATCTATCTATCTATCTATCTATCTATCTATCTATCTATCTATCTATCTATCTATCTATCTATCTATCTATCTATCTATCTATCTATCTATCTATCTATCTATCTATCTATCTATCTATCTATCTATCTATCTTGTAGATTAAGAATTATAGTGCAAATGTTTGTGTTGGATTAGTCAAATACATCAGACGTTGAATATTTGTCTGAAATTGAAAAATATAAAACAGTCACTATAAAATACAAGAACAGATATATATATCTGTATAAAATGTAACACCCAAACATTCTTGCTTTTATACATCGACTCATTTACACAGTAACTAATCAATTCTAGAACCGCAATTTCAAATCTTCACCCCTTGAATTTTACAACACCACTCCACAATTTCTTGTGTGTGCTGTCTCAGCACAATCTTATGCAGCACTTTTTGTTTTTCTCCAGCTAATTGGTTAAGGTGTGACACCTTGTACATGAGGGGTGGAAAGTCCCTCATTTTGTCAAACATCTGGCCTGTATTACTGCTTACGCATGGCTGGAAAGACACCTACCAGTAGATAAATTACCCACGTTACTGAGTATAGTGTCTGTAGTAGAACATCTCTTAGCAGGAATGTACTATAAGGAAGATGTTTCATGGACCATGCAGTAGTTTAAAGGCTTGTACATGACTGTTAGCTTAAGAATGAGCCACTGAGCATGATATAATATCTAATATGTGTTATACTAATGATTTTCATATGAGAATTATTAAGAGATTTCTAAATCTATACAAATATGTGATCCTTAATTTTCCAGCAGTACTTGAACATAATCTTTCATCGAGTGTTCTTTTTCAGAACTATTGTCTGCCCTCTATTAAAGTGCAGTCATACTGTTTGAAGATCATTTTGTGAGCTGTTTAACTCAGCAGGAAACACTTTGCAGCCGCAATTGAGAATGGCTACACGTTTATGAAGTTCTAATTGCTTGGCTAAAAACCCTTTCCAGTTTCTTCTTTTGTGAACTTTTTAAACAAATTTGAGAATGTTTGATAGCATGTACGTGCCTCGACGACCAATAAGGAGCTTGTATTTGACATTTTAAAAGAATCTGCATAGATGTGGACATGGTGTGCTGTTGTATATTGTGATGAAGAGTATGATTTGTTTTTAGAAAAGAAGCTTATGTCTAATCCCCGCTTCACACAATTTTAAAAATGCAAGGGCATTTTATTAAGCATAAGAACAATATGCTGGATATCCTAAGGTTGCAAATCCCTGAGTGATAATTTGTCATGTCAAATGTAGTCTGCCTAGCTTACAGAAAACATGTGGAAATATTTTCTAAATCTAACAACTGGCTTGCATGAGATTGTCATGGCTATCACAAGGGCCAACACGAATGCAAAAAAAAATTGCAGAACACAAAACATGCCAATGCATAACATAGATCCTTCATGTCACAAATAGGTTCTTATCTTTTGAAGGCTTAATTCATGGTATCCTGTTCTAAAACATTGTGTTTTTCATGTTCCTGAACAGCAGGAATATTCTCAGTGGTATATTCCTTTCACCACAGATCAGGATTTTTTACAATACTTTTTTGTCACTATCAAAAAACAAGCACAGCACATGCAGTTCCATATTTGCCTTTCAATGTGCTCTACCAAGCAACTAGCATTTTGAAAAGGTGTCACTTTTTAAAAATATGTCTTGCTTGCTAATTCCTTGAGCAGTTTATAAATATTTTAGAGTGGCTTGCTCAGATTCAATCTTCATTGGATTGTTTATGATGCTCATTTGAAGGCCATTATGTGTTGTGTTATCCCTAAAACTGTACAGTATGTAGTTGCCATAACAGACCTTGGTCTTCAGAGTAACAATCCGGACAATTTTTTGTTATTTAAAGATGGGACTGCACTTCCACTAAAGGCATTCCAGTCATCTGTGTACACATTTGCCTACCAGCATTGCCACCAATGGGACAATCATTTGTGTCATTTAGATTCCTCAAAACATGCTCTTAAGTGCTACAATTTCTCTGCTAAAATTTGAATCTAGCATCATTTACTGTATACATTTAATCTAAACAAACAGAGAGAGCATTATTTACCACAAGATTAATAATAGCAATAGATTGTAATTGTAATTGAGTGCCATTGCTTTAATATTCTCCTTTTACATTTATTTTTAATAATAATAATAATAATAATCTAATAATAATTGTTATAATTCGCATCAGCATCTTGAATAATCATATAATCTGCCTTTAGAATGTAATAATGATGGCGACAAAGACACATCCTCAGCAGGATAATGTTATTATGCCATTTTGACAGTTCACTGTGCCAGTTGCCTTTATGTGTAAACCACAAGAAGTAACAGCTTAGCAAGTGTTACAAAGAACCCTAAAAGAGAGCAGGATATCACAGAAATGGGACCACAAGTGTGTCGATACCCCTCTCTCCCCCGGACACCCTCAAAGTTCAATTATTGAGCAGGTCAAAGCTGAAATGAGTACTGTGCCCTTTCATCACAAAAGTGCTTCACACTTTGCTAAAGCCTTGCTTCAGTGCTGGAATAAGCTCAAGATTACACAGGGAGATCATTCTTTGGGGCAAACTGTCCTGCTTCTTTTTTCCCTCTCTTTCTTCCTTTCTTCCTTCTCCCAGAGCTTGCAGCTGCTGTTGGCTTCAGTTCTGCTCTTCTTTCTTCAGTGGTCAGTGAACTATATAACTTACTCTCACATTCTCTACTGATGCTCATATTTTACATTTAATTTCAGTTTCCGATACAAAGAAGATATAGCCCTGCTAAAGGGATGGTCAGATGGTTTAAGATGGACTATAAGCTGGTTTAACATGGTCTGACCAGCTAAAGAGTGTAGTATAAAACCTCTTTAAAGCAAAACAACGCTAGATCAGCAAACAATTAGACTGATTTATTTTTCTTTACATTCATGACTTTATCTATAAGCTAATTTTTGCTGTTTTAATAGCTGTTTAATGTAATGTAAGTCAGAATATAAATGACAAAAATAGGCAACAAATGTTATATAAGCTAGCATAAAAATGGTTAATTATATGGGCTGTAGAATGGCGTTACATTTTCAAAACAAGAAAAAAGAGAGCGGAAGTATTTTGACTAGATAAAACAACAAACTGGAGGATATTAAGTAGAAATGATAAACAACAGGCAATTTTACTGACTATTATAGATATTATATTATATATCTAAGTGTTAGAGCACTATTATTTGTAGCTCTTGCTAATGGTTATCCACTGCAACAAGAAAAATCGTTATTAATGGCTTGAGGTGCAGAAGCCCAATAACGGGCTCCGTTGCTGCGCTGTTCCGCCTCTCTCGCTGTCATCACTAAGCCGAGTCGTGTTATGATGACAACAAGAATATTTAGCCGTTGGATGGAGAATATCTGAATCTTAAACCCTGCCTCTATCGTGTATCTTCAAGCAAATATCTAGATTAGTGTGTTGCTAGCGCATTCCTCGGTCCTCCTCCTCCTCCAGCTCCCTGTGTGCCACTGACCGACTGCCGCAGCCTGACAACCGCTACACAGTCTCCGGCAAGATGCTACTACCACACTCCGGTCTGCTTGTCGGCGTTCTCTGGACTGTCATCTTCAATTCCGCTGGGGTGAAATGTCTGAACGGCGAAGAAGATCAGTCTCAAGACATGGAGTGCAAAATGAAAAGCGTTACGGTATCCGCGTTGCCGTTTTTGCGAGAGAACGACCTGAGCATCATGCACAGCCCGTCGGCCTCCGAGCCCAAGCTGCTATTCTCCGTCAGGAACGATTTTCCGGGCGAAATAGTCGTTGTTGACGACTTGGAAAATACCGAACTCCCGTACTTTGTATTGGGTGAGTGCTGTTATTTATAATATAGCAGATAGCCTACTTGAAGATAGCCTACTTGATTGTGATAAACTATTGTTAAATGGAAATATCAGATGCAGGCCTAGTGCAGAAACTCAAATAGGTCAGTTCTATTATGTTTTTCGTCCTGAATAATAGGCGGTAAGCTGCAGATATGCGCTATAGGAAGCCTTATGTTCTTTTGGCAGGTTGAGACATATCTGCAAACAGTTGCTATAATTATGAGCATGCGTGATATACAGCTCTGATCCTATAGAGACTAAGTAAGTGGTCACTGGGTTACATTATTGTGAGAAAACATTCTGTATAACTTGTTTTAAGTTTGTGCCGTAGCTTCACCTGTTGTGAACTCTAAATACACACACAAACAACCATAGCAAAAAAGTAAGTAGGCTAGCTAAGTAAAAGTAAACAAGTAGCTAAGTATTCTAAGTTTGTATCAAATTTATTTTACATGTGTCAAGCAGTCTCATCCTCCAGTGTAAGATTAATGTTTACAACAATATTTTGTTTCAACATCTGTAGTGCTTTTGGTATAATGCAACTCTGTGGCTTTGATATGCTATAAACAAAGTTGAAGAACTTTATTCCATAATTGTCTGCTGTAAACCAAGAAATAATATCACTAAACCGTGTGCCTTCATGTCAAAGTGTGCAGCTGTTACTTGCATGAGTTGGTATGCATTGAGCTGAGTTTACCACATCTAGCTGAGATTACCACATCTATATGGTCACACTTTAGTTTAGGGTCCAATTCTCACTATTAACTATGGATTTTGCCTTAGTAAACTCCTAATTACTGCTTGTTAATAGTTAGTAAGATAGTTGTTAAGTCTTGCAGAGTTAGCCATTAATATGTGTTTTATAAGTAGTGAGAATTGAACCCTAAACTAAAGTGTTATCATATGCACTTTAGTATTTGTCTATTTAGTATATTGACCTTCCCAATTCTTGTGATGTTTTTAAAGACAGGAAAAAAAAAATACAACTTTTGTAAACTAAACTTACAACTTGTTTTGATTGCTGTAATTTAAACTAAGAACTGAATACTGTATGGGTTAAATAGCTGTGTTCAGCATTTATCACAAGCAGCTTCACTGGCTGCTGTCCATTGTGCTGAATTCTCTATGCATGTCTGCCGCTCACTCTGAGGTGCAAAAATAGGCAATGAGTGGACAGTTGTACAAGTCATTTCTAGGCAATCAGATATAGTGTGAAGTGTCTGTGGCTGTCATAGAATAGGTCTGACATTTGTGCTGGGGTTGACTGTTTATTTGGCACTGCCATAGCGTTGTCAAAAATGTCATGTTGTTTCTCACTTGGGATGTCTGGAAAATATATTTGACAGGAAGTAAACATGGGGAAATGGCAGATCTTTTTTTTTTTAAGAAAAAAAGTATTTTGCTCAATTGTGACTTTAAAGGTGGGACATTGATATTGCTCCTAAGTTTTAGTGATTGCTACACCATTTCATTTGTTTATAAAAAAATATACTTACCATGACAAATGCATATTCTAAATCTAATATCCGTATTGTGCTTTATAAATATATATATATATATATATATATATATATATATATATATATATATATATATATATATATATATATATATATATATATATATATATATATATATATATTTGTTATGTAATTTAAGCTTACATACTTATAGCTTGCAAACTTATGAAAGGTTACACCTGGGAATAGCTCAGTTTGATCTGCATTAATACATGAGGACCTGCATATTTATAACTAAAAATCCTTAGAGTCCAAAAAATGGTGTCAGCATGCAGAGTTAACCAGTTTTCTGTTTGTTAATGTTCAGATGCGACTGCATTTTTCATAGCACAAAGTTCTCAGTAGTCAGGATTTTAATACTTAGCCTACAGAATTCAAATAAGCTCAGCGCTTTAGAGTGCATAAAACACTCAAAAATAGCATGCGCCGCCTCTGCAGAAACCTGCTGGTCTTTATATAGGCCAAAATAGAATTTTCTAGGTTTTCGGAAACTGGGGAACTTTTTTTTAACTCATAAATCATAACTTTTTATTTTGAATATATTGGATTTAATGTTTGAAAGCAGTCTCAAGTTTTTTTCTAGTTCGCTTATAAACTGACCTAACTCAGTGTTCATTGCGGATGAGGGTCCCAGAATAGGTACAAATAGGAATGGCATGAGATTGGGGTGGGACTATTTGTTTCTGTCCAATGGGTGATATGGGAAACCTGTTTGCAAACCACAATATATTCTTTCTGGCGTCCTTTTTTTAGTAATTCACATTGGACTCGGTGCTTTTTCATTTCTTTCAGACAGACTACACCTTGCCTTACTTCATAAATCTCACTCTTTCTAGATCGTCTCCTCTGTTCCTCAGCCTCTACCTTCTCCAAAGGCTCTTTGATTGCATAAGATTGATTGGAATGATCATGGGGAGTAATTTCAAGTCAGTGTTATAAATGTTGCCTCTGGTGTTTGCACGTCCCTCCCTTTGCTCTGTGGTCTTGTTTCCTGATTATAAATGCAGTCTTTACAGAGCCGCCACTAGTCTTTGAACAAGCTATTTTTAATTGGATACATTAGGGTAATTGGTACGGTCTACAAATGCATTCACAAACACACACACACACATTCACTTGCTCCTGCACACACACATTTACTTAGCTCTCTAAACGAGGATACACCAAAGACCAATTTTGCTTTTAATAACTTCCAGGGGCAGACTATGGCAATGGGATTCCCGAAAGGTAAAGTCTGTAGAATTTAAGTTTTAGTTCTAGACTGGATTTCACATTTAATTGATTTTTGGAGTCTCACATAGGCATTGTTAAAAAGGTTTTCATTCAGACGAGTGGAGACAAACACGTGGACACCTGCCTCCACATGTTTTAAAACCTAATGATGAAATTTGAAATGAAAGGATCCCTGAAGCTGATTCATGCTAATCTTGTTAGTTTGTGATGTCATGGATTATGATGTCACTGCTGGAATTTAAAGTTTTATGAAAGCTCACTCACCAAGGCTGCATTTAAGTGGTGAAAATTAAAATACAGTATTCAATTCAATTCAAATTTATTTGTATAGCGCTTTTCACAATACATATTGTTTCAAAGCAGCTTTACAGAAAGTGCATTTCAGAAATGTACATGGAAAAAACACATTTAGTTACAGTAATCTTGTAATAATTTAGGGCATAACATATCGCTGGAATTGAGTTGTCTCTTCACAGGCGTTGAGTCGATTTATCTCAGGTGTTTGGGCATCTGAAGTCTCTTTGAATGCATGAATGCATGAACTAACTTTTCTGCATCAGAAACAGATAGCATGTTACGTAGCTTAGCAATGTTTCTAAAAAGGCTGTTCTTGGAACATATGAAATATGATGTTCGAAAGACAAGTTGCGGTCTAGTATAACACACACGTCTTTTACTGTATGGATAAAGTAACAGGACATCCCTCTATATTAAAGTTGTATTGTAAGAGGTTTTGTGGGTAGTTTTTTGGACCAATAAGTAATACCTCCGTTTTATCTGAATTTAATTGCAGGAAATTACGCGTGATCCAGCATTTTATATCTTTGAGACACTCTGTCAGTTTAGATGAGTTAGTGTTTTCATCTGGTCGTGATGAAATATATAATTGAGTGTCGTCAGCATAACAGTGGAAATTAATTGCATGTTTTCTTATAATATTACCAAGTGGCAGCAGAGGGCCGAACACCGATCCTTGCGGTACTCCATAGTCTACTGACGTTATCTTCGATTTTTCCCCTTTGTTCTGCATCATTACTCTATTCAGTGTCACATAGACTGATTTGCTGCTCAAGAAACATGTTCTTGTTATTATCGATGTTAAAAAAAGTTGTGCTACTTAATATTTTTGTGGAAGTCAGTTTTGATGACCAAATTGATGCATCCTGGCCGAATAACAGCATTCATTTCTTTTTTTGGATGGATTGCCTCTTAACTTTTGAACTGTATTATTGTTATACTTAGAAAGAATAAGAAAATAAGAAAATAGGAGATTATAATTGATTGTGTTGTCTGACCTCTCCTATAGGCGAGTACTGAAGTAAAGCAAATAGAATAAGATAAAAGGATCCATGTTTCGACTCTCTCTCTTAGTTAAATCCAGGATTTAGAGGTGAGATTTACTGTGTGTTTGTGAGGAAGGTTCTGCGAGACAGCACAGGAAGATTGTGTGGCAATGAATGGTATCCATGGCAACAAGAGCGGGTGCTTAAAGGATGCCTTGAAGAGTGGTGACATTACGCTTCCACCTCGGGAAAGAAACAGCAATTTTACATCTGAAAATAATCAAATGTAAATGTATCTTTTAGTTTACAATAGCAAGCATTGGCTTCGAGTCCTATCTCTGTCACAATTGATGTATGCTGATTTTTTTTTTTCTTCTAACAAGCAGCTTCATGGTGTTTGCACAGTGCGATTATAGTTGTCTTTGGAAATGCCTTTGTTTTGACTGAATCTTAACAATTGGAAAAATTTGAATTCCTTGTTGTTTACTTAACATGGGGAGGACAATTGAGCATGTAATTACAGACATTGAAGTAGAAACATTTTAAGACAAGCAAATGGATGATGTCCGATTTCGCTTTCTGTCACAGTTCACAGTTTACACTGCTGTTTAATTTTCAATGTCTTTAGCCTTTGAGTCCCTTCCGTTTCGTTTCCCTCAACAACAGAAACTACATTCTCAGAATATGTGGAACAACACATAGCTTCCAGAAGAAAATAGTCCATGATGACTTTGAACAACATCCCTTTTAAGAATAAAGTCCAGGAGATATGGTGAAGAATTTTGATCGGTCACTCCTTGAATCATCCCAAGGATGACACTGTGCTTCGAGTGCCTGCATATGAGAACGCAAAGCAAACCTTGAGGTATTCGCAGAGGAATTGAAGATATTTATGCACACTCACATGCTGTCAGCAGGGCCATGCACAGGACAAGCAAACAGAATGAGCTTGGCTTCTGCAAACTTTATTTTGAAGGAAAGTGCAGTTGCATTAACAGGCTGCTGCTATAATGTATGACACGCCATGTGTTGCTACCTCTAGTTCTTTGAGCAAACAGGAAAAAAAGCCAGGATAAATCTTAAAAAAATAATAATAATAAAAAAATAAATAAATAAAAAAAAAATAATAATAATAATAATAATAATAATAATAATAATAATAATAATAATAATAATAATAATAATAATAATAAAAATAATAATAATTCAGCGAGTTAATGACAGATGATGAAAGGTTTAACTGGTCTTCAGGACTCGTTTGTTATACTTTCATGCATTTTAATTACTGTTTTTTTGGCTGTGACATTTACTTCTATTGAACTTTTATTGTTCATAATGGCTTGTTTACCACCTGGGGCTACTATTATTATTATTCCAAACAAGTATTACTATCACTTCAGTAGTTTTAGCAGGTAGATAGATGCACCATTTTAGCAGTTATGTGCAGCTATAGCTGGAGGGTAGCTAATGATTTGAAACCCTCAAGCAGTGCTTGCATGCATGCTTGTTTGCATATTCAATTGAGCACATAGTCAATTAAACTGCCCACATTGGTAGTTATAATTCTAGAAACATTCTACTTTCTAACATGTTGTTTTATAGTTTGGCTTTTAAGCTATAAGGCATTCGAGACAGGCAGCAGCACTGCAACATGACACAGTCAGCGAGAATGCACTTCACTATAGCTCTGGCACATTTGACATTATTATATGAAAAAAGTTCTTTTACAGTTTTTTCAAGGGGATTTTCATTGTCAGTCTCCTTTGTTCACTTAAAATAAAATGAGGTGCCTAGGTGAATCTTGATGGACTCTCTTTGTTAAGAAGTTCAATGTCAAAGCCCTTGTGTCTCTAAAATCTCTAGCAGATCCAGCATAACGTCTGTTAGCCAGCCCAACCGTATCCGTTTTAAGAAAGAGTGTCTGAAATGACTTGCAAATGAATTCCCTGTCTATGTCAGGAGTTTGTTCGATCTGTGTGCAATCCTCCATTTCTTATTTGATACCGGTACTGATATTAAAATGTTGTGGGGGAAAAACATTGTGAATAGTTTATGTACAAAGCATGGAGATTTACAGGGATGTGTCATAGTTAATATTATCGTTTTTTTTGTAGTAGGTTTTGTGTGAAGTCACGTTTAGAGTGATATTTGGAACTTGGACACTATAGAATTCAGTTCATTTCTCTTCATACAAATATGCATATTTTACAGAAGCCCAGATTTATCTGCACTGAAATGTTTTGGAGGGAATACGTTATATTCAATAAATGAATCAGAGACAAGTCCTAATTTCTCTATATACACTTAAAAATGCTGGGTTGTTTTAACCCAAATTTGGGTCAAATATGGAAAAACCCAGCCGTTGGGTTACATTATTTTTATTACATTTTTAACCCAACGTTTGGGTTTGTCCATATTTGACCCAAAGTTGTGTTAAAACAACCCAGCATTTTTAGAGTGTATATTGTGCTATTTTATGATTTTTAAAAATAATTTTGAGCTAAATTAAATAATTTAAAGGATGTTTCACCCCCTAAAAAATGGACAATTCTATCAAAAAACAAAACAGTAACCTTATGTTCTACAGAAGAAAGCCAGAGGGTAAATTTTTAATTCATATTCTGAACTTCCAGCTGCAGCTTCATTTTCCATGCCTTACTTGTGACACTTTAGAACAATAAAGAACCCTATAAAACATCTAACAGCATAGCCAACTGTCTGTTCTGCTTGTATTGATCTCTAACGTCAGTGGTGGATTTGATGTGTTAAATGTACCGAGTGTGTAAGAAGAGGAGAGTGACCCACACAGGGATCTCTAATGGACACTTCCCACCTCCACTCACTGGGTACTTGAGCTGAGTGTGTTTTTTCCTTGCCGTTACAAGCCACAGTTCATCATCTTCTCAATTTGCCACAATCTTCACTTGTCGACCTTGACATCCTCCTCTTATTCACACAACTTTGAAGAATCCGTGAATGCTATTCAAGTCAAAAAATATGCAAACTTTCAAGGAGAAAATCAAGAAGAATGGGCTGCTTATGTTAGCTCGTTTGCATAAACTTGGACTAAAAGCTTACTAATGAACAGTCTCTCTTATTTTCCTCAAATAAGAGAGTGAGACTTCATGATAAATGACGCTTGAAATTCGAAAGATTAGAGGATTTTGTTCTTGACATTGTGTTTTTTTCCACAGTGAATCTGTGATGTAAATGAAACCAAAACTGGGATGCCGTCTGATACGATTTATTGGAATAAAGGACGATGATAGTCTGTCTGTCTGTCTGTCTGTCTGTCTCTCTGTCTGTCCTTACAAAGCAGATGTTTTTTACCTGCCAACAGCAGTGGTCTTATGATTAGAAACTTCATACAAGATGGAGCGGCATGTAAGGACACTTGGGGAAGTACAGCTGTACATCATATTTCAACGGCTGTGGATGATGAGATGAGCTGTATCTGTAATTGAAAGTGTGCCAGTGAGAGCTTAGTAGGAACTTTTGAGTGACACTAGCTCTTGGATCTGTGGGAGTGACCCTGTTTAATGCCAAACCGGAACAAGGTGTCTCTATCACTTTCTGAGAGAACACCCTCAAATGTGCTCATTTAATACTTTCACCACAGTGATCCTGTGCTCTTAAATAAGTATACAAGCCCAAACCTATATTTCCACCTGCTATACCTTTCTGCCTCCATTTTCACCTCTTTCTCCTTCAACCACTTGGATTGCAGACCAAAGAAACATTCTATGTAGGTTTCAGGCTTTTTTTTTTGCCACTGCTTGTGGAGAGGCCAGGCTAATGAGATGACACAGACGGCACACTTGTCTGGTCATGACAGGAGCTGAGATTGAATAGAAGGGTAATAGGGATTCTGCAGGTAATAGGGATTTCAGCAACACAGTGATATGATGAGGTCATTCAGCCATATGATATACAGCCACAAATGATGTGTTGTGTTGATTCCTGTTGAGGTGTGTTAGCTTTGCCATATATCTCAACGCCGGCGATATGTTATGCCTTAAATTATTACATGATTAACTAAATGTATTTTTCCATGTACATTTCTGAAATGCACTTTCTGTAAAGCTGCTTTGAAACAAATCAGCTTTAAACAATTTGATTTGAATTGATATATATATATATATATATATATATATATATATATATATATATATATATATATATATATATAATTAAATAAAATAAAAACACCACCATTGAAAAAAATAATGTAAAAAAAAGCAAACCAACAATGACACGAAACAATACATTTATGGATTTCTGATTTATGCCCAAGAATGTTTTTATAAATAAATATTCCATATAGAGGCTACAGATTATCTCAGCACTCCTTGCTCTTTTCAGGACAGATTTATGCATTTTGGCATTTCTATTTCTATTGACTTGGTCCAAGTAGTTCCAGGCAACTTGAGGATTTGACCGCATTACAGTTCCATATCACGCCGCCAAACGATTTCAGTTATCTCAAAAGTTCCTTAGGGCATTACAAACCTTTTTCATATTTTATTGTCTATGAAGCACATACTCTTTTCTCCCGCTCTTTCTCCTATACAAACACACACAGATATAGTGCAGACACACACTCACACATAGACCATACTTGGAAATTTTATCAATAAAATAGTTTAAAATTTGAAAATTTTCCGTTACTAGCTATAATGACATTTTGAATTAGCAATTGAGGCTTCGTATGATATCGGATAATAAGAAATAGGACAAAAACCTAACAAATGTCTTGAAATACAACATTCACAATGTACAATGCCTTGATGTGTGGTGACTGAGGATGAGTAACTGACGATGAGCCGTTGAATTGCACTTCGAGTCGTGGCTGCATCACAATCTCAGATGTGCATTATTTTTTCAAATAATTCATTTGCCCGTCATCAATTCCCAAACCAAGCAAACCTAGAGTTATAATCTGATGGAGAACACTGACTAGTGAAATGCCTGAAATGAGTGAAATGAGAACGGTCTTTCTGGCTGCTACACGATTTGCGGCAAGTAACGTGAGTACAGTCAAAAAAGGCGATTTTCTCAGAAACAAACTGGTTTTCTATTGAATGCTTTAAATGTACTGCATAAATGCTAATTTAATGACCTTTAGCTGTAAATGTACATTATTTTTTATTGAAATAACAGTATTTTACTGTTGGAAATTGGCTGTAATTTACAGCAATTTTTTTAATTGCACGTATGTGCCAAACACATGCAGTTTGCTTAAATCAATAAGAAATTCAATCTGATGTGAACATTAAACTAATTGTTCTGAGATCTGAAAGAAAGTCTAATTTGAGAATAGATCTAAGCGATTGAGAAAAACTGTAGAAAATATATATTTTTTTAATTATATTGATTTGAATCATAGTTGTCTCCAAATGCCGTGCCATTGTCCACTGTCAAATTAGCAATGCTGTTCCAATAACACTCTTATGTACTTCCCTAGATTGATTATTGCACTGTCAGTATGCATGTTTACAACCCCACAATTTTTATATTTGTGCATATATGCAGAATATACATATTGTATTGCAAGGTGAAATCCTTACAGCTGTATTGGACAATAAATATGCTGCCAGGTACTCAGAGGAGAATTCAGACAGTTTAGCACACAATCTGTCTTCACCTCAGATGCCTTAAAGCAGCACATTAAAAATGATATGGTGGAATAAATTTAGATATACTAGATATGCGAGCGTAACCACATTACATAGGGCAAACTCAAAGACTTGTTTATTTAATGGAGCATAGCGTATCGTTTCACGCGCTCTATTATGATTATTTAATACACATATTTGTAATAGTTTTTCTATACCTGAAACCAAACGACAGACAAACGTGTCATTTTCATTGTTTTTATGTTTCATTTCCAACATTCTCTCTGTTCCAGCCTTCACTAGTCTGCAGCGAGCAAATAGAAACCCAAAATGGTTGACGAGAGTTTTGCCATAGGTCAGAATGAGATGGTAACATGCCCTTGGAGAATTGCTGCCACTGTCTGTCAGAAAGAGGGTTGGACCATTCGAGGTGAGCAAGTGCTCTTGAAGGTCAGGTCATTGTTTTTCATTTAGTTCATGAGATATACTTTTTTTGGAAAGTGTAGGCTCACTCCCAGCTCAATTCCGTCTGTTGTTTGTGCGCAGAATATTTAATAAAAGCCTCCTTTCTTTCCGTCTGCATGGCTGAACTGGTGAGTCACTGCTCTCGGTGGTATAACTGCGTTGTTTCGCTAGGCACCCAAGGCCTTTGCAATAATGTCTATAATTAGATCACGTTTATTTAGAAGGCATATTTTTTTTTACAGCTGGTTGCAACAAAGAGGATAATATGTCAGAGCAGACTGGTGCAGATATGATGCTTTGATTATTTCAGATCTGTCAAGATTTTATAATTTACAAAGTTTCAAAAGCCTGGTTTGACAGTGAAGCAACATGAGTGTGCCGCCTTGGGAGGTACAATAGTCTGAGTAGTTCAATAAAACAAAGAAGCCTTACTTTTATTACCTTGCGCTGGTTCATGGAAAACTTGCTCAGTGGGTGTCACTGAAAGAAAATACTACAGTACTTGCTAAACCCCCTTGACGATTGGCAGCTTTTTGACACTGTTATAATAGTTCAGTTATGTAATCTGTCAGCTCAGAAAGCACAAAATCAAGGTTAATTATGAATACTACTGCTTCACCTCTTTTTTATCACATTATTATTTTCAAGGTATAGTTCACAGTTAAATGAAAAAGTCTGGTATCATTTACCCACCCTTACCCGTATGACTTTCTTTGTTCCACTAGACATAAAAGGAGATATTTATAGCAAATTGTCCACATTTCTACTTCACATACAATGAATTTCAAGCCATTGTTATTAGTGAATAACCACTGTTTCAGTCTGTTCCTGAAGTTATATGGCTTTGAAACAGCATGAGGATGATTTAATGATGTAAGTATTTCTTCATTTTTGGGCGGGCTATATCCCTTTCTGTTGATCTTCGGTTCAAAGTGTTCAAATTTATACATAAAAGACCAGTTGTGTTTCTGATCTCTGAGAAATGCATTGAAATGTACAAATGGTGTTAAGTTGAAAATAAGGAACCACTGACACTCCTGTATATGCCTTCTCGAAATAAACAACACCAGAAGGTCTTAATAACGTAAATAAATACGTCTTTAACTCCACCCTGACCAGAGGTTAACCGAATGAGTCTGACATTGAAGAGCACACATACTAGCTACCTGTGAACATCTGTTATTAGCAGGGAAGGAGAGATTGACATGTTAACTTGGGGGGAAAGAACAGCCAGGTGAGGCAGAGGGACTCTTGTCAATCCAGTAGTCGGCTAATTGCCAGATGAAAGCTTGAACCCTATCGACTGTGGCCTTGAAACCTTTAGCTTTATGTTTCCAACCCCTAAACCTTAGAATTAAAACACCTCACTCCTGACAGCTTGGACACTGTCAGATGCTACAGCCAGCTAGCTTTCAACTTCAGGCACTGATGAGAGAACTAAAGAAAGCAAAAATATCTTTCCTCTTGTTCAGTGTCATAATTTGATAGGGTAACGCTTTAAAAGCAATCTGTTTTTTTTTTTATGAAAAATTACACATTTCCCAAAGCTTAAGGGAATTTGAAGGCTTAAGAGCTTTTTTGGCATGGCCTAATCATGCAGATTTACGACACATACAGTAAGGCTGTGTATTGCCTGAAGGCACCATGCATTTACATCTTGACTTCATGATACAAAGCTTTTTTGAAAGCATTGATCTGTTGCTATTGAGGATTCCTAAGCCTGTGAGCATTATTTTAAGGATTTTTGTATAGAGCAGTCATTAAAGTTGACACGAAATGTCGAAATGATTCTTTTCGCTTTTTAATGTAAATCTTTTTCTTACAAACTGGATAACCACAGATGTGAACATAAATGATGGCCACAAGACTACATCTTTTTTTGCAGTGAGCTCATGTGGGCCAGAGATGACTTACCTAGTTTTTGTCCCAGTTGAATGATAAAGTAAATAGATGACATAGAGTGTCTGGCTTGCCCTGGATGAAACCCAACCAGGCCAACTTTTTAGATTAAATATTGAGCAACAGTTTCAGACTTTTGGAAATGTGTAAAGAATACAAAATTAGTCTTCCAGTTTTGCAGGTGGCTTTTCTTAAGAAAAGGCTGCTTATTGTGTACACATGCAGTCACTTGACTTTTGTTTTGTTTTCTGTCGTCCATGTCTGGTTGATGGATGGGCCCTAGAGGCAGTATTGCACGTATTTTTTTTCAAGGTGTTTATTATTGGCTTTGCCATGTGGTTGAGTACCAGATGGAGGGCTCAAAACTATGCTCCAAAGCAACACAATTGTTGGGGGAAGTGTTTTATTAAAGCACATCATGGAAGTTATGGCCTGCCACTGTGAGCAGTAATAAATGCAAGTCAAGGTGGATGCTTCCACGGCGCTTGTATGCACAGTGATATGAGAAGGTAACGATGGCATCAGTTTTACCTTATCAGTTTGAGTCCTTTGTAAGCATGCAAAGTAGATTTGCTTGGGCAGCGGTAAACAAGCCACCAAAATGATTCTCAATATCAATACTGTTCTGTTTAGAGGAAACAAATGGAATATGTGCTTTTTTTAAAAATAGACTCTTAAATTGGATGTTAGGAATTTGACTAGAGGCTTGCTAATGTTTTCCGAAAACAAGAGGTTTAGAGATTATTCCATCCATTTTAGGTGTCTGAGCGCCAGCATGTCCAATGACAATTAGATCTACTTGTCTTGGTGATAAAATATCCCTTTGCTGATCAAATAAGCCCTCTATAGCCATTATTGAATCAAATGCAGGTCGGTGTCATAAATACTATGCAAGCGTACCCTAATATCTTTGAAATACACCTTGACAGGAGATCACAGTATGTTAGGAGGTTAAATATACAGCTATAGAAGATCTGTGTAGATGAGGCCATTAGCACTCAAACCCTAGTGCTAGTGCAAAAGGAAATGTGCCAAAAGACTAACACCTCGCAAAAGTCAGTGTTTATCATCACTGTAAAGCAATCATTTTAGATGGCTGTTCTGCGTTAGAGAAAATAGCCTCTATCACATAAAAGCGCTTCTCCCTTTCCATAAACATACATTATTTTCCCTCTACAATTTTATTCTGGCTGCCATATTTGGCACTTGAAACCTTTTTTCATCATTCTTGGATTTTTCCTACCATAAAACACAACAAGCACTGTAATAGGATAAAACGTTTTCTGAAAATATGATCAGCAATACCATTATCATTTCTCCACATAATAGATCCCACTGTCGTGCTTATCATTAAATTTAAAAACAAACACTCTTTCTGGCCGCCATATGTGGCGACAGATGTCATCACACAGCCCCTGAGGGGGAAGACAGACGACCTGTCTACATAACTGAAGCTGAGAAATTGTAGTTTAGGGGAAACACAGACAGAACATTTGCATTCTCTCCATGTCCTTCATCCAAGATTCATTCTTCTCCAAGAATGCTCCAGAGAGTCTGATGTACGCAAACTGTGTGAAAAGGTGGCAAGGGTTTGGCAAGGTTGTGAGAGCTTTATGGGACCAGTAAATGATGCCTGGGTTTGACTTAGAGAAAGGAACTGTTCTCATTATGTCCTTTTATATCCCTATTTTAAAACATTAGATTTATGTGTAATTAGTACTTTATAATATTTTGGGGGAATTTCAGTTTGTTTTTTTCTGGGATTTATTTTTTAAATCACAAGCTACTGTATAGAAACATTCAAAAATGGCCAGACTTTGAGTTTCATAAAGCCTTTTTGATTGAGGCCACGATTGCAATATGAATAGTATGAATCAGCCTGTATTGTTGCTGTTCAGACTTTATAGATTCATTTTTCATATTCTCAACACCCCATCAAGCTATGAGAATTGTAATATATTTATATACTATACTATAAAATGCTATATATAAACAGATATTTTCCAGAAAAAGTACAAAATGTTTGGAAACTTAGGCCGCACTCAAAAATGTCTAAATGTGTTTGCATTTGAAAACAATCTTAAACTAAATGGCATATGCCATTTATTTTAAGACCTTTTGTCAGACTTATATTGTCAGGCAATAGTACTTATAAAAATAATAATTATCCTAAATTTTAAGTGCTAAGAACTTTTGGTAATTGTTATTATTCTTAGTTTAGAATGTGATTACAATTACAGAATTTTAATTGTAAAAGTATGTACTTTAATGTTTTCAAAGTGTTTTAAACTTTTTTTGAGAATGTCTTTTAAAAATTTAAATAAAAATGAATATCAGGCAATTTCATAAATTGACAGTCAAATTCATTCTCCCCACTTAGCAGATTCCCCTCCATTATGTGCATCCATTTCATTCTCATTATATTTAAAGAAATAAGGAAGTAGTAATTAGCCTAAATCACTCAGTTGAAATGCTTCCTCTAAATTACTTAACTGAATTTCAGGTTTGTTCATATTTGGCTTATATTACATTTCACTTATAAGTAATCACAAATGTCCACTGGGTCCACTAACCACTTACTAGGAACTTTATAGATGGAATTTTCAGAACACAGTGCTAAAGTGAGAACCAGGCAATAGCAAGATAATCGTGTGATTCATTGAGAAAAATAGCCTTCTATGTGCATGATTTTGAAAGTCATTATTACTAAATCATCCATTGTACTTGTTGTCAGAAGCCTTGTTGAAGTAGTCTTTTTCAGAGAACTCGAGGTTATTAATTTTGAAGATTTCTGAACTGTGTACATGTGTGTTAAGATAGTTCAGATTCTTTCCAGATATTTTTAGGATGTAATCATTAATTCCATTTTTGTGAGAGAAGTCTCCCCTATTCACCATTAGGCCTGCCAGGAGTCCTTGGGCACAGAACTACATCCATAATAGAGGAAAGAAGATAATCTTATCTTCACATATGGAGCTCTTATTAGACAAAATGAACTGCTTAAATCTGGAGCACATGCTGCCTCATCAAAATGGGAGATCATGAAATTATGGTTTCAGAAATAGAGACATTTTCCCATAGAATTCATGCAGTTCATGGCATCATACTTTAATTTGCTCTTAATTTTGATGAATACTTAATAATTCAAATGATTTGCAGTCATCAATATGTAAATACCTGGTTTAAACTTTAAACACAAACTTTGATTTAATGCACTTATCTAAAGATTGATTATGATTGATACACAACCGTCCTACATAGTCAACAAGAAAGCAGTGACATTATGAATTTATTACTCTTGGACTTTAATTACTACCACTGCTTCACTGAGGGACATGCATTTCAGGCTATATCAATGAAATAGTTTCTGACTTCCACACAGTTTCAACCATCAGGTCTAATTGGTCATGCACAGTGGGCACGCTGTTTTCTGCAGGACTATAAATTATTAAATAAAAGAAGCATAGTCTTTTAGAAGTGTCAAAATTCAGGAAAGAGCCTCTGTGTCGCATACAAGGCCCTTCCCCATGTAAAATTACTCATGTAGAGACACATTTTCAATTTGTTTGATTATTAATATTATATTTTATTCATAAGGTGCTCACAGGACATAGTAGCACTATAGAATTATACAGCAATAAGGTACTTACTAATCATTTGCACACTAGTTTATTGTTAATTCATAGTTAATATTGTAGTCTCTTTATTGGTAATATATTAGAGTAATTGGCTATATGCACTCACCTAAATTTTTATTAGGAACACCTATAAAAATACTGTGTTTGACCCCCTTTCGCCTCCAGAACTGCTTTAATTCTATGTGGCATTGATTCAACAAGGTGCTGAAGGCATTCTTTAGAAATGTTGGCCCATATTGATAGGATAGCATCCTGCAGTTGATGGAGATTTGTGGTATGCACATCCAGGGCGCGAAGCTCCAGCACATCCCAAAGATGCTCTATTGGGTTGAGATCTGGTGACTGTGGGGGCCATTTTAGTACAGTGAACTCATTGTCATGTTCAAGAGACCAATTTGAAATGATTTGAGCTTTGTGACATGGTGCATTATCCTGCTGGAAGTAGCCATCAGAGGATGGGTACATGATGGCCAGAAAGGGATGGACATGGTAAGAAACAAGGACTGAGAATAACAGGCTTGGGACGGCCCTGAACACACTGTTCTGACAAAGCCCAATGAAGTGTCTTCTGTCCCTCTGTGCAGTGTGAATGGGCCTATATATGTTGATTTGCTGCTCAATAAACAGTTGTGCAGCATAATATTTTTGTTGAAATATATATTTTAAAATATTTTATATAATATAGTATATGTGTACACAGGAGATTGTATTTGTTTACTATAGGGGACAGTCATAGAGATGACAGTGATGCTGTGTATATAAATCTAAGAGAGTAAGTTGTCTGGTCAATGCATCATGACATACTTTATATATATATATATATATATATATATATATATATATATATATATATAACCCTTGTCAAAACACTGAGCATGAGAATTTGACTCCATTTCACACTTTTCAATACCACATGCTGGTCTCTCCATTTATAATGATTTGGTCCCTATAGATATGGAGCGCTTTCTCTCTATTTGTCTTTTGCTTTTAATGTGATTACTTTTATTATTTCAGCCTATAAAAATAGCTGCACTCACTGGCTAAGTAATTTGTAGCATTTTATATATAATAATGCATTCGCATCTTCTTTGTCCTGGAAAAGCTGATGTTTTAAATGCATCTCATAGTCTTTTAACACACTTCTCCATGGGGGGCTCTGGTGCAAAGTGCATGTCAGCTTTTGCACTGTTAGAGTGTTTCAGTGTTCTTTGTTTTTTAATTGCCCACTTACATAATTGTTTCATTAGCTCTTGCTGAAAATAGTTCCCTGAGAAGTGCAAGACAAGATGTGTGTGGGCACCTCTGCTGAACAGGGCCAGTAAATATTAGGTTAATTGAGTCGGTTACAGAAGCACTTAGGGCTCGGTGCTGCCATTCTGTATTATTTGTAAATATTAGGCGCGCCACTGCAGTTTTCTGAATAGGGGGTCCCTCTAGGTAAAGCAGTAAGATTTGGCTTGTCATTGCTCTGTGGTTGGGAGAATAGATTTTGATATCGCACACCACCATACTTCTCAGCTTTTTGCTATATACATGCACAGCAGGCACATTTTCGGTACTTTTTTCCCATATTGCAGTGTGCTTGACTTCCATTTTCCTACTTGAAATGACAACTCATGTTCAGACATTTTTACAAAAGGATGTATTAAAAACATAAAACAGCTGCAAGTATACACTTTTCACTGACGCTGGTTGCAGCACAAAGGAAAGTTGTGAGGATCTAGATGCAGTAGCTACTTTTATTAAACTTATTAAACTTGAATCTTGAAAAAACACTGAAGAGACTGGAACAAAACGACGGACATGGAATGGACGAGGACATGTCGTGAACTGAAAAACAAACCACAGGGCTTAAATACAAGAGCAAACAAAGGAGCCAATGGGATAATGTAATTAAATGAACAGGATATGGAAATACAACTATCAGACTTACTGAAACTGGGTCAAGTGAACAGTAAACAGGCAAACATGAAACTGAATAAAATGAAAACTAATCTAGGAACACAGACATGAACCGAACAGATCAAAAAGAGACATGAAATGTGACAACACAACACAAAAATACTGTAAAAACAATAATGTTGTGAAACAATATTACAACTTAAAATAACTTTCCATTTAAATACATTTTAGAAAATTCCAACCCCGTAAGACCTTCGTTCATCTTCGGAACACAAATTAAGATATTTTTGATGAAATTTGAGAGCTCTATCACTTCTCCATACTAGTCCATAGGCTTCTTGAGGGATTGAAACTTACCGGCCTCGGAAAGTTATTAAAGACATTGTTAAAATAGTCCAAGTGACTACAGTGGCTCAATCTTAACTTTATCAAGCGACGAGAATACTTTTTGTACGCAAAAACAAACATAAATAACGACTTTATTTCAACTATTCATGTCCTTCTCTTTGAGCCTCTAGTCAGTTAAACTAGTGTAATTGCGTAGAGCTACGTCACACTTAGACTCACTATTGGCCGACTCTGGTCATGTGTGTGATGGGTGTGACGTACAACAACAGATCATATGCTGTTAAACTAGTAACCTGACTTTAGGCCCAGAGAGACAGAAATGAATAGTTGAAATAAAGTAGTTATTTTTGTATGTTTTTTGCACACAAAAAGTGTTCTCGTCATTTGATAAAGTTAAGATTGAGCCACTGCAGTCACTTGGACTATTTTAACGATGTCTTTAATAACTTTTCGAGGCCGGCAAGTTTCAATCCCTCAAGAAGCCTATGGACTAGTATGGAGGAGTGATCTAGCCTTTAGATTTCATAAAAAATATCTTAATTCGTGTCCTGAAGATGAATGAAGGTCTTACAGGTTGGAACAACATGAGGGTGAGTAAATACTGACAGAATTTTCATTTTTGGGTGAACTATACCTTTAAAATGTAACTCAAACAGCCATTACTCCAAATTTCAATGTCACATGGTCCTTGAAAGATAATCTCTCTCTTTTTTTTTTTTTGCACTGTATCCTATCTCTCACAACAATAGTAAATGAAAACAATCCAAAATTGGAGAAGCCTTTATACTCTGACATACTTCCTATGGGGGAAAAAATGATCGCAACTTCTTTTCCATGCCGACTTCTAAGTTAGTGTTGGTATCACAAGAAGGGGTTTGGAATCATTTCTGCCTAATACTTCAGTGAAAATCTTTGGAGATGTATTCAATTACGAGTGAAGGCAGTTGTGACAGTAATGGCGCTGCATTCTATATGTGCACGTCTGATGAGGAACTGACCCCAAAGGCATACATAGTCTTATAATTAAACAAGCCGTCAGCTAGATTCAGATGGTGGATGAACCGGAGGACTTTTCCGGAAGTGCTTTTTCGAAGTGCCACAGAAATCTTGCTTAATGAGGTAGTTGATGACTAACTTTGCGCATCAGGAACTTCTTTTAACTTTTTGGAGAGAACCCATTGTTTGCAGTAAACAACAGTAGGTGGGCTAATATTTCATGTGCGTTTATAAATCCCCCTGCATGAGCTCTTCTGCAATTAGCAATGCGGTACTTCTTAACTCTACAAACTCTCCTACTGTGCTGAGATGTGGGTTACAATGGATTGGAATAATGCTTGGCCACCCAGCGCCCCAGACACAAATTAACATGAAGGCCAGATTATAGAGTATTTAGAGGATTCTCATGATTTGAAGCATCACTAGTCAGTGATATTTCTGTAGAGAGTTCAACTTATTGTAAACAGTGTTTGAGTGACTGTGAAGCGCTTCATTAACACAAAGACATGTTTTATTTTTTTTCTTGTGCTGATTTCTTCACCTGCCAAATATGCCCTGAGTAAAATGTTTGGTGCAGTATTTTTGTTTTCATTAAATCTAAATCAATTTCTTTATATACGTATTCTTTATATAAATAAACGATTTATTTCCGTGTATACTATCCATTTACTGTGTGCGAACTATAAAGACAATATCCAGAAAACGAGTTTGATGATGATGGATATGAACTAGAGCGAGCTCATGTGTGTTGTTTTGAATTGTGAAGTTCAATCAATTGCAATCAAGTAAGATTAATCAAGTTTTCCAGTCGTGATTAATGAAGTTCCTCCAATTTGTTAGACTGTGTTGTCGTTTAGAGGTGGGAAAATGGTTCTGATTACCTGGGGAACTAAAGCAGGCACTTTGATTATTTATCACAAAGAGTAAAACTTAATGGTTTTTATTCCCTAAAAATTTGATTAATGGGGAAAAAAGTGGCATTTGTTTGAGTTAGATAATTTACTATATAGTGGTTAAATATGCTTACAGCAGAGGTTTAAGCTTAACTGTCAAATAACATTATGATCTTTTCATTATTATCTGTAAGGGGATGCGTGTATACTGTTTGTGGTTGTTTTCTTTTCTGTACGTGTTTCTGTGGAATTTGACGCAGACAGAATGGCTTTGTGTGTTCCATTTGTTGTATACCATGAAAATAACCTACATATGACTGTCCTGTAGGCATAAGCAAGAGCACAGAGGGTTATAGCTCTGTTTTTTCCTCATCTGTTTGATGTATGGCTCATGCAAACACAGATTTGCTGTTGGATATCCAATCATAGTATTGTCTGTTTGCCTGCCTGTGTGTGTTGGGGAGAATCATGGACATCTCTTTGGCTGTATGTCAAGGGCACTGGTTTCTAAATGTCAAGCTAATATTTTCCTGTCAGTATGCTGTCAGTAACAATACCAGTGGAATGTGATTGGTCAACACATGCCAATTGTTAGTAATAAGACCGAGATGAACATTCAAATCATGGGCAACAGCTCTGGTGGAGGTTCCTGCAGTCAGCATGACAATTGGACGCTCCCTCAAAACTTGTGACATCTGTGGCATTGTGCTGTGTGATAAAACTGGACATTTTAGAGTGGCTTTTTTTTATTGTGGCCAGCCTAAGGTGTGCCTGTGCAATAATGCCTCACCTGTGTCCACCAGTACTTCTGGAATTAAAAACAATGAATTAAAGGTACAATATGTAAGAATTTTCTTGTATTATCCCAAAAGTTCCCAAAAATGTTTAATTTTAGAGAAATTCCCAAATATAAATAATTGGCCGTCGCGGAATTTTCACTTGTCTCCTGTCACCGACGTAATATCCGCGTTATCCCTACTTTTCGCTCGCGCAGTACAAGCAACAGACGTGGACAACACTGTCACGTCTCATTCAAACATTATGGACCATGGCAAGTAGATTTTGGGAAAAAAAGGAGAACTAAAACGAGAATCAATATCAGCGTGGCATTTTTGAGATGCCAAGAGCTCCACGTCCATGCCAAACTTCGACTTGACAGAGCCCTTACATGTACTTTATTAGACAGGTGAGCAAATGTACATAAACCTAATCAATGTTAGTTCAAAATGATGAAATGTTAGAATATTATGAAATGAAATGAGATGAAATGTTAGAATACTGCTAGTCTCATATAACCAACAAACTAACACATAGAATAACATTATAGCCTAACTATCAACACACTCAAATGCAGTTTAGTTTGATAGTGTAGACCAAGTGAAACAGCACTGCGTTGCCTCACAAGCATCATTCGTCAAATAAACTGACCTGTGTGAGTAATTCTGCTCTTGCGGGTAGTTTGGCAGAATTAAATGTCCTTATTCCTTTATATCCGCGGGACTCGCGTATGGCTCTGATATCTGTCTCTCATTAGCAATCGAGCCCTGTTTCATACCACAGTCATGATAAAAAACATCAATGTATTTGCTCATCCATAAACATTATTAGATCCATAAGCTTTGACGACAGGTTCCATAATTCAAATGGAATTTTGCGTCATTAACCTACGCCGTTGTTATTGTAAGAGGTTAGTGACTGACCCCTAGCGGCGAAAGAAATTACATATTGTATTTTATTTAAAGAAACGTTGAAACAGACTGTGCAGGAAGCGAAGGGAAGATTAGAGCTAATATCAAAGTGACAAGACATGCAGTGCTCTTCAGTCTGGCATGTCATGTAATTTCCCCGTTCATTTCTAATTATCTGCTAATTTCAAGGCAGAACGTTGAGTATTTTTGGATTTGCAGAGAATCTTCATTTTGAACCAAAGAACAGAAAGTCTCAGGAGTATTTTCATGTGCTTTAGCAAACTCTCACATGCTATTATTTTCTGTATACAGATGCATGTCAGATGCCTGAGCTCACAAATTGTCTGAATTAATTTGAGGATGTTTCTCCCCCTTATGCTTTGTCCCGCTGTTTTTCATTTGATGCTAAAGTGATCAAAAATCAACAGAGAGGGAAAAAGAACAAAACATGTCATCCCTCTGTGACTTTCTATCAGTGTCTGCCAAATGAGCATACAATGATGTATCCTTTTTTTTCCTGAAGGAGCAATTTAGACTCAAATGTATTATGTATTAAATGTATTAAAGAATGTGTTCAAAAAGAAATACGGTACCAGTCATCCTCCTTTAACTTGAGCAGTTGTCTGTGGTATTGCTGTCACACCACAGAAATGGCAGAAGAAAATGCATTGTTTTGTTTTTGTTTTAGAGGATAAGCTATTCAATAATCATGCAATTTATTCATAGTCATTTGCTGTAATAATCAGCGATTACCTTAGAAGAGAAGTAAAACACTTCAAGCTGTCTGTTACCCCTTGAAGAGCATTTAGCAGCCTATTTTCTGCCACAGCTTATTGTTAGCCTCAAATAATTCTCACAACAAATCATATTACCATTTGCACAAACTAGTTACTGTCTTGCCACATGTCGATTTCTCTCTCTGAGAGACATTGCCATTCCACCTGTCATGTGATGAGACGTGTAATGGCACAGAGAAAAATGTTTGTGTCTGTGTTTCGGTCTTAGTGCTTCCATTAGCAGGTCCTTGCTTCTTTCATTCCGCTGGTTCCCTAAGCCCCGTTGGCCTGATTCAACACTATAAATAGAATCTTGCAAAGACCCTCTGGCCTTTTTTTGTTTTTTTAATGACCATTCCTTTTCACAACCCTCTGTTCTCATCTTCTACCACATCAGCGCCTGCTTTAACTCCATACTGGCCTCAGGTGTAGCTTAAGGGAGGCTCTCTGCCAGTGAGGGTGCTCTGGGTGCACGCAGCTTAAGACCAAGCCCTGTAACCTTCACCTAATCGGCCATAATAGATCAGCCTTGGCGATATAATGCATCGTGTAGGAGAGGCTGGCGCTAGTCGTCACTAGGTCTAAGAGTCAGGCATCTAAAATTCAATTACACACATTCTTTCTATAGCAGGGAGTTATGCTCCAAGGACAAGGGTCATAAATGTCTGCTAATGTTTAATGTTTTTGCTAGTTTTATTTTATTATTATATATTATGCATGCATCAATCTATAAATGATGTACATATCTATAGGAAACATACTATGATTATTTATTATTGTATAACTATTTTTATTTAATTAATGTTTTAATATTTTCAATTAAATGTTTTATTTGTATATGCATTGACATCACTTTCCCGTTGGAATATGCCCCCCTCAGCCGGACTGAGTGGCAAAAGATCCTGCGGGACTGGATTTAATAGGGGAAACTACGAAAACCTGAGTAAAAGAACGATTATCAGGTTAGACTAAAGGTTGGACTCTACATGTTCCCAAGATCCAGTGATCCATGGATATTGAAGATATCCATAATCATGGATGCAGCCAGGAATATTGTTTCCTGACATTTATATGTGCCTGATTTCGACACAGAGGAAATACATAAAGCAAATTTGCCTGTGAACGCTTTACAATATACGTAGGTCTAAATCCATGTGATCACTTGTATCAATGTTATAAATATTGTCACATCGTCAAGCCTTAAAACTCGTTTTTTTGTCGGTGTTTATTTAAAAATGTCCAATTATGCAGAATATAAGATGGTACATATTTAATTGATGAGTTGACAGTACAATATATACAATAGGGTATGATTTTTTTTACCCCTAAATTCAGAATATTGACATACAGTAATGATAACTGCAAATCCACTATGAATTCCACTATGAATTGCAGCGATCCATATGCTCCTCTTTTAGCTTTTGGCAGTTTGTAAAACTATACCTCAGATTTCTCGTCAAATCTTAGATGTGTTTTGTGTGCTTTTTACAGCATTAACGCTGAAAACCAATGCTGCCACACTGTATTTTTGCCATATAGGGGGCATAACTGCAGTCACTCTGGCCGACGGTGACGTCGGGCTCTATTTAATTGTTGAACTATATTTTTCGTTGAAATTAATCAATGTAGCATTTTTGTATTCAAGACTTTTTTACAGAATTTTCATTTCAAAGAGATTTTAGGTAGTCTTAGGTACACGTGAAACTGCAGAAAATCAAATGAGCATGCTAAAACAAGACGTGTGCAATTAACCACTAATATGAGCATGGTGTTTTTGAGAGGATTAATGCATATGCTTTCCAGTTAAGTATCTGTGATTGACACCGGCATGCCCACGCTTCAGCCTGACTACCCTGAAAATGTCTTCTGAAACCCACCCGCTGTGTCGCAAATGGAGAATCTGTGCACAGGGACTTGCTTTGTTTTCCTCCTGCTGGTTCGGTGGAGGCTGAGGCCTCTGTCATGCAGGTGGTTTTATATTATCCTGAAAAACTTTGCTGCTTCGGCAGAGCTCCGGTGTCCCCAGATTAGCCTCTTGGTGTGTACATGATCAATGGAAAGAACCTTCACGTACTTGACTGAATATGCAGCAGACGCTCCACCGGCATCCCACCGAGGCAGAGACTAGTGATAGGTCTATTGTGGCTTCCCCTGAATATTTGTGATAAGACTCTGTAACAGCGCTCTGTGGTGTAGTGCAATAGCAGGGTTTAGCTTGTCTGATGAGTCTTATTGAATTGCAATTGTCACATTACCTACTATTTTCTACAAGTGCACAAATCCAGTGTTTTAAAGATGTAACAGTTTAACTTTTTTATGTCGTGTGACATATTATTGAATAATTGCCTCTTTGACTCTTTGTCTTGTCCAAGGCATTTGTGTGTTTTTTTCAACAATAGGAACTTTTGACCCTGTGGACCTATAGAAAATATAGTATTAAGATTATGAAATGGGTTTTAAGAGAATTAGTTTTTTCTAACATTCATACATCTTTATGTTTTGGGTTTAACAAAATCTTTAATGGAAATTATTTTTTTTTTTCATCGAAATAAAATTCTTAACATGTTTCTCTTGAAAAGACTAGTGCCACCACTAGCATTTTATGCATTCTAAAAAAAACACAAATAATATTTTCATACTTTTTTTCATAATTTGACAATTACAGCATGATTGGAAATGGCGCAAAGTAATATTTACCTTGATTTTAGTTTTTTTTTTTCACCCATTATGTCATATTTCTTGTCAAGCTTGCTGTTTATATTTTTGATAAACTAGGTTTGAGACAAATGTACAGTATGGTTAGACACTTGGATTTGCCATTATATTATTTGTTCTTTTAATGTTCATAATTTTAAATGTAATAATTCTTATTTTTAAGATGATTTTTTCACAGTTGAAAAAGAGAAATATTAATAATAAGCTTTAAAAACTTGAGCTACAATATACTGTAGTTTTGTGGTTATTTTTTCAGTAGATTATGACAGATTAGAGAGATGACATGATTAAAGAGAGATAAATGTTTGATAATTGAATTCATTAGCATAAAACGTACTTGGTTTTCTAACGTAACCTCGGTTCTCTCTAAGAGGAAACGAGTACTGCGTAATATCATGATTCATGAACGAGTACTGCATAACATTGTACATCTTGACTGATGTACAATGGCCAGTCAGTACTGCCAGTTTTCATTTATGATATACTACATATTGTACTGACCCAGCTTAAAAAATGTGATTATGTGATCTCACTTGAATCGTTTATTTAATATGTAAATAACTGTTTGGTCAGAAAACTCCAAAGCAATCAATTGCAGAATCTCATCTGGTGCAACCCCAGTAGCGTATAACTGTTAGTAATGATTTAACATGGAATGGTTTGAAGGCACATATTTTCTGTCCGTTGTGCTCAGTCCTAAGGCTAATTATCCACTATGAAATATTAAACATGGCTTTGAATCCTTAACAAATTACCATTTGGTAGCCATTGTGTTTCGAAGTGTTGGATAGGCTTACAAAATAAAACTGACTTTGACTGATTGCATAGTCCTGAATTCTTATTCAGGGGGAAAATTGGCACCATTAAAGGAAACATACCTTGGAACAGGCTGGTGAAGGTAAAGTTTGATCTGCTGTGTGTAGCCTAATGTTCACTCATCACAATTCTTGTTTGTCTAGGCTGTGATAACTGAAGACATCTCCAAATCTAACAATATACAACAAGTCAAGCATTGATTATAATTTTGAAGTGTTGGGAAAATTCTATGTATTATATATTAAATATATATTTTTACATTTTTTAATTACTTATTTAATTTTAGGTATTTATTCTCTTTTATTTGCTTATTTTTTAGTATATTAAAATCAGGTAAATCCATTTCTGAAGCAGTTTGTACAAATTTCACATTTTAAGAATTGTAAAATTTACAATCACCATGTTAAAGAGTTCCTTGAGTAAAAGAAATATCCCACTGTAAAGTCATATTTAATATAAGTCATATTTAATAATATGCTCACAAACATGCATATACACATTCCCCTTTCACATATTTATCTCTCTTCTCTCTGTTTTGATTTATGCATTATCCATTTCCCCCATTATCTTTCCAAAGAATCTCTTTTGTAATTTCAATTTGAATGTCAATCTTTCTATATTGTACATTTCTGTAACAATTTGTTTCCACTGAATTCTCTTTGGGGGACATTGTTGGAGCCATAGGCAAGTAATAGCTTTTTTTCTTGCTACTACTATCCTCAGGAAATACTTCTATTCTTAACTGAATCTGTTATATTGCCATACTATAGTATGCATGTAACCTGTTTCCCCAATCCCCCAACATTTATTCTATAATTCGATGTGTTTCAATATAATGATTGCTAATAATTATTGCTTACTAGCACATAAATGAGCATAAAACTAATGATTCAATCTATACAGAACAAAAGCTGATTGTAACCTTAGTCCTCCTGCATATGCGCATCAGCTTAAAAACAATACAGCAAGTTCTTTTTAAAATTGTTCAGAGGGAGAGTAACTCTTTAAATGAAAATGCGAATCCCACATAATGGCAAGCCTCCACTCTATTTTTTGAGACGTTAGCCTTTGTTCTATCCGCATTATGAGCATTTATATGATGCCAAACACCCTGGCCAACTCTAGAAAGGTTCTTCCTCAGAGGCAGCCTTTGTAAATGGCTGTTTCTAGCCAAAGGCCAGATTGTATATGTGAGTCTGTGGCTCTCTGTAAGCACAGACACAGTGAAAGAGAGGGGAGGGCAGGTTCTAACACTGCATCATGATGTGAGATGAATAGTACTAGCTTTGTACCCCAGCCTGCTCTTTCTTGTTCTCTCTATCTCTCTTTTTCCATCTCCCCCTTTGGTTTGTGCTTTGCTGCATTTAAACAAGCATTTCGGGGTAACTAGTGCCCAATATGCATTTAAAAGAAAGAAAAAAAAAAACTGCACTATCAACATTCAGCCTTCAAATGATCCCACGGTTTCTATTAAAAACACAAAATATCGAGAGACTGGTACCCTTAGTAGAATTTTTGGATGAGTGGAAAAGCCTTCCAAATGTATCTCAATGGGTCCTGCAGGACGAGTATGGGTACGTGATTCACGTACTATGGTTTTGCCCATAGTGGTGGGCCCCGAGCAGGCTCTGGTTATGGAACAAGAGGTGAATACTCTCCTGTTGAAGGGAGCTATAGAACGAGTTCTTCCTCCAAGCAGCGAATAGGTTATTACTGCAGATATTTCAGCGTTCCAAAGAAGGATGGGGGGGTTATGTCCAATTTTACATCTGCGCCTTTTAAATCGCTCAATAGGGAAGCTCGAATTCAAAATGCTTATCTCAAGTAAATACTCTCAAGCAAATCGTGTCACAGATCAGGTCCGAGGACTGGTTTGTCACAATAGATCTAAAGTAAGCATACTTCCATATTTCCATCCTTCCACAACACAGGAAGTTGCTGAGGTTTGCTTTCGGGGGCGAAGAGTTTCCGTCTCTTCCGTTTGGCCTAGCACAAAGTCTGTCTGTCGTAAAATCATGCAAAAACATTAAATATTACATATTTCTATGTATTTGGGAACCTTAGCTTTTATTTGGGGGGGGGGGGGGGGGCTTGGCAAAACAAAATAATTCTCAGAATGCTGTTAGACCAAATTATTTATATATATATTTATTATACATACATAAGCAAAACAAAAACACATTGTTAGTTGACAAAGATATTAGTAAGAGAAGAGTGCGAAGGTGTGTTTTAAAATAATTTATTTTCTAAAAGTCCACAGGGGCATAATTGCTCATGAAGAAACACCCTTATTGGAAACAAGCAAACAGCAATTTATCCCTGTAACATGCCTTTGTTTGCGTTGTATCATGCATGTTGTTTAATTAATAAAGGTAACTTCCCATATCGGACCCCTGGGACTGTGATGGAGTGCAGAGTCATTCTGGCTTATGCCTGCATATACAACTCATAAAATGGGTCAGGGGTTCTCCTCTGTTTTCCAGTCTGCAGCACCATTTTGAAAGGAGATAACTGCCTCCCCGTTGTCTAAAATATCACTAATGCAAAAAAAAAAGCAGCACAGGTCAAAAGCTTTGTTATTCATTTGTTTCAGGAGTACATCAGTATGTTTAAGGACAAACTCTTAATAAGACAATCAAAAAGAGAATTCTAAAGCAGCAATTAAAAATTAAAAACACCTATCCAGTGCATCATCCCACCAAAATAGTTCAATAAACTCTCATAAAATGACATGTTAGCCTTTTCAAAGGCTTATCGAAATCCCCTGGCCTTACATATCAAACAGAATTTATGCAATGTCAAGAGCATATGCTCAGTTTGCTTTGTGCTGTGAGCAGAAGGATAGCCCATTTATCATTTCTCCACCTAAATTTTATTTTAATGTGATGTCCAGTAGCACCATTCCTATTAATGCTTTAGTCATATGTCTCTACATCCATTAACCATGAGGCTGTTTAAACTGATCACGTATATTTATAAAGTGAAGTTTAAATGCCGCAGGGTTTGGTTTGATATTCCTAAAAATATATGGAGCGATATGAATAATGTATAGTCACAGTATCCTGTATATTTGCATGATTGGATTATTTTTGATTTATCTTGCAAACCATCAAACACTGCTCAATGCAACATAAAACATCTTGTGTTTATATTGGCAGAGATCTCTGGGAACTCTGAAGACATCCCCCTTGTTCGCTGGAGGCAGCAGTGGTTGGAAAATGGCACTTTGCTCTTCCACATCCACCACCAGGACGGCAGTCAGAACCTGCCCGGACCGGCGGCCACCGCTTACCCCGCTAGTGACTCCGCAGAGGAGGAGCTTCGCATCTTGCACATCTCAGTCATGGTATGCAACCCAGTACTTAATGTTTTCTGTTCTAATTCATGGACAAATTCCCTTATAATAATTCAATTATGAAATTATGCAAAACATTTAAATTATACATTATTATTATTTTTTAAAATTAATTGTTCAATTAAAAATTTCAAAATGCTGATAATGGTAAAGTTGTTACTTCAACCATGGAGACTTTCAAACCTTTGGATTGTGTTTGGTAAAAAAAAAAACAAAGTCACTTTTTTTTTCTTTTCTTTTTTTTCTTCCTTTTTTTTTGTTAAATAACATTCTGTGATGGAAATGACCTTTTAAATATTTCGGAATAAAATGTCTCCATTGTCTTCCTAAGGCTAATTTAATTGCTAGCATTTTATGTATTCTTAACCCCACAGCCAAATAAATAATATATTCTCACTTAATTGGAAACGACACTTAATAAAAGCATTCTGTTAATTTTTTTTTTCTTCACCCATCACGTTTCAAAATTCATCACATGAATTCTCTTCAATGACACTGTTGTCTCCATGATAACTGAGCATAATAACTTTTGCTTGTAATTCACTATGGGCTTTGGACTGTTAATGCAGTAATTGATAGTTGTGATGGAAATTAATTTAGGTATAGTAATTTGTGTAAAACATTTCTTAATCTGTTTTTGAGTCAGATCATCATAAACATGTTGAATAAAATAGTCTCATAATTAGAAAAAAAAAGATAATTAACAAAAAGAAATGATGAAAGCTCATCAGTCAACTCATAAGACATAAAATATATATACTTGAAGAAAAACCCATAAACAATCTTTCAAAGGGGCTAAACAAGTATATACGAATATAATTTTTACAGTGTATTTATAATCTTCCAATCTTTCCTTAGAGTCCTGCAGGTTTTATCGAAACTAAGCCTGGATAAAAACAAACGAAAAAAAAAAAAAAATACTTGGATAAGAAAAGTTTGTGTTGTATGTTAGATGAAAAGGAAGATAGCATTTGTTCAGATTCAGACAATTAGTGGTTACACCTCCTGGCTTTACGGTTCTCCTCTCTTGGATCATTATACTACTGTCATCCCCAAGAACAATCGGAGCCAAGACTCTTCAGGGCATAAGGATTTTAAAAGCTATTAAACATACTCTGTATAATTAGTGGAAAATCCATATTTGTAAATTGTCATGCTGAACAGAAGTGGGATTTGAATGGGGGCAAAGTATGCAGCTCAGATGAATGTAGAGTTTTGAACACAGGTTGGATGAATGAGCTGTTTTGATATTCAAGTGTTTGCTATGCAAATATTTTTATAGGAAATGCACAAATGGCTCATTATTTCTATATAAAGCAAAAGGGACATATGGGGGCTCCAGGCTTTGCTGGATTTCCTTTGCTGCTTGAATTCTAAATCTCGTAATTGCACATTAGAGCAGTATGGCAGTTGTTTTGGATGGTTAGTTGATTCTCTGTGTAAAGCCACTGATTACTGAAAGATCCCTGTCGGAATGTGATTCCTCCGAGCTCCGGGAAACCTTCTCTATTGAGCGAACCCTGCATGATCCCTCAGAAGCTGAAGAATATTGCATGCCTCCTATCTCAAACACAGCCTCTGACATTGATATCCCCACAAAGAGAGTTATTAGTATTCTAAAGGCAACATGCAGGGAGTCAGCAGATGATTCAACCTTATTGAGGTGAGCAACGGGTTCCAAACAATTTTCTCTAGCATTATTTTCAGAGCATTATGCTTGCTTCATGAAGGACAGCACAGTATTTAAGTACAAAAAGATTGTGTGTTTGATGTCCATGTAAATATAGCTAAAAGATTTGGACCCAGTCATTAATTACTTAAAGGCACGATATGCAGGATTTTTGCAGTAAAATACCCAAAAACCACAAAGCAAATTTTATATATTTTTGTTTTGTTGATTACTTACAATATCCCAAATGTTTCCAACTATTTGTAAATCGTGAGGAAATTTTAACCAAGGAAATGGGGCGGGTGAGCAGGGGTGAGGAGTTGCCAGTCAATGGCATCATATCCGTGTTAGCCTCAGTGTCTGCCAGGTTTGCACTCGCACTGCGATAGTAACCATGGCGACAGACGTGGACAACCGGGTTATTGCCGTTATGCCTAGCAAGACACTCACTCTGTTGTTGTTGTTTTGTTCAAACATTATGGACGATGGCAAGCAGACTTTGAGATATAAACAGAACTAAAACGAAGATCAACACCTTTCGAAATTTCGAGATGCCGAGAGCTCAATGTCCGCGACTAACTTCGACTTTGTATACTTTATTAGACAGGTGAACAAATGTACACAAAACTAATCAATGTTATTTAGTTCAACATGATGAAATGTTAGAATTTGATCTGTATTTTATTCTAATGTTGATCTAGCTCACTACTAGTCTCATACAGCCAACAAACAACCTAACTAACAACATTCGCACTCAAATGCCGTTTAGTGTGATAGTGTAATTGTTAGAGCAAGTGAAACAACGCTACGTTGGCTAGTGGTTTATAAGGTTGCCAGCAACTCAGCATTCTCACTGGCCACAATTTTGACATTGATACCATAGGGGAAAACTTCCATATAGATAATTTGGCAGCTGGTATATTAGGCTGCCGTTACTTTAAGACATGACGCATGGACCCATTATACTGTTTGATATGGCCAAAATATTTGGCTTTATGTTCACACACTTGCAAATATGCAGAAATAAGTAAAATTCCGCACAATACCACACTGAAATTCAAGCCCTGAAACCGCCAACAATATTCATTCGGACCAAACGAAACGAGGTAGTGAGGGAACGTGGGTTTGTGTGTCAACTACCTGTTGGAGAGATTAGAATGTTCATCTGTCATTGAGTATCCTGCAGAAGAGTTTCATATAATTTCAGTATTGACATGTATCAATAAATCAATATTTTTGATAACACTACTTTGTACTTAGTTTATTATTTCAGATTCCTTTTTACAATTGAAAAAAAATGAATATTAGGCCTATATAAAATTCAACCCGCCAAAGAGGCTAGTAGAAGTGACTGCATTACATGCCACAGCGAAAATTCACCCGCGTTTGGCGGTGTTAATGTCAAGCCCAATATATATATATCAGGGCATTTTTCAAAGTGATTAATCATTTCTATTTCAAAATCTGAGCAAAACAGCCCGTATAGCTGCTTTGCTGTACCTGGCTAGACGCTTGCTGAATGTGAAATCATGATGACCTTGAGTCCTCAACTTGCAACGAAAAACAAACCAATATGAACGTATTCAAATTTGCCAAGGAAGCAAAAGAACCCCCCCCCCCACACACACACACACACACTGTCCCACCCATTTGATTCTTCTCATTTTGCCACTTTTTTCGTCAAAGCTCAGACTGTGTTATTGCAAAGGTGGGAGAGAAGTGGGAGCTTTTTTTATTGGTGGTGTGACAGGCAGCCTCTGTGACAGATGGCACACAGCCGCATCCCCTTCTGCCTCTGACTCGTCTTGGCCAGAGGGCAAGATCCTATACCTAGTACCCCCTAAAATCATATCACTTCCTTGAGTGCTTTGCAGTGATGCCAATCCCAAAGAAAGCGAGCCGCCAGTGTAGACACCTGTCACCAGTCCATGTCTTTTGTGGGCCATACGTGGCGGCCCTCGGGCCAGCTGGGGCTTTTGCTCGGCTCAGTGGTGCGCCGTGGTCGTTCAGCGCCAGCCTCGCAGTCTCACCATGATAGTTTAGTGCTTGTGAATGGATAAACACTCGTCAAATGTGCCTTGATGAAAGCCCAGCTGTGCTGTCATTTTGACTTTGATGAGGCTTTTTCTTGTTTTTTAACAATCTATTCTTCGGCTCGCATCTCCAGCTGCTATCTCAAAGGCCATGTTGCAAATTGAAAGTGTTTTTTTCAGTCTCAGCTTATTTTTCTTCTCTTAAGGGGGTAATGTGTAACCTATTGAAATTGGGGGTTGGGGGATTTTGTCTACAAATGACCAAGTCACCAAATCCCACCTACAATCAAATAACACATTCCACTGCCACTCAAGGGACCTTTGATATTTAGCGAGCTATTTTTCCATCTTGTTCCACACTCGTTTTGTACTAATATGTTCTCAGAGGTGGCTGTATTCTCAACAGGAAGGTGTTTTTTTAGGCATACCTCCCCCTCCATTCAGATGGCCGTTTTACAAGCTGCAATTTGCTCTACTCAGCAAGCCTGAACATCCATAGGCTGCTCGTGACCCCAGTCTCTCCCATTTGCCAGCCTGAAGCTTGTTCCCCAGTGGTTTATCTCTCTGCGGATGACTGGCTCAGCTGCGCCGTGCCCTTGCAGTGATTTGCACACGCTGGGTGGAAAGACGGGCATCTGTAACACAGACCTCATTGCATCTATATCACAACACCTGACAGCCATCCTCAAATTGGCATCAGAAACAGATGGTATTGTGTCCTGGATTTAGCACAAATCCAGTTTTTTAAATTTATTTATTTATTTTTTTCATGAACACAACAATGAATATTTAAAAAAAAATCACAACATGGGGAAAATATGAGTATATGGTAGTATATGGTGTGCTATTATTTCTTCAAAATAGACAATGCATTTGTTCCGGTGTATGGAATTCTATTGTTAAGAGGATTGAACTTGCAATAGCATTTAATAGTTGTGTGTAGATTTTGTTTATTATCTGTCCCTTTAACCTTTTCTTGTATAAATGTTTCACCAATCATTATTACTTATTCACATATTTAGCAACCCGGATCTATCTATTAAGGATAGATCTCTATACCTGATGCAATAATAGTATAAAACTTTCCTGATATTTTAATAACAAATACATAAGAATAAAATATGTTTTTACCTTTTGGAACTTAGAAGGGTTCAATTTGAGTAGATGCTTTTTACTACACTGTCATCATGAGAGCTCATTTCCAAGTAGACTACATTTAGCATCTGGCTCATATTTGCAATCTCAAACATATTCTTAAAGCTATCATTTTCAACGTATTTAAAATCCATATTTGTTGATCGCTTTTGGCTTTTTCAGCAGATCCATCATGACGGTGACAATATTTGATTCGTACAATACTTGCTCTGCAGTAAATCATTTAGCTGTTTCAGGTTTTTTGCTGATTATCGTGTATTCTTTTATTTTCTGCCTGCGGTAATTAGGTGTGAAACGTCACTTCATCATTGTACATTAGACATTTCCACCTGGAGGAATAAAGGTGAATTGCACTTATTGAGTCATTTAATTGTTTCAGAGATTCAGTTGTTGCACAGCAAAATATACATACAATATTACGTGCCCTGGCTTGCTAGTTACCCTATATACCTTTTTACAAAAAAAAAACAAACAAAAAAAAAAACAAAACTTTTTTTCTTGTTATATTGTATTATTAAGAGATTTTGTACTATTAAGGAGTTTGAGGTCTGACTTTAAAAACGTACTTTGTAAAAACAAAGAAAATGTCCCTCTTGTTGAGGTTAATGTATACTTTCTTGGTGTTCATATCCCATAGACGTCCTCTATATTAAATGGTGGTTGAGATATATAGGAGCCTAACATAATTACAGTATTGATTGAGCTAAATCATTCCTTAAACATTCTCGGCTTCCTGTGTTATTTCACTGAGAAATCTTACATTGATTTTGTCGCTTTAAATATTATCAGTAGCTCCGTCTGTCATGAAGAACTGTATATAAATCTTTCACATTTAGTTTTTAACCACATTTCTTTCACATTTAGTTTTAAACATACTTTGTGACCTCTTGAATTGAGACTAATCGTTGTGGTTTTCTTTCCTTGCTGTTGCAGCAATAATCTGGCTCTTAGATTGATGTCTCAGACAATCTTTTATGTTGGTCTGAGCTAATAAATCCAGAATTTATGATGTGATTAAAGTCTTTCTTTGTTTTTATTTTTCTTTCTCCCCCATAAAATGGAACATCACACCTTGTGCTGATGTAGCTCTTGGTAAACAGTGCTGTTTCCCCCCCTGCTGAAGTATGTATGTTGCGTTTTCCACACTTCTGGGAATATTAGAAGATAGTGTTTCAGAGGAAACTGGCGGAGTGGCATTAAGGTAGATACGGAATTGGATATGAAGGGGAGCTAACGCAATAAAGCAGAAATCAATTATTTTCGCATTGGCTAACAGCCAATAAAATAGTTGCTTGACAAACACTCTGTGTGCTTGAAGGTGTGTCAGAGGAAACCGATGCTTCTTTCCTCCATGTATGGCGCTGATTTATTAACCTTGACAGGATTGATAGTGGGTATTTTGAAGGAGGAAGTTGCTACCTGAACTCAACAGCTGCATTGAGTCCCAAAACGCTGACCTTTCCAAAAGCATCTCATACCTTAAATGCATTTTTTTCCCCAATCCCATCTAAACTATGCATCTCTATAGGCACCTGCAAAGCAAGGCCAGGATGCAAGTGTAAACATCCTGAAAGCTCAACTCCATTTATAAAACAGACCTGCTGGAGGTTTGAGTTTCTGCCCTGTTAGCAGCCATAAGAGGAAAGTGATATATCTTTGCGTTAAACTCTTTCCCAAGGGCCCAGGGCAGCATGAGTGTAACCAATGGCTAAGAATGCTAGAAAGAGGGGAAAGCAATGTTAAAAGCAGTGAAAGATGAATCTCTGAGGTAGTCACAATGATGACATTCCAGGAATAGTTATTTCAGGTTATACTGCAGTCCAAAGCTCTTTGCTGAGAGGTGGGTATTTATAATGCAGTTTACATGGACATTAAGAAGAAAAGTCTATATTGAGTCATGCATATGCATTCTCTAAAATGCACTGGCTCTCATGAGTACACTTCTTAAGCATATGGTGGTCTTAACTGGATTGTATCACAGAAGAAAGAATGTTGTCTTGGCAACTAAATGAATTGTTTAATTTGAAGTAATAAAATAACTATATAGATAATATAGACAACAAAAATATATACAATCTAAAAATGCTGGGTCATTTTAACCCAACTTTTGGTCAAATATGGACAAACCCAAACGTTGGGTTAAAAATGCAATTAAAAAAATGTAACCCAATGGCTGGGTTTGTCCATATTTGACCCAAAGTTGAGTTAAAACAACCCAGCAATTTTTAGAGCGTATTAAAAAAATGACACAACACCCCTTCTCTGAATACGTTGCAGCTGAATACTGTCCATACTTGTTCCAAAGATAGAGGATATTGGCACCAGATAGCATTTAATGGTAGAAGTGTAATAAGTCAATAAAACATGGGAGTCCAATTCAGTAAATCCCTTTTTATCCTTGTGGATTCTCCTTTGCTACATACAGTTAGAGTTTAAGTGCTTGAAAATACCTTGTTTTATGCCCACATACACCCTTGAACGGAAAAGGGCATTTCCTCTTGCCTTTCTCATTTATTCTGAAAAAGCCACCTAGATCAGATAAAGGCCCATCTGGAAAACTGTCCTACAATGACCCACTCATTAATATTGGCCTTGTCCCTCGGTCTTGCATCACGCTCATGCAGAAAAAACAAAACAAAACAACAACAAAAAAACTTTTGTCTTAAGAAATCACAATTATTTATCATCCTCATACTTTCAGAGGGATGAAAGTCAATGAGATGCACATTTTGCATTGATTTTACAGGCGGAGCAGGAGGTGATTTATCAAGAAGAAATGCACAACCGTCATCCTCTGCACAGTTGCATTCTTCAACAATCCTTTATGCCTTGTGTTGAGATTGTTCTTCAAAATTCGATCCTACTCAATTTAGTGAAATATACAAGAGCGGCATAATAATTTACTCATATACACACTCGCATATATTATTGCATTATAATTTGTGATTTTAACAAAATGCTTATTGATACATTTAAAATTGTATGCTTAAGATTGCTCTTATAAAATTAATAAATACAGATTTTGCTAAACAGTTGTTTTAGGTGGCTTCAGTGTTATCTCAACTATTTTTGTACTTTGCAGTATCTTTGTTGTCCTTTTCAGGATTTGTTCTGTGCCTTGTTGCCTAACCGCTGTAAATCAAAATGTATGCTGTATATTATGATTTCAATTGCTTGAAGTAACAACAAATATCTCAGTTTGCACTTTAGTAATAAAAAGTTTGTTACAGGAAATGACAGGATCAGTTGCTGAAAAATATTATCCATTTTAGGAGCTTACAGGACATCTGCTTAGTTGTTAAAGAACGTGAAAAGCCCATGATAGCATCACTTGTATCCGTTGGCTAATTCAATTTGGTCTTCTCATGCTGCTAGATTGTGATGTTTCGTTTGGTCTTTATAGCTCGCTCTTCATAAAGAGATATCCCATCTGGTCTAATTTTAAACCGTCTCTGTAACATGCAGCCTTCCATAATTTTCTGCGCAGTGAAGTTACATTTTGCTTGTTTGGCTAATTCAAAGTGATGGACCCAAAGGAAATTGGATTACACAAAACTAATTATCTGTTGGATCTGGTGCTTTACGTGGCCGCAGTCTTGGTATGGTTTTTATCCAGCAGACTTTAGTGGCATGTGTAGATTAGAATCACACTGTCTTGTAGTGTATTTTTTCCCCACTATAATTAGTCATAAATCATAATCATGGTCATTTTTGTAAAATGCACAGAAAACAACTCCGTGTTTTTCTTCAGCTATAGCTACACATTCATTTACACTGTTGCATATCATAATGATTATTACATACTTTTTAAATACTACGCTATCCTTTGTGCAAATATGGCACAAATATTTTTATAGCTATTTTTTTATGAAGAATAATGATTCCCCCCCCCCCCCCCCCCCCCCCTTTTTCCTATCCCATCCCTTCCAATACTTGGCCTTGTACATAGCATGCAATACCAGAAACCTGATGTAATACCTTTTGAAACTGCTGAGAATTTGTAATCAATAACAAACAATTTATTGCAGTTTCAATTCTTTATGAAGCACACACACATTTTTGTTCAGCATAAGTGACTCATCAGGGCCGCCGTTAGAATTTTTTGGCCCTATGAAATAATATGAGGTTGGGCCCCCTACCACACCTATTCCATTAATAAAATCGATCTCTTGGGGCCCCAAAAGAGTGTGGGTCTTTAGAATCGTCCTAACTTTTACGCTCTTAGTGGCACCCCGGGACCTATGAATAAGAGCTTTTTGTGTAAAGCAAATTGAACTGGAATGCTAATACTCAGCATGGTCCAAATAGTTTTTGACATCTACATGAGAATATTTTAAGATTTTACATGTGGAATAGGTGAAATTTCATCATTCTTTGATTCATTTTATCGTGGGTAAGTACAGTTCAGTTGTCTCAGTTCAGTTTAAATGTATACAATTGAATTTGTGCAATATGTTTCCAAAGTGCTGCAATTCATAATTTAGGTCTTAAGTTTGAATTTCAGATTTATAATATCTTTTCTCAGGTGTGTGAGCCAGTCATCATTCAGATGACCTGAATCAGATTGATGCACATTATAAATCATAGTATATCATTTTGAAAGAGGTACTTTGGGAGAAAACACAATGTTCTTTTTAATCTCAAAAAATAAAAAAAAAATAAAACAAAAATTCTTTGCTTTCCATTATGAAATACATGTGAACATTAAGTTAAGAATTGCAGTATCTTTTTAGTCTTTCTACATGCATTTTCTCACTTCCATTTTTTGTTGTCCCTGTAGGGTGGTATGATCGCTCTTCTGTTGTCCATCCTGTGTTTGGTGTTGATCCTGTACACTCGTAGACGCTGGTGTAAACGTCGCCGGGTACCTCAGCCGCAGAAGAGCGCTAGTGCTGAAGCAGCCAATGAGATTCACTACATCCCCTCGGTGCTTATGGGTGGACAGGCCCGGGAAAGTTTGAGAAATTCTCGCGGACAGGGCCACAACTCGAGCGGCACCCTCAGCATCCGGGAGACTCCGATCTTGGACGGGTACGAGTATGACATCACAGACTTACGACACCACCTGCAGCGGGAGTGCATGAATGGTGGAGAGGACTTCACCAGTCAGATGACACGTACACTTGACTCACTTCAAGGGTGCAATGACAAAGCTGGCATGGACCTCACTCCAGGTGTGTGAGCCCACCGCACATTGCACTGTATGAATACAAAGATCTTTGTTAAACTGCAAGTTAGAGTTCACTAAAAATTCCAATTTATTTCCTCACCTTTATGCCATTCCAAACATATGAATGTGTGCTGGTTGTTCTTTTCTATGCAATTACAATGAATGAAGCTTTAAAGTTGCAGAGGAGATTTTGAATCATCCCCGTTACTAATATCTTTTGGGTCTATTGACCAAAATGATTTGTTTAGATTTGTTAATTGACCATTATTTTAGATGACACTCCCTATTTATACCACAAATTTGGAATCTGTAGGATAAAAAAAAAAGGTTTTGAAATTAATATATTATACTCACCAAGACTGCATTTGTTTGATGCTTTAAAAAGCAGTCATTTTGTGAAATGTTATTAAAATGTAAAATAACTTTTCTATTTGAATATATTTAAAATTTAATTGATTCCTGTGATGGCAAAGCTGAATTTTCAGTGTCCTCAGTGTCATATGATTCTTCAGAAATCATTCTAATATGCAGATTTGGTGCTCAAAAAACTTTTTTTTTACATCAACATTGAAAACTGTTGCAGTGCTTGATGTGTTTGTGGAAAACATTATCACTAGATGCCAAAATGAAATGACCATATTTTATGCGTAATGAGTGTGAAGCATTGAATTGATTCTTTAGAAAGCACCAAGTCTTATTATGCTTTATTAAACCAATCATAAACAAATCATTCACACAGATTTAGTGAACTGAATCAAATCAATGATTTCTTCACTAAGATCGCTTCTGTCATAAACTCTCATAAATGTGCTAAAGATAACTAGGGTGGATGTCACGATTTTCAATTACATCGTGAATTATGTCTTACATTCCAAGCTTTTTCTCACACAAAGCTGGCTTCAGACGACTTGGAATATATCACACAAGCCATAAAATCCACTTTTATAACCATTTTTTTATGGTGCTTTTTCATCCTTTTTAAAGCTTGAATGGTTCAGAAGTGTCAAAAGTGTTCACATTCATTACTCAAGTAGAAGTATAGATACTTGGGTTAAAAAGACTTCTGTAGAAGTTGAAGTATCAACTCAAGCTTTTTACTCAAGTAAAAGTACTGGTTTCAAAATTACTTAAAGTATAAAAGTAAAAGTAATGTAAGGAAAAAAAATGCCATTAAAGGGTTAGTTCACCTAAAAATGAAAATTATGTCATTAATGACTCTTCTTTGGAAGAGTCATCTTGGTCATCTTTGGAACACAGTTTAAGATATTTTAGATTTAGTCCGAGAGCTTTCTGTTAGAATGTTTTGAAGCATCGAAAATACATTTTGGTCCAAAATGAACAAATATTCATATTTTTATTTATATATTTTATATTTGTTACTGAAAATATATTCAGCAGAGTTTTATGAGGAGGAGGAGGAGATGGCTTGTTTGTGTTTGTGTGTGTGTGTGTGTGTGTGTGTACATTTTAATGAGTTTGTGTATGTATGAAAAACAGAGTTTGTGTGTATAAGGGATTAAATGATTCCTTTGAAGGAGACAAAGGAGATTAGGGATTATTCAGCATTATCTGTAATAAATATCTGTTAGTGTATAGTACAAAACAAATTACCATAATTTGCCATAGACAAATTCAATTAATAATCATAAAACCTGCCCAGATAGCCACAAGGACAAAAGGTGCAAACTTATTGTGTTTGTTGGTCCCGTCTGCAATGAACACATAGCTACAAAAAGTTAGTAGCTAATTTAAATTTCTCTCAAACACTATCACATGCAAATAATCCAATTTTAAACATTAGAGGATCATCAAAATATTAAATTATGTAATTATTAAGATAGAGTTTTAAAACATAAAACAAGGAACTCGTTTTTGGAAAAAATCAATATTGGATTGTTTTATTTATTTATTTATTTATTTGTTTTAATGCTCGGAAAAACTTTTTAGCTACACCTTTTCTTCCCCATTTTATGCATGGACAATAATTTGTACTCATCTGTTAAGAGAAATTCGCTGTAACGGATCTATCTATCTCTCTGTAAATTAGACGTAAAAGGGGGCGTGTTTCAAGATACGCAATGAAGTAGACCAAACTAATTAACAGGGAGGGGGGGCAACACACTCGCATGCACACAAAACACACTCTTTGTCGGCCGCGCCCACACGATCGACTCTCTCATCCATTTGCGAAGTATTTGTACTTCGTTACTTGATACCTCTGTGCTTCAGTGCCCATTCATAGTAGTTGCATGTAAAAGATTAACCTGCACCGACTTAAAAAATCCCCCCCTTTGTGATATGGAAGAAAGAAACATGCATTCAGCTTTGGAATGACACAAGGGGGATTTGCTATAAAATTTCCAATAAAACCTCAGACAATAACTTTAATGATTTAATAGCATACTTTAATCATTCTGTAAATTAATTCACACTCCCAATTCAGTGTTTTGATTCAGTGCCTAATTTCAGAGTTACATAAACAACTTGTCAACCAGGCCTTGAATGCATAAGTGAATGCACATGATCAAAGCGTATTGAAGTTACATTTGATATAGCTGTTAAAAAAAAACTCTTTAGAAATTGAAATTTTTATGGAAAATCCTTTGAATGTCTTTTGATTTATGTATATATATACACCGGTGAGATTTAAATTGCATGTACTAAGCACATCATTCACACATTGCTGGCCCTGAAAATATTTATTTCACCTCAATAGCACAATATTCAGCGGCAGAGCTTGCCTTTTCGTTATGTGACTGTGAGAAACCCTTAAGTACAAACTAAAGAGAAACCCTTAAGTGCAAAGCTCCAGAAATTGGATAAAATCTATATCAAAACAGCTGCAGAGAAGAAATCAACATGACATATTTATTTAAGCCACCCAGGTTCAGGTCCCTTGTTCTAAAGAAGGGCAAAGTGACCATTCGGTTCTGCTTTACTCTCCAACAAACCAGAGACGACGTGAGGACCTGGCTGACTGCAGTCGACAAGTTGGGGCTTCCGGGAAAGTACAAAACTTGGATGTACTAACACAGAATCCTTCCGAGGCTTCTTTGGCCCCTTCTCATACACCATCAGTCAGTTCCTCAGGAGGTGGTTAGGGCTCCCACGGTCGCTAAGTAACATCGCCCTCTATGGCCATTCCACTAAGCTGCAGCTTCTCATCAGCAGCTTGTCCGAGGAGTTCAAGGTCACACATGCCCGGGAGTTGTTGATGTACTGAGATTCCTCCAATGCCAAAGTCTCCTCAGCTGGAATCTGCATTAAAGCTACACAGTGTAACTCTTTTAGTTTATTCTTAGCTAGAAACACTTAGTTCTTTCAAAAATACATATGCTCATTAATGTATATTTACTTAGTTCAAAGAATAAAGTATTCTCGTGAGTGTATAATATGCCATTGGAAATACATACAAGTAAGGGGTTCTAACGTCGGTCGCCATGTTGCCCCTCCATCTTGAAAATACATTAGCCAAAGAGGGACATACCCGTTAATTCAAGCTTCGCCTTTCAGGTTTACGTTTGAGTTAACACTCATGGACGAGGTCGAACTGGAAGCCATGATAATCTTGGACTACACTGGCCACCGTAGGATTTAAAATGAAATCGGAATTGAGAGGCCCAGGCCTGGGCAGTTTTTCTAAGCCACGCTATGACAAAGTGGGAGGGAGAATTGTCAGTTGGTGCAGGACAAAGTGCGAGCAGAGAAAACCACCTGACCAAGATGGTCGGTATAAAACAGCAAGGCGCCTGGACTAGGTGGGAGAACACTGAGCAGTACAAGATCACCTGGACAGAGATGTGGAGCTCTGAACCACTGTGAATCAAGTTCTTCACCAATTCAGTGTACAATCTTCTACCCAGCCCTACACCGCTGGGGCTTGGTGATTTGCCAGTATGCCAGATGTGCCAAAGGAGTGGCACACTGCAGCATATCCTCAGATTCTGTCCAAAGGCTTTGGAATATGGGTGGTATCACTGGCTATCTGACACAGACAATCGCCGCAGTGATTGAGAGCAGAGTCAGCATCCCTCCAAGCATACTATCACCTTTGTCTGAGCTGGGGAGAAAGCACATCAGCAAACATGCTCCCCAGGTGGGCTCCTCGCCAATGCAAGAGACTGGCATCTTCATGTGGACCTGGGAAGGCAGCTCAAGTTCCCAAATCACATCACGCCCACTTCACTCCGCCCAGACATGGTGATAATATTGGAGTTGACCAGGCAGGTTGTCATAGTGGAGCTTACTGTCCCCTCGGAAGACCGCAAGAGAGCCAAGTATGGAGGCTTGGTGGAGGAGTGCAGGAGCAGCGGCTGGAAAGCACGTAGTGGACATTTGTTGCTCTGAAAACTGAAACTCCTCAAAGTTAAAGAACAACTGTGCAGACGAGCCATAAAGAATATTTCTGAGGCTGCTGAAAAAGCCTCACGATGGCTGTGGAGTAGCACACGGAGTGGAGTAGCTACATCAGTGGAGTTAGCTGCCCATAAGTATGGAGAAGCACGCCACATGGTCGCGTAGACGAGGGTGTCTGTTGATTGAAGACCCGAAAGACCTGTTGACCCAGGGTTCTTCACTGATTAAATGTCCAAGTACCACCAGTAGGTGTATGTTAGAACATTTATTTAGTTAAAGCTATTTTCCCAAATAATATGAGTGATAACATTGTATATTCCTGCTAAGCAAAACTGCTCATTTGCCCTTGGGTGCATGGCACCCATGGAACCCATTTACGCTCTGTAATAGTCAAGGATAGATGTGCTTCACATGACCAGACCCGAGATTGTGCCAGATTGGCCTTGTCAATTGGACACACAGAATTTGGAATGGCCACCCCTTATCAGATGTGCAATGATGTTGATGTTTGCCTTGAAAATTAGCCCATTATAAATACCCCTAAAAAGCTTTGCAGGAGAGGAGCGATTTCATGCTGTCACAGTAATTTGCTTAATACAATGAAACCCTGCAGTGCCAGTTGTCTTTGTTGTGCAATTTACTCATTATAAAGGGGCAGACTAACTACAGGGGATGGCGATGTTGCGTAATGGTGAATAACGGCATGTCATATCCAGAATCGCTGGACTGTGAAGGCTCTCAGTTGCTTTCGTTGTAATATAACCCTGAAAATACTTCACATAGACCACTTAGACTTGTCCTTCTGAATGACAAGCGTTTACATAAAGTGTCTCTGCATGCCCTTGGTGGACTGTTATTTGCTGCTCATTCGTCTGTCTTTCTTCATCCCTAATTGTAACCTTTTTCCATCAGGGAGTGATAGTACGAAACTGTCCCTAATGAGCAAGTACAAGGATAACATCATAGCTACCAGTCCTGTCAACAGCAGCAATCACCAGCAAAACACACTCCTCCCACACAACACCTCCACCAACCAGCGCAAGCGTCTGTCCAGCAAAACGCATGGTGAGTCTGGATATAAGGGGTGAAACGGTTTCGGTAATCTTACTGTTCACCATTCATGGTTCTGTGTGCGTTTAGTTAGTTCAGTGTACTAACTTAGCGTACTGCTAGCTTAGCTTGTATCCTACACAAGTCCCTTACCCTATAAATGCAGGAATGTTTAGTGCAATTACAGTACCATTTTAAAAGTATGGAGGATATAAAACTTTTTTATTGTTTTTGAAAGTCTTTTATGCTATCCAAGGCTCTTGAAAAAAAAAATACAAGAACAGTAATATTGTGAAATTGCATTACAAGCATTATGTCACTTATTCAGCGCTGTGGCAGGCTAGGCACTCAGAGTCTCTTTCATTCTGGTTGAATATTATGATTTAATATTACTCAACACAGCTTACATTAGCACACATGTCAGCCAAACATTCATTCAGTGTTTTCCACTAATGACCCTGTGCTGGCACTCTTTCATAATGAACCGAAAATGTAAAACATACAGCCTAACATAAAGGTCTCTAACATTGTATTTTGGCAACGGAAACCGAAACTGTGATATGGCATTATGTCTTTATAAAACAGCTAAAGACAGTGCTGTGTGTTTTAAAGAGAAGTGCGCATTTTCATTACCCAATCAGCTGGTGATCTGGAGTTAGTTTTCTCCAAAATAAAAGGTTTTGTTTAATGAACTTTACTCCAGCATAGCACAACAGAGTTGCTTTTATATCAGTAAAGTTGTTAGCACCAAGTTAAAATGTCCTTGGACAAACTATATTTGGGCTTAAAGCCGTATGTTTACAATGTCTGGCTCCACCGCTGGTTTGAATTTCTCTTCCTACAGCTTTTTGCTTAGCTCATCAGACCACCAAAAACTTTTATATGAGGTATTCATATGCTTTTGTGATATTGGTTGGCTGTGGAGGTGTATTGAAATCTGCATGTATTTAAGCTACATAGATTCTAGAAGGCCTATATAGATCTACTCTCTCAGATTTGCTTTGGGCACGAATATCTGATGTCCAGTGAAGTGTTTTCCTTGAGTAAGAATCTGATTTCCTTGCAGAACAAATATTTGACTCTCTGCTCATGCTTTAATGCTTCATTACCTCAGTCTTGCAGACGTACGGCATCTCTCTGACCTTCAGACCAGGATTTTTTTTTTGTACCCAATGCACTTGGATTTTCCATTTACTGCATACACTATGAATGTAAAGGTGCACTCAGGAATACTTGCCTCATTAAAAAGCTTTACAGTATTGAATATAATTTTTTAAAGGGTTAGTTACCAAAAAATGAAAATTAAGTCATTAATTACAAACCCCCATGCTGTACCAACCCCGTAAGACCTTCGTTCGTCTTCGGAACACAAATGAAGATATTTTTGATTAAATTTGAGAGGTGGATCACTGCTACATAGGCTCCTAAGGGATCGAAACTTGACGGCCCAGAAAGTCAATGAAGAAAATGTTTAAATATTCCATGTGACAATAGTGTCTCAATAATAAGTTTATCAAGCGACGAGAATACTTTTTGTGCGAAAAATAACGACTTTATTCGACTATTCCATTTATTCCTTGTAGGCCTGAGACGAGAGTTTAAGAGATTTCCACGACGCATTTGTGAGAACTGAACTGAAGTAGTTGAAGGAGATCGCAATTCTCGTGCATGCGGTGTGGAAATCTCATCGTGGGGACCTTTAAATAATAATAAAAAAACTATATTGTGATATTGTTATCTTAAAATTACTCATATCATGAAATAAGATTTTGGTCATTTCACCCACCCCTAATGAGGACCATTATGACTTCCCAAGACTACAATTGAGAGGGTCAGAGAGTTCAGAAACAGTGCTTACTGATTTATAGAAAAGCTCACTTTGTAGTGGACATTGTGCTTTATAGCTATGACACCTTTTTCGTGCTCAAACAGCAAAAAAAAAAACACAATAGGTCAACTTAACTATTTAACTATAGTAACACGTTGTACATGTTGTACACATTATTATGAAGGAATCTTTATATATGGAGGTTGAGTGTGTCTTTACAATCCCCTAACTGCACCATGGATGAGTTTGTCTCTTAGAGTTTGAGCCTGTCTTTGGGTCACTGCAAGAATATTTTCAAGATTTGTTATCACAACATTTTTTCTTTTGTCAATTCAACTTAAATAATTTAGTTGAGATATTATATTTATTTGAGTTTCTGATTATTAATCTCCTTCATTGTATTAACTTACTTTTTCCAGTTCAATCAACTTACTTAGGCAACTAGGTTACTTACTTTTTTAACCAACAATATTTTTTACAGTGTGGTCTCTTACAGCTCTTTCTGAACTCCAAAACAGGAGTTTCTTATTTCCATAGCTTTTCATATTGCCCTGTTTGTTTAACTGAGTATCTAAGGGTTTTTTTTCTTTCAGATTGTTCAGATCGAGTGAGCAAGCAATCCACACACGATAGCAACTAATACTATGTTTAGACTCCGTTCACATCGCCGGAGGAGAATGTGCATGAGTGCACATATCCTCTCATGTCTTTCTCTCTTTTTTTCCTCAGTCACACCTGCCTCTCTCACCTTATCTATTTATACCCCTCATTTTTCATTACACAAATTAAAACTGTTGCTCTCGGCATTTGGCGTTTTTCAGCTATCTCTAAGTCGACCGTATCAGCGTAGATGTTTGTACTTCATCTTTCCTCATTGTGAGACCATTCTGGTGACACTGTGATTCCAAGACCTTGCAAACGATTGAGTTCTAGCACCCTGAAATGAAATGGCGGTACCAAATAACTTTTTTTGTTGTAGGAGGCGTGTGCACCTGCACTGCATGCCGAGGAGCTGTTGGCGCTCCGTGTTGAATATTTAAACAAGCTCATCTTTTATTCCCCTCCACGGAGCTTTGCACCTTTGGCCCCTGCCTAATTGTGGAGGCTTAGCGCACAGTCCTCACCTGCTCTGTGAGGGTTACGGCTAATTCCTTTGAAGGTGCTTCTTTTGTTCTCATTTGTTACGAATACAAAAAGAGGCATTGGCGTGCCGGCATGTGTCATTTCGAAATTGTGTAACTGTTGGAAGTCTTAAATGCCAGGTGTTTCATCAGCTTTTTTGTTAGATTTTCTTTATATAATCAAGCTGAGCTATTTTTTACTCTTATACTCGAATGCACTAACTGTTGCATGGTATTTAAGCACAAAGCCTGCATTGTATTTATCTGGCATTCACTTTAAACAGCCATTGAAATATAAAAAGTGCAAACGTGCCGCCTTATGTAAATTAGGCCCTTTGTGGATTGTGCTTTATTCACAAGTCACCCCTATTTACCTGTAAGCGAATAGCAATAAGCATATTATTATTTAAGATTAATGTTTTTATTGTGCTTTCTATTTTTAATGGTCATGAAGGCTGTTATCCATTAAAATTTGATTAAATGAGTGTTTACTACATAGGGTGCTAAATCACTGCAGATAGCGCATGCAAATAAACAACATTTAGTGATTCTCAGTGAATTCTTTCTAAAATGTTTACTGTAAAATCCTTTTTGACAGTGTGGATGCTTTTAGAAGACATATTGAGGACATCTGGCATTTTCAAATTGTTTTTGTACTTTTTAATCCTTTACAGTGTGTATCATTTCCGGTGATGTGCTAAAATTAAATGCTTGCTTTTCAGAACTTTCTATACTCCTGATTTCACTGTAGGGCCAAAAACTGCTGCTGTTCTTGTGACCGGCCTGAATGTTGTTTGCATCACAGCTTTATATTAATATTTCATGTGTTGTTTTATGGCAGTATGAAACGATATTGCAAAAATAAGCATGTTCAGTTGATTTCCGTACAGATGGCTCATCTATAAATGATAATTATTTGATCCTCCTCTGCACCAGCAGAGATGTTTTTAACGGATAGCCACACTGTTGTGTATACAGAGTTACTCAAACATTATTTCTCATCATTGCAAGGCAGTCTAATCCACGGGTCAGTGCGCTCATGCATCTCTTCCTCATGCGCTGCATAATGAAAGCGTTTGTCAAGCTCTGACGGGTAAATTGTGCCTTTTGTGCACAGAAAAAAAAAGAGCCCAAGGAGGCGTGCATCTCTTATCTCTTTCACACTCCTTACCTCCTGTTCATTACTTATATTTACTCAATACTCTTCTAAGAGGAGAAGCGCATCTCACAGAACGATGACTTCTATATGGGTTCCGGCTTATTCTCTGCATGTCACATCGGGGTGCGCTGTGTATATACGATGCGTGTTTGCAATTATGGAGTTTCTAATGTTTTTTTTAAATTTATTTGAATGCTTTGCAGACCTTTTTAAAATGCAATTCCTTGATGTCAAAACAGTATTATATGATTATATGATGTGAATATTTCACTCTATTGTTGTCAAGTTCTGTGTGTTTTTTAATTGATTACAGCTCAGCCCAAACTTGAAAACTACTTTTCTCACTGAAGAACGCAAAGGACAACTCAATCTGTTCACTTCTTGATTCTTTATTTTCTTTGAGATGGTTTGATAGACCAGTGATGGAATAATATTGTATAGTTTCTTGAAGGTGGTGTGACAGATCAGTGATGGAACAGTAGATTTAGGTTGAAAACCTAAATGAAAACCTTTAGGTTGAAAAGATTTCTGCTTATCATTGTCATTTATTACATCATTTCATTCACACATTGACATCTATAATGTGATTTAAATGGCAAACACTTTTGCACTGTTTTTTTTTTCTTTCTGCATTATCTGTATGATTTTCCCTCATTACAAAAAATCAAATGGTTTTCGAGTTTAATATTTCTATCGAATCTGTCGTTTGGGGGTTGGCTTTGTATAATTACATTCTGTATTAATCAATAATTTTAGATAAGTAAACAAAAGGATTGCCAATTAGACAAAAATCATCCTATTGTCATGCTGTCACATTTGTTTAATCTCAAACCCTCAGAATGATATTGGGTTTGGAAATGTCTTAGTTGAAATTGTTATTTTTTTTTAAACTGACTTTGAAATAATCTGAATATTTAATTGGATTGTCAGTCAACAATTAATCTTGACATTGTTTGTTTCTGAGACCAGAATAATTTTAGTCTAATTTGTTTATGGTTATTTTACGCACAACATAACTGGAAGGTTTGTCTGGACACTTGACTGTGCGGGCCTACATACTTTTTTTTTTTTCCTCCTATAAATATGGTTTGATGAATGAGTTGATGGATGGTGTTTATGTGAATTCTACAGCGGGTTCAGTTTTCCTGAACCCGGACGGGGACTCTGGAACTGAGGCAGACAGTGAGCCGCAGTTGACCTTCTACACCGACCCAAACCGCAGCCGCCGTCGCAGTCGAGGTATGAGAAACGGTAACGTCAACTCTGCGTGGGGCTCCGGGGGTAAGGAGGATTTCCACACCATCGCATGATTTTAACCCGCACCGCCTGACTGTGGCCATTTGGTGTTCGTGTCACACTTTGTTCAGAACCCGAGCAAATCATTAATTGTGAAGCGGCTTGCCTCAAAACTACCTCATTGACCGCGGCATGTCGTTTCGTGTGAGATTTGCCATTGATTTGCCATTGCAGTTGAATGCGGTGTTAAAACAATTTACAGGAAAGCATAAATGTTTCACTTTTTTGTCTTCTTTTTTAACGGCCTTACAAATTGGACTGAGGGTCCCTGAGCAATTTTTAGTTTCCTCTTTGTGGACTCCATGGACCTCCTCTGAAAATGAATGACGACTAAATGCAAGCTTACAAGTATTTAAGCACCTTAAGCTTAGCAGCTTCATCTGTAGACCACCTTTCAACATTAAGCACGGTAATGTGTGTATGCTAAGAGAGCGTGTGACAAAACAGTTGGACAGTACTGTCAGACGCTAATGGCTAGAGTCTGTCTGAAACTCTCAGCGTATTGTCCCCGAAGGAGCGCTGCATTGTGTTCTGGAGAGACCTGAATGCAAAGCTCTCTAAACTCTTGAGGAGCTGCCACTTGAAAGGCAACTAACAGACGATCACTTTGGCTTTAATTCTGTCTCCCTCTAATTACCAAATGCTTAAACCCTGTACTTGTCAAAAAACACTACTAGTCAGATGTGGCAGCAACAACACCTTTAATTGGACTTAAGTTAATAATAGACATAGCTTGTGTCGCATTTTTTTTACTCTCCTATCACTGCGTGAATTGAGCAGCGTGTTGATTTTGATAGACATATTTGTGTAAGTTAACTACGTTAACATTAAAAAATGGTGTTAATATAAGCTGTCAAATTTGAGTGAAGTGAAGCATATATATATATATATAAATATGCTGACATTTATCTGAGTTCTTCACAGTTTAAAGCTTATAATACTTACAGAAAGAAGGGAAAAGCCAGGGGACAAAAAAGACAGATTATATTCTTATCTGAAAGGAATTATTTTTAAATAGTTTTGTCTGTAATTAGTCCTTGAAAGATGTGATTGGCTCAGCAAAGGACCAAGCACAGCGTTTCATCTGCTGTATGTCAAAGTGACTAAATGTGAAAGCACCAATTTCCATAGCGTACATCAACTGATGAATACTCAATAACATAAAAAAACAAACCAGTTTTTCGATTTCAAAATTTGCTTTGAAACCATTTATACAAATTGCTGGCAGATGTGTGTGAATATTTGAATCAATTCTTTTAGTTTTCTTTTGCTCATGTGTCTTTTATCAGGTTTTTTTATAAAGTCAATCAGGTTTTAATTATTTATTTATTTGCTGGATCTCCGTTAACATCCACGCTTAAGATGATGATATATTAAGTATCTATTCTCTAATATGGCAAAACAGGGATTCCTCATTTGTATATGGTCTGCTGTATCATTAATGCAATGCTTAGTAGTTGCATTGATTTGTAACTGCTGTGAAACTCTGTTTTACATACACCACATTATTGTAAATATGTCTTTCAGTTGTATTTTGATCTTTATCATCATCTAATTTCATTTCATATGTATCTCATTGCTGTTTTCAACCTGCTGCATGCCATTGTTCATGTTTATCTTGAGCGTTTTTAAATATTGTGTTGATGAGCAATACAACTAGCAACATGAATGTCCTTGATATCTGATCATCAGCATTGTCTTCATACATTTGTGATTTGGTGTGTTATGTCATCTTGTGCGTTGTGTTATGACAGTGTCTTTTGCCTTGATTTTACATGTAGCAGATGTACAGGGCAGCACTACACCAAACCAGTTTGGCTGCATTACAGAAAAGTTATCAAAAACAACTTGCATTTGTTTTTGTTTTTTTCTATATTTTACCATTTGGAGTTTTTAGCATAAAAAGCAGCAGGCTTCAAAAGGAAAACCGTTATCTCTCCACAGCTTTATTCGTGCCAGATCTGCCGCCGCTTGCAGAGTTTGGCTGGCTGGTTTGATCCAGTGCTCCTTTCATGGACCACCAACCCTGATGTGGGCTGTTTTTTAACTGCCTCCCTTGTGCCTTCCTGAGGTGCACATAAAAATGTGAACTTTCCAGTCTTGTAGCATCGCTCTTTTATTGCATTCTCTCTCTCTCTCTCCTCAGGTTCCCCACGGAGCCCTATCAACAAGACCACCCTGACTTTGATCAGCGTGGTGAGCTGTGTGATCGGCCTGGTCTGTGCGTCTCACCTCTCCTGTAGCCTCAACGTCCGAGTCATCCTCCACGTACCGGAGCACCTCATTGCAGACGGTAATCTCATCACCCGCTCCGCTTCCCCCCCGGCCCCTGAGGAGCACCCCCCCACGACTTCTACTGTATTAAAGCAAATGTCATACCGTCTTCCACCTGTCTCTTGTGAAAAGCCTAACAGATGTGTGCTGAAAGCATCAAAGCACAATCATACACGATTGCATGGTTTCAAATGATGTACACCGTGTACTGCTATGTACTCGGGCATCTAGCGAATAAATTGTTAAAGAGTAGTATGGTCTGAAATGAAACACTAACGTTTATTTTTAATTGTAACACGATAGGTTTTCAGACACACATTCTCTCGTTTGGTGTTTTCGTTAGCTTTAGATGTTAGGTAACCTCTAAGTTATTATGAAAGCCCCACCTCATAATGTTAAATGTACAAATATTTTAAAAATGAACGAGACATGGTAAAACATTTAAAGTCGCCATATTATGCCTTTTTACGAAGTCTTGATTCTGTTTTTGGGGTGTACTATAGAACGTGATTTCATGCTTGATTGTTCAAAAAATACATTATTTTTCACATTACAGTACCTCTCTCCCCAGTCTGACCCGAAGGTGTTATTTCCTTTTTCGATAAAGCCCCTGTGCAGCAAAAATGTGCATTGACTGGTACCGTCAAATCAACAGTACTACGAGTTACTACTACATTACTACGAGTACGAGTTAGGGTGTTGTGATTGGCACCACTTGTTCGGGAAATGTCACGCCCCTAACCATAACACAAGATCTGGGGTGCGTTTCCCGTACAACGATGTAGTTCGCTGATTCACTACCATAGTACGATGCATCGTTGGAAAAATCAACTAGCTAGTCACGGCTGTTTCCCGAAACCCACTGTCGCAAAGTATCGTTCAACAACGTTGGTTTCGCACGTGGTGGAGTAATAACTACCTTTAATGAAACTGTTTGAGATCCAATTAAAGCTAGATTTGTTTTATATAAATTACAGACATGTCATCTGAGGACTATTTCTAATTGTTTTCAGTTGTTTTGCTTTATTACCAGACTCAATATTTGGCTAGTTCTTACATAGTATGCACGTTCGCACATGCGCAATCTTCAAACACGTTACTTCAAATCTTTTGACAAACTACAAGACGTACAGTAAATTCCATTTGTATGTATTCTAAATAAAAGGCACCAGTTGTACTGAATGTCAGCTTGCTTATTTTGCTCAAGGACAAGGATTTATTACCTCCAAATGTCATGCAATATAGAAACGATGCCTCTAACTACAGGTCGAGAGCTGTCGTTCAAACCACCCAACTTTGCGATGCTGTTTGTGAATGTCCTTTGGAGCGATGGTTTCGGGAAACACCGACTCGTTAAACTATGCAGATAACGAGGGAACTTGCGACGATAGTTGGCTAACGATGCTTTCGGGAAACTCACTCCTGACTAGTACGTAGATATAAATATTAAGGATGTCGTCAGTTTCTTGCCTGATTCAGACTGAATAATGTTAACTGACAAGTGGATCGTCCAGAATGGATTTCATGCACAGACTTTGCTTGCACAGATTTCACAGGACATTTCAGAGTTATATTTTACAACTTTGTAAACGGGGTGGGGGAAAAAAAAGTGTCTCTTTGATATAGCGACATGGAGACATGTTGACTAAAACTTGGACAGTTTGCTTAAAATGCAGACTGCACAGAAATCATCTGAATGAATCAGTACATGAATCACTGAATCCAAGCAAACTGATTGAAAAGAGAGTGAAAAGGAAGGACTACTGATTGATTATTTCTTTAGCCTTCTAGGCTGTATGTTGTGTGTGTGAGGGCGAGACAGGAAACTTTGTCACGATGAATTGCTACTTGTTGGAAAAAAATAGCTTGCGACTGGAAAAAAGCGACTTTATTTTGAAACCAGCTGATTGTCACTGTATGAAAAATGTAGTTAAGTTAGTAGCACTACTTATAGTTAGTTACTCCCCAGAACTGCAAGCTGAGACACACACCACTGTAAACAACAACTAGCCACTTTCCCCAAGGGTTTTCTGTTTGCGCTTTGGACCTAAGTTATGTTTGTGTTGGATAAGCTTGTTATTGAATTTCAATGTTGCACCTGCAGTCCAAGACCATAGGCCAGTCTCTCTTTTTCTCTCTCTCTGTTGCTCTCTTTCTTCTCGCTCTTTTTTTCAGTTTCTTGGCATTTCAGCCGTCATTTCTAGAGTTTGGGTGATATGATGGATTGTGAATGGCTTTGCTCATCTGTCATTTCGTCTTTCATGCATAGCTCTTTTCTATGGGGTCTGGTGCTTTAGGGTAGATTAACATTCACATAGATGTCTAAGTGTTAGAAATCCGAAAAGAGGAGACTTGAAGGATTCACAGTTCGCCTTTTGAATTTGAAAAATCATATTTAAGAAACGTCTATAACTGTCTAACAGTATTACAGGGTAAAACTTTATGTCAAAGCAGATCTGATAAAACTTGATTTTTCTGAGAAAAAAAAAACTGTTCTGGCACATATTCAGAGGGATAATGCAGAATACATAATGCCTTCAGTTCTGTGCATGATCCATGAAATATAGCAATGAATATTATGTATAGAATTCATCTGTAAGGATTTTGCTTTGCTTTAAAAGCTTTGCGCAAAAAATCTAAAACATAGTTTAATGTGTGGAGGGAAAATATACTGCTGTTTATACACTTTTATTTTAGTCTCGTAGTAATGTTGATGTGATGCACAAATAGTTTTGTTAGCAGTTGTTTTGGTTGATGAGTCAGTTAAGTAAATGAGTGATTCACACAAAAAAAGTGATGAAAACCTGGAGGAAGAATCTGAATGAATCTATTAAAGGAATACAGTTCCCATTGACTTCCCTTAAAAATATCTTCTTTTGTGTTCCAAGGAAGAAAGAAAGTCATTAAGGTTTGGAACGAAATGAGAATGAAATAAAGATGACAGAATTTGGTTAAACTTTATTTTGATGGTCCACTTTAGACATTCTACTATCTACAAGTAACTTTGCAACTACATGCCAACTAACTCTAATTAGTGTATTAGGGTAACGCTTCCTTTTACAGTACAGTACTTAGAGTGTACTTACCTAGAAAGTACTGGCTAATATAAGGTAAATACATGGAACAGGGGTATGTTTAGGGGTAGGTTCGGGGTTAGTACTAGTTATTACCCAGTAATTGTAGTTACTAAAATAAGTACATAGTATTTACATGGGTAACTGGACTGTAAAAGGAAGCGTTACCATAGACTTTTAGGTTAGGGTTAAGCGACAGATTCTAAACTCCAAATAAAATTGCCCATTTATCTTTCTTTGGTACATGATTTTAAAGCTCAGTAATAGAGTTCATTAATTTACTCGATGTAACTCTTGACTGATATCCTATCTGACTCGTCTCTTCCAGGCTCCAGATTTGTTCTGCTTCAGGGCAGCCAGCTGGATGCTTCTGATTGGCTGAACCCAGCCCAGGTGCTGTTGTACTACCAGCAGAATGCAAGTGGCCCCTGGGTCAATGATCTGTGTGGCCGGCGTCTCTTGGATCCCTGTGAGCACCAATGTGACCCAGATTCAGGTACAACACCACCCTGACACGATTCCTTACTTCACACAGCTCATCTAGAAACTCTGACACCAATAGGGAGACACATTCCGTGGGGGATACTTAAAAGGATAGTTCACCTTCATGTCGTTCTAAACTTTTTTTGTGGACCGCAAAAGTCTTTTTCTTTTTTTCTATTTTGTTCATACAATGAAAGTCAATGAGTCCAGTGTTATTTTACTTACTAGGGGTGGGATTCTTTTGGAATCCTTTAATTTGATTCCAATCGATTCTTGGGGTCACGATTCTCGATTTTGAATCGAATTTTGATTCGACTAATGCATAGATTTGATTTTAAACTTAGAATCTAACTTAAAGTTAGAAAAAAAATCTAATACACACTGTAAATATTCTTAATATTTAGTGATTTAGCCACAGATAGAGGATATGTTAAATTGCTTTAACAAGTAAGTGCTGTTTGTTTGTTGTCTCGTGTGTAAAAAGTATCAGTACATATAAGATGCATTAAGATCGCAAGAAAAGCTTGACCTGTGCCAGTAACTGTACATTATTTAAGGCTATTTTCTATTTGTTAATATATTGATATAGGAACTGTTGTCAGGTGAGCTTCATTCATATTGTGTCCCCTGTTGCAAGCCTATGCGCTTTGTAAACTGTCTGTGTGCTGCACTTGACTCTCGCATTCTTTGTTCCGACAACATCACGTTAACAAACCTTTAGAAAATCAATTGTTTAGATTTGTGAATCGATTTGATTTCGTTAGAAGATAGATAGTTCTCCGACATACACCACAATTGCGCTTTGACAAACAGTTTTAATCCTGGCACGTGGTCAAATCCAGCCCCCGTTTTTCTTTCACTTTACTTCCTGTCCTCTCTCCAACTGTACTATCTGAATAGAGGGAAAATAATTCAGATCAATTATATATATATATATATATATATATATATACATACTGTATATAGTTCCACAGAAGAAAAAGAAAGTCATACAGGTTTAAAACAATATGAACTGTACTATTCTTTTAGCTAAACTATCCCTTCAAACTGCACTTTGGGAACTCTAAAAAAAATTCAGAAAAAGTGAAAAGCATATTTTTTTTTTGCCTTGCCTTTATTAGTCGGTATCTTCAACTAATTAATCATAAAATAATGTCTCGCTCCACCACTCCGCCCTAGTGAACGAGTGTCCTTCCCCTCCGCTGTGTAAAATCAATGTGCTCAATGAACTGCAGTTGTAAGGCAGCTTCCTTTAAAGAGCAGGAGGGATGAGAGAGAGGCATAGCTCTGATTCATCTGTCATTTCATTTGCAGATTTCTCTGAAGGTGTCTCTCTTGAGTGAACAGTATTAAGTAATGAAAGCTTAATTGAGTGAGAGCTGTGAGGACAGTAATGCTTGACAATGAATCTTTGTAATGTAAGACTTGGGCTTATACAGCTTCAGTGACCTGGATTTGAATTATTATTTTTTTCTCTCTTTTTTTTTTTTAAATTCATGGCTAGGCCGTAAATTAGGCACAGCACAGATCAAATGGAATGCCTTTAGGATATTCCAAGCCAGAGAAGCATTACTATTCTAGACGATACTTGATTAGATTCAGGAATTGGGTATTTGTATGTGAGCGCTTTGACCATCTAAGATCTCAGAAGTAATTTACTTATAATAATACTATTTAAACAGAACACGCACCCGTTTTAATTTATTTTTCACGTTCTCAGTTTCAAGTGTATTTAAAACAGAGTCATTTAAAATAGATTTATTTACACTTTTAACACAACTTTAATAGATTGCATATTATACATTTTGAATTTGATTCATTGTAATTATTTCACTCTTTTGACAGTTCTAGTTCTATACAAATATCCTAATGGGTAGAAAAAACAAGATGTGCTGAAGTTTGTGCAAATTAAAGTTGAGGTAAAATTTCCCAGACATTTTAATCATGCCTTTTGGTTTTAATACAGTGTTGACATAAAAAAAAGACAATTCTCTCTTTCTTTTTGTAAAATAATTGCTTTTATATTTTTAGGTGCTTTAGGACTTTAGATTTGGAGGTTCTTGGCATTAGATTAGCATCATATTCCAGTTCCTGTATTTCAATAGTTTTTATTGTTGAAGAAAAGAAAAATCAGTACACACCGCATAACTATAAAACTTGACGGTCCAGTGTTGATGAATAATCTCAGGCAGTGGGCAGAAGTTTTATCTGCATTTTGCCACCAAAGATTGCAAGTTTGTAAGCTGTGATTGATCAATTCAGTTTAATATTTTTTTTCCTGTCAGGCAAAACATAGTCAACAGGCACCCAGGTACATCCAAATGAATGGTAATACATTCGCTTTACAGGAATTTTTCTGATCATCTGCAGCTGGAATCAATCCAACATTGCTATCATTTGTTGACAAGATCCGCCCGTTTGCATCCATAATTCAAAAGAGGAGCTCCATTGGGCTTTGAAAAGAGAATCTTCCAAAGATAAATGAATCAAAATTGGACCTTGGGGAACATCCGTTGGTTTTCTCACAAATGAAATCTAAAGGATGAGGCCTTGGAACTGCCAGGGTTCAATAATTGCATTGTGCTTTTTGTGTATGATGCATTCTTAATGAAAGACCCAGCGTGTGTAAACCGTAAGACTGTCTCAATCAAACAGGAGAGGGAGATACTGATGAAAGTGGGGATGGAGAGCGACAATAACTTGGGCTCTGTGCGCTTTAAAAAAGATTGTAAATCAGAGGCACAGAGGATGTGTAAAAGCTGAGATGAGAACTGGACTGATAACAGGCCTCTCAGAGCCCCTGTTCACCTCTCTCATTCCCATCAGGCTTCAGGGGACATTTATTAAACAAGAACATGCGATGTTGTGTCTTAGGCCACCTGATCCCTGCACTTTCGTTTAATTAATTTGACTGAATAATAGATCCCCCACAGACTCTCTCTGTGGTCGCGGAAAGGAATTACTCTGGACTTAAAAACTTCATTAATAAGTAATTCTACACAGTCACTCTCTCTGTCTAAATCCAATAGTTTTTATTTATTTATTTATTTATTTACACACATGCAGATACACAAATATAAATAAACAAAATAAATGGAGAAATCAGCAGTATTTTGTACAGAACAATCATTACGCCTTGTTTGCCTTTTCGCAAGTTGTTAGATTTGGTTTGTTTTTAACATGCTGAAATGCAGAAAAGTTGTTAAACATGGACATTAAAGCTGCTGAAGGTAACCTTTGTAATATATATATGAAAATAAATAGATGTTGTTATATGTTATATGCCTAGTTTTAGGTCAAATAGATGTCTTTCTTTTTTAAGTGAATGTCGATGTAGAAGCTGGTGACAATCTATTTTAGGTTCACCATTTGTAGCTTCGACTTTTAATTTCCCTAGTCTCTTAATTAATTTGAGTTTTCGAAAACTAATTGCACAAAAACATAAATAATACAACTAGAAACATTCAGAAAACTGTTAAGCTGGAGTACAGCATGTCACACTGCAGGACACTTTTGTTGCACTCTGCAGTACATTTTCAAGGTATTAAGCAATTTTGACACATTGTTTCTAGCAGTTAGATTCCCATGCTGCGTCAATACAAATAATTAACTTCTTTTATGCTTCAAAGCTGAATATCTTTTTTTTTCTTTTATTATGTAGATTTGTCACATGGCAGGACTAAATAAACAAAGATGGAAGTACTTTCACACACACTATGAATTAATTTTTAACATCTTTTTAAATTAAATTGAATTAAATTTTAACAAAGCTTGAGAAATCTTTTTTTTTTTTGTTTACTTCCTGTTGGGGTCCTGATTAGTTACATTTGAAAGAATTCCCTACAGATTGTTACCTAGACTGCATAAAGTATAGGTTTTGTTATATATATATATACTGTAAGTCATGAGAGGTAAGTCATGTAAGTCATGTAAGTCAATATATATATATATATATATATATATATATATATATATATATATATATATATATATATATATATATATATATATATATATATATATATATATATATATATATAAACTGTTTCTTGCATATATTCTGTGAAGAGATAAATTAAAAAGGTATGCATTTCGTATGCATACAGCTCTAGCTGAGTGCCTGCTGGATATCAATTATGAACAGTCAATCACAGAGCCACTGGGTACATGTTTCCTGGCAAAATTGTCATTTACCACCCAGAGTCATAAAGGCTCCCTACATCTCATTTGAATTGATAAAAATACTATTATTACCTGTGGTACACAGTTTTACAAATTACTTTGGAAAAAGCTAAAACAGTTAACTATGCAAATAGAATAGTGCAGTGATTGACATTATTATTGGTCCTGACAAATTGTGTTCATGATCAGTAATATTTCAAGCAGACAAATACACATTTAGTAGAGTAATTTAAAGTTTGACATGCCATTTCTCCATTCTTCAGTGTCACATGATACTTTAGAAACCATTCTAATTGGCTGAGTTGGTGCAAACAAACAAACAAACAAACAAACAAAATAAACAGTTCTTATCATTATCAATATTGTGCCTCTCAAAAATTTCTTAGGATTATTTGATGAATAAAAATTTCAAAAGAACAGCATTTATTTTACTCATACTGACACCAAACTTTTGAACAGTCGTTTGTATTAATGTATTAGCCAAGGTTTAATAAGAGAGAAGTAAACTGCTAATACAGCAAATATTGATATTGATCTATCACAATGAATGTATGATTTAGTTTTGAAGATTGCCTTGAAATGCTTTTAAATACTTTAGCTTTCTTTCCAACTTGCAGCTAATACCTAAAATTGCCCTTCAAAATAAATAAATAAAAAAAAAATAAATAAATAAATAAAAAAAATCTAGTTAGTCAGAGCATCAGGGTTGGAAATCCAGTATTAGTCTGCATAATGCAGAATTTAAGGTCACTTATATATTCCATTAGCAAATCTGGGCACATAATCACTGGAATTGTAAACATATTGATGACTACTGCTTTGCAAAAAATGTCAGAAGATATCAAATGTTTCCTTTAGCCCTTTCCACACATTGCTCAATTAAATTCAATTCAAATTTATTTGTATAGCGCTTTTCACAATACATATTGTTTCAAAACAGCTTTACAGAAAGTGCATTACAGAAAAGAACATGGAAAAATTTAGTTAATCATGTAATAATTTAGGGCAAAAAAGGCAAATGGGAAATAATTAGCATAGCTGATGTGCATAATGATTTCCATTACACAAGAGTAGATGTTAAAAAACTTGATGTTAAAAAACACAATCTCTCCGCAACCCAACCATCTTTTACTGTAGTGGATAAAGTAACAGGACATCCTTCTATATTAAAGTTGTATTGTAAGAGGTTTTGTGGGTAGTTTTTTGGACCAATAAGTAATACCTCCGTTTTATCTGAATTTAATAGCAGGAAATTATGTGCCATCCAGCATTTTTGAGACACTCTGTCAAAATGTTTAGATGAGTTAGTGTTTTCATCTGGGCGTGATGAAATATATAATTGAGTGTCATCAGCATAACAGTGGAAATTAATTCCATGTTTTGTATTCGATCCAAGAGTATTTTATGATCTATAGTGTCGAACGCAGTGCTAAGATCAAGTAGAACTAGTATTGAGATACAGCCTTGGTCAGAAGCTAAATGTAAATCATTTGTAATTTTAACTAGCACAATTTCTGTACTATGATGCGGTCTGAATCCTGACTGAAATTTTCATTGTCTTCCCACTCGTAACACATTTGTTTCCATGTTTGTCATTCTTCCTCTGTGCCCCCACTGTATTTGCATCAGTCTTCTCACATGTTTTTTCAGGATGGCGTGCGCATTCCTTCACAGGGTGCAACCTCGTCAGTCTCATGAACCCAAATCATGAGCGACATGGCTGCGGTTTGCCCTGACAAGAATGATCAGTTGAACTCAGAGTGATTAGACCTCTCTGAACCATGAGCCCTACTGAGGAGGGCTGACACATGGAATCTGCTGTGCATGCAGATTCTTCAACACACACAGAACTAAGAGCACCCATTTATAGCATTGCATGTCTGGAGAATCAACAATTGATGTAAAGATGACAATGAGGTCATTTTCTCTTGACCCTGAAGGGGATGAACTCAAATCTGTTCATAGCTGCTTCACACATTACCTTGAATGGGTTAACCTAGTGGAATAGAACTAAAACAAAGTAAATAACATACTGCTTGTGATTATCACCAGGAAACACGACTTCCTGCTTCTCAATGACCTTGAAATGGTTTGAAACACAAAATGGTCTGTGAGTCCGCCATTTTTTAGCAACCACTCAGTTCAGTTAAATGAAAGGTCCACCATCTTTGGGTCTGACTATCTTTATATGTGCAGTATTTATTAGGAATTTGCTAACTAATTAAGTTAGTTAGTTAGTTAGTTAGTTAGTTAGTTAGTTAGTTAGTTAGTTAGTTAGTTAGTTAGTTAGTTGTTCGTTCGTTCGTTCGTTAGTTAGTGTACAGTAAATTATTTTCCATATACGTTTAATATAAAATTAAACTGGAAGAGGCAAATTGGACAAAAAGAAAAACAAACACACCCAGAGAAGTAACTTTACTTATTTCAGAGGTTTATCACACACAATGTACTGGACACTAATATGAGAAATGATTTATTATTTATTATTGTATGTTATTTCCAGTACATTTAAAGCCGCAGATATGGTTGAAAGACTAAAAACAAGTTTATAAACTCACAAAAATGTTTAATGATTAATATATATACTGTATATATATATATATATATATATAAATGAAATATAAGATTATTAAAGGTGTTGTATTTAAAAACCTAGATAGAGTATAATAAAACGCGTCTCCAGGCACGTTTTTTTTTTTTTTTTTTACTTTCTTCACTTGACACAGAAAAAGTGAGATATCTAACATCTAGTGCATGTCTACATTTAAAAAATAAATTAACAACAGCTTGGATGAACACATCCAGTTATTTTACAGTGTTTTAAAGAGGTTAAATCACGAGCAAGTCTCATATAATGTATGATTTTTTTTTTTTTTTTTTTGCAGTATTAACAATAGTATTTTGGCTGGTTAGAAAGCTGATAGCATCCTAACTGACGTCCAATTTACAACATAATTTTATTATACTTTTATTTTATTTGATCTTATTGATAATGAGGGTTTAAATATACTAATTGTCTGCTTTCAGGGGAATGTATCTGTTTCGATGGCTACATGAAAGACCCTGTTCACAAGCATCTATGTATTCGCAACGAATGGGGCCCAAATCAAGGGTGAGTACCCTAAGCATCTTGTGTTGACTCTGATATACAACAGCATTATAATCAGGTATCTGCCACCTCGAAGTTGGTTGTGCTTCTTATCTGTAGTAAAAATGTCTCCAGTGCTGATAGCCAGCCATGTGTTATACACTGTAGGGAAATTACATTGGCTTGTTTGAATTAATTAGCTTTTTTTTTTTTTGCATGATTTTCTTCCTCTGGAATTGGAAAATGGATTAGTGCAGTAAAGCTCTGGGTCATTTTAGATTTGTGTGTCAGTGATTTGCATTTCAGTAAACCAATGAGATGCATGTGTATGTATTGTGCATTTTTAAATTGCGTTACACGTGTAAGACATGTTGTAATTCGTCTCATACAATAACTACTTTTTAAAAGATCAAAGTGAAAATAATTATCATTAAATTCTGCTGTACTTTTTTTTAGTTTCCATTTCTATGTTAGCAGAGGACTGAAAATAAGATTAACAGTGAAGATTAACTGCATCTGAACTGATGCAATCTTTGATGAATGAAGCACAAATTTGAGATAATGGCATAAAATATGAGAATGTTTTGCTTCTCAACAGTCCAGAAATAATGAAAGCGCTTAAATGTTAGGAGCACAAGTTTCCAATCCCAGAAAGACTTGTATTTAAGACATTTAAAGTTAATTAGACCCTCCCCGAGGAGAGTATCACATGCTCATCTGGCTTTGAGGCTGTCGCTCTGGAGCAGTTTGATTAAGACTCGAAGGTGAGGAAAGCCTTGGCATTTTAATTGGGAGGAAGATGGGAGTGATGACAGTTGGTGAGATGGATCCGATAATTAGAAATCAAATTGGAACAATCAGTAAGATTGCCTTAAGGGAAGTGGAATAGCACTGGATGTGCTTGTTCCCTTTGTGCCATGCTGTGAAGGTGTGAACAGTTTTTAATTGACTCTAACACTTAGTGGAGGAAAAAGAAAGTCCGATGCCAAATGCTTTTCAAAAGTTTCAAAGTGCCAAGATATTTCTGAAACTGTTACCTACAGTACAAATCCATGTAATAACTTTGTGGCACAGACAAAAAAAATGTAGATGTTATAAAGAATTATTATTATTTTAATGAATTTATGAATTAATTTTTGTACCTTCATGTTGTAATGGATTCTCTGAAAATTCCTGCTTTTGGAACTGTTATGAATTATGAATGCTGCTGGACAAATGTTGCTGTTTAAACAGCTGTAGGTGATCTGTGGTGTGAAGTGGTCTAACCAGGCTGTGAGTGCTCTTTTGCTGTGAGTAACAGCTTACTTAGAGAGGCATCAGCTCCTTGTCTCTTCTCTTATACTGCAGTGACAGCCCCTGTCCCCACAGCTGCCTCTCTGCATTAATCTCCATCAGTTCACATAGAGAACTGGATAAATACACACTTGAAGTCACACTCACATATATACAGCACTGAGTTGCTGCTGTTGGTCTCAGTTTTTACATTGTATCTGCTGGAAGCAAATCTCTAATGTTCATATCAGAAACATAACTGGTTTGATGTGAGTTCATAAAGGAATGTTTTAATCACAGTCATGCAATTTTAAAGGTTTTTGGCTTAGTGAAGACTGACATTGTTTAACAATGAATGAGGAGTCTATGGTGTGACATACAGTTTTTTTTTTTTTGTTATTATTTCAAGCATTAATTATTCATTTTGTTTTTGCCCTTTCTGTTTTGCAGCCCATGGCCATACACAATTTTCCAACGTGGCTTTGACTTGGTGATGGGAGAGCAACCATCTGATCGCATTTTTAGGTGAGAAAAAATATCAGTTTATTTGGACTGTAAAGTTTGTGACCCAGTTCGAAATGAATACAAATATTTAATATATATATATATATATATATATATATATATATATATATTTGGAAGATGTCTTTTTACGGCTAAAAGGTTGCCTTTATGGCAAAAAATACATATAAGGAGAAATGTCTTAAATATTTTGCATACTATACTATATATATATATATATATATATATATATATTTATATATGCTGATTATGAAAATTTAACAGCATGAGTAAGATGCGGAATATATCGGAAGATATGATGGGTCAGACAAGATTTTGACCTCTGAATTTTGTTTTGTAGAAAGCCTTTCCTTAAAGTGAATTTCGTATGGTATAAATTGTATCTTAATTTTAATCAATTTTTCATCAACCAATTTCCTGGATATAATAAATGGGAAGCAAATATTGCAGAAAATATGATCATGATATTGAGACGTAGGTGCGATTGCATTGCATGTAAACTGGAGCACATTTCATAATAAATTTTGCTCATTTACATATATATATATATATATATATATATAAATGCATATATATATATATATGCATTATATATTTTTAAAATAAAAAATATAAGCTTTAAAAATTATTTGGCGCCGTCCCTGAGCGACAGTGAATTCACCTGCGGCAAGTTTACTTTTCTCAACTCCATCTTCTTCTCCAGAATAAAGGTGTGCATGCAGCGGCGTCAGGTCTGCCCTCGAGACGTTGCACACAGCAGCCAGACTTTCTTTACAGTGAACAGCAGCGATGAATAATAAATGTGTTTTAATTTTTCACTGTAAAATTCGAAAGATTAAGCCCGAGGTCCTACCCGACCCAAGTCATTTGTTTATATTTTCGACCCGACCCCGGGCCGAACCCCCTGGTCCCATCGGGTTTGTCGGCTGACCTGCCCCGACCCCCGACCCGACCCGACCTGACCCGTTGAGAACTCTAGTTTACATTTTTTTGATAAAGCCAGGATGTGAAAATAAATTAAAACAAAGTTAGTCCTATCTTAATCCTAACTTAATCATATCTTAATCCAAACTTGTGTACATAAGAGTGTACATAAAACATAGTTGGTTAAAAGTAATTTAATAATAATACAAATAATAAAGTTCAGAAAAATGAATTTAGTTCTGAGAAAAGTGCCCGTTGTAACACAGTTCAATTCATACATCATTCATTTTATCTTAAATGTCCAAAAACTTGTTGGGGCTACCTTATAGCAAAATATGTACCATTGTGATTCAATTTTGGACGACTGCAGAAAATGAGCTTTGAAAAAAAAAAAGGTGCTGACAAGTATGTAATAGGTTTCTGTTGAGATGGAGTAGCTTGTGAAATGCACTTATTTTGGCTAAGCTGACATTTCTTTATTCAGCTTCAAAAAGCTCCTTTCACAGTTAAAAAAAACCCCTTGAAAATAGAAAATGGCATAATTACTTTTAATATGGGGCCACCGAGTGCATTTGCTTACAAATACAAATGTTATCCATGTAAAGGGATTTTGAGATTGTTTACTTCTGGCTACTGGAGACTCAGGCCTAATAAGTTATGTACTTTACATTGCTTTATGTACTTGAGATGTTTCAATCTGTGAGGTGTATGTTTTGGAATATATCAGTGCTAATCCAATTGTTGCAACATATAGTTACCTTCAGTTGCCATAATCTTATTCATTGTTTTTGAATTATTCATAGATCTCATCCTTGACATTGCAAAGTCCTTTGATTGTTCAACCCTAATTCGTTTGCACAAATCGCAAGCAATTTATTTACAAATTTTATGAATCTGTGTTCTTTCACATTTGGAGCGGGAGGGCATCTTGTAATTGGAATCTGTGCCATACCCCCATAAGTGTAAAATCTCATATCCCTTTGCTTTGGGGATCCAAACAAATGCATTTCATTGGGACAATTAAATGGTTTATTTCCAAACAAACCTGCACAGACGTGAATGTGTGAGACGACTTGAATGAAAGATTTATTTTCAATTTCACAGAGCTTTTCCTCATACATGATTGATTTGTGCCATGAATGAATAGGAAAGGCCATAATCAATTTCGAATGCTTCACTTATCCATTTATATATCTAGCTTTCAATATCACACTCAGAAATTATGTGACTGATATTTGCTTAACTTTGAAAGTGGCAGTACAAGAGTGAGAGATGGAGAAAAGATGTGTTGAACGGTGCAACTAAACGTCAGTATTTTTGAATCTGGAGTTTTATGAACACTTCGAATCACTCTGTAATCTCATTTACTTTCCAATCTGCAAACCATTCAGAGTTAAAAAGAGCCTTTCACACTCAAATCATGCGTTACGTCGTCAGTAAACATCCAATGCAAACTTCGGTACCCACATAATAATGTCGAATACTGCTGCTTTTAACAGAACTGCATTTTATGGTTATTTATTTTCCGAGGTTGTGTCTTTGTTTGTTATTGAGCCAGAGTGCTGAGATAGTTCAAAAGGTACCCTGAAGTTTTTTGGATAGATGTGTTTTTCCCTTTTAACTTCCACCTGCGGGGCGGGAGGTGGTTTTATACGTATCACGATTTTGTTCAATAATCCATTTACAAGTCACTTTTCTGCAAAACTCAAATGTACTGTTGTGGCTTCACAGTAGCAGGCAACAATATCCAAGTGTGTCAAGCTTCACGTTTTGTTTTTTTGTTTCCTGAATCTGTATATTAAAAACACTTGGGTGAGTTTTAGCAAATATGTGGTGTGTGGACATACTGTACCTTTTTGGGATGTCATGGAATTATGAAACATCTATAAATATGGACACTAAAATATCGGTCTGTTTTCAGTCTCAAATTCGTCAAGAAACTTACACTTTAACAGATCTTTTTACCCTTAACAGCAGGAGAAAACGCTGCACACATGAAATGAACAAGGCTTAATTGGATTTAATGTAAACGGTAGCTGATGATGGATGATATATTGACAGAAATGAGTTTGTGGTTACAGTTGATGAGGCACGCGCACCACCCCAGGTGTGATGTGATAGATTCATGTAGAGAAATCCAGACGGATGAGTGCAACTGCAAAACAAGCTTGCTGTGTATTGCAGCATATTGTGGTCAGAATTCACACGCAATTGCATGTTCTAGTTGTGCAAAATTTAATCTATACATTAATGCATATTGTCTTTGCATTTTCCCCACAATTGACAGTCCTCTAGTTCAGTGTATTAATAAAGAATGTGTTCACAGTTGCTTTTCTGACTAGTAATCATATCCATTTTGTTAATGTGATAATAGGAATAAGTTATCTTTCCTGAAAAAAAATATAAATAAATAAAAAAAATAATAATAAAATAAAAACCACACAGATTTAAATCACAAATGCATTTTGATTTGCATGCATTCTTTCGGTCAGTACGTTTTTTTTTTTTTTTTATTCAATTTTATTATTATTATTTTTTTTTCAACTAAGAATATTTTGTTGGTGCGTTGATGTCTAAATGTAAATGAAAAAAAAAGCCAGTTGATTAGTTGATTGTTTATATTTTGCTTTCCCCAGCTTCTGTAATAATAAGTTATAGGGGAATATGGAGATCCCCAGTCTCACTAGAGGAAACAGATAATGAGATGCCTTGAACTACTTTTATCATCAGTTCTCAGATGTTAGTGCAGCTCTGTATGCACAGTGAGAGTGCAGAGTGCTGTAATTGAAGAACCTGCATTTGAACCTAGGTAAATAAATAAATAAATGATCCTGCTGGCAGTGACTTATTTATTCAAGGAAAAGATGCAAGTTTAATAGACTGAACTGTAATCAAGGAAAGCAATTTATTACAGTTTTAAACAGCATCAGATTGACAGTTTCATTCATAGTACAGATAAAGGAGGGTAATCAGAGTATTATAGTTACTTTTCTTTCTTTTTTAAGAAGTTAATTCATGGTCTGTTTACTTAGTATAATTCTTGTTTGATTCTTTTTTTAAAGAAATTATTATTACTTGATTTCAGCAAGGCATGATAAATAGATCAAAAGTAACCATGAAGACATTTAAATTTGATACAATATTTAAAGACAAATGTTAAAAAAAAGAAGAAAAAAAATGCCATTATGCTACTCTCTTGAACTTTATATTACCTTGGAAAAATGTATAAATGTAGCACAAAAATGTAAACAGCACAAAAAAATGTATTAAAAGTAATAATAAGGTTCAGCATATTAGAATGATATCTGAAGATTCATGTGACAAAGTAATGGATACTGAAAATTCAGATTTAATGTAACACATTTTTTTTCTGTATTTTTTGATCAAATAAATACAGCCTTAAAAAGCATCAGAGACTTCTTTCAAAAACATTAAACATCTTATCCATCCTAAACCAAATAGGATGTAAATGAACAACAACAGCACCTGCATAAATAAAGCCAGTAGAGAGTAAAACAACCTTTCTATATGAGTAACCACATCATTTATGCATGCCGCAATATGTGCTGGGAGCTTGAAAACCCTTGGCAAATCAGCAACATTATTAATTATAAAACAATTAGCAGTTTGGACAACACTGGAGTGAGTGTTTTCAGTCTAACAAGTGTTTTTATTTTATTATATTATTATTATTTTTATCTAGATTCAAAGTGATTCACAATTCTTTGTTGGCTATGTGTGACTCTAAAATGTCATTTTATTCTTACAGTGTAGGTGTAAATCATGTCTACACATGCATAATACTGGAAAACTAAAAGCTTTCAATTTTGTAATCAGACCGTATTTTAGCTGGCATAATGCATTTTATGCAAATAGAATTACTGAGGTGATTGTTTAGCTCATATATCAACATACTTCCTGAGGTCTTTGGGGTACAGGACAGGTACATCAATGATAGTTGAGTTTATAGGGGGAAAGCAAATGAATGAAGGAATGAATCAGCGAGTGAATGAATCAATGGAATCATTCAAGTACATCCTGGCTATTTTGAACGCCTGTTTTCAGAAAGGAAAAAAAAGCCTGTTCATACTTGTGTCATAGACACGTTTTCCATTGGATGCAAGTCAGTTCTGGAGACAATTGCATTTATTGATTGAATGTTATGACTGTATGTTGAAACCTCCAAAGTGAATTGAAGTGAAGTAAAAGAGAGCTAGCTTGTATATGTGCCAGTTTTCAATTACTCCTACAAACTCTTTGGACCTTCTGTTCTGGGCATTATTTTACAATGCTAAGTTGTTGTTTTTTTGTAGCCCTCTATGAATATCCACCCACGAGTTGATCTTATCTGCCTGGACGTCTCTCAGCAGTAAAACCAGGGGGGGTTTCAAGGTCAGATAAGCTTTCCAGTAATGACTGAAATTTTAAAATGTGCTACTGTTCTAGAGTGAGGGTCAAACTGGAAATGCTGTTATATATGATTTTTCAGGAGAGAAAAGTAGGAGTTAGGAAGCTATTTTTTCTGGTCAACTTAAGAATACAATCAATTTGAACCTTTAGATGGACCAGTAAGAACACATTATTAGTTAAACCCCTGTGCAACTGTGCAGAGGCGGAGACAATAAACCAAGTGAATAAATGGTTTTACATACTGTACATGGAAGTCTCCCATGGGGATGTATGGGGACGTGGGAGTCTCTCATGGGGATGTATGGATTTTTTTTATTTTTTCTTGGCATAAATCATTCTCTTCAATCATCGTCTCTTTTTTCAGTCTGAAAATGTGTCGTTTGTTATTACCCTAGACACCACCATTTTTAGATTCCTACCCAGAGTTTCAATTTAGCCTCCAGGGTTCCTCGTGTGTAAAACTCTTTTTCTTTTTTCTCTAAATAAAAAAAGAAAAGAAAAAGAATTGTAAAACTATGTCATCCAAATGCCTATTTTCTTGTCTCACAATGCAGATGTACAGGTCGAAATATTCACTGTGCTTTTTTGTGTGTCAGATTCACATATACTCTTGGAGAAGGCATGTGGCTGCCACTTAGCAAAAGCTTTGTCATCCCTCCCGCTGAGCTGGCCATCAACCCTTCTGCCAAGTGTAAGACAGATATGACTGTCATGGAGGACGCAGTGGATGTCAGGTAGGAGATGACATTTTCAATATAAGTTTCAAGTAAGAAAAGCTGAAGAGTGTAAGATATTAAAATGCATTAGTTCCTAAATCAAATTTAAGAACAGACAGTTTTTAACCAATGCTTGAGCAGCCGGCTTAATGTGCTAAAATTAATCAAATTAATCCTTCACTCTTAAAATGTTACCAACTGTTGCCTTCCTCTATTTTATCATACATGCGCTTTACCTTTTAATGCAAGTTTACATTTAATTGTGATTTAACTGTCTACAAAAACTATATTGTCAAAATAGTGTTTACATTTTTACCACTTTATAAGTGCGTTTGAAAACTGTTCGTGAACATTTCCAGTTGATTACTATGATAATGGGATTTTCAATAAAGTTTTTTTTTCTGAGAGATCATTAACCAAGTTAGGCAGAGCTGAGCACAGGTCTTCTTTCTCTATTGCTACTGAATAAAAATATCACCAAATTAAAGTTGAACCATGTATATTTCCTTTTATATTATTTAGTCATGTCATATTTCACAAGGAATTGTCAAAGATAATGATATTTAAATGTGGGTTTTTCTCAGACATTACATGCACTTGCTCGAAAACAGTTGTTTCACTCTAGTTAAAGTTTATCTAAACTTTACAAAAAAAAAAAAAAAACACTTTAGAAAACCACAAGGACAATTACTGATCTAGCATGTCTTGGGTGTCTTTAGGTTGACTGGATAATTACAGTAAATTACAGCAACATGCCTGCAGTGCCTGTGGTTGCAGACTTTTAAGTAGCCTCTGTGCTTTCAATGTCGTTCACAAAAGTCATTATGTGGATACAGTTTGAGAGTTTGCAAGTTAATTAAGGCTCTAAAACACTTGTGTCGAGACCTACATCCTTATTTTTTTAGTTGTATATTTCTTTAGATATTCTGTTTCCTCATTTCTGTAGTGAGTTTAAGCATTGATTTAATTTAGCCTCATGAGAAGTATGGTACATCTTGTGATTTGTCAAAAACAAGGATGGTTTATTGATAATGGATTCCACTGAGCTTCTTTATTGAAGTGCAACTGATTAAAGTTTCCAACCAAATTAGGTTTTTCCTTTTTTTTTTTTTTTTTTTTTTTGTAAATCCTCACAATTGATGTGGCTTGACATTATGCAGACATTGTGGGCTTTGAATGCATTGCTAAAGGGCACATGCTGATTTGATTAATTTGTTTTTTCCCCCAAAATTGATTAATCTTGTGATTAGTCTCACACTAAATTATCATGGTAGCTGGTGCTTAAAGGAGGTTTTAAATATTTCAGTGCTCAAGGCCTTAAAGGCAGTAAAATGGAAAAGTTACTTTTGAAAATTCAATTATAGATATGGTTTTGTTCATAAGAAAAAAATAAAGTTGGAAATAACCTATAAAGACTGCTCCACAGAAACAAAAAAGAAATATATCTTACTGTCTGGTGTTAATTAGAAGAGGCATTACTTTTAAAGTCAGATATAGTTCCCTTTCAGTTGCTCACGTTCAACGTGATGTCGATGTGACAACGTAATTGGGATCACTTCAGAGAGCCCTATCAACTTCAAGTGTCTACAGAACGAGCCAATGAACGTTGCCGTGCGTTGTCTTTTGCTTCTGAGCCGAGCTTTTATTTTGACAGTTTCTGGAGACTGCTGCATTGTTGAAGACTGTTTAAAAGAAATACAACCAGTGTTGGTGTGAAGGCACGATCAGCGGTGGCTGTGAGCATTACTGCTCACAACTGGTGTTTTCACAGCATTGCTTGTGCATGTGTGTGTGTGTGTCTGTATGTGTCGGTCTCGGTGGGCGTTCCTCTCGTGAGTGTGTACCCCGGTAACACCGCGGCTATCCCTGGGTGCTTCAGCACTGAGAGAGATTTTTTTTTTCTTTTAGTATTAGGGATGTGAATCTTCACGTTTTGGTTCGATGACGATTATCATGTCATCGATTCAGTTCAATTCGATATATCAATGCATTACGATGCACTTCATCCTCAATCTTCGATTTTAGTGATGTGTTGTTCGGCTCTGGGGAAGTCGCAGTGACAGAAACAGTGACATTCCAGTTTAAGTTTCGTGGGACTAAATTCTGTTTATGCCATTAAGAAAATGAAATTCTGTCAAATCTCTTTTGTTTTAAAGAAATGTTCATTTAAAGGCAGCGCTCTTCGTCCAGTTCTGTTACCCTGGAGATGCGCACATCAACCTTTGTCGAGGCCGCTATTGAAGACGATCATCCATTTATAATCACGCGTAACAACACAGAATAATTGTAATTTGACCATCAGGTGCGGATACTTAAATCAGAGAACGTTATTAGGGTGGATTCGGGTGAAGCTTCGCCCGGCATCTCCCGTTCCCTCCTTCAGGGAACGAGGGTTACATTAGTAACCAAGACGTTTTCTGTCTAATTTCTGTCATTTATGCCTCTAATTGATTCACTATCCTTAAAACACACACACACACACTTAACATACTGACACACGCAATTCCAACTTTTGTTTTTAAAAACATGCACAGAAAGGTTTTATTTAGTTATTTACGTACATGTACCATGTACATACAGCAAATAAGTACATGGTGGATATGGCTTCTTCCCTCTATTCCTTTTTTTTAAAAAAAGGTCCTCTAAGTGTGTCCTACTGATCTCCTGCAGAGTGGCTAGCTTCACAGGGTCTACTGTACAGAATTTGGCAGGCCATGCGGTCCCTTGGCCTGGTCATATTGAGTGTTGCCTCAATTCCAAGTGTTTTGAGAGCATTGGAATATTTCAAAGTAACACTTACCATGTTATGCTGAACATTCGTCATAGAGATAAAATACTGCCTGATCTATAAAAGGAAGTTCACAAAAATATGAAAATTATGTCATCTTGTTCCAAACCTATATGACTTACTTTCTTCTGTACTGTATAACAGTGTTTCCCAAACTTTTTTTTCCCCCACGGCACCCCAACTTAATTAAACTAAAGGTACATGTGTACATACAGATGTTTAATATTCAATGAAAATAGCATATAAATTATCAAATTGACATGTTTTATCAAACAACGTGAGAAAAATAAGAATAATTTTGTGTCATTTAACCCCTTTTTACACTCACTGAAGTTAGCTGAGCAGCGTGTGGGACATGCCAAAGTCACATACACCCAATCAAAGAAAATGGTATGAAATGAGAAGCACACATTTCAAGAGATTATCATTGTACTTCTATGTGTGTAAATGTTTGTTGATTTATCATAAAAGCTCAGAATTTCATTATTTTGTATTTTGCTCGTGATGACTGAGTGATTCTGATGAGGACACCAAAGATTTTGACCCATATATAAAATTAAATCTAGATGAGCGAACCACATATGAAGCATAAACAGCAGCATGAATTTATTATGAATGCATCACAACATACTGTACAGTACATCGGCCTAACCAGAGGTTACATCATTTAACTCGTTATAATACCTCCAATGACATTTTGTTTCTTTAGTTTATCATTTGCTTTGTTCAAACTTCACCTTATAACTTTAAAAAAGAAAAAAAAAATTAAAGAGTCCGACAACCTCTTGATATACGGGGGTAGATTGAGGACAGTGCAACTCGTCGATCATGCTCCACTGACTTTTTTTGTTTTTCACGTATGCCAGGGAAGAGAACTCTATATCTGCGTGAAATATAAATTGTGCGTGCACTAGTAGAGGGCGGAAGGGTGATTTAAACTTTAAATATGAATGAAATATATCATTGTTGTTTTGCTTATTTATATTCGATTGGACATGTTAATATGTTGGTGTTTTTATATATTTTCAAAATATATTCTATAAAAAAAATATTATATGGTAGGATAGTTATTTTAGGCTGTTTAAGTTGGGAAAAAAATCTGAGATTCTGCGGCATCCGTAGCCAGTTGTCACGGCACCCACTTTGGGAACTACTCCTGCAGAGTACCAAAGAAGATATTTGGGATTAAAATTGGTGATATCCAGTGCTCTTTTGTACAAAGACAATTGAAACATTCTTCAAAATTATTCTTCATAATTATTCTTCATAATTTCTGTTCCAAAGTAATCCTACAGGTTTGGGATGACAGTGAGTAAATGATGAATCATGATTTCTAAGTAAATCCCTATTTAAGGATTTGAATCGGTCGTAGGACTGTATATAAACCCATAGGGCTGTCATTAAATCTATTGAAGAAAAAAAATGGCTGTTTTTTTGTAATTTATAGAATTGTTTGACTTGGCATAGTCTACTTGTAAAAGGCTGAGGGAAATAATATATTTAATCATCATTACTTGCACTGATCATCTTTGACCACTGTTAAAGCTGTAATTATTGCTTACAGAATCAAATATTAGTATAACAACATATTTTTTTATAATAATTTGAATGTGGACTGAAATTCCCAGCACTAGTCAGAGCCTGCTTGTTGGGAAAATTACCATTGCTGTCGATGTTGTACGTTACATATACATCACAATATTTGTTCATTTCAAGCACAGCAAACACATTTCACTACTGTTGTGGAAGTGAACCAGTACACTGCTTCTTCTCCCAACAGCGTAATCTGATCCAAGGAAAAGCAATCTTGGACCTGCACAGAACAATCAGTTTAGAGAGAATACAGTGTAGACTCTGTACTGGTGTCTATCAAGTAGATTCTTCAGTCTGTGATCATAGGGGGTCAGCAGCATCAACGCAGGGGTCCTGCATAATATTGTTTGATCACCACATTTTTTGGGGTAACATTACAATATTTCCATAAAATACAGAATGTCAGTCCGGCTAATGGAAGTGATTTTTCAGTGACTTTTTTAGAGGTTACAATAGTTATACCAGTCAATGAGTTAAGATTCGTACAAATGAACACTGATAATTCCCAAAAATCTGGTTATTCAAATAATCTGCTGTTCTTGTTTACATCCGAACCAATAACCCAGCAATCCAAGTATCCTGTATGCTGCTTTCCTTTCACATATCACACATGCACAACTTAACTTATCCCACAGAACAAAGGTTAATGTGTTTACAAATCTAAGCAAAAATCGTGCTGTCAATCTGTTTATGCTTAAGCTGTTTATGACCTCAACACCGATAAAGGAAAATGGGTTAACTTGTTAATGTGACCACATGCGTTGTCCACTTATTAAGCCTAATCAGGTTAAGATTGTGCATGCACAGTATAACCGCGCTAAATTACTCTTTCAGGGATGAAAGAAGTGATGAGTGACTCTTAATGAGTGTCATTGAATCATTCTCTGAAATTATCTTTTAATAACACTGAATCATTTACTGTTGGCAAAAATGAATCATTGAATTATTCACTCAAACGATTCATTCAAAGGGCCCGGCTATGGATTAGTTTGGGGAAAATGATGATAAAAGAAAAAAAAAAAAGAAAGTAAGTAACTGTCTGGGTGACAGAGCTCTGACAATTCTTTCTTTCTTGTCATTGTTAGCATGCGTTCCTGATCACACAGAGGCATAGCCAGAAGATGCAGAATTCTTATTTAAAGTCTTAATAAATTTTTTTTTTCTAAACTTGGACTATTGTTGTTTACTTACAATATTTGTAAAATTAAAGAACAAACCAAAGTGACAGATCTAGCAACTATTATTATATTTTTTTTTTATGGGGAACACTTTATTTTACAGTGTCCTTGTTACATATAATAACAGTAAATTATGCATACTTACATGCAACTAACCCTCAACCAAATCCTAATCCTACCCTAACCCTATAGTAGTTGCTTAATATTACTCAGTACTTAAATATAGAATTACTCTGTAACAATGAACTTTTTAACCTTACCCTTTTATGTTATTATTTGTATTATTGTTGTTGTTAATAATAATAATAGGCAAAGTTGTGGCGCACGTTTCCAGTAACAATGGAAGCTTTAGAACAATAACAGAGAAAATGACTGATTAATGTCTTAGCTTTTGATTAAAAAAAGTATTATGAATCACATTTGTTTCAGAGTGAATCTTCTATTACTTGGATGGCCTTCTTTATTATAGTCTTAAGTGAAGGTTCATTTTAATTACTTCGTGCCGCTGTTGTAAAGAGCTAGCTGCACTTTTCCAGTGTCTAGTTTGAAAATGCTTGCTTTGTATTTGGAGTTAAGCTACTAATTAGAGCTTCCCAAGATTTTCTGTTCTAAGCCCTGCCAGTCGAGATGCTTTGTTCACAGAGGTAGATTTGTCTCAATTTGTTCAAAGTGCCCTCATTACTGTGGAATGGGAGTCATTATATATTCTGCCTTATTACGATAACATCTTCCCTAACAACCATAACATCAAGGCTTTAAAAGGTCTCCTTTCCCTGATACTCCTAGTATTTAGCTAAGATTGGTGGGAGTGGGAACCTGAGGTGAGAACTGCAATCTTCTTTATTAAGTAAGGTGGGCATTCACTGAGAATCCCCAGTGAATATTGTTAAATGTGATGCTGTTACGTGAAAAAGTAAATCTCAATTATTTTTTTTATTCATTTTTTTTAAAAAAACATGATATTTCCTATTATAAGGAATCTTTATTTTTATCAGTCATTTATTTTTGTCATTCTGAAGAATTAAGCAAACTAACTGCAGTAACAGTAGACACATAAATACTAATGTTTGGAAAGAAGGTAGAAAATTAAAATATATATGAACATATATATGAATATATATATTGTTTTACTTATGATCATTTAATAACTTCACCAGTGGACCTATAACCATAACCCCTTTAAATAGGTATTCAAAATATTGTAGTTTTTTTTTTTTTTTCTTTTATTAGTTTCAGGTTTTTGGACTGAATGTGTAATCTAAAAAAGGTAGCTTCAAGGTTTTTTTTTTCTGTCTCTCTCCCTCTCGCTTTTTAAATTATTAATGCATTTTTGTATTTATACATGTACTTATTTGATTGTCATTTACATAAATGACAGACCATGACACTTCATAATAGAAAAAAAATTGTAAAAACAACTTGGAATGTAAAGACAGTATTTCTGTCTTGAAACTGAAATCACAGTAGCAGAATGAATCCATTTATCACAGCACTGCACTTCTCCAGCAACCTGGTGATTTCACACTCTTAAAATATATTAGACAATAAAAGGTCACTGGTTTGCTCCTTCATCATGACCACTGCCCATTCATATTTCATAGTAATGATAAATATTTGGATGTTTCAAGTGCTCTAGTAAAGAGAGGAAAAGCATCAGCCAATGCAATTTTTCCAGCCACAGCTGAAACCAAGGTCAGAGCACAGCAGTTCATCTGTTCAAGGTTTAGCCATCAGTGGTGGTGTTTACTCTTGCTGCTCTGTAAAGCTTTTCTCTTTAACTGGATTTATTGTAGCGTATAAGAGACAAAGAATAGTTATTTTCTACTTCACATTTCTCTTGACCTGTGTAGGTAATTTTCAGTGTATTCTATAAAGTAAATAGAATACAATAACAATCAGAATACAATTATGCTTTTTCCTAATGATGTCTAAAGATGCTAGAGGTTGTTTGGTAATTAACCTGCCATTACTAACTGAGTTTACTATGCATCATTGTCCATCAGGGAGGAGCTGATGATTTCTTCGTCCTTCGACAGTCTGGAGGTGCTTCTCGACTCTTTTGGGCCTGTGCGAGACTGTTCAAAAGACAACGGAGGCTGCAGCCGAAATTTCCGTTGCATCTCTGATCGCAAGCTGGACTCCACTGGCTGCGTGGTGAGTTGTCTTGAAACTAATGAAACAAATTATGTCGTGTTAAATAATTAGTTACATTTATTACAGAGAATTAATTCAAAGACATTAGCATGCATAATTTTGATAGATTGAAAAATGACTTTAGAAGTCCATAGATTGTTATTTTTATGCTCATATTACAAATGCTTCAGTGGTAAGAATCTCTTATCCCGTATTATTATTTTAATTGTCATATTTTATCGATTATTATTAAATAGCTAATCAAATTATACATTCAATTTAATTCACATTTTTTTTTTGCATTGCGCTTTTTACAGTACATATCGATTCAAAGCAGCTTTACAGAAAATGCATCCATCTTCGTTACAATTTAGAGTATTTGGTTATCAGAAGTGATGTGAAATGTACAATTCTAAAATAATACAAATCATGCAGTTCATATATTCATGTAGAAACAATGATCTCATTAACCAGAGATCTCATTAACCATATATATATATATATATATATGAATTTATATAATTATATATTATATAATTATAATATATTATATAGTATATATAATATATAATTATATGAATTATATGTAATATAAATTATATATAAATCTATATACACTATATACATGAAAAAAAAATCTTAAATATATACAAGCATGTGTGTTTGAGTTTTTCCATTGTCTGTCTGTCACTCTTTGGAATTACAAATGCATCTCTTTTCCTGTCACTTCCAGCTGTCTTATCTCTCGTTTGCTGCTTTCCCTGTTTACTTGTTTACAAACTGTCATAGCCTCAAAACAGAGATAAAATGAGCCATTTCCATGCCTCTACCATCATAAACTTTGCAATGTTTCTGCAAATGTGAAGAAAGAACTTCCTCTTATACTCAATTACTATAAAAAGCATTTACTTTTATAAATTAGGCCCTTTCTTGTCTGGAAAATGGTTTTTGTTTCTTCCATTTCTTTTTCTTTTACATAGCCCTCTCTCTCTTCCTGACTTGTGCCTGTTAAGCAGCCATGAAATGAGCCAGGGTCTCTGATTTCACTCACCATCTGGCTGAGGCACGGTTAAAGTGCTTGATTTCTCACTCTGGCACGTGCCATGATTAGTGTGTTTGGCTGGCCTTGCTGATGGGAGGATTGTCTCAGCCAGGGTTTATGAAAAGTGCTGTGTCTCATCCATCTTTCTGACACTCACTTCCTTCATGATCTCCTGCTCATGTTTATAAACATGCGCATCAGGATTTGTTCAGGTGCGTGTCCAACATGAGCCTTATTGGATATCCGTTCCTGTTCATTGTGGTGTTTAATTTGAGAGATATTTGCATTGATTGTATTTTCAATGAAGCCTCTCAATCCTGAGTGACAATGGGTGTCAAGCATCTTTCTGTTTTGTTTAGCGTTTACATTTAATCATTTAGCAGATGCTTTCATTCAAAGCTACTTAAAAAAAGTTTTAACAACATGGTAGTTATACATGGTTGTATAATCGTTAGGCAATCATAACATACATCGATTCTCGTGGAAAAGTGAAAATTACAGGTTATGACTCCTTTAAATGAGTGCAATTGGGGTATCTAGTTTATGTTTAGTGTTCAAATCCTGACCACACATATACATACTAATTAAAAATAGTTTTAAAATTTAAAAATGGGGGGGGGGGGGGGGGTGTATTTCTGATATCTGATGATATTTCCAGTGGGCTCATTTTGTAACTCCTAGTACGTAAACCTTATGAAAATCACTTTTCCTTGAAAAAAAGACCCTTTATTCACAATTGTAGATTATATTGAATGACTGTGTCTTCTGTGTTGTACTCGTGAGATTTAGGCTAAATTGTAAGGATGGATTTATGATGAGGTGTAGGAGATGAAGTGTAACACTAATCCTACTGGGCCTTCTTTCTTACATGTATTTGCATTCTGAATGGTGATTGATTAATCTCATACTGTATGTCTTGCATCTATTTTTATATACTCTATTAATATATACACTGAAATTTCCTTCAAGGAAGGCTGGATGGACAGCCCTAAAGCTAATGCTAATGAAACAGATGTTATGGCCTCCTCAATATTTCGCAGAAATTTCAACTCTAAATTCATCCTGCTCCTCATAATCAGAACACGCCCTTCTGTTGAGCCCATAGCTCGATGTTTTGTAATTAACAGATGACTGAAGCTATAAAAATGATGCTTCAATCTGTCCAATCATGAGAGCTCGCTGCGGGCCCCCCAGAGAGCCTCATTCCCCCCCTAATCAATTATCACCTTGTCTGAGGACAGCAGTGCCACTGCTGCTTCTGTGTTTTAATATCGCAGTCTGCGTGAGCGGACTCGTTCCGATCTGCTGTGTCTAGCTGATGTATAGCACTCCTGGGGAGAGGAACGGTGCACAAGTTTGGAAATACACTGGTAATCGCTAAATGATGATGTGATTAATTAGTTCCTTTCCCGCCTGCACACTAGGTGTTGAGTGCTTTTGTGGGACACATCGGGGTGCCCGTCGTCCGTCCATCCGTCCACATGAAAAACAAATTGGATCCTCTCTAGACCTGAGCGAGCCAGCCAAGCGTGCTCAGCAGAGACTTTTTGATATTGCTGACAGATACTGATGGAGTAGCTGTCTGCACATGAATGAATTATGTGTTCCAGTGTATACAATCAGAATGGCAATAAATTGCCATATGCACTTATGCCAAGCAACCTATTAACAGAGAAACAAAAAAAGAGTTTGCCTAAAATATTTAAAAATATATTTTTTTAATTATATAAATCATTTTTTTTTTAAACTTATATACTATATATTTGACATACGCATTCTCAAAAAGGAAAATGCTTTGGCGGTAGAGTTCTCTCCTTTTTACCGATGCATTCCATCTCTCCATCGATAACCCACTCGCAATCTCCCCAAAAGCTGTTCTGTCTCCTATCATGTTCTGGCTGTTAAGCACTTCTGAGTTCCTTGTCAATACTTGGCAAAGGTCTCCTGAGTGCAAACTCTGTGGGAGTGATCCAGATGCTCAGCTGGGAGGAAACACCTCCTCTCCACACCCCCTCTTTCCTCCCAGGATCAAAAGGTGGTTTATGAGGACTGTATTCATCTCTCTGACTATCTATAGTCCCTAAAGCATGATTTGTAATATGAATATGACTTTCAGGTTGAAGAAACATATTCTATTTGCAAAAACCTTACCAGGAAGGCAACATTTTTTTCTTTTTCTTTTTTTTTCTTTAATTAGTTTAACTTTGATTTAATGTGGTGTTATTAGTTAAAATAATTATTGCTATAGTTTTGGCTCTCTCTAAATTGAATTTAAGCTTTATACAGTAATTACAGTGAGTTGATTGATTTGTTGAAGCAGTCGGTAGGCAGTGCAAAAATCCATTAAAAATAATGACAATCTGTTGTTTAATTATCAGGGTGCAAAAAAAAAACCACTTGTTTTTGCACATTCTAACAATTTGTACATTTTGCAAAGTATGTCAGTAATTTTGACACCTTGGGCCCTATCTTGCACCCGGCGCAAATGACTTTATACACAAACGCATGTCTCATTCCTATTTTGCACGCGCGCAAAGCGGGATTTTCCCCTCCACAGACGCACGTCGGTAAACTAGGAAATGAACTTGCGCTCCCTGGGCGGATCGGCGCAAAAAGGAGGCGTGTTTCGGCGCAAACATTCCCTGGTGCTATTTTACACTTCCAGAACACAATTGCGCCACTGACCATAAAAAACCTGGTCTAAAGTCAGTGGCGCGTTGCGCGTTGTTCATAATGCTATTTTAAGCGCGCATGCTTGGCCATAATATAGCGGGTAGGCCTACACAACGCGCATATACTGATTCTCTCATCAACATAGATGCAGTAGTTTTTATTTTTGCAAATCATACATTATAACAAGGAAAAATATTAACACATGAGGGAAATCATTTTGGTTTACATGAAGATGAAAAAACTGAAATACCCATTTCTTAAGGCTATTGTAGTACTAAGGATCAGACCTGTTTGCCCAATAGTGGCAAGAAACATACGTATAGGCTATAATGTTTAACCGACGCTGATGTGCAAGAGTTTCTCCCATCCCTATACAACGTCACTTCTGTCTTTCACTGCCCTGACAAGAACGTCGGTCTCATCGGCTGTGAACGCTCCTGGCGCGCGCCTGGTAAACCCGCCGTTATAATAACAATCCGTCATGCAACATGCGCACCTGTTCTTAAAGGGTATGTTGGATGGCGCTCGGATTGGTTTATTTCACGTTACGCCCAAACCACACCTATGAATAATGAAGCTACTTCAGACCAACCTCTTTTAGATTTGCGCCAGGCGCAAGAGGCATTTATCCCGCCGGGAAAATAGCAACAGCGCCGGGACCCGCCCACAAAGTTACTTGCGCCATGCGCTTTGACACTTGCGTTTCAGATCGTTAAAATAGGGCCCATTGTGTTTTTTTGCATGGGTTTATGTGACAAGAAACAAAGCACCTGTCATTTTTTCATATTGACACGATTCAGTCAAAATATATTCTTGAATTCTATTCTTTATGTGTGTGTGTGTGTGTGTGTGCTCATGTTTCTATAGCAACTGTTCATGACAGTTTTCAGATATACAGATGCAGTGCTTGTCTGCTTATATACAATCAATAATTCATATGGTTTCATGTTATAATGTTTTTATCTGTAGCTATGACAATTTTAGCGGGGATAATCTTCCTTTCTCTCATGAAAAAAAAAAGAAAAGAAAATTGGATAATTGTTCTGTCTCGTTTGTTCTTTCCCTCCTTTCTGGCTTTTTTTTTTTTTTTTTTTTTTTTTTTTGCAGTTTTTAGATTTGCATAGCTTATCCGACAGTCTGAAAGGGATTTGTTCCTATATGACAAAATCACATGGGCAATTCCCTTAAGCTTTGGAAAGCTGTGGGACTAGATCCCCATTTGGAAATGAGATTAAAAGGCTCAGTAGTTCAGGGCTTTTTCAGTTTATCTTGAATTCAAAACCTTCATGACTTCTCTGGCATCATTAACTGTCTCACTATGTCCTCTGCGCTACAAAGTGCTTTTCAATCAAGGATGCTTTGAGCTCAGATAGAAGACTGCAGTAATATTGAACTATGACTCTGGAATCACATTATTCGCTGTTAGTTGGACACAAGGGCATTTCCAGAACAAATTTGCTGATATTTTTTTTTTGTTCTTTTGTGAATTGGACATGCTATGTTCTAGCCATTTCCATGCATGCTTTCCTTGGTAACTCTTTCTCTTCAAATCTGAGCTGTGCATTTGAAATAATTATTATAAATTGCCCATTTCCTCACACTAATGCTTTGACTCATCCATTCTTTTTACATCTGGTCACAAAGAAAAGATTGGAATAGAAGGCAGAATCAATCACCGTAAATATGTATTTGACCTCACTTGGTACTGAGTTTACATTTTAGCCCACTAAAAAGGCTATTGAGGAAAATGTGCCACGTACAAAAATCTTGTGGCATGGTTTCAAACAGTGTAGAGTTACTTAAGGACATTTACTTTGCATTGCCCATATAGCAAAATGTTTCGAAATATGCAAATAGTATACTGCTAATGTTAATTTAAATATATTTTAACAACTATATGTAAGCATAAGGTACAAGAGGCTGTGCTGTATTGTGAATAAGTGCCTGCAACCCCTTCAGCCGTTACTTATTCACGATACTGCACTTGCCTCGAGTACCTTATTGCTGAAATAAAATGGTTACCACACAATATTAAAGTAAAAAACAATGTATTAGTGCAACTCTCTTGAAGTAAAATCACTAAAAGCCTTCCTTCCGCTAGAAAAAAAATAGTCCCTGAGCGTGAACAGCAACAACGTTCCAATGTGTAAAATGCATGAAATCTCAAAGAAAAACAACATAGAGAACCGCAGTGTTGCGCAGCGATCAATAGAACCATTGTCGTGAATAAAGCACAGCTCTTGACCAATCAGAATCAAGGATTCGAACTAACCGCAATCTGAATATATTTGTATTGCCCAGAATACCAAAATATTGTATTTTCTTGCCTCTTAAAGTACAAACGTAATCTATATTTATGTATTTATTTGTGTACGGGTTAGGTGGTTTTGAAAAATGTATTTATTTATAATGCACTCTTTTCCTTATGTGTCTAGCTTAGTGTAACTGGTGCATAGGGATAAGGGCAGAGAGTGAGAATCCAAGTGAATGCACAGTTTTAATAATAAAAGACAAAATCAAAGATAATCCAGACTGGGAAAAAAGGTAAACAGTCCACACGAGGATAACAGCAGAAATTTAAAGAACACATGGAGTAAACAAGAACGTCCAAGCCACCCCCAACCAAACACATGAACACCATCAACGACTAACAAAACATTACTGAAACATAAGAGCTTAAACTCAAGGAAATCAAAGATAATGAATTACAGTTGTGCTTAATGACGGAACCCTAATACGACAACAAGGTGAAACAGAATCCAAACAAAGGAAGAAACAATATATTTCAGCACATTAAGACACAGATCCGGGATATTGACAATTTTTTTAACAAAAATACATAATCATCTTTTTTTTATTAACTCTATAATATATATAATTTTTTTTCATTCAGGAGTGCACCTTTGAAGCTCTGTCATAATGTGAAATGAGTGGTTAAATCATGTGAAAAATTAGCTTTCTGTTGAACAACCCTCCACTTCCCTTTAATGTCTTCTGTTCAGCTGATCAAACTGAGAATTTGTGATTTAAGGAATCTGCCACAGATGAGTTAAGAGACTCAGTGCCATGCGCTCTACATTGCTGGTAATAAATCAGGTGTCTTGTCAGCTGTAGCTTACTGACAAAATCAATACGGATGCATCCAGGGACAAGATGTGCTACTAAGATGCATTGCCAACATCTGGGCTTTGATCCCTAATACGAATGAGGTCAAGTGAAAAGGTGGTGGTCAGAAAGTGTGTGTTTTACACTCAACCTGCCACTGAAGAAACTGAGGAAGCGAGGTGGTGAAGTTTATACAGTACAACGGTGAGATGGCCCGATTTGTTTTTTCTGTCTTTTTTTCTTTAAGGGCTTTGTATCAATTACCAAAAATGATCAGCAATTTAAATATAAGATAGGATAAAAAGTCTTTAGCTTCATTTTGTTAAAGCTATACAGTTTTGCTCTCTTAATGCATTTTTATTGTAACAGCTGATTAGTTGTGAATCAACACCCACTGTGATAGAAAATTATGCCCTTTCAAACTCATTAAATGATTTTTGAATAGTGAGTGACTAATAGAGAAGCTTGATGTTTTGTAAAAATTTCACTGTAACCAAAATAACGTAGAATTTCAGTTGAATTTCTTTCCCATTACAAATTATGGCTTTCTAGTGGTTCTTTTGCAAGAAAATATTTCTTAGCACTGACAGGTTATTTCATGTAAGCTTCTTGAATCTACTGTATGGGTACCCGCCACAAGAAGGACGTTATAAAGCTTTTAACAATTGACATAAAACATTGTGTGAACAGAGAAATAAATGCATGGAAGAAAGTATACCTTCCGTATTAGGGAGTGTTATTGTGTTAAAATTAACAATAAAATAATTATAATAATAAGAAGAAGAGGAAGACCAGCCTGCAATGTGTTTTGATGACATTCCCAGTCTCTTTTTTTCCCCTCACAAAAATGTTTATGCTGCTATATACCTCATTCATTTAATACATATATTTATAATATGCATTTTTGCTGCATACTCAGCGACCCCATATTGGATCTCTCTTTTTTTGGTAATGGTAAACCTGGAGTTCTACTGTATATTAAAGGGATACTCCATGTATTTTTTGGAAATAGGCTCATTTTACCACTCTCCCAGAGTTAAACAGTCGAGTTTTACAGTTTTTGAATCCATTCAGCCGGTTTTCTGATTTTAAGAAGAATATCAGTAACCAGACAGTTTCTGCTCTCATTGACTTCCATAGTATTTTTTTTTCCTACTATGGAAGTCGGTTACTGATATTCTTCTAAATATCTGAAAATCAGTTGAATGGATTCGAAAATGGTAAAACTCAACTGTTTAACTCTGGTGGAGTTGTAAAATGAGCCTATTTTAAAAAAAAAAGTGGAGTGTCCCTTTGACTGAAACACTCAACTAGACATTCAGGAACGTTTTTAGTGCTTTTACTGTGAACTGGGCTGGCCTATACTTGTAAACACAAATACATAATAGTGCAACACATTGTAACAGGCAATAATCAGATAAGCTCTGCTATCAGCTTATGTATTATTGTTTATGGCTGAGGTACAGCCATGTATGTTAAAGTTGCTACATACCAAAGATAAAAGGGATATTATGACAGATCAGAGAATGTTTGACATTTTTTATTTATTTATTTATTTTTTTCTCTCAGTGTCCTCCTGGTTTGAGCCCGATGAAAGATGGCACCGGTTGCTATGACCACCACATTGGCATTGACTGTTCTGACGGCTTTAACGGGGGCTGCGAGCAGCTGTGCCTTCAGCAGCTGGCACCTCTGGAGGAGGACCCTACTCTCTACAACATCCAGATGTTCTGCGGGTGAGATTACACAATTTGCTCATACTAGACATGCTAACAGTGCTTTCTCAACAAATATTTTGTTCATGGTCACAGTCATGCATTTTTAAAACAGCAGGAAGTGTTCCGGTATTTATTTCCACCTGCTATTTTTAAAGACTGGATTTCTGCTGTTTTCTTTTGAATAATGTCCTTTTAGTATGGTTAGTTTAGTTGATTATTCATGCACTTCACATCACCTAACAGTAACTACATTCTTTGTTAATCCTTGGTGGCTGTTTGCGTCTGAGTGTGAATTGCCACACTTTTTACCTGTTCCCACATTTCTGTCTCTATGTATATTTAAATTGAGCGTGAACATGGCTTCAAATTAAAAACTAGAATACCTGAACTTGCTGAAACATGCTAATTCCATCACACATTCACCTGCAAAAAAAAAAAATGTGGTTGGTAATATTCACAAGCTGAATTTATAGCCACTCTATTATTTTTATGTAACTTGCTAAAAACATATTTTGTCACATATTTAGAAAATGGAAAAGCTGTTGCAGTTTATGTCAGGTGTGACTTAGGGACTCAAAATAAACTCTGAGGGCAAGATGTACGTACATTTGCGAACACAGCGTTAATAGCGCCATGGCCAAGATGCAGAAAGCGCTTGATGTGAAACCGCAGTGTGCGTGTTATGTACCAAATCTGCAGTTCATCAGGTAATCAGCGCCTGTGCCCATCCCTTAGATTGCGCATATTTAAACACACAATTGAATGGGAAATATTGAATGGGCACAAAAGCATTAGTACATCTGGCCCAGTGTCTCAAGTTAGGGGTTGGTAAGAATTTGAAAATGTGTTTCAAAGAAATCTCTTAGGCTCACAAAGACTGCATTTATTTAATAATAAAAAAAAATACAGTCATCTTTCTAGCAGGAGTGTTCCCATAGCCTCATTAAAACAGACACAGCGTCTGATTCCCTTCAATGTTAAAGGGTTAGTTCACCCCAAAATGAAAATTAAGTCATTAATTACTCACCCCCATGCTGTACCAACCCCGTAAGACCTTTGTTGATCTTCGGAACACAAATTAAGATATTTTTAATTAAATTTGAGAGCTGGATCACTATACCACATAAGCACCCTAAGGGAATGAAACTTGACAGCCCAGAAAGTCAATGAAGAAAATGTTTAAATATTCCATGTGAGTACAGTGGCTCAACTATAAGTTTATCAAGTGACGAGAATACATTTTGTGCGGAAAGAAAAACACAAATAACGACTTTGAGATTTCCACTACGCATGCGCGAGAACTGCGATCTAACTCTACTCCTTGTTCAGTTCTAGCACATGCATCGTGGAAATCTCTTGAACTCTCGTCTCAGTCCTACAAGGAAGAAAAGGAATAGTCGAATAAAGTCGCTATTTTTGTTGTTGTTGTTTTTTCGCATAAAAAGTATTCTCATCGCTTATTAAACTTATAGTTGAGCCACTGTAGTCACATGGAATATTTAAACATTTTCTTCAATGACTTTCTGGGCCATCAAGTTTCAATCCCTTAGGGTGCCTATGTTGTAGTGGTCCACCTCTCAAATTTAATAAAAAAATATCTTCATTTGTGTTCCGAAGATCAACGAAGCTCTTACGGGGTTGGTACAGCATGAGGGTGAGTAATTAATGACTTAATTTTCATTTTTAGGTGAACTAACCCTTTAATTTATTTTAAAATGTAATTTATTAATGAGATGCAAAGCTGGATTTTCATCAGCATCATATCTCCAGTCTTCAGTATCACATGATCCTTCAGAAATCATTCTAAAATGCTGCTTTGGTACTCAAGAAACATTTCTTATTATTACCAATGTTGAAAAGTTGTGCTGCTAAATATTTTTGTGGAAACCATCATACATGTTTTTTCCAGATTATTTAATGAATAAATAGTTCTAAAGAAAAGCATTTATTTGAAATTGAAATATTATATTAGACAATGTAAAAGTCTTTACTGTTACTATTGATCTTTTTTAATGCATTTAAAAAAATGACTGACCCAAAGCTTTTAAACACTACTGCCTTTTTAGGGAAACTCAAATGTTTTTTTCTGTCCCATCATGTCTTGGTGAAAGTGCTTTTATTCTGACACATACATAACACATCACTAACCATTCCTTCAACTTTCATGTTCCAGCCGCAGAGCATATGACCCAGTCAGAATAAATAGCTTCCTTCTTACACCTTCCCTGCTAAAACAACCTCTTTTTTTGAGTCTCTGAGATCACTCGCTGACTGTTATTGTCACGGCGTATCGACTAAAAGTGACAAATGCGCATAATTCTCTTTTACTTTGGAGATCCTGATAATGCGACAGGCAATCTGAAGCCACTTAAATCGTTGTCTGTGTTGCGGATGTGCAGCTGAGAGGATGTCTCACCTACATTGATGACAGTTTCCTGTAAAACTGTAGTACTTTTCTAAGAGAAGTGAGACTTAGCGTTTAAGCCCTGACACCTCTTTCTCTGTTGCTTGTGTAGTACAGTGCAGACATGACAGCTAAGTTTCAAAGTTCCACAAATATAAACGACTCCTGTGTGCTGTCATGCTATTAGGATGATACTGTTTTGCTGTAAATAAAAAGAATTTTCAACCTTATATTCATGACGGATGCTACGCCGTGAGATCATTACCTGTACCTCTGGGTAGAATTGAATGTTGTACTACTGTAACAAACAATCACACAACTAGAAACTGATTACTTTATTCATCCATGAATCCATATTCATACATAATATACACTTGATGCTTTACATAATACAGATTGTAATATTTCATTAAATTTTTAAGTCTTTTGATTTGACTTGTTTGATTGTTGGTCCTATATTCTGGTTATATTAGTTTTTGAGGACTTTTATTCTATTATTACGTTTATTATATTATTATTATTATTCTAAAATGAGGAAAAGTGTAGTAATAAAGAATAAATTGGTGGCTCATACATTTTAAACCAATAGTGGCAAGTATTATCTTACTTTGTCAGGCCAACGCTTCTTTCTTCTGTCCCTTTATCTCTCATGTCATCTCATTGCTATATGTTTGTAGATGTATTGAAGATTATAAGAGAGGATCAGACGGCCGTTCATGTCAGCCGCTGTCAGAAGCCTGCACTGAGGGAGTGGACTGTGGGGACACAGCTGACATCCCAGCCAACCAGACTGTGTTTGGGGACCTCTTCTACGGCTACAATAACCACACCAAAGAGATTACATCAGGACAGATCCTTAAGGCCACCTTCAGGTGAACTTTTATTATGTGCTTGATTATACCAGTGCCAAGGGTGACAGATGACTTATATTCACCCATTTTTAATAGCAAGATTGTGCTGATAATGTGAAATGGTGTGTTGGATTTTCTCTTTATATTTCTCTTTGATTTATTAAATCAGTGGTTCCTATTTTCATTTCGTAAATATGAATTATATTCCACAAGAGCCTGTAGCATATGTTACAGTGATCTTAACAGGCTCAATGGGGTGTTGTTTAGGTTTGATAAGTTAACTGATAACACATGACATTCAGTGGCTTATTTTATTCTATTTATATGATAGGGAAAAGAGAGAAGGATGTGATCAGGAAATTACAAGTCGTAGCGTTACCCGCACTGCATCCATTCCCCGCCCCAACACCACTCTGACAGAAAGTGCCAAATGGCTTTTATATAAGGATAAAACAATATGATAAATGTCTTGAATACTCAACATATTATATCATATCATGTATCACATCATATTATGCAACAGTTCTTTCTGTCTTTTCTTTTAATCTGATTGGCTTAGAGCCTTTTCTAGCTGTGTGATTTTCACCCAGAAAAAAGCACTTAAACCGTTTCACCGTTTGTATAATTCTTTTTGCGGCGACTGTCATGGCGGTCAAGGGTCAAGGAAATCCATCATATTTTTTTTTTTTTTAAATTGTTAGTTTTCAGGCAAGAATGTAGTTATTTAGACCTCACATATGTGACTAATATATAATCATAGTGTCACAGTCATGTTCATCTGTTCTGTTGTTTTGGTTATCTGTCACATGTCCTCCTTGTTCAGTTTTCCCGCTCCTTGTTTGTCTTCAGTTGTCTCACCTGTTTAGTTAATTATCATCATCTGTGTCACCTGTTTTCAGTTCATCACACCCTGTATTTAGTTCCCTTCAGTTCAGTCAGTCCTTGTCGATTGTTAGATGTACTCAGAGTGTGTGTGTGTGCGCGCGCGCTGCCTGCGCTTTACAATCATATCAGAGAATCTCTCCTCAACCACCACCAGTGTGCAGCATCCACTTGGATGATGCATTACATTTTTTTTTTTTTGTTACTTTTTTGCAGTCGTGGAGGAAGTACTGAACCTCAGTACTTAAGTAAAAGTACAAATAACCAGATAAATGTTTACTTTAGTAAAAGTAGAAGTAACACAATGACAACCATGCTTTATTAAAAAGTAAAAAAGTACCTGATTTTAAATGTACTTAAAGTATTAAAAGTAAAAGTATTTGCATAAATTTACCATTTCTCTCAAAATGGGCACAGGAGAGCTGCCAATAAATGGGAATAGAAAGTAACTTTGTGTATATTGTGATTGTGTATCACCCACAATAAATGTGCTGGATAGATATAGAGGATTAGGCAGACTGCCACAGTCTGTATGGTTATTATAGTATTAAAAAAAAATGTAAATTTAAAAGTAATGTGTTAATTTACTCGTTACATGAAAAAGTAATCTGATTATGTAACTCGTATTACTTGTAATGCATTAACCCCAACACTGATTACAATTACAATTTGTTTAAATATGTTTCATCACAACACTGTAAAAAATTTTGTTGGTTTAACTTAAAAAAATGAAGTAACCTGGTTGCCATAAAATTTTAAGCTCATTGAAATTGAAAAATTGAGTTAATACAATGAAGGATATTGATTTAATCACCAGCAACTCGAAATATTATGTTATCTGAACTACATAAATTATTTAAGTTGATTTGACAAAAGAAAAAAATGTTGTGATTACAAATCATGAAAACATATTTACAGTGAAGGAGTTGTCCTTCACTAGCCGAATCTTGTTTTGTCTAAGGCTTCTTTTTTTACTATTTGTTTTCTATTTGTTGTTGCTGCTGTTTTTTGTTATTGTTGGAATTGCTAACTAACTTCCAACATTTGTCTGAAACACACTGTAGATCTTAAATACACTGCTGTTACACTATCCAATCATCAAGGCTAATTTAACAAAAGCACACATCCTGTGAAACACAGCACCGCAGAATCCCTGTCTAGCTACACACAAAGAGTCTTTGAAGGTTCCTCTAATTGAATGAACCCTGTGATGTGCCCTGTGGTCAGCTCGGCCTAAAGGTCACCATGCAAAGCCGTCAGCTGCCTTTAAATTAAACACAGACACTTACAGAGGCCGTTTCCTGCAGCAGTTTATCCATTTACTCCAGATGGTTTGATTGGCACAGTAGAGAAGGAGGGAGGCCTGAGTGATGAAGAAATAGTTGGGAGGAGAGTTAATATTATCAAGAAGCTAAATCTCAAAAGCTCTGATCTCATTTGGAGGCACCCAGAGAGATATTGGGTTTAGACGGCCTTTGAAAAGCACAGCCGGGCCTCATGTTCTAGGATGTACTCTCTGTACTGTTCCATTCACCCTTTGAGAGGAATTGGGCCTAATGCGAGCTCTAATTATGTGGAATGGCGAGGAGTAAATTAAAAGTGACCATAAGCAAGTTTGGTTTAATGGGGATTAATTGGGCCAGCTAAAGCTACTGGATATTCAGATGAACAAAAGGAGGCTACGGCAAGTTCATTAATCCTTCATAGAGTATCACAGGGCTGTGACAATTAATTTCAGACCTGAGGAAATAGTCAAAAAACTGATGCTCAGGAGAAGCAGCAGCTGGAAATGAAATGTTGTTTGATCTTCTAGGGTGAGGAATGGGAATCTGTAAAGTGAACAGTGTGATAAACAAAGCACTTTAATGATTGATTGCGTTCTGAGACAAATGCATTTGCCTTTCGGTTAATCAAGGAGAGATTATCTGATCTGAAATTAGGTTAAAAAAAGAAAAATAGTAACGATTTCTGTCAACTGTTTATGCTAGATATTTGATTGATGAGATTTTCGTAGTTGAATGTATGTTTTCTAAAATTGTATTTCACTCTGAGGGGAGAATACACTAAGAAAAAAAATGTGTTTGATAACAGTGCCATTTATTTATATCCACGGTTTGTGCTGTTTTAGTGCATCATTCACTAAATAAATTATGCAAATCTGTTAAAGGTGCAATACACCCACAATATGTGTGCTGGACAGATATAGAGGATTAGGCAGACTGCCACAATCTGGTGTGATTTAATGGGATCCAGACACCTGAATTGACTATTTAAAATACAGAATTCAGCTTTGCCATCACAACAATAATAATATTTTACAATATTACTGTTTATTTTTGAACAATTAAATTCAGGCTTGTTGAACATAAAAATATTACCGACCCTAAACTTTTGAAAAAATATTGTTTTAAAAAATATTGTTGGTTTAACAATGAAAAGTAATCTGGTTGCCTTAAAATTTTAAGATCATTGAAATGAAAAAATTGAATTGATACAATGAAGGAGATTGATTTAATCATCAGAAACTCAAAATATTATGTTATATGAACCACATAAATTATTTAAGTTGATTTGACAAAAAAAATGTTGTGATTACAAATCATGAAAATATTTTTTTACAGTGTATATACTATATATAATCACAGTACCTCGTTTAATGGATTTTGAGTGCTTATTGAATAAGGCAAAGATGCTGCAATACTATAAGTGACAACAGTTTGGTGAATTCACCTCTGAATCTTCTCTAAAAGAGGAAGTTAGATGAAAAATGCCAAATGATTTATATAACTCACATGCATGCAATATGCACATAAATTCAGGAGGAATTAAACATATACTTACAGAGGTAACTCTGATTCATCTCTTTCCAAAATAACGCAAGAGGGAAAAGAGTGAGCAACTGCCAGATAAAACCCATCCAGAGAGGTTGAACTTGTTTATTATTCTGTTTCAAAATTACACATGCTGTGTGTTTCCTTTGCTGCTTCACCAAAAGTTACTACCCACAAGTCTGGGTTGTCACACAGCAGCTGCTTTTATGATCTGACTCATATCTGAAAGGCATGGTTACATTTTCATGCTGTTTAATCCTGAACGAGAAGTGCAGCACATTTCCTGTGACAACCTGCCCAAAAGACAATTTGCATTCTTCAAATACGGTACACTGAGTGCGGGTTACCCACTGGATGTTTTGCTTGAGGCTGTGCTACTGTCTTTATCCAGAAAATCCCTATGGTACTGCTGCCAAAACTCTATAGCTCTTGTTGAGCAGCAGCAAGTCAGTAATGTCAGTGCCATATCTGTGCTTTAGTAGATCAGAGTGCTACGAAATTAAGTAAAGTATGCAAATATTTTGTCGACATCTTAATTAAATACAATACACACTTTTATAGGGCATTTCAAACAGTCTACCTACTCCCACTCCCATATCTTGTGTGCATTGCCAGGATTTCATTTCGATTTTTGTCTTATCATCATGAGACTTTCCACTTAAAAACACGTGCCCTTTCCTAATTACTTTCCCTCTCCTCTGGGTTCCAGCCTTAACCGGTTTCACTTCTGTTCCTTCCCAGCGTGATTTGAGCTGGGTTTAATGAATTTTTTACTGCCCTTTTGTTCTCATTAAGGGTTTGCAGAATCATGATTAGGACTACCTCTCTTGAAATCTCCCAATTGGGTGTTTCTATTCACAGCAAGAAACTCAGAGTGCTACCTTTCTCCCAGCACTAAATTAAAACATCACACAGGCCACGAGTCGTCAGATTATTATTTTATTTATTTATATTTTTTTTTTTAAAAAAAGCTTGAAGTCTAGGGTGTTTTCATGTGGCTCTTCTTTTCAAAAATGAGCGTTTGAAAATAGTTCCACGGTTTTCAACGAATAAACACCTACTTAGAAAGCATCTTTTGCAGCGATTTTTTGTGTGAGCATATCAGTGAACACCCCAGACCACTCGGCGAGTTTCACGTCTTTATGAACTAAAGTTTAATGCGTTTTATGAATGATTGTTCCAGTGTAGCAGGCATTAGTAGCAGCATTTGTCCAAATTTTAATCTTAACCTTTCTATTTCATCAGAAACAATCTTAAAGCATAGCCTGACTGTGCCCTCCTACGCACTTCCGCTCAATGTACGAGAGTCTGGTTGAATCAGGCTACTTTAAGACAGGGCTTTAAGTGTAAAATACAGAACTAACCCTTTAAACAAGCTAAAACGACTAGCTCACAGTTCTGCAATTCTAGATGAACGAATTCAGCCTCCCATGATTAATAATTGACAGTTGATATCTCATTATATTCCCTGGAATTGAATAGCTTAATTTCTGACCCTTTGGTAGTTAAATCAAAAGAAAACGAAATGTACGTGCTGCAAAAATGTTTTTCTCATTATCCATTTTAGCGTGTTAACTTTCTGAGTCTGCCATTTTGCATTTAGATGGCTTTTCAAGACTTTCTGTTGTATTGTGTCATTATTGTACTCTAATATGATAATCTTCCATCAGCTGTTGCTGGACAGCAACAGTTCACCTATTTTTTACATGTAGAATTATTCTATTGTCATTTTGAATTATTTATATGATTCACTTGTTCCCATTCTAATCCCACCTGCAATGCCCTGAGCATCTCATAAAACTTGCATATTCTGTCTATAATTGCGTGCTGCTAGATATTATTACTGAAATCTTCCTCCTGTATGTCGACCCACATGATTAATGAAGTTACATCACGTTTCCTCAGGAGACTATTCTGTATGCAGTATAGGGAAAGTAAAAGGCATTCGTCATGCAAGTATCTGTTAACATTTTTTGTAATTTACTGTAATAATTTTAGCTCATTGTGTAAGCTAAAATATAGAGAAAGCTGTTAGTAAGCAACAAAGTAGCAATTACATTTTATATTGTGTTTATTATTTTTATTGTCATGCACCAAAATTCATAGACATTTAAATTCACTGGGGTTGTAGTAGTCATAAATATTACCCGGTATTAATTTCAGAAACCATATGTATCATTTCATTAAAATTACTGGCCCCTAAGTTTACTGCACATTTCTATTTAGCTGCACCGACTCTGTGGGGAACTGAACCCTTTATCAGATGTGACTTTGACAAGCAATAACGCAGAGCTATTAATATTTCAATATGCGAGTATCTATTGAACCGTGAGCTTCAAGTTTGACAAGAGAAACAACTTTTTTACATTTTGATTAGATGTGGGAAGGAAATCACCTGATGTTCAGAGAATTTTCTGCAGAATGAGCACCCAAGAGGATGTATTTGGGAATAGATTTTGAGGTTTTTGCCAGATTTAATTTGGCCTAGAATACCTTCAGTTGCATATACAGTAGTACATCTGTGGAATCTGATATATCATGTTCTAGGTTACAAATATCAAATAATATTGTTATTATTTATTAAAAGCAGGAAGTTTTAAATCATCCAGAAAGCGGGGTAACACTGTAGGCATATTTGACTGTTTGTCGAACAGAAATGACAGAGTGTTCCACTTTCAGCCACTTTTCATTTCTGTATTAACATAAAGCACATATTGTAAGCCTCTGGCTTTTCCCCCTGTTAAAGCCCAATTATTTATACAGTGCTCTGTGTATTCAGAGATAATATAATTCTCTCATCCAAGTCCACTTTTAAATCGGATATGACAGTAATGCTCAAAAAGAGATTTCGATTGCATAATGTTGCCTTGTACAATTTCCTGGATGCTCGCTCATTTATGAGATACTCTTGTAAACAGCGTTCTGGAATCTTGTTGCGTTCTCCATATTTCCCTTGTGTGCTTTCTGGGTGCTTATTTTGCCTTGAAAAGGAAATTGTTTATTCTATATTCTTCTTTACTCCTTTTGTTTGTACTTTTCTTTGACATATCTCATTGTTTAGTTTCCACACATACTCATTGACAGAATAATGTAACCTTGATCTAACTTAAGATACATAAAGATATTGAGTCAGACCTTGTATAAATGCTGATTTTGTCACCTTTTTGCATCTTTTGCTGTTATATCAGTTTATCCCTTTACATCAGGCCTTTTTTCCAATGCATATTTATTTTCTCACATTGCTTTGAAACCAAACTATATCTACTTTAACACATCTTCTCTCTATATTCTTGTTTAAATTTAAAGTGTATTTTTCTCACTCTGTCCTCAAAGTCTTGAGTACTTCAGCAGATCTCAGTCATTCCTTTATGCACTGCTTTCTTCGGTTTGCTTTTTTCTTGTTTTCTTACAGCTAATCTTTGTTATTTCAAGTTTTCAATATGTATGTCATACATACATACATACATTTGTGGCAATAGCCAACAATACATTGCATGGGTCAAAATTATCGATTTTACTTTTATGCCAAAAATAAATAGAATAAATAGGAGAATAAGTAAAGATTTTGTTCCATGAGGATATTTTGTAAATTTCCTACCTTAAATATTTAAAACATTTTTTTGTTTTGTTTTTTGTTTTTTTGAGGGAATAAAGCACAATCGGGAACATAAATGGACAACTTTAAAGGCAGTTTTCTCAATGTTTCGATTTTTTGCACCCTCAGATTTGTAAATAGTCGTATCTCAGCCAACTATTGTCCTATAACAAACCAGACATCAATGGAAAGCTTGAATACATCTCAATTTAAAAATGTACTTATGTGACTGATTTGTATTCCAGGGTCACTTATGTTTATGCAGTCTGACATCTGACATAGTTTGCTTTTTATTTATTTATTTTCTGTGAGCATAGTTCACAACAAGCTCATATGTTAATGTTTACTGTTTATTTTAGTGCACAATATCCATATTTTAAAAGATTTTCTGTTTCACTCTTTATTTGACCTTATCATTCAAATGTTTTTGTTTTATTGATCAAATTTCCCACCACCTAGCAATTTTCATTTTTATATTATTTAGTAAAATATGTGTCAAATATAAATAAATAAAAATGTAATGGGGTTAAATGTATGCTTTATGCAATTGACAGATGACCCTTTAAACAATGAACTGTGTTTTGAGTGGATTTTCTCCTTTATCTTCTGCTATCTAGACAAAAAAACTTTGCCCGTGGCATCGAGCAGCAGCTCCCGGATGGCATGGTGGTGGCGTCTGTGCCGACTGAATCCCAATGTCATGAGGAGCTGTCCGACCCAGTGCCTGATCCAGAGTACCTCACTGGTAAGAACTTGTGCATTTATGATCAATCACTCAACACCTCAGTGACTACATCAGCTTGTAGTCTTTAAGAAGACACTGACAACCAAGACAATACATCTTCATTTTTTTTTATTTGATAACCTAATCAAGTCATTTTCTTAATCTATTGACAGTTTGATTGTGTCTGCACTAGCAGTATTACATAAGCTGAGTGGCAAAATCTTATTATAACTATTATAACTCCTTCACCGAGGTCACAGCATGAAACAACTGGCTAAAAGGATTATTTCGTCAGTCAATGACATGAAAAAGCTTGGTGTTGTGTTCTATTGGCTCAGGGTGCTGAGTCATACCATATCAAATATATCTACATATTTTAACAGAATGCAGAATATATGTTGCATTTTTTTTTCTTCTTCAGATGTAAGTGTTATTTTCTCATCTAAGAATTTTGGGATGTTTTCCAAATTGGGCTCATGTTTGATATTGGTTGTGTATGGTTATGCCATATCATTGGTTATTCTATATTGTTGATCTTGCATTTGTTTAAGTCTAAATGACTGATATAGTTCATGGGACTGAAACATTACCGAATACAGTTTTATCCCTTTTCCGAGTTGGGATAATGTGCAGGTTTCCTGTTTACTAGTTTATATTGGGCTGTGATTATTGTGATTATTAGTGATTATTGGGTATTTACATGGGTAACTGGACTGTAAAAGGAAGCGTTACCTTGTAAGTACTTGCAGGTGTGCTAGGTTAATTGTTCATTTGTTTGAAATTTGGTTAAAAAAATTTAACAAGAATGAAAAAAGTGTGCACCTTTGAGCACAAATAGAAATATTTTATATGTATAAATGAAAATGTGTTAAAGTAATTTTTTCTTCAGTGTGAGAAAGACATAAATATGAGTAATACCAGATAAAATACATTGCTACTCACACTGACCCTTTTTTTTTAATTTAAGACAAAATAATGCTTTAAATCTCATTTTATATGACAATATTAAATATAAACAAATTGTAATTTGTGCCACTTTCCCCAAGTGTTGACAAAGCTTTTAAACAATTATATTAGTCTTACAGATAATAAATGTTTGTCTTGATTAAATAAGCCTCTTAATCTCGCCTTTGACCTTATAAATCCATAATAGTAACACTCTTCACTTGGATTTCCTGCTTAGCACAATCACAGCAAAGCCATTCAGCATTTATAATGCTAAAACACATTTAATAAACCAGATAATGTAGTTTGGGTCCAGGCTTTGCTGCAATAGATGCACTTCAGAATACAGCACAGCCTCTTGCACGTTAATGCTTAATTAATTGTTTATTAAAAAAGAAAAAAAATATTCATAAATCGATGCTCTCATTTCAGATCAAGATGCATCACATTAATCTTTAGTGTTTGTGTGTTTGTGTGCATAAGTTATACGTTTTTTGCAATCAGTTGACTGGTTCGCATTATCTTCTGCCAGATCAAGTGGATGATGAAGAGGCATTCAAATGGAGAGGGTATTAACAAAATCATTTTTTCAGGGGCTTCTGGATGCTGCTGCCTCTGTCAGAACTCATTAGCTGACCAATCTGATTCATTTCTGCTCAGCGCAGTACAAGGGGGGGGTCAACTTTTATCCACCCGTTAATGAGAAAGAAAAGGGGGGAGAGGTGAAATCCTGTCATGTCATATAAGGCTTCAGAATGCTGCATCTTTCATCATACTCTTTCCCTCTCGCTTTGACCACCCATATCAGACTGCCAAAGAATGAAGGATTGTAGTCCTTAAGGTCTGATGTAAAATTGACATCAGGAAAGGCAAAACAAAATAGAAATCTTATGTGCTTGTTTATTTTTTTCTTCATCTGCCAGCTGTTGCCAGTCTCAGCTTGTATCTTTTCTTGTATGTATTGTCATTGTCACAATACCACACTCAGGAAACAGGGATAGATTTAAAAGCAGTTTAATGGGTGTCTGTAATCATAAACCAGTCCAAGCAAGGGTCAAAATCCATATACAAGAAACGAAACAAAACAAGTACAAGCAAGAAGTGGTGTGACGAATAACAAGGACTCCGTAACAAACACTAAACTCCGTAACACACACAGAACATGACAATCATGATGGGGAACAGCTGAGTGCAATGAACAGTGATGAGAGCAGACAAGGATTGTGGGGAATGGAGTTCCAAAAGTGAATGACACTGTGGGGAAAGAAGACCTTTAGTGGACATCAGGGAACATAAACCAGACAGTGTGACATCCAGATCGAAAAGTCTCTGGATCGGAAGACGTGACGTGAGCAGTCTCTGGATCGGCAGACGTGACGTGAACCGTCCCTGGATCGGCAGACGTGACATGAACCGTCTCTGACTGGGGAGACGTGACGTGAACCATCTCTGGCTGGGAAGATGTGACTTGAACAATCTCTGACTGGGCAGACGGGATGTGAGCAGTCTCTGGCTCCGCAGACGTGACGTGAGCAGTCTCTGGATCAGCAGACGTGACGTGAGCCGTCTCTGGATCAGCAGACGTGACGTGAGCCGTCTCTGGATCAGCAGACGTGACGTGAGCAGTCTCTGGTACGGCCTCCGGAAAAACAATGGGCTGCTGGGGCATGGCCTCTGGGCTCTTGGCTCTTGGGGAGGCTGGAGGTCTTCCTCCTCCTCCACCGTTTCTGATGGTGATGTGCATGCTCATGGGTGCGTTTCCCGAAAGCATCGTTAGCCAACTATGGTTACAAGTTCTGTTGTTGTCAGCATAGTTCAACGAGTCTGTGTTTCCTGAAACAACCGTTCCAACGAACATTCGCAAACAGCATCACAAAGTTGTGTGGTTTGAACGACAGCTCTCGACCTGTGGCTAGAGTGATCGTTTCTATATTGCATGACATTTGGACATAATAAATCCTTATCTTGAGCAAAATAAGCAAGCTGACATTCAATACAACTGGTACCTTTTATTTAGAATACTTACAAATGTAAAAAAAAATGTACAAATGTAAAAAAAAAGTATAAGGTACATTGCAAAAAAAGAAAAAGAATATATATATATATATATATATATATAATTTTGCTTTTATTAATTATTTTTAAATTAAGATTAACTTAGTGATAAGTATGATTAACAAGTATGATTAAGCAATAACAATTTGACAAGGAGATGATGGAATAATAAAAAACCTTTTTTTTTGTAACTTTTTAAAATAACTTAACTAAGAAGACTTAATAAGTTCACTTAACTTAATAACTGTAACCTAATATGAAAGTATAAGTCTTAATATCTGACAAAACTTTCCTTCTCAAGTGAATTTATCTTGATTTAAGAATGTTTCATGGAAAATTAAAATTTATTTATTTTTTTTTACATTTTTGCAGAGTAAGTAGCATCAAACAATGTTGTAACCCATCCTTTTACAGTCCAGTTACCCATGTAAATACTATGTACTTATTTTAGTAACTACAATTACTGGGTGGGTAATAACTAGTACTAACCCTGAACCTACCCCTAAACCTACCCCTGTTCCATGTACTTACCTTATATTAGCCAGTACTTAAGTACCCTGTAAGTACTGTACTCTAAAAGGAAGCGTTACCAAAAATGTATTATTTTTTTTTAAAACACATTTGTAATTGTAGTAAATAAACACTTAAACACTTAAATAAACTGCTAGTCCTAGTGTAGCACTGCTAGTTTTGAGGTGCTAAAATTAAAAAAAGAAATGGCTGGCATTTATTATGTTTTACAGCAGTTTTATTATGGTCAACTTGATTCCCCAACCACCATTCAACTCCAATTTGTAGTCCAGTCTAAAGGTCATAAGTGTATAAAATGGTTTGGTCTGGTCTTTCATTTTGCCTGAGCTAACTGGAGGGTGCAGGTGCTTTTGCTCAAAGAAACAATGGTTGACATAGCTGGTCTTCAGACCTAATCGTCATGGCATCAGGTGAGACTTATGAGAGGTCATATTGGATTCTTGCTGGAAGATTAAAATGGGTAATCTGGTAGAGTCACCCTCTGTCAGTCATGCTTGAGGCCTTGGCTATGAAGACAGAGGTTATTTATCTATTATAGTGTGACGTGCTGCAGGCCTGGAAGGGAGGCATATGAAGCAGGTGGTTCAGTAAGAAACACTCCAACCTTTCACACTCATCCTCCTCGCACCTGATGCACTCCTCTATTGCAAGAACTGCAAATTATCCTAATGCACGATTCATTAGTCATATTAGACACCTGTGTGTCATTCATACTTTTAATTACAACCATAGAAAGCTCTTCGGAGTACACATCTTGAGTCATCTCACCATTCATTCATTCAAAGTAAAGCTCTTGTTGTTGTCATAGGTGATTTTTTTGTACTTCATGAGGTTGTACAGTTCATTTAAATATAGCAAATGGGAATTGAAAAGAAGGACAGAATAAGGCACGGTAACATAAAGTTGTTTCAAACCTGTGTGACTCTTTATTCTGGGGAACACAAAAGGAGATCTTTCGGAGAATTTTTTAAGGAAAGTCCATACCAGATTGAACAGCGCAGTCTCATCCCAAGACGTCATATAACTGACGTTTTGGGACGTCTTTTGACCATACGTCAATATTCGCCTTTTTAGGGCCCCCTTAAACGTCGTTAGATGAGGTTATGGGATCCTAACTCTACCCCAGACCTAAACCTAACCCTAAACCTAACCCATCACCTAACTGACGTTAAAGGTAAAGCGTCAGTTGTATGACGGCCCGGGATCGCCATCTACCGACGTTTAAGGGGGCCCTAAAAAGGCGGATATTGACGTATGGTCAAAAGACGTCCCAAGACGTCAGTTATATGACTTTTTGGGATGAGACTGTGTTAGATTGAAATGACATGAGGGTGAGCAAAAAATGACAGAATTTTAGTTTTTGGGTGAACTTTTCCTTTAAGTTCTGCTGTACTAATGATATAAAAACAGTTGTCTTACATATTTGCAAACGAATGCTTCTGGTTGGTTAATACACACTATCATTCAATAGTAGCATGTGCGGGAATTCACAGGACTTCATGTATCCCTATTTTGTTAGTTAATGAGATCATTTTAAAAATGTGCATAAAAAAATTATGCGCTCAACTGAGGTGGATAATTATTTCATCCTATTCGAAAACATGCACATTAACTATGATGGAAACACATTTACTGAATAAATCACTGAACGCAAACCTTGCTTGCATCAGCAAGGATGTGATTGGATAACTGGACTAACCAGTGGACCAATTTCATTGCAGACCGTCTCAAATGTTGGTTTGGCCATTCTGAAATGCCTGAGCCAAAGTCTGTTGGGTATTATTACCTCCCAGAACTGTCACATGATTGCAACGCAACACAAGATAACATGGTGCAAGATAACATGGCAGCGTTTATTGCGTTTCTTCGGCGTGCTCTGAGGTGAAAGTAATTTGTCGATGTATGAAAAAAGAGCCACAGTGGCTTCCCCTAACTGCAGCAACTTCCATTTTAATACAGATATTTTGTGCCAATTTCCTAGGGAGTGACAATTTTGTACTCTTGCAAACATGGAACGGAAACGGTGCTTTATTTGCAAATGTTTCATGCATGGATCATGATATGGATGGAAACATAGCTAGTGAGGTTTTAAATTAAATGTTTCTTTCTCGTTGCTCATTGTAACTTTGTTGCAATAATCTTTGCGGCAGAATTTGAGAAGTGGGGTAAAAAAAGTTTAAACTCCTCTGTTTTAAGAAAAGCTTTTGTTTCTCGCCCATGCCCTTAATACATCATCGCTGTGTTTTTCCCTTGACTGTCTCGAGGCGTCAGTTCTGAAACTCACCTGAGGTTAAAGTAGTCACTGGCTCAGGTAATTGGGTACGGTATGGGCAAGTGGCACACACCCGAGCAGGCGTTGAAGTTTTCAGGCCTCTGCCACCCTCCCTTGCTGATTTGGGCAAGTTGGTTGCGACGGTCAGTGTATTTGTCACTATGTCAGCACTCCTGGAGCCGTTCCTCCCAACCCTCTCAGGGCAATGCATTCATCTTTCTATTCATCTCTGGGTTGGAAGTCATTCATCACAGGACCAGAGAACTCCATCAATTATTCCAATGGGAAAGGAAGAAGGCAGAGAAGCTTTGAAAGGCAAATACATCTTGATTTAATTGGAATGCAGGTAGAAAGCACATTGGCACAAAGCAGATTTCCTGCTGAAAGAAAGAAAGGAGGGAAATCATCTCTGCCTCCTGATGCATATGGTAAGTGCATTGAGGGTGGGGGTGTCCGGGTTAAGCAACGCTTGTCTTTGTGACATACAATTCATCTGGGGATTCTTTCAAAGGTGCACGCACGCCGGCACAGTTTCATGGCAATCGAAATGAAAATGCTAAAAGAAGTCACTTCAAAACACACATTACATGATGCAAAAACACCACAGGTGCTACAGCCGGCTGGGCAGGTACTGGGCGGTGAGTGAGGGATGAATAGATGCCATTGATCATCAAACACAATGGAGGCTGCGGAGAGTTGACTGAAATGGCTGACACATGGATTTCTCACCGCTTCTTAAGAATTAGCTGTGCTTGGGCAATCTCCCGAATTCTGCTCTTGAAGTCAGCACAGAAGTGACAAGGTCCAGATTTAATCGGATGGATCCAATCAAGTTAGGCCTTTGTGGATGCTCTGCAGTGGGAGTTCCTGTAATCCCAAAGAATGGCCCGGCAGGATCGATGAGCTGGAGATTTCCTGTTTCATGTTTGGATCTTCTTTCATCACCGCTCATGTGTGCAGATACCACCTTGCAGTTTCAGTCCATGAGGTTTTCTAGTCGCTACACGGGAAGAAGTGGAACAGATGAGTGTCTGCAGTGCTTTTTAATGCTTGGCAGTATGTTATTTCTGCTTGAGTTCTATCATGGACAGTTTTGCTGTCTAGCAGAAGGAATGTGTGAGTTGATATGTGACCTTGCGGTGAATTTTAAAACTTTGTTTGCATCTTATGTGATTTATTACTTTGTGTGCTTTTTTTGTAAACTATGAGCCCGTTCTCATCCCAAGGTGTCTCATATGACGCTTTTGCCAAAGCGTAGACATCCAACACACAAGGCACACTTTAGCGTGAAATGAGACGCAGATATATATGGGGCAGAAAGCTCCTCCTAGTGGTCTAACCCTAACCCTACTCCAGACCTAAACCTACCATAACCAAAGCGTCTCATTTGACGCTAAAGGGTACCATGTGCGTTGGATGTCTACGCTTTGGCGAAAGAGTCATATATGATGCCTTGGGATGAGAATGCGTTGAAACTATCTATCTATTTCTCCATCCGTCCATCAATATGTCTGTCTGTCTGTCTGTCTCTCTCTCTCCTTCTCTCGCCGTCATAAACGACAAATCAGAGAAAACGCCCTGGAGGTGTCTGAGTCCAACCCAGATCTGTATTTTGAGCTGAAAGCACATCTTTAATAAATAATGATTCAGACTCACATCTCCTGTAAATGAGATGCATGATTACATTAAACAGCTTAGCATGAGTTGATTTATTTGCTTAATTGCAGTACAGTCTGTAAATTTTTCAATAAACTAAATTATAAAATACCTCCCAGTAAAAATAAATACATTTAAAACTCTAATGACTACCATGGCTGGTTGAGTATTTGTTTATTGTAGCCTCAGTATACAGAACACGGTTCATGTTTATTCTTGTTATGACAGGTGCTCCTTTAGGAGGTTTTCTTCGCATTGGGAAACTTCACACGCTATCTATACTTTATTAGATCTGTCAGTAATTTGAATTGGAAGAGGAGGTCACACCTTCAGGGGATCATTTCCAGTCAGTCCCCGAACCATCGTGGCATCAGCAAAGCAATCATTTTATACACTAGCTTAGCTACTCAGTAGTCTTACAGTCTTCTACCTTCATGAATTGAGTTTTCGCTGTGGTTATCTATAAATTTGTTTTTCCGGTTTTCCTTCCAGGTAAACATTGAGTCTTTGCGTTTGTTTACACAGTTTAATGCAGAAATAGGACATACGATATATTACATTACTGCATTTTGATTATTGCACACTACATTCAAGAAGGTGTTAAAAGCTTGCCTTTAACTTTATCTCTAATTAAGCATTAACTTTTAACATCTCAACAAAAAACATGGAAGTTTCCATGTCTGACACTCTTTTCATCTAGACTTTTTTCAGAAGCTTTTTGACAGATATTTAATTCTCTGCTTTCAAGTAGAAAGCACACAGAGCCTCGCTGTGGAGGTTTAATTCCTATATAATGCAAGAATAAATAATTTTTCCATCTTTGTTTATTTATTGTTTATGCATTTCAACGACAGCATGTTGTGTGAGTTTTGTTGTTTGTTTAGTCTGCTGCATCTGTCAATTATTAATATACAAATGTGGAATTTCATGTAACTCTGCAGTTGTCGAACGCCAAGCAAATTATACCCTTCTCTGATTGTTCAGTTCAAGTTCAAAATGAATTGGAGGGTGAAACAGCTTTCTCTGTTCCACATGTGTTCTCTGTAATTGAGAAAGCCTTCTTCACAATCTGACTTTTGACATCCTTTACAATACATATGAGGGCCCATTTGTAAAAAATAAAATAAATATATTGTGCAGTTGCTAAGACAATGTGACATTTGTGTCCCTCTTATTATACCAGCTTGTGTAACAGAGTTGAGCAGTTAACAAACATACGTAACTGATAAGTATTCTATAATTAAGCTGGATCCCGTTATGCGTGAACAAATGAAGAGTTCAGATGCAAAAGCCTCTAAGTGCCATTTGAAATGTCTTCTAGAATGATCATTTTTTTCAAGCTTGTATATTTAAGTTCAGTAATTTCACTTAAATGACTATTAATAGGTAATCTTCATTGCCATTTAAGTGAAATTACTGAACTAAAATCAGGTTAGGAAAAATGACTTTTATTTATAAATTATGACTATTTTTATTAAAAAAAAACATACTAGCATTATAAGGGAAACCCGGGTAACATTATAAAATAATATATTAACGCCATGTCATGGGACCTTTAAATAAACCTGTCTGGTGCTAATTGCCTCTCCTAATAAAATATAATCTTTTTCACATTTTTTGTGTATGGAATCAAGCGTATAGAGTACATGCATACACACACACACTTATTTGAACCGTCTACACAACTTATGTGGGTTTTACTATATCCAAGTCTAAAATGTTTTCAACAACAGTGTGGAATGAATCCATAATTTCAGTTGAGAACAGAACTCAAAGTGGCATGCACAGAGAGAGAGAGAAAAAGAAGCCTCATTAAAATTCAATTTTGGGCGTAGTCCTCAATGGTAATCACGTTTGGGGTTTAATTTATTCTTTGACACTGATTAATTGCATAGAATTGCTGGAGCCATTTCCTGCTGTAAACGTCAATTAATTAGCCGACAACATTAGATGTGATAATTAATACAGTGGGTGCCACAGCATGGGCCCTGGATCCTTCACGGGTGGCCCCTCAGATGCCTGTGGCCGATGCAAACACCCCAATTTTGGCATCTACGGGGATCTGGAGGTAAAAGGCCAATGAGTTGAATGAAATAAGGAACTTATGTGCATAGGTTCCTGTAAGGATGTGGACTGCAGCGGTGGTGACAAACATCCGTTCTCCCTGTGGTCTTGCTGGTTTGGCGAACCCTTGTTAATCACTGACATCAGTCTGAGTGGCAGAGATTCATTCTGGAGCACATAGTCCCTCTCCCAAAGCCCATCTCAATTAAAATGGCAGCATATGGCCCAGTGACCAGTAAAGCACAGAGGCTGCTATCTGCTCTGATGTCTGGAGATTCTGATATGACGTCCCTCAGTATGGCTGAGAGGGAAAGTGTGTCACCTTGATCTTTTAAGAAGTGTCGGCTTCTCCTTGAGTGTCTATATTTGGAATAGATAGATCCTCTTGATGGATAGGGTCCGGTTGGCCAAATTGTTTATAGTGTTAATTTGTTTGCATGACTTTTTGACTCAATTACAGGATGCACTCAGATGTGTCCTTTCTTCATGTATGCTAATTTAAATTTAGATAAATGTCAGTAAAAGGAAATTGTCTTAAATGTCACCAAGGAGCTTTAATAACCAAAAACATTTGAATGTGTTCACATTTTAACATATTTACACCTCAGCATCTTTGAAAGCAACTGTCATTTCACTTCACATGTGTGCTTGTGCTGCTAAAAATGTGATATCTTGGTGTCTTTTTAATTTGAAAGTTCTAAAGGAAGTTCTCACATCCATGGTTTAATGAGTTGCCTGATTTGAATGAAAAATGGGATTTGTATTTTTTTTTTTACACAAAGAAGGTGTTAAAGGCGAAGTGTGTAAGTTTAGCATTAAAATACTTCCTCGTATCCAAGCATGATTTGCAGAGACAGCGAAGCAATTAACAGTTTTTTAGCTTCGATTACTCAAAGTACACTGTAAACTGCTGGCAGAGTTTGTTACAGTGAAATAATTTGAAATAATCTCATTGTACCAAACTTGCATCAAGCTGTAGCCCCAAAACCGAGGTATGTACCAAAATGTGACTTCCACGTATTGTTACATCTGTATAGATTATAATATAACAGTGACTTTTCAAATCTGATTGGCTGAGAGGTCTTTGCAGTCATGCAATATTCTATCAGTATTACCACAGAAACTCTTTTTCTGTTTGTATCTATTTTTCAAAGCGAATGTCATAGTGAATGAGCAAACCCACCATTATACTACCATCATTTTACAAATAATACTATTTTTAGTATTTTTTAAGCAAGAATGTAGTTTTTAAACTTTAAATATGGTGTGTATTCATAAGGATAGTGCCTATTTAAAAAAAACAAAAAAAAAAAAACCTTGCTTCGACTTTGGAGATGTGAGCTCCAGGATGTCTGCGGCCATTAAGTGTTCATGTACCCTGCCAGGATAGCCAGTACTTATGGAATTTGCCACTGCTCTGATGTCGCTATAGTGGTTAAACATTATATATCATTTGTTTTGTGTATATATTGGACAATTTTTGGTCTCTTTAATCTATTGTTTGTTCCAAGGCAAATAGTTTTGATAACTTTATATTTTTATATAACTTTAATGCTGTATCAGAGTTCTTCCTTTGTACTGTTGACTGAATTGCTTAGCAACTTTTATAATGGCTATTGTTGTTTATTAAACATTATTGTTCAATCAATACTATTTTGTAGAAATAATAGTAGGATTTAATAATCGTACTTGGTGTTTCGTGCTTAAAGGGATACTCAACGTTTTTTGGAAATAGGCTCCTTTTACAACTCCCCCAGAGTTAAACAGTTGAGTTTCACCATTTTCAAATGCATTTAGCCGATTTTCTGATATTTTGAAGGAGAAAAAATATACTGCAACAGGCTTATCTAATAGAGGGCTAATGGTAAAGTAGAGAAGCTAAGTTGGTGTAATAATGTAATGTACATAAATCACCATCAATAACACAGAAACAGAACAGTCTGCGTGTTATTGATGGTGATTTACATTACATTCTTACGCCAAGTTAACTTCACTACTTTACCATTAGCCCTCTGTTAGATAAGCCTGTTGCAGTTTTAGGTACGTCCCTGTAGTCATCCGTTTTTCCACTCCACGAGTGAACTTGGGGTACAGCTATTAATGGGGTTTCATGAGCTTTCACTATGAATCTCCCAGCGTGAGGATTTTAAAAAGGGAGATTCTTCCACGCCATCGTGAGTTATGGGCTGTCTCCCAACTGTTTAGTGTAGAGAGCGAACAATTTGATATTAAGATTTTCTCTTGTCTTGACCCTTTGATATATGTCTGACAGTATGCATATGTGTGTGTACATTTGCTCAGCCCTTGTAAACAAATGTATACTAGTATGTATTTACTTAAGGCTTGTTTTGTTTGTGTTGTGCTCACTTTTATATTCAAATGGTACTGTTGGCCTTGATTGTCTGCCTACATGCCTGATCATTCCTCGCTAATGATGCCACCACCCAAAGGCACGCGGCAGAATGGCAAAGATGACTACAGCCTCTGAACTTGTGTTTGTTATGTGAAGTTCGGTCATATTAATCATTCTGTCAGACAATGAGAGCAAGGCACCCATGGGGTAAAAATGAGACATGGCCCTCTGAAGCCGAGGGTTTTAGCAGAGTAAAAAGAAAAGAGGGGCTGTGCGTTTGACGCTTGTTATTATTTATCCAAACTCTGACGTGCGCTGCACTGACACCACCGCACTCTACAGGGGCACGCACGATTTCTCTTTTAGATAGTTTTAAGTGGAAACTGCACAAGGTGAGGATAGTGCAAGAGCAGCGCATTTAGAAGCTTATTCATCACATTTGTTCTCTGTGTCAGAAAGCCGTCTGCCCCAGAGAGCAGGAGAGCATGTGGATTTTGAGGTGTTATGCTCCAAACGAATTGGGCTCGCTGTAAGTGAGTCAGTTTTGTGTGTTTACATGTACAATACACGAATAATTATGAAAAAGAAGCTTATTATAAATAATTGATGACTCAATAATTGATGAGAGAGAGGCACAGAGAGTTCCCTTTTGTAAGAGAACTCCCGCTGCATCGATACTCAATGCTTTGGGAAATGCCTTCGGCATGTAGCGTCTGAAGTCAACTATGGAATCATTCCAATCTCGATTGGTCGAGGATCATTACGTCACTCGTGACGTCGCATGTGACAGTGATCCGGAAGCTATAGAAGGTCACAGGAAACAGGAAGTGTTAGCTTCTGGTCTTCAGCAAGCGTTCTGTCACACTGTCTTATTTGGTGTTGTCTGTCACTTGTATTGAGAAAGTATTATGGTGAATATTAAGGAGAAGCTATTCAGACAGTGTTTGTTCCCTTGACCACATTATTTGAGTGAGGGTGGCACACACGCCCTTTGTGTAGTTTGTCTTGGAGTGGAGCATGCAGGCAGAGCTCGAGGGCTCTGTCTGTGCTAACAGTGAAACAATGTCCCTGAGAACACTCCATTCCCGCCTGGCCATGTTCGATGAGACTGGCCAGGCTCATCCTCTCTGTGGATCAGGTCCCACGCCTGTCAAGGCAGTGCGGTGCTTACATTTCGAGGCTGCATACATTCATGGGGATTGCAAAGGGAGACATTTGCATCACATCAAAGAGACATTTGCATCACATCTCTCGCCTGACATGCTATCATCCCTGCGAGCTTCGGCTTTTCCCACCAAGCCCTGCCGTACAACATCGGCCATGGTTGGGATGGCACATATGGCGGCACGTCGCTCTGGTCTTTGTCTGCATACAATGGAGCTGTTGCAGGCATACCACACTGACCTCCTCAAGGAGGTGGAGGACAGTGGGGAGGTTGCCTTTGGTGACATCAGGGAGATGCGTAGAGTGGCTGACTTGTCTCTCCGTGCTACCAAAGAGATGGCACCTTGCCATCATGCCATATGATTGTTAAACAAATCAGATCCGAGGACTGGTTTGTAACGATTGAACTTAAGGATGCATGTTTTCTTATTTCCGAGGTTGCTTAGATTCAATTTTGGGGGAAAAGCTTATCAATATAGGGCAGATTACTAAGGCCTAGCCTTATCTCCTCGCACCTCTACAAAATTTATGGATGCAGCCCTTGCTCCACTGAGACTTCAGGGGATTTGTATCTTAAATCATGTAATCAGCTGTATCTTGAAGTTTTGTGGGCTTTAGTCCATCTGTGTTAGCTTTGAGCCTATTTTTATGATTGTGCACTCCTAAAAGTACACAAAACATGCTTCACCATGCTTCTGAGAATGACTTTGCTTCAATCAATCAGAAGTGAACACTTCCTGTTTCCTGTGACCATTTATAGCTTCCGGATCACCGTCACATGCAACGTCACGAATGACGTAATGGTGCTACACCAATCTAGATTGGAATGATTCCATAGTTGACTTCATACGCTACATGCCGAAGGCATTCCTCAAAGCGTTGATATTGATGCAGCGTCAGCATTGATAACGATGAAGGGAACGAGAGTTACAATAGTAACCTGAGACGATTTATGTTATGTTTATACTCCCCATTTTTTTTAAATAACACATGAACACATTGAACAAGATTTTCTGAAATCATTCTGACATGCTGATTTTAAGTATTCTTTGATAAACAGATAGATTAATAGAACAGTATTTATTAGAAATATATATTTTTAACATGTAAAAGTCTTTACTGTCACTTTCTCTACTTTTGATCATTTTTTGATGTATCCTTGATGAAACTAAAAAGTAATAAAATGTGCTTGGAATAAAAATATAAAAAATTTAATAAGCCAGCACAATATTATGGACATCTATATATAGCAAGCCAACTGATTACCTTGGCAAATTAGTATATTGCTAATAGATTAGCATGCTAACCTACACGTTTTTTTTACTTTCATATTTTTTTTAAACCATGCGTGCCTTGTGAAAAGGCGAAAATGTGTGCCAGTTAGGTTTACACCATTTCAGATGTTTAGGCTATATGACCTTACACTTTGTCAAATTATTGAGCATGTTAGTATTCACATATACGCCTTCATTTTCTGAATTTCATTAAGAATCTGAGAATGTCTTGCTCATTAAGACAAAAGGCTTTGAGCTAATGATTCAGTGCTTTTGTCCCCAGAACCTGTGCTTGTTTTAGAATGAAATCCTTCCTATCAACAGCTTACAAATATAATGAATTCCTTATTTCTACAAATCCATCATTGGTCTGTTAGCACTGGTCTTTAATGATTTGGCTAAAATGAGTAATGAGTAAATGCACAATGTCAAGAGGAATTCATTTTTTACTGACAGAACAGAATGGTTATGGCTTTAAAGAGACTGCTGATCATGTTTAGAAAGGAATTTGCTCTAATGCCCAGCCAGAATGTTGCAGACCAGATATGCTATGTTTTTTTCGCGATCAGCCAGATGTGCTGTATATTTAGGTGGGGTTAAATTGAAACATTGGTGTGTATTCCCTAGATGTCAAGGCACGGCTGACAGTTGCTGTAGGAGACGAGATGATTGATTACACCGCCTGCTCAACATATGGCGATATGTGAGATTCTAGCTCACAGGGTAACCACGGGTAGAAAAGTGATGCCTCATATGTTAAAAAAAGAGTTGGAAGATAAATGAAGAATGCCAAAATGGATTTCATTTATATAAATCTGCTGAGCTACTCTGTCTTCTATTTATAATACTGTGATTATCCTCTGTGGTAAGAATTTTGTAAGAATCACTGTTATCTTCTGACATAACCATAGATGACATTTTATATTCATACTTTAAGATAATCCAGCAATATTAGCAAATTTGGTTTATTCTCAGTGTGTAGAAATGTATCAGAAATCTTGCATTATTTGTTTATTTATTTGTTTATTCAGTTAAAGTCAGTGCTTTAATTTTCCAGACTCATTTTTGAATTGACAGAAAAGCTTTTTAGAGAAAGTAACTAATTGAGCAAAGTTTTAGAATTAGCAAACACTATTTTAAAAAATAACTTCATACTGGGATTGTGTATTTGGGAATTCACAGTCATACATTTATTCTACATCAACTGTCAACAACAACACAAAGTAGAACCCAAGCAAAATCCTGCTGTCATCATATAATTTTGAACTTTTATTTTTTTTTAATAACCAATGTTATCATAATTGAAGTTTTGTGTGGCGTTAGTCCATCTGTCTTAGCTTTGAGGCTATTTATATGATTGTGCAAAAAAAAGTACATAAAAACACAGATACTGTAAATGCATTCAGAACTTTTAATCTTATTTTTCTATTACAACAAGCCCAAAATATTGACAAACAGGGGGAAATCTCTTCTATATATCACTCCCTAACTTACTGGTTGAGATCCATGAACCTGTCAATTGCTTTTTTGTTTTATGTTTTGTTTTTTTAATATGATTGTTTCTCGTCCTTTCTATATTTTAGGAATGGTAAACTACAGTGAGGTTACAGGTTACCCACTGGTTCAGCACTGGAAGCTACGATCCATTATGTACCATGTGAAGCTCAATCAGTGGACCCTCTCCCAAGGTAAAACACCCTCACTCTTCCATTGATTTATATTGATCAAGTATTTACTACAAAACAAATGTATGACCTAAGCTTACAGTACATTCTGTGGTTAGGAAGAGGTTTCAGAGTAGCTGGCCATACTGTAACTTTTTTTGGTCTGAGAATGGAGTGATCTTACTGTGGAGCCCTCATGACAGATCAGTAGTGCTTGGTGGGTAGTGAAGCAAATCTCAATACCAACAAATATGGCTGCCTGGTGTAAAAGGCAGTTCTCCGTGCTTTGTTGATCCCAGATGGCGAGTGTGTTTAAAACCAGGGCACTTAAAGTCTTTTTTACTACCCTAGCTTAATATTTAGAGAGAACCAAAAGAAAAAGCCACCTGTTGGTATCAAAACATTATTCTGGGGTGCGTTTCCCGAAAGCATCGTTAGACAACTATGGTCGCAAGTTCCGTCGTTACCAATAGATTTCAATGGAAATTGCGACCAACTTGCGACCATAGTTGGCTAACGGTGCTTTTGGGAAACACACCCCTGTTTAAGCATTATGAAACGGCAACATTGACTCAATCAATGGCGTGGGTTTGGGGGTGGGACTTTATGTTTGACCGACCAATGGCAGATGGAACTTTCAGGAAACCAATTTGAGAACCTTCATTATTTTTTATTTTTTTCCAATTGGACGCTAGTGATGCAGAAATTACACAATTTGGCATCAAAGAAGACAAAAAGCAACCTTCAAAGATGGAAAAAGTTGGCATTGTTTTGGCACTTTAGTTTCATTTTGGCCACATATTTTCACTGCGAAGGCATTTGTTTAATTTGTTTTAGGATACTGTATATTTAATGAGGAGATGGCAGATCCCAAGTGCAGTTCTAAAAAAATACTCTGTATTAATGAATGGTATGACTGGCCTTTAAAATTTGATTTACTTGCTCTTATTGCTTGCACCAGTTCCCCTCTCTTCTCATCACATTACCATTAAAGGATTCATTTTTCATGACTGAGTAGTGGTAAAAATTCAATTCTGATTTTTAATACTTTTTTTTTACCCTCCCTTTTCTGCATCTTATCACTTGAGGTCATTTTACAAACCTGGACATGAAAGTTGTGAGAGAAAGCTGAATATGACAAAGGCCTTATTTTCTCAACATTATTGGCCAAATTTTGTCATTCAGTCATTGTGCTGAAATATTGGACCATTCTTCGAATACCCACATGAAACATTTCTATGAAATGAATAACATTTTTGTTAACTTGCAAACCACTAAATTCTGCTGTCTACCAAACTTTTCAGAGGTCTTCAATACTTTTGCAAAAGAGCATGCAAACAAGTACTTTATATTCTAAAGTACCGCAGGGAAATTCAAATTCTTACATTTAATTTTATGATGCATATTCTGTTTTGAAAAAAAGCAGTACAAGTTTTTAAAAGGTCAGACATCAACCTACACAAAAGCACTCAATACCTCTACTCTACAGGCCTTGTTGTTTATCCTCCCTTTGTTTCCCCAGATAGCGTTTCACTCCGCACACTGACAGATCATGTTTTTACTCTGTCTCTTCCCACATTCTTTGTTTTGACATTTTAACTGCACTGTACTATGTGTACTGTAAATGTATTAAAAACCACCATTTGGCAATACTGCTTTGAATACTTAAAGCAAATTGTAGCTGCACTGAAAATCAACATTTATTAGTAAAGCTTAGTAATCTTCATCACAGCTCAATTAATTTGGAATATTTTCTCTTGTTTGATCTAGTATGCAGCTTCTGCTTTTAAATGAGATTTAAATTGAATTTAAAAGTTTAATGCGATTCTCTGAAGCCTCCTTCTTTTACCTTTTTTACTTCAGCTTTCAGCTCAGCAATTCATTCAATGGATGGGGCTACCCTGCGCAGTGACTTTGTGTCCATTTTAAAAGAGTTTGGCAACCATTTTATCCAGGAGGCAGTGTATGGCTTTGAGGAATCCTGTACCATATGGTATCCCAACAAGCAAGTCCAACGTCAGCTGTGGTTGGAATATCAGGATATCAGCAAAGGTAAGCTTAACAAATATATTCATTTAAAAGATTTAATTTTATGGTTTAGATTATATTACATATATTGCATCGCATTCACTTATAATGAAGGTTAATATACTGTGCAAATGAATGTTGTGTTATATTTTCAATTGTAAGACTAATTGTAAAGTTATTTATTCATAACAAGTAATCCTGATATGCATTCTTCAAATGTTCATGTTCTTTATGTAACATTTGAGTTAGTTCTAAATGTCATGCTAAAAGTGTTATCTTATTGATAAATCATGTGTTATGCACGAAGACGCATTGGTTTTAAACATGGTTACCCTTGGTTAGTGAATGATACCCATTGTTTTTTATGCTTTAGGATGCACTTTTTTATTTTATCAGATAAACATTTAAAAATGCTGTGGTGATAAACAGAGCAAAAATATTTTGCCTATCCATAAATTATGTTAAAAACAAATCAAAAAATAATACTGGATAATACTGGAACAGTGATTAAAAAAAAAAAGACTATTGTCTACATGTGCAGATAGTAGTTTGGCCCAGTGCACCTAAATTATGGTTTTGCCAGAATAAACTCCATTTTGAAGAGGATGTGGACAGGAGCTGAGGAAGTAAAACTCAACACAGCTCATGGGAGGTTGGTCACATCTGTTCAGCCAATAAAAGGGGGCAAGGGCAGATGTGAGAAGGCTGGCTGGCTAAAGCTGAATGCAGGCCAGCGCTGCTCCGTACTCAGGAGGCCCCTGGGCAGACTCACCTAGTTTTTATGCTTCAGCTCCACTCAGCTGAGTCCATAAACATGAATATGTACAAGGTCGGTTAGGACTGAACTTATTTGGAGAGAAAACAGAAGTGTGACGTTAACAGAACTTCTGAAGATAGACTAGACAGTCTAAAGAATGACTCAGCCATAAAGGTTTTAGGTTTCTATGCTTATGTCTAGTATATTGACAATGTGCCCTTGGGCATTCATGAAATAGCAGTGGTGTGAACATGAAAAAAAATGCATTGTGATAGGCATTTCTACGAAAACTGTGAAATAAGTACTAAGGTCATCCTACTAGGCATGCTAGAGGCCTCGAACTGTTCTCTTCTATTCGTAATGAAAACACAAGGTAAAGGGGATGAGAACGAACAAGGTGAATGACAGCCAAATGAAAGGTGTGGGTGCTCTGCAGTGTGATAATCACCCAGTCGTTGGGGAAGTGTCTTTTGTTGGGAGTTAGAAAATCTATATCCAAGGTGTCAGTGAGTACTCCATTAATGTTCTGCTAAAAGCTTTTTGTGGTACTGATGGCTATGTGGTAACAGTAATGAACAAAACTTGCATATAGGCAAGGATAAAAAAATGCACAAAGGCCTATTATATGCAGGTAAAAAAAGTTAGAAAACAGCTTTACTAAGGCATGGCAAACGTTTCAGTCACAACATTACGTTCTTCGGTGCCTAATGATATGCAGAGACAATTGCAATATGATTTTCTTCTCAGTTGTGCTTTGAATGTGATTTTTGGTGGGCTGGTGTCACTACTAAACTTCTTAACAACTGTACCCCTTAACTGTCACCGTCCCACAGGTGGGGCGTTTGCCATTCTATTTTTAAAACAATAATATCTTAGTAAAAACCTTATGTAATATTGACAAACTTTATAGCATTTGAAAGCTTACAATCTCTAGTTCCCTTTCAGTCGCTCACGTTCGACGTGACGACGTTAGGGGATCACTTTAGGGAGACCTATCAACTTCGAGTTTCTAAAGAACCGAGACGTTTCTGATTTTCAAAATAAATTACAGAGGAGCTGTAATTTATCAATTTGCAACAAGAATGTTTTTATACTCATAATGCGTGTTCAGACCTTCATTTTGAAATAGCAATGAACATGAAATATCATGAAAAAATGGTAGAAACCACAGTTTGCTTTCATGCCAAGAGTTCAAAAGATAGAATCCATTCAATTATTTTAGAAAAAAAAGGTCTGAAAATGTTTTAAATATAAAGGAAAAAAAAATCGCCGGTGTAATGTGGCAGTAAGCTATAACAACGCACATGTTCTTTTTTGTTTTTCTTTGAGGTTGAATTCACATCAAAATCTGACAAACTTCCCATACTACTTCTAAATAGGATGTCGACTTCATACATTTTATGAAAATTGTGGAAATAATGGTTCAGATCACTCAAAACGCATATGGAAATTGAGGCGCCCTTACTGTATATGGGCAGTAAAGCCTGTTGTGACCTAGTGAAAAACTTTGGTACTGCGCCTAAACAAAATCTTACTGAAAGCTATTTAGTTTAGATATCAATCTAAAATTTTAAACACAACTTGTTCAGATTTTTGGCTTTGATTTTGGATTTTGATTCTGCAGTTTTTGAGTAGCCCAAGTTTTGAAAATATACATTTTATATAAAACATTTTCCATAATCTCAAACTTCTATAGCTGTTTTCTGTTTCACTTTCTTAATTTATTTCACTTCTACAAAAATCTGCCAAATGTCTTCTTTAAAACAAGACCAATCTTTAGCATTCTTGAATTACAACCATTTAAGTTCAAAATGTGCAATTTCATGTCTATTACTTACCAGACTAGATTCACCAACTTAGCACTAACATGCAAAGACCAGCCTGGGCAAGAATGGAAATATATGCCGGTCTTTTCAGCTGGGGTAACAACTTATGCATTAATTGCACTAATTTATCATTTTGCTTACAATTTATGCAAAGCAACTTTGGATATATGCTTATTATTACACTGGAGCAACCTGAGGTTAAGTGTCTTGCTCAAGGGCACAATGGTGATAGCTCAGAGAGCACACATTCTGGGATTTGAGTCAAAATAAGTGTGTAGTTTGGTAGTAAATCAAGAGGCACTTATCCAAACATTGTATAAAAACCATTTAACCACTAATTAGGCTATTATAAAATAGGGAAAGTGGCAATTACAGTAGTTCATATTCATATACTTCACATTTACATGTGGTAATAAAGGACAAGAGTATTTGGTAGCAATTTGGTACTAATTCGGTTAACTTGAACTGTGAATGTACATACTTCTACAGCATTTATTAATCTTAGTTAATGTTGATTTCAACATTTACTAATACATTATTAAAATCAAAGATTGTATTTGTTATAACATTAGTTAATACACTGTGAACTAACTTGAACAACCAATGAACAACTGTATTTTTTAAACTAACATTAACAAAGATGAATAAATATTCTAACAAATGTATTGCTCATTGTTAGTTCATGTTAGTTAATACATTTATAATGTTAACAAATTAGCCTTTATTGTAGGCCTAAAGTGTTACCCAATATTTGTACATTAATGAGAGACTGACGAAGATACTGGATTGAGATCTTGCACAATAATAATAATAATGATAATTTAATGTAATAGTAGCATACAGATTTATTTCTGTAATTTATGTTGTGTGATGATTGGATATGCGTAAACTTTTCAGCATTTATTTGTACTATAGCCTTTTGGTTACCAGCCCAATTCAACACCTCAGACTGTTTGTCAATTTGCAAGTAGCACAAAGCCTGCAAATGCAAATTGACAAACAAATGCTTATATTTTGTGTTGAAACAGACACATTCAAAGCCATCCACCTTTACACTGGTAGTTTTTGGTATCTTAGATAAAGTCAGATAAATAATGGCCCTCCTATAGCTCCTGTTTCGGCCTAATAACTTGTTTCCCTTGGTCGAATCAACCACGTGGCCTTCTTCCCAAGGACATCACCATTCATAAGCTTTATGACAGATGGTTTTAAATCAGTTTTCCTACCTACTTCCTGCCTATTCTTCATTTTGCCAGCCTCTGACATAGACATCCTATAATGGAGTTAAACGTAGAGCTGAAACCAGCATTTAATGACATTTACATTTGTGCCACAAATGAGTGGAGATCTGCGATCGTGATCATCCGAGTCCATGCAACTGACTCTGTGAATGAATCCATACGCTGGGTGTTAGGCAGCTGCTTGTGGACTGGGCTGAGAATAAGAACAGACACAGGGCAGGGTTTTAATACCCCCTGTGTCTCAGCTAAAGGTCCTGCTCTTTGGATATGGATAATGAGCTCTCGGGAGACTCTGGTAAACCATATTGCCCCAAATAGCACAAACCTTCCGCAACTGAAGTGTGCCACCTAATAATTTTTGAATGTTTAGGGGGAAATGTCTACCACACAGCTTATGAATATTCACAATTCGGCTGAAGGAAATTAAAATAGTTGAATAATGCCTCAGCAAAAAATGATGTGAAACAAACTAATTGGTATTTCATTTGGGAATGTCAAACATTTATGAAAGGCTTTGAGTTACTGCTATCAGTTTTTGCCTTTTTTATTTTATTTTCAGTAAAGAAAATCCCTAATTAATTGATTTATTTATGGTTCTTTTTTACTATTTTTGAGTAAATGTTTATGTGTATAGTTATAATTTGAAGAGGTAAATTGATATTTTCGAATCATACTATCAAAAAGAGCATCAATCCAGTTTTAAAAGTCATCTTTAATAAAGAGCAAGTGTTTGAGATAATGACTCCCTCTCTTTTGAAATAGATATCTTTCTCTCTGCAGTCATAATGTGCATTCGATTGATATGAGCATTGCCGTGTGTCTGCAAGAGTAGAATGGACTGAGGTTATTTGTTAATATATCAGTGAAGATGCACTCTGGACTGCTCACGAGCAGATTAAAATACTCTAGAAACACATTTGTAAGTTTTTAATGCATCTTTGGTTTTGAAACTATAAGAGCTTTATAGTTTAAAGATCGGATTGATTCACTCCAAACTTTTATGTCGACTAGGTATTTAAACTTTATTGCAGTCTCGTCTAATGCTCTTGCAAGATTTGCAGAGATATACCTGCAAAATGGCTTTTTGAGCGTCAGCAATACTAAGCATGTAACATTTGACATGATCAATATTTTATTGATAGTAGGACCAACTCAACATCATAATGTTCTGAATTGAAGAGATGAAATATAGATTTTACAGACAAGCTGTGCTAAAAAAAACTGGGCAGCAAAAGACACAAGAATTGTTTTTATGACGGCCATGTTCTCACCTCCTCCATCTCCTACACGATACGCATGCTATATTTTTATCTCTCTGCAACTACATGTTCTCTCTCTCTCTCTCTCTCTCTCTCTCTCTCTCTCTCTCTCTCTCTCTCTCTCTCTCTCTCTCTCTCTCTTTCTCTTTTACTCTCATCTTTCTATTGAGGTGGGAGGATAACACCCAAGCACGACTTACCTACTGTATAGCAAGCAGTAGCAAGACATGAGAATTTTAAGGTGTTTTAATGGCCAACAAAATGGACAACAGTAACTTTAAAAGCATGACGTATTTGAGCTAAGGAATCAGAGGAAACAATATTTTTGTTTCTAGCACTTATGGTTCAAAAGTTTTTAGCAATAACATGAGTGAAACTTTGGACAGTTGATGGGACTAGAGGGATTGAGTAAGAGATTCCAAATTTGCTATGATGACAGTTCAGACTGTCCTCTATCAGTGTGCCACATTTCAACTTTCCCATAATTGGTTCTTTGGACTGCCATAGACTTCCAGAGCAGAAGAATAAGAACAAGAACACCAATGATTTCAATAGGTGCCTACGCACAACAAAAAAACGTTTCTTGAGCACCAAATCATTAGAATGATTTCTGAACGATTATGTGACACTGAAGACAGGAATAAATTCTTGTCTGCCATCACAGGAATAAATTACATTTTAAAACAGTTTTACCACAATATTATATTATTTACTGTATTTTTGATCAAATAAGTGCAACCTTGGAAAGCATTTGTATGATGTCATATAGAATTGTTTAATTATGTGAAAAACTCTCAGAGAGCGAGATCTTTTGTTGTAATTAGTACAATGGAATATGCATAAAACGTTTGTCAAATTTCTTCAGGGAAAGAAGACTGAATAAAATGAGCTTTTTATTATTTAAATATTTGCATTTGTTAGAATTTAAATGCAATTATTTTTTTTTTTTAAAAAAAGGGCACATTTATAGGCAGAACTGTATATGAGTATGAAGAAAAAGAGCGAGCTGATTAAAAGATGGGAAGGGTGTAGATCTGCTCTCTTGGCCTGACTGTCAGAGGAGCTCCCCGGAGCTGAACATCTGCAGGGCAGGAGCTCAATGCCTGCAATGGTGCAGGAGCTTGATGAATGAGCTCTGGGTGCTCTGCTGTAAAACAATTCAAATCAAAGGAAAGCATATGTCTTCACGTACTGAATATCTTCATTGGGGGTTACAAATTGGACATCTGAAATATTATAATCTAGATAATATCCTGTGGGGTTCATAGCAGGCTCAGATTTTTGACTTGTCATACAAAACGCTATTGTGGCGGCAGGACGAGGCTGAGTGACGTGAGGCGGCCTCGCGCTGCTCTTACTTCACTCGGCCTCGTCCTGCTCGCCACAGCTATCAATGAGCTCCGACAATGAGGTCACCATATTAGATGAGCTGGACCTTTATGAAGGCAGACCAGAACGGATTTCTGTGTACGTCATGCATAAAAACCAATTGTGTATAAATTGCCCCATTAAATCGAATGTGACCATTTAGGTACGAATAGATTAATGAGAGCTCATTCATGAAAATGATTTACATAGAAATTTGTTCTGCTCATGTTTCGTGAATAAGGGTTAGATGAACAGAAATTTCTCATTAACAGAATAACCATCAGAGCCATGCACTGTGTATTAGGTTAGTGTACATGCTTCCGGCACGTTACCCCTGGCGCTTACGCAGGCCATGCATTTTTGAGTCCTGAACGTTGCTGCACCATGCCAACCACACCAAACCCCCCCCACCCACACTCCTCCCAAAAAAAGAAAATCTTGTTTGCAGTTATAATACATTATAATACAATACATATAATACATCTTCACATTTTCAGCTAAGTTAAGAAGATTTTTTTATTATTTATTTATTTATTTATTTATTTATGAAGAGAAATATAGAGAAAGGACAGGAAATGATCAATGATGAGATGGGAAGGGAATGGGATCAGTAAATGTCACTACCACAAAGCAGGCATATTTTTCTCAGTTCTTCAGGCTTCAAGACACACATTGTAAGTCCTCTTTCTGTGTGTCAGTCAACAATCAATCTCGATATTGCCCTTATCTGGGAATGAGAGCGCTCAGAGCTAAACTAAAGCTAAATATAAATCTGCCGTGCTCACCAAGACTTAATCGACCTTAGGGAGAAGTATTTTAGCCATGAGATCATAACCAGCTTCAAGCTTTAAAAAAACATCTAAAGTCTCCGCTCATGCCTGTTTAGTGTGATATTTGACAACTTGTTGGCTCTTTTTAAGAAAAAAAATCCCTTTCTCATCCATAAAGGCCAGCGAATCAATGACGTTATTACATTTTATCCATAAGAAAAGAGGAGGGTATAGTTCTGAATAAGGAGTTTAAAAGCCTAGAGGACATTCCCATGAGAAAACTTTAGTAAATTTGTTCCAAGCCTTGCATTGTTTTCTTTTGACATTCCCTATTTCCCCATTGATCTTGTTAGTGCTCCCGAAGAATTGAGAGAAGTGGACCGAGGTTTGGTTAGTTAGAGGTCGTAACCTTTAACCAGAGGTTTGATTTATTAGACAGAAAAAAAATAATGAAATAAATGCATAACAAGATGCCATCACAATGACAGTATACATTTATCAGAACTGTCGAGGATAACACAAGAATGTTGCAAAACTTAACCATTCACACGACACCGTTTTCAACTAAAGACTGAAATTTTTTTATGCATTTTGGCGATTCATTTACACGGCAACACCATTATTATACCATTATTGCCCCTGCGTACAGTACATTACAAAAACTCGGATTTATGAAAACGTTGACCTCATACACGTGTTCAGTCAGACCTCACAATACTGGCTTGGCATGCATAATACAGTTTAGTTTTGACACTGTTGTCATATTTTCACAAAAAAAAAAAAAACGTAAAGGAAAAACCGTTTCCGTTTTTAGTTCATCGTTATCGTGCAAAGGCAACCTTGGACTGTCCTTCAAAATGAAGAGCAAAACCAGGGACTCTCTGGATCTCTAAACAAATGCTAAGAATGGATTTCTCCTTGGCATTTGAATGCATGTGGTTGATTATGGTCACGCTTTCTCCTCTTTCACTCTTTTTTGACTTTATTTAAAATGAAGATGACCCACAGAACAAATTGTTGTGTTGCTTTGTATATGATCAGATTATATAGGCTTCACTCCAAATCACACTTTTAAGAAATATGGAGATTTAAAGAGATTCCCTGAACGTTATGATATCATGAATGAATGAGGTGGGGTTTGTTGAGAGTGGTTTTTTTTTGTTTTTTTTTTTTATCTTAAGACTTCACTTTGTACCTATATCAGTTGGTGATTACCTTGCATTTCCTTTTGACTAATTGTCTGTAGGTCTTAGGTTGTTTTTGCTTGATTTGTCTGCATACATAAATTGTATGAATGTTTTGAAAGTTTATTTATTCTTTTACAGTATCTGCTTTAATTAGATGTCAAATTATTTCAGCTAAAATATTCTCCTACACAGAAATGTTGTTCTATATCAGATCAAAGGAGCAATAAACTGATCTTTTTACAGCTTATAAATAGTGTATTAACTGCAATTTATGAGCAAGAAAAAGTCTGGATGTGAGTCTATGCTTTGCGAGTCTATGTGAGACTTTAAAAATGAATAATGCGCGTGTGTGTGGTGTGTGTGTGTGAGTGAGTTTATGTTGGGATGGTTGATTTGTTGTGCTAAATGAAGAGTGATGAGCAAGGTGTGCAAGGCTTTTTATCAAGGCCTCTAGTGCTTTGAAGTGTGTCTTATCAACACAATCCAGTGCTGTGATTGGCTGACACTGATCCATAGTTCTTTGGTTCAGCTGTTGCACTGTGAAAATGGATTTCCATTGGCATTCCTTTGCTCCTAGGCAAAAAGATGTCTTAAAATGTGTGATGTAAGACAGTATTGAAAGGTAAGATTAAAGAGCTCGAGGCAGCACAAAACAAACCATTTATTTAAGCCAGCGTTTCTCAGCTAATTGATGGAAGATGTGGCTTTGAAAAACAACTTTTTGTTGTTGTTTTTTTTCCCTTTTGTCTTGCTACATTTACTTTCAGTCAGAGTTAAGATTTTTCAATGTTTTCAATAGATGCCTATACTCACCAAAGCAGTATTTATTTTATTTTTTAAAAAATCAGTAAAACAGTAATGTTGTATTACATTGTGTATTACAATATGCAATTATGAGATAAGTAAAAAAAAAGTACATACTATGTAAAAATTGTGTCATAATTTAATTTTAATGTGATAATGTTTAACTTCTGTTATAAATGTGACTTGTTTGGCTACATTTGGACCTATGACTTAGTGTGTAAATTTTTTTCGATGTCTTAATTATGGGCCGACAAAAATAACTTTGAAGAAGGTCATTTACAATCACAAATGCAGCTGCAATGCCGGGTTATATTGGGTTGATTGGTAATCAGCAGCTTTAAAGAGGCGAGCATCGCTATTTGAGTTCAACAGAGTTAAATGTATTGAGAGGAACCGTCTCAAAAATAATTACTTCATATGCCGAAAGTACAAAGTGCATCAGGAAGCAAACTGTGGTTGCAAGTGGAATCTTACCGAGATATATTTAAAAAAAAAAGACGCTACCTAGCATAGTTGTTAAATGTCACAGTAGCCTCAAAGAATTTCTCAGAATTCAATCAGCAAACTGTGACCCTGCTAAACAAAAACTACATTGTGATCTAGAATTTATAGCAGTACTGCCATTCAGAAACCTCTTGACTCTGAGTCCGAGTTTGCAATAACCTGTCTCATAACCTAACCTGGACCAAAATGGAAAACATAATATGGTCTGATAGGTCATCTTTCACACACTTTCCAACATCTGGACTGGTATATGTGTTGAGGAAACCAAAAGATGGCCACAATTACCAACTGTTACACACAATGGAGGATCTATAATGGTATTGCCTTCAAACTCATGGAAGTCCTTTGGTCCAGTAATTGGTTTGCATGGTTGTACAGTACAACAGCAATAGTCATATAAGGCCATCTCATGCAACAACGTGCAAGCTGAAAACACCATTCCCATCTTGGCGGTCCCATATTCCAGGAAATATGTCCCAATATAAGTTCAAAAGTGGTTTGATCAATGCCAGGTCGCTTTCAAACACCTTCAAGCTGTTCGAAATATGACTTAATGTAATGTAGGGTGGTTCCACAGTGCAAAAGATTTGAAATAGGCTACTGTATATATATATATGAAGAGTTCAGATGCAAAAGCCTCTAAGTGCCATTTGAAATTTTCTTCTAAAATGATCATTTTTATCAAGCTTGTATATTTAAGTTCAGTAATTTCACTTAAATGGCAATGAAGATTACCTATTAATTGTCATTTAAGTGAAATTACTGAACTTAAATATGCAAGCTTGATAAAAATGGTCATTTTAGAAGAAAATTTCAAATGGCATTTAGAGGCTTTTGCATCTGAACTCTTCATATATATATATATATATATATATATATAGTATATTATATATCATCATTAACATGATTAAATAGCTGAATATTTAAAGGAAGACCTTTTAAACCAGTAATAAATCTGAGATTAGGTACAGAATGCTAATTTAGGTTAAAGGGAAACTGTCGTCCGATGTTTGGTGCTGATGATCACAATCAGTGTCATAAAGGTCCAGCCACCCGGCAGATCTCTGCTAATTTAATCATAATGAGCGCCGCTGATTCTTCTTTCCAAATTAACAAGGGGATTTATATCTTTGTGTCTGACTTAAGCCACCTAATGGATGCCCTAATTAATACAGAGCAATAAAAACAGGGCGGCAACTGGCTGAGAGCGGTAGTTGCGGCGGAGAAAAAGAAAAAAAAAGTGGAAGAAATGAAAGATCAAGAAATATATATAGCCTATACATATATTTTGCTCTTCACTCCCTAACCTCCATTATGTGCTTGGATGCAGCTAAATTGCCCCCTGCTGGTCGCTATCGGTACTCAGTTAGTGAAAGGATTGAGCTTCAGATGACTGTCCAGTCCCAACGTCCCATTTTTAGAGAGTCTGTTGACTTAGTGGAGTCAAGATATTAAGATACTTAAACTATCACTCAAATTGTAATCTGACATGAAGATTATTGTAAGTAGATCACATTTATTAAGAGATGACATATGTGGAAATCAATGTGTTTGAAAAACAGGATTATTTCCCACAATATCGTCGCACTAGTCCACCATTCCCTGCAGACTATGTTTCTCCATCCCAATAACTCCTGAATTTGGATACATGTTTGAGCATTGTTGTTTGTGTGGGATGTGCATCACAGCATGTACGAGCCAACACACAGCTGGTGTTAATGCCCGGACGAGAGTGGGTGTCATATTCCAGAGCTCAGGGTGGTGCCAACTGACTTCATTAGATCTAGTGATAAAGCGCGCCCAACGCTTTCTCTGCCAATCTCTGATTTCTGACAGATAGCCATCAGCTGTGAAAAACTGGAATCTTTAATGACACCGTGACTCAGCTGATTACCTAATTATGCGTTATGCAAGAATGTAAATTGCGCTCATGCAAATCTGATGTTTGAAGGGTGTGATTTGCATTTGTCATGTGCTTAAAGGGATAGTTCAACTAGAAACACAACTTCTGTCATCATTTACTCGCCCTTAGGTTGTTGCAAAACTGTAAGACTTTCATTTGTGGAACAAAAAAGAAGATGCTTAGCTGAATGTTTACGCAGCTCTATGCTTCTATGTTGATAAGATTTTTTAAACCCCCATTGATTTGCCTTGAAACATGCAGCATTATTCAATGTGTTGATGTCATTTCCACTGAAAGAGGAAGACAGGGAAGGACATATCGAACAGCTCCTCCCCTCTTTTAAAATAGCCAATAGCGTTTAGTTTACATCACAGATTGGCCAGAGCTGTTGAGCTCACTAAAGATGCAGTTTCTTTCTAATCTATAAACATTTCTCCTCCTAATGTGCTCCATTTCACTTTAAAATACAGCATTCAATGCAAAATTCAGATGGGTTTGATCCGTTATCTGGTATGTGCTGACTCGCGCATATGATCCACTCTGTGCTATTGTGTCTCTGGACCAGAGCAGATTGTGTGTGCTGTTCATGTGATGCTGACGTGAAAATAGACTTTATTTGCCCTGATGGAAACCATATTTACGCAATCTGAATCGTTCCCTGTCCCCGCTATAGTGCACTATGTGCCATTCACCATGTAGAAAATAGTAAATGTGTGAACAAGTGACCAATTTTAGCTGCAGCTTTAGCGTCTATTTATAATGTAGGAGGCAGGATGCTTTAGATTCTAGAGAGTATTTGATTAGACAGAAGATCTGAGTTGCAGAGTGATCTCATCAAAATCATTGATCCATATTGGCGGAGGTGAGAGACTGTATGTTTTGAATGCTTATATCTTCTAAATGTGAATTTTAAATTGTTTTACCATTCATACCTAAAGCCAAAAAACTTCCATTTTGATTTCATGGGGAATTTAATGTTTTTGAAAGAAGTCTCTTTTCCATGATTAATGAGACAGTGCTTCCCTGCCATCGACGGAATTCTCTAGACCAAAAGAAATCTCCAGACCAAAAGATGTGTGAAGAAGCAGCAGAAACAAGTGATAGCAGACGCATATGTAAAATAGCTGACATATTAACATTATACAGCATGTAAATCGCAACTTCCTAACGTTACCACACAGTAATGAATCCGATCTAGATTTAATCTTTGACAAAAACAGTTTTTTTTCCCTCTTTTTGCTCAAATTGTTGCTTTCAAACTTACCCGCATTCAATTGTTGATAAAACATAGTAATTAAAACGCATGAGGCTAGAATTGGACAGCTTTTTGTTTGTTTAAAAAGCAGAGGGTTTGTTCTTTCTTTTGATATTGCATGTTCTAATATTCATACAACAAAATATTCTGGGGGCCATGAAACTGGAAACTAGAATAGAATTCATTCAAAAGGCAGCATAATTCACTGATGGAAACGTTTGACATCTACAGTTTTAAATTTCAAATGTTCTCTGTGCCAGTCCTACATTGCTTAAATCAGAATAGTGTAGTCCTGGAGATTCATAACAATACTAATGCTATAATGGTTCCTGTCTCTCTGTGTGCTGTTCGGAGTGTTGTCTTGTTGTGACTTGTCATTGTTTCTGACATCATGATCAGTCAGTCTTTATCTATTTTTAAGCTCTGTTCTTTGAACGATATTTTGAAAAGTGTCTTGCTGAAAGTTAGTCTGCTGGGCTTTCCTTTGAAGGGCACAAGTAAACATTATAGTGAGTCTGAAGCCATTTACTCGGATTGATCAGTTTGTCAATTTTGTTGTCTTTTTTTCTGAAAGTAAGTTGGTGACTCAAGAGGAGTTTTTCAGTTAACAGTTAACTTTTGTCTTGTAGACTTTCAATATATTAAGCATTTTATAATAATTGCTCAAATTGACGAACATTATTATTATAAGTGAAATTATAGTGAAATTACATTTTCATTTTGGTGGAAAAAATCAGTTGGTTTTTGGTTTATACATGATCATACTTGGATCACATTTGGCTTTCTGTTTGTCAAAGTCTCTTTGGAAATTAAAAACATCAGAATGGAATTGCCTTTGAAACAGTTCTGTCTTTTATGCGCTGTTTCAACCACTCACATGGTGCTTATCGTTCTTATTTTTAGTCCAATTTTTCTGAAGCATTTATCTAAAACAGCACTTTTCCAGGGAGCCAGAAGAACCTAGAAGTGTTGTCGTCGAGTCTGTTTGTAAACAGCAATTTCATCTATGCAAGGCAGCAATTATAATAAAGCTAAATGGCTGTTTGAATTGAATTTTAACCGTTTTACAACATTTCAATGGAAGTGTTGAGGATCTTTTCATACCAGTGTTGTCATACATAATTTGGCTAGTATTCTCAAGAGAACTAGACATTCAATGGATATACAGTAGCACGAATTGTTGTTGCATATCACCTGAAGTATACAATACAGTTCAATTGTTCGAAGTCAGGAAGATTTTTCTGTCTTTTTTAAAGCAACGAATACTTTTATTCAGCAGACACATTAAATTGATCTACTGTAACAAGAAAAAACATGTAAAATGTATAGCTTCAAAATATCTGATTTTTTTTTTTTTTTTTAAACAGCATTGATTGTAATAAAAAACAAAACAAAAATTCTACAAAAAATTATGAAAAAAGCTAAAAATTCAGCTTTTCCAAATTCCATCACAGGAATAAACTACATTTTGTATCTCAAAAAACGAAACCGTTAAAGAAAACAGTTATTTTTAAATTGTAATAATAATTCGGAATTTAACTGCAGTTTTACTGAATTTTTGATTGAATAAATGCAGGCTTGTTGAGTAAAGGGACTTTCAAACAATCTTAACAACCCCAAACATTTGAAAAGTAACGTATATTATTATGTCTAGGCTGTAAAAACATGGTTTTGATATTATTAATCATCTGCTTTTGAAGCATATTGTACACAACGGTCACCCTTATTCAGATTTGAGTAGTTATTTTCATCTTTCTCCTCCTCTTTTGTCTTCTTCTTCTTCAGTTACATATTTTTTCCAAACTTCCCAAGCTGCCTAATGGTAAATGCTTCCTTAGAATTTGGCTAAAAGAAGGTATCTTAAATAATCTAAAAACTTAAACATCCTTCCCAGCTATGGAAATGATGAAAATGATGGGGGAAAAAAACAAAAAAAAAACATGCAAATTGGGTATTCTAAACGAATTTTTTTTCCTCCTTTGCAATGATTATAAAAATGTATTCATCATTTCTGTGAATGACCTCATTTGCTTATCGATTTGAGAATAGCTAATGGATATCAGCATTGCATTCTGCTTGAGACAAAGAACAATCTCTATTTTCATTATGTAATTTCATATGATAACATGCTGTGTCTCACAATGTTACCTTATCTCTCTGCTATTGGGTCCAGTGAGGATTTTATTGCTTCTTTATGCCTTGTCGCATTCAATCATCCTATTGATATTGTGAATGGATTACCGCACTCCAAATACAACATACTGCAGCCTCATCTGAGCTGTGGAATCTTCAGTTTCGACCCTGAGCCATAGGCGATTTTTTTTTTCTCCCAGAGGGTTTGTGTGTGTGCGTCACTCTTCATAGCATTAATAATTAATGTGTTTTTTTCCCCATATACACGAGTGGGTGTCGGTGCAGCTGGGGTCTGGTATCCGCTGAGGTAAAGACACTCATGGATATACTTTGGCATTATTATAGCAGAGGGACTATTGGAAAGGGACTGTTAAATAATGTATATTTGCCCGCTCACTCTTTTCATCCACCTCGTGAGTTTAATAGTGCAGAGCCTGTGGGTGGGATGGAAAACACATGTCAAAGTCTCCGGCAGGCGTGATTTGATATATATATAACGTCTTCTTCAGTATTATTACTCTCCGCAGAGTACTTTGGGATGATGATTAAGTAAAGTAGTCAGTCATTTCGCTGTATGCTTATACTTACTGCAAGCTATAGCTATGTTTTCCCTGTGTAAGCAGAGAGAACAGCAGGTGTTGCTGTAAGCATCGGACCGCCTGTAATGTCTCAAACAGCCAAGGGATTTGGCTCTGAATTCGGTTAGCACGTCTCAGATGTGTCAAAATGTGAAAATCATGCTGTTTTTCCTTAGGGCAAACTGAGACTATCACTGATTTAGCAACCCTGCATTATGATTTCACCACATTTTCCTTTTACTGAACAGCTGATCATCTGTGCTGGGTAGTAAGTAACTGATATGTGTAATCTGGATTACATAATCAGATTCCAAAAAATAACTACTTGTAATTAGATTATATATCAGCAACAAGGTGCACCCCTTTAGCCGTGACTTATTCAATAGCCTTGAGTACCTTATTACTGTTATAAAACGGTTACCACAAAATATAAATATTAAAGCCAAAAAATATGTATCAATGCAACTTTCATGAACTTTTCCCTTAGATGGCAGCAAACACTGTCTTTATGAGTGAGTCACTCAGCAGCTTAACCTTTCATTTTGAAAGGACATTTAATTTTATTTTTCCCGGGAAAAGACGGAAGTGACAAATGCTTTGACTGTCAGTGTCATTGCATGGGAAAACATATGTTTACATTGCTAAGAGTGGTTGCTAGAGGTGTGGTGTAGTAATACACAGAACCATTGGGTGAAGCGGTCATAGCATAGCCATGTTTTATCGTAAATTAAACAGCTATTTTTCTATGGATTGCATGATTACATGTTATTCTCAACGTGGCAGTAAATTATCCATTATTCATAAATTTAATTCTTTAAATTTTCCTTTCTTTTAAAGCCTGCTGCTTATATCCATTCAGAAGGTCTTCACGGTTTAAAATTATAAAAATTCTAAATAAATTATTTTTAGAACCCAATCCAAATAACAGATTTCTAGCAACACTTTAGTCAGAGTTGAATTCTTGTGGGAGGGTTTTTTTTTTTTTTTTTTTTTTTTTTTTTTTTTTTTTGTCATTCAGAATGTGACACGTTTGCCATTTCAATGACACGCACATCTCATGCCATCGTTGGTAGAAATAGGACAATAAAAAGGCGTTGGCGAGAGAGCTGCTGTCATCAAATGCTCTGAGAACTACATGTGACAGCCACTCATATATTCTCCTCCAATTCTATACCCGACACTGCACAGTATGCAGCATGAAAATAAAGGACATACTACTCTATCTGATGCGCCACATGAGCTCAGCACCGCAGGAAGAATTTCCAGCATTTTGACACCTCTTCATACCTCAAGTATGCTGCTTGTAGAATAAGCTTTGTGATGACATCTAGCACTTCATACACCAATGTTGACATTCCAGAAAATGACTGTATTGCCATTACATTTGTCTATTGTCTATCATGTGAAACCTATGGTCTTGGTTCAGTGTCCAGAATATCAACATTATAGATACAGAAATCGCAGAGTGTTGTTTTGGATGTAATTAAACATATTGACGTTTACACACAGAATAAACCCAAGTCATCACAGAAACATAATTTTAGGTGGGTTTATCTGAAGCAGATAACAGACTCTCTTAAAAAAAATAATAATTGAAAATTCTTCCCATTTAAAATTATCATAATAAAAGTCATCTCTTTCTCAGACATTCTTTTTGGCTTAGCAAACTTTGTAGTTTTCTTTCACATGCTTTTGCAACAGGACGCGGTATGCGCGGCGCTGCGCTATGAAACCCATTCATTTCAATCGCTTGTGCCACGAGGACGTTTTGTTGCTTCGTCGACCAAAGCACAAGCAGATCTGGCTAGACCGTAAACAAAACAACAGGCACGCCGCACACACTCGTTTGGGCTTGCGAGCCGACCAAATAGTTGGTTAACGTTACGTTTTGAGTGGATGACGAGCACGAGACGCCGAAATGGATGCCAATAAGATCCTGAATGGAAAGTTTACTATTAAAAATTGCCAAATGGTTCCATTGACAAGACCGAAATGATTTGTGTGATTTGTCATTGTGAACTGATCTATCATCGCAGCACGTCCAGTCTGAAATTACGCTTGATGATGGCCAAGCACACACACACACACACACCTGATGCAAATTCTCCGCCCCCTCGTCAATATAAGGACCTCGTCAGTATTTCTTTCACCCTTTTATTGATGGAAAGTGTTACATTGTGTGAGAGATTATTTGCTCCAAGGGAGAATTCTAGTGTGAATTTGAACACAGTATATATGCCAATGTTGTTTTCAATCAAAAAACATTAGCACAAAGCAAGCTGATCCACTTTTCCATGTTGATAAGAGCAATAAAATGAGAAAAAAAATAATAGGACAAAAAGAAATCAAGAGACATTTAGAATAGATAAAAATGTGTGATTAATTGCGATTAATCGCGAGTTAGCTATGACAATAATGATTAATCGTGATTAAATATTTTAATCGTTTGACTGCACTAGTTTTGTTTTTTTGTTTTTGTTTGTTTGTTTTACTATAACTATATCTATAAGATTCTCAATCAAAAATCTCGAGTGTCATCCAAAGTTTTGATGTCTCTACTCCGCTAATTTTGGCGAATTTTGTGATTAGCCTTGTGGTCAACCTAGTACCTTGTAAACACAACTTTTCAGTGAACTGATTAAAAAAACAGCGTGTTCTTTTGAAAGTCGTGTAAATGTCAGCTAATCAGAGCTTGCCTAAAAGTTCTTTCCAGTATTATGAATAATTTGCATCAGCTGGTGGGCAATCTGCTCGAGGCTAAAACTATGTAGATTTGACTTGGTTTTAAAGTTGACAGTTAAAAGTGATAGATCTTACCATTCTCTGGTTCGCTAGACTCGAGCACTTAGGAGAAATAACTCTTTTAAGAAGATCACTGGCGAAAACAACCAGAAAATTGGATTGATATTCTTAGTCTATCAATAGAATAAGGAACTACAGAACTTTGAATCGGTATCAAAACGCTGCCCATTGATTTAACTTAAGTTTCATTAAATGTAATGAATTTTAACACCAAAAAGAAAAAAAAGGTATAGTGTTGGATTGAGAGTCAGTGTTTTGCAGAGAAGATAACAGTGCTGTCTTGTTGAGAAGAAAAGAAAAGATCTGTGCTGGTGAAAAAGATTGTTTGAAATCCATTGTTGCAGAAGATGTGCACCTTCTGGGAAAATTGTTTTCTATGCTATTACCTCAGAGAGTTACTGCGTCTTTGTTTTGCTATTTGTATGCTATAGGTGCATCTTGTACACTGTAATTGCTGATTTTACTCGATGGGGTTTGTGAGAACTGGCAGTGCCCCACATTCTGTCTTATAAAGGTGCATGTCAACTGAAAATGTTTCATTGGTTTGACATTGTGTCAGTCACAAGATAGCTTAAATTGAATAATTATATCCATTGGACACTACAAGAATTTGATTGTTATTTGCACTGCTTTTTAAACCAAATGAAGAGAACCATTGGATAAACACACCATTGTCAAGGCCACAGCAGTGAAAGAGAGTTTGATTCTATCCATCCTTCAGGGTCTGAATCATCAACTTTGGTTACTAGAACAGTTCTTAAGCAAATACTACAACCTTGTTTTAAATCTGAATTGTTGTGGGTGCTATGAATGAAATTTAATCTCAGTAATGGTGTATATCACTAAATAGTAGTTATTTGTACTAGAAATTCAACTCTCTTATGTTTCAGAAGATGTAGCTTTTACTCATTTACAGTATGTACTAAAATAATTTGATAATGACAAGAAATGCTCAAAATCTCATTTATTATAATGGCCAATTTTAAAAATGTACACCACTTTACTATGAATAGAAGGGGGAAAAAATAAATCGATGAGTTTCAGTGCTACAAGTGAATTTAGCCATCGCAGAACTGGAATGTATGACATGATTTGTTCATGCATATTATTATTTAATTTGCTTAAGATTGCTTATGTTATCATGGCTTCTCTTTTTAAATATTACCTTTGAGAATAAAAGTGTTTTTGTACTTTCCAATGATGTACTTCAGATGAGGATTTTCATTGCCATTGTTGGTGTTTTTCTCCAAAATATTAATTTTGTTTTTGTTAGGATTACCACATTGAATTTAGTCTGGGTTAAGGTACACTTGATTCAGTCAAAGCATTATCTTTCCCCCTCATGCTTGCTTTGAAGATACCTGTGATGTTCTGTCCTTGTAAACATCTCATATCGGACCCTTGGGAAGCCTCCTGAGAAGGACTTGGCCTTTAACATATGAAAACTCTCTATCCAAGAGTATTGATCTTACTCTGAATTCCTCTACCTTCTTTGCTCTCCACTTTTGTCTGATAACCATTAGGGATCGTTCTCTGGATAGCCGTCCAAACACTGAACCTGGTGTGATCTGCACCAAAGGAGAAATAGCTTGAGAGAAGAGAGAGAGAGTGAATGTGTATGTGTAAAAGAGAACATGGCCATGGAGGAAATACATAGCTTGAGCAATTGGTTGGTATCTGAGGAGACAGGCAGAGAGATAAATGAATATTTAGCAGTTGGTTGTTCATGCTGTGTTGTGGATGGTAATTCTAATCCTTTGGGGAACAGTAGTGAAGGGTCAGCGCTAACACTCTAGCACGCTAGCAGCTCCTCCAGGGGCAGTGTTCATGGTGCTTTACCAGGCTGGGATACCAGGCTTTCCACTGGGCAAGAACATGCTGACCTTGCCCTGAGATATTTCTCTCCCCCCCTTCCCATCCCCATCTCCATCCCCAGGGACCGTTCACGCATTGATTAGATGACCTGCGTGCAATATAGTTGAGGAACGTACTCCTGCATCTCATCAGGAGCTCCACTCATTATTCATATCCACCTCTGAATTTTTTATGCTCCACTTCTGTAGTCAGGTTGTTGAGGTAGTATAGTCATTGCATGTGCGGGCTGGTAACTAATAGGGGTGTAACAATACATCGATGTAGATCGATGCATCGTTACCACACATAAAATATCTATACCTGTATTTGGTACCTTTATTTTGACACACTCCACATCCTCACGTAACTTTTCTCTGCTGAAATAAACGTCTGACAAGATTGGCTGAACCCTTTGTCACAAAAACTGGTGTTTTCCACTGTAAAGGCATTGTGAGTTTATGTTTTACAGCAGAAGCGACAAGCCCCGAAAAGTCTATTTTAGCAAATCAGTGCGCAGTACTCATGTCAGGTTACAAGGCTGCTTGTCACTTTAAAAAAGACGCGCCAGCTGAGAGGAGTTTCGTCAAAGCTGACTAAAAGTGATCGAGGATGGATTTCAGCAAACTTGATGAACCTGCACTCTTAAAAAAAGTGTTCATTGGGGGTCTTGATGTTTGTCAATAATATTGAATATTTAATCCGGAAAGGACAAAACAAACGATAATGAATGAACCCAAAAGGGTCCATATAACCTTTTTCCTTGTCCGCTTTTTAAATGTCCTATTTGGGAGAGGGTGTGCGGTTTTCAAAGAGTTTAATTACACTTTCATGTAATATATTTTTGGATGTATATTGTGAGTTAATAAATGTAACTGGGTGTGTACACTGGCCACATAGTATCTAAATATTGATTAAACGATTGATATAGCCCTGAATCAAATCGAATTGTAATCGTATTGTAGAATTTTTTGAGGTATCGGCAAATATCGTATCGCTGGCTGAGAGAATCGATATCGTATCGTATCGTGATTAACTGTCCGATTTACACCCCTAGTAACCATTCACCATTGCGCAAGCCATTGACTCCAGGATCCTTTAGAGGATGATACATTTACAAAATTCATAAATGCATGTGCTTCGACATTTACATTTATGTTTATACCTATAGTAAAGTTAAGCATATTTTAGTACATATAATTGTTAAAATAACCATTTTAATTATATTCTTATTCTATATATCCTTATTCTCCTTTATATTCTCCTTTTGCTTCTCAATTCAATGCATTAAGGATGTTTAGAAAATTGTTACTGGGGGAAAAATACAAAAATGCATTTTTTTTTTTTTCAGTGTGCTAATTTTTCCATTTCCCTTCCCATTTGTTGTGTTTTCTTTTCCCATGTTTTCAGCTTAATGATCATGCTCAAAGTTGATGATGCATTGAAATGATACATTTAGGAAATGTGCTTCATTCATATAAGGGAACTAATGATGCTTCATTGAAACCCTAATCTAAGTTATAATCGTGTCTTTTAAAGGATATGTGAGTCATTAGGACTTTGGAAAGGACTGTCATTATGAAAAACAGACCTGCATTTAGAGGCAATGAAAAGGGTGATTAGATGTATATAAATGTCCTTACAGAGCTACAGGGTAACGAATCGAGGATGGCAAGATGAATGCATGACTTCCTAATGGCATAACAACAGTAATTGGATGCATATTGTCAGTCCTAACAATTACTGGATCATATACAGATGCCCATTAGTGCGAAATTGCCTGTAAGGTCACATTACAAGCTGCAACGCAGAGACAAACAGATTCACAAACAAGCAAGGAAGACACTTCTCCCTGTTTACGCTCTCCACGAGATAATCAGTTTTCAACAAGCACACATGTTGCCACTTCTCTTATTTTCACATGGGATTCCCATCAATGTATGCCTAATTACCTCAAGGAAACTGTCAATCTCCTCTAATTATGGTTTTGTTCTCCCATTCCTCCACACAAGGGGCATCAAACCAACAAGCAAATCTGATTTTTCAGTTGTACATGTCTCTGAATTATGTTGCGTTCCTTCAAAAGTCATGCAAAAATGTACAATGCACTGGCATTTTGCTTCCAAAGCAACTTCGCGCAAGTTTTCTAAGTTGGACGTCCTCTTTGATTTGCAGAGGTAGGAAATTGGAAACTCAGGCTTTTTTCACATGATCCAGGCCTACATGACATTATAGCACATCATGCAGTGTTTCCTTTTGTAAAGGATATTACATGGATTACATACAGTATTCAGTAGGATGGGCAGCATGTGAGGAAATTATGGCGAGGTAATGAGCAGGAATTGGGAAGTGTGCTATGTAACGACGCATCCCACCGCTCAGCAGCCGATTTCTTGCTGTCTAACGGACTCAAACTGTGCTGGTCCATACCAGACTGCAGGGGTGCACACACCACCCTGCTGCTTCTGTCAAGGGCATCAGATTAGCTTAATGATAGCAGAGTGCTAATGCTGGGGAATAAGAGAAGGCCATTGAGGGACTGCGATGGTATTAAAATGCACATATCAAAAATGAAATATTATTACAAATTAAAAAATAAAAAGACTTCTATGTAACTACTTTTCAAAATGTAATTTACCCCTGTGTTGGCAAAGGGTCACCAAGACATAATTTGTTGATCCTGGAGGAACATTCCTGTCCCAAAATTTAGTCCTAAACTTAACCCTACCCTTAAACCTAACCCTACTCATAACTGTGGGAAGCAGAACGAGGCAAAGAACTGTGAGAGAATGACGTGAGCCTGGTGGTGTGACTGATGATGAGCGACAATTGCACGATGCACCAGCCTCTAATCTCTCACAGAGGAGCTATGGAAGCATAAAAAGGAGGAGCGACGCCAGTGAAGGATGAGAGAGGACCAGCCCTGGACTCTTTGTGTTATGTTTTGTTATTATCTATTATCTGTGTGTGGCATTCGTCCGCATGGGGCTGCTGCCTTTACTTTCATTTTGCATTTATTGATTTTTTTTTTATTTTATTTTATATTATATTTTTTTTTATGCAAGTTTGTTAAATGTTTACCGGTTCCCGTCTCCTTCTTCCCACAGTAAAATACCTTTACTACAACAACCTGCTGTAGAAGTACTTTACCCTGACTGTAAGCCTAAATTTGACATAAACTGTAAACTTGTCTCTCAAATCTGATTGGTGGATTGGAATGTTGTTACAGGATCAACAAAGATGGGACAAACAAAAAACGCTTGGTGAAATCACGTTCCCTGTTGGGGAAAGTTGAATTTACAGAAGTCATTACTCCATTTACATTTAGTCATTTAGCAGACGCTTTTATCCAAAGCGACTACATCTGAAGACTAAACCAAACAAGTCTGGCCACAATACGTTGTCCGCATCACAAGATATGTTTATCTTGCCAAACATCGAGGGAATTATCTCCTAGCGTGGCGTATCCAACCTTGGACAGAGGCAACCACTATGCATCCACATGCATCCTCCATTGTCTGGAGAAGTGCTGTGCGGCCATAGGGTTGGCGATTATCCACTTTCCAGCGCCAGGCTGAGAAGAATTCCTCTATGGGATTTAGAAAAGATGGACCCAGATCCAACTTATCCCACCTTACATACACCTAAACTTACCCATCTCCGTCCCTTGACCCCTAACCCCACCCCTAATCCTACCCATCTACCCATCTTAGATTTGGATCCAACTCCGCCCCCTGGATCTTGTGTACTCCAATGAGGTGCTACTGGGCTATTCACCAGGAGGCATACGCCTGGAAACCCGCTTCCTAAGTTATACCTGCTTTTAAGAGGCAAAGAATTGTCAGTGCTAAATAGAGGCTTGCTTTCAGCTGCTTTTTCTGTACATAACACAGAATACATAATTAGGTGCAGTTTATGCTTCTACTCTCATCTCTTAATGTGACTCTCCTACTTTCCCCTTGACCCTCCTATGAATGCATATGCATGACACGAAAAGCACATTTTGCCGTTTTTAGTTCCCATGACAGGCAGTATGCGCTTTCATCTCTGTGCGTCCCGTTCGTACATACCTCCCCATGGTTTTATGCGCACTTTGTGAAACAAATATGCCTGAAGTGGGCGCAAAAGCATTAGTACATTTGGCCCTTAGTGTTTACTGTAATAGCAGTCTTTACTTAAAATTGTAGTATTAATTTATATCAGAACAAAAATCTTACTGACCAACCTTTGGAACAGTATGTCTGTGTGTAAGAGGGGATACAGGATACAAAAATAATGTGTGTGCGTGTGTGAGAGAGAGAGAGTTCTATGTCTGAGTTCTTTATTTCCTTTTTGTGGTTTCCCGAAGATTTAGATAAGTAAAATAAACAAAAGGGCGTTTTCATTTTTCTCTAGCCGTTGTAGGAGTCGGAGCAGAAAATTCATTTTGAAATAAAAGGGACAAAAAAAGAAAAGGAGAGTGAGAGATAGACACAGACAGACCAGGCCAGGGAAATCCAGGCCTGCTAATGAAGATGACATCCTGAGAGCTCAGTAGTGTTGCTCCATCGAGAACAGCCATTGGAGGATATTATCCTGCTGCGTACACACATAATTTATTGCTGCAATATACTCACCACTTCAAATGAGTTCCAATGGAACTCATTAGCTACTTTGATGAAGATCGGCCAAGACGATAAAGAAACCGAGATTGGAGATGAAATAACTGAAAAAGGAAGGGAAAGGAAAAGGAGTGTTTGTGAGGAGGATGGTTATATAGTGTTGTGTTAGGGGCTAGAAAAGTCATTAGGCTATAAAAGCATTATGCCAATGATAAGAGTACCAACGTGTGTGTGTGTGTCATGTACAAGCATTTTGTTAACAATGATATATCGTTAGAACATGATGCAAGAGGTGCTTGGTAAAGATCAGATGCCTTGTGTGTAAAACTTTGTGTTGGTTTTGTCCTAAATGTGTAGTGTAAATGTGTATTCCAGAGTTGGCAGAATGTTAATGTGGAAAAAAAAAATCGATATTGTATGCGTGGCAATTTACGAACACGCTTTCAGACACCCAAACTGTTCGTTCAGACTGTTTATACATGAGGCTCCAGGTCTTTTTACACTTCAAATAACAGTTGTTCACACATATTTGTTCTTCCTTATATCTGTCTGGTGTTTTGCTGTCTTGCTGTACAGATTGTTCTACTAATTCTCCAGCTGAGAGTGTTTGATAACTGTTTGTTCACAGTGGTAGTACTGTATGGTCTTACTAAATGCTCAGACTCTATCTTTGCCATTCCTTTTTTTTCTTCTTGACTAAGCCTGACACATGAACAGGCTTAGAAACCATTGATAAAAAAAATCTGATCTTTGACCATAACTTTGGATCAACTTTATTTCCTGGCTCTAAACTTTTCATCAGCCTCAGCAGTTTTCCTTGCAAACACACCTGAAATAGGTTGCAGGGGTGAATTTACCAGCATCTAAAATGTGTGCATTAAAACACCTTTTTAAACCACCATGCTATACTAATTCCATGCCATTGCTTATCTCCTCAGAAAGCTCTCGTGGCTGGTGCAGTGGGTATCAGCTGCTAAGCGGAGGCATTAAAAGATTTTCCCTCTGGCTGCTTTAACTGTTTGTCATTTGACATTTTTCCACCCTACAGTTTGTTAGGCGCCGCATATTAATTAGAAATTTCACCCCGGCCATAATTGATGTCGCCGATTCTTTGTAACGAAAAGTCAATCCAAATTAACAACAACAGAAGTAAAGATGAATTGATGTTGAATGAGCTATAGGCAGCAAAGAGCCAGAACGAGCGCATTGAAATCGAGAGTTAAGTTTGAGGGAAGCAGAGCTGCTTAGTAAACATCACTCACTCCTCTCAGGCTAGGCTTACGGTTTTTATGCTCTTGCTGTCCAGTGCCGGCATGGTCAAGGACAGCCTCTTGCCGGAGGGCAAGGTTAGTTCGTCCTAGGTTGGAAACCAAATCTCATTGTGTGCAAAGAGAGATTTATGCCCTGCTTTTACTCCCTCAGGAGTTCAGTCAAACTCTATTGCCTCAACGCATATTCTATCACGTAGCCCCCAGCGCCCATCTGCCAGCAGCACATCTTTATGCTGGAGAGATGTGGATTTCAACTGTGCTCTGATAAAAGAAAACCTAGGGATGTGCAATATCCACCCCACCACCTCATGTGCTGTCTGGTGTGTGTGTATAAGTATGTGGTTGTCAACTTAAGGAAAATAAGAGGCACACCCAATTTCTTAATACTAGTCATTTGAGATTTCTGTAAACCATTGGTGCAGGTGACAATTGACTGCTTGGTTTAAAGAAGAAAAAAAGCTAGACAGTCACAGTGTATGCCTGAAGCATAAAAAGGATAATTAATGCTTGACTGACTTAAGTGCTAAAATGCATTTGGGATGCAATCACTTTGATTTTGACGTACTGACGTACAGCTCCATGACATCTGTTATTAAAATAAATTAATTTTAATGTCTTTCTGATGTTACACAACATTGCACACATATCAATTTAGTTTCTACCAGATTATAACACTTGAGAACAGTGACTAAATAAATAATTTATCAAGAGTAAAATGTAAGTTTTAAATGCTTAGTATTTTAAAACATTAACAATTAAATGGAAGTGAAATAATTGTCTTTATATTTATTTATATTTCCATCACATGTATAGTTAAATGTACGATCGGCGTCGTATAGATTGAAAATGGGATGGGGTGATTCTGTATTAGATTAGAACATTGGTAATTGTAGCCAAGTGGCTTTTGAATGCAAAAAAAGTTTGTAGATAAGTGGTGTTTGACAAAAAGCAGATATGCCAAGCAAAACACGTACACTACCATTCAAAAGTTTGCGGTCAATATTTTTTTTTCAATGCTCTTTTAAAAGGATGCATTCAATTTTTAGTTTTTAGTGGTAAGATTAGACTGTAGTCATTTATCTTGTTAGTGTGCTTGTTTTAACAAGAGAAATAATCGACTTTCACTTATAACACAATCCAGTTCCATTGCAATACATCCATATGAAGACGTTGTTCTGCAGGTTCGTCGTCTTCTTTTTCTACTCGCTCGCTCTGGCTCGAACATGTAAGGCTTGATGGACAAGTCTTCCGTTGTTGATATTTTGTTAACTTGACGTGTGAATAAAAATGTTCTTTGACGCTATATAATCGTAGCCTATATCTCTAATCAAACTACAAAAATGGCCGAACGGGGTGGAGTTGAACCGAGTATGAACTCGGCAACCTGGAGAGCGGGCGGGGTATGACACATCTCCTTTTTATTTAAAGAGGCCGCTCCAAAACGAGTTGTTCACAGATGCACATCAGAAAAGGAGTAGAATAGGGGCTTGTGGAGCTATAATAATGAGGAATTCAGACCCAAGCATTGTAGTTTCGCTTTATATAGACCACAAATGTATGATTTGTATCTAAAAAGCAATGATTTACAATCATGATATGTATGTACCCTTTAAATAAATACAGCCTTGGTGAACATGAGATACTTTTTTCAAAAGCATAACAAATCTTACTGATATATATATATATATATATATATATATATATATATATATATATAATCTTTGTTCATGCCAGGACTTTAAGCCCCCTCAAAAAAAAAAAAAAAGAGAGAAAAGAAACGAGTAAATGATGTGCCTGTATATCAGTGGTTTTCATATATTAGTTTTGTCCAACAGACAAGCCAATGCCAGTATCCCTGGCTGTCATCTTTCAAAATTATATTTGTCATTGAAATGCATTAGTGAAATGGGTTTTGCTAAATGAAAAATGCATTTTAATTAAGACTAATGAGGACTTCAGAGGGTTTGTGTTGTGGTGGGAATGAGGAACTACCTGTGCTCGCTGCAGACTTTCGTTTACAATACAATTAATGCGCATCTAATTGTTGCTTCATTTTGGGGGGGTAATGTCACACACTTTGGTACTGTCCCTGGTTTTCTCTTTTGCTCATTTTCTCTGTCACATTTTAGCGTTGGTGGAGACAGAGACACCCCTCGGCAGTGTGTTTCACTGTAATTTCTTTGTTAATTACATCTCCTGGGAAGATCGGGTGGAGGAAAGTGGCTCGCAAACGCTGAGGGCAGTGTGCGTGCTAGTGCGTTCGTGTGTGTTTAACGGGGGGTGGGGGACGACTGCTAAACTGGTACACTTACACACTAGTCTGCTTTCGGTGCAGCAGACGGTGTGAGTCTCCTCAGTAACAAGCTCCTGCTTCGTGCCACTCATATATCCTCCAGCCATCCTCCTTGCTGTGAATCCTCATTCCTTTGCCCCACTTTTCAGGACACACACACACTCACTTATCAGGCTCATCATGGCAAATAATCTCCTCCCTGATCTATCACAACACTTGAATTGAATGAATTGGTAATCTGTAAACACTCTCGACGACTTAATGGTGGCAGTGGGAGTGCTGGGAGTATATTGTCTATCATTTAAAAGGAACTAGAAGAGATGTGTAGATTTGTGGTGTTGTGGATCATCACCCTTCACTTCGAGGTTAGAGGGAATGAAAGATTAGAGATGCTATCAGAATCAGGGAGTCAAAAAAGCAGACATTGTAATTGCTTTTTTTGCATGGGTGTTTCGAAAGATGCAAATTTTATTAATTTTTTGTCAAAATGTGTTGTCGCTTGAAAATCTGGAATTTCACGTTTCTGTTTATTTCTAAATTTACATAAAAAAATTACTGTTGTCTGAAACTGTTGGACTGTGTTACTAAAGGGAATTTCAGCACATGCATGCATAATTTGAGAGGGATTTCAATTTGAAGATGGGGTCACTGCCATTGTTGCAGTAAATAGGGAAAGACCAAGAGAAAGCCAATGTGTTTTTATCTGACATCAAGACCTGGCTGGTATCGGACAGGGCCAGAGACCTGGACGTATCAGGGATGCACCGACCCATGACTGAACCCTCTAGGCTGCTTTTCTGCATGACCACCAACACATTCCTCTCACATCAACTCATGGCACTTTGACTGCAACAACAATGCTGCACAACAGCGCACCACACACCAACTCGAGACGTGTGGAAAACCGGTTACACTGAGAGATACACTAGTTAAGGAGAAATACGGAGGGCTGATTTTAACCAGTTTCTAGCTTTATTAACTACGATTTGCCAGGGAAAATCATAATCCATCCATACTACCTTCAAAAGTTGGGGGGGTTTTTTTGTTTTTTTTTTTGTCTGCATTTCTTTGATGAAAAATACACTAAAACCATAATATTATGTATATATAAGCATTGTCATCAATGTTGAAAACAGTTTTGTTGTTGCATATTTTTGTGGGTCATATTTTTTGATGAATAGAAAGATAGGGTTAGCTTTTATTTGAAATGGATTTTATTTTATTTTGTGTGTAATTTTGTATTTATGTATTGAATCTTTGCTATGGTAAATTATGAAGTGGTATTCAAGGTGCCTGTAAATTAGATATTTTATCCTGACTTTTTTTTTTTTTTTTTTTTTTTTTTTTTATAAGTAACATGCACTTGCCTATTTCTTTCAATATCATCGGGCAGGTGTGATAAAGACTGAAACTTAATTTAGTAGGAATGCAGCAGGTCAGTGAAGACATTAAATATCTCATTAAACAGAACCCTCCATTATAACTCCACGTAATGACACATCTTGAAACTTAACTGCTGCTAGGACACTTTATTGAGAGTCTCAGTTCTATTCTCCATAATCTTGGCAACTCACATATCTATGCATAAAGACTTTTATGGGCTAGTCAGTAAGGAGACCACTGTTGGTCAAGCATTTTTTACATTTACACATTTATCCAAAGCGACTTGCATTACATTGCAGGTATATATTTCATCAGTTCATTCCCGCGAGATACAGTACATCAATGCTTATATTCACAAAAAAGACATAATATGATGCAGGCCATCAGAAAGCAATGGCATCCCAATGAAGGGCAGACACACAGTAGGCAGTGATCTGATGTGTGGGAGATGAGTGCAGAGACTGATCATAGAAATCAGACAGCAAATGGCATGATCCAACTCTCACTGCGGGAGACCACAGGAGGAATCCAGAATAATATTTTAGGTTCAAGTAAGATGTCGGTGTTTGAGCTGTTCAGACTGCTATCCCGTGCTGATCGATTTACTCTTAAAATTGTGTAGCATAACCGGCACCGTTGCCTGACTCATCAGGAAGCTTCAGTATTTTTTTTTCCCTTCAGTTTGCCTCCCGTAGGACTACAAATTAAATGGAAAAATTACCATGCTACTCCTAAACAGATGCTGAGCTCTCTGATGACAGCTATTGACTGTGTTGTGCTTAATTGTCACATTTTCATTAACTCAGAGCAGTGCATTGAGGGTATACATTTTTTTTTCCAGTTCATGCATTGCATGGGAATCGAACCCATGACCTTCTTGTTTGCTTGTGCCATGTGCTACTAGAGTTGTTACCCTCAGATAAACTAGACGATTTAGAATGTCGAAATGCAGGTTAAAGAGATATAAAAACTCATTCATGCCAACTGCCATTAAGATGCTAAACAGTAACAAATGACTGTTACCTACTTGTACACTTTTTATTCCAACTGTGTTGTGCACCATTTTCAGAGTGCAGTGTAATGAGGCATGTTTGTATTGTCTATACTCTGTGTACATTTTATGTGGTTTGTTGTAAGTACGTGTCGCAGTGACTGTAGCCCAAGACAAATTTCCCCCCTGGGGGATATTAAAGTATATTTTATCTTTTCTCTTTACTGTATGAGCTATGGGAATTTAAAATAGTAAAGGTTATTTTCTTATAACTTATACCTTTTACCTATTAAATACATATTATTCCATTAAATATATTATTATGATTGGTCGCAAAAAAAGATTTTTTTTCGCACTCAACTGGTCGTTCCTGGCGCTAACTGTAAAAAAAAAAAATGTGTATACGATCAACCATATACTTTAGTAAAAAAAATAAATAAATAAAATAAATAGTTACTATAACCCTGAAATAAAAAAAAGGAAATATAGTATACTGTAAAATCCCTAACTGATACGAAGCAAATAAAAATGTATCATGGCAGTGATATTTTTCAGCTTGATTAGTTGTACATTACAGATGCTGCAGAGAAACTGATTTATGGTTAGTGAAATGGATGGTGAAAAATGAAAATACACCAGCATCATTAATTCTCAGCGCAAATGAGTGGTGGTTTAGGGAGAGTTTGGAACATCTCAATTATGATTCAGAAATATTCTAATTATCTCCACATTAAGCGCCCTGTTTGCTACTATACTTGCTACTATGAAAAAAAAAATGTGTAATGAAAGTATCCAAAGTGTAAATGCTGAAGTTATCCGAACTGATTTACAGTGAGTATACCCTGATTTGACACTGTATTTTTGTAAAGTAGATTAACACTGTTATTGTCATTCATCTCTCTCACACTGCCCTTATATTTCTGCTGTACAAAGCTCTAATATTAGCTCTTACCAATATTTAATAAGGTAAGCACCCAGGGGATTTTATAATTGGTTGTCCATTGGTTGCTAAACAAGTTGCTTTACATTCTAGCTCTGCATTATTTCACACTGTATAACTTTAGCACTGCAATTTGTGGTTAGCGCCACAAAAGTACAAGTGTGAAACTTTGCTTAACCCAGCATATGCAGCGTGAAAAGCTCTATTTTATAGGTAATTGTGCACCATAATAATTGAAGGCATGTCCATGGCTTTGTTACTTTTATTCAATCAATATACTCACATAAATCATTTCTGTGTTAAAATTTGAATATGAAGATGTTGTCTTCAGGGTTAGTCCTGTCAAATCACACTTCAAAGCTTGAGTAGCACGCTCAATAATATTATGGATTTGATAAGCTTATTTCGCAGGTGACTAATTTCTTAATTATACCTGGCTGGACACATGACAACTTGGTTAATCTTTGTGTAGTAATGACAATTAAAACCTGATAATACAACCCATTTGTCTTGTTCTTCCACTCAATGACCACTGGCGTATATAACCCAAACCATATGCAGGATCCATTGGTGGATTCCATGATGGATGTATCATTCCAGCTTCACAGTAACTGTGCCACTTCATTTAGCACGCCCTCACTTTCTGCTGAAACACATTAATCTGTCGTTGCTGTGGTGTTCTCCTTCACAGCTTAACAAAGCACTTGCTGGACAGCAATGAAAGTGTTGTTTTTGGCCATTTGAATCTCATTTTACTACATTTTAGGCTTCTAAGCTCAAATATTATAAATTTTTAACAACTGTTTTTGTAGATTTTAAAATGTAATTTATTTCTGTGAGGGCAAAGTTGAATTGTCAGAAGCCATTATTCCAGTCTTCAGTGTCACATGAATCTTCAGAAATCCCAATATGCTTAATTAGTGATCAAGAAACATGTCTTATTATTCTCAGTGCTTTTGTGGATACTTTGATGATGAGAAAGTTCAAAATTACAAAGAACTGCATTTTTTTATATATAAATATTTTTACTTTACTTTCATTCTTATACCTTTCTGAATAAAAGTATTATTTACTTTCGTACTTGAAAGGTATCTAGTGTTGTGTTGTGAATATCATAAATTATGACCAGGATTAAGTAAAAAGACATGCTGACTTTATATCACTGACATATTCCACATTGAAAAGACTTTGCCATTGTTAAAGTATATGTACACTTCCAGCATACTGTAGAACTTGTCTATATTTTATGAGTTCAGGTCATCTGTGTCACATCACTACAGTACTTGCAAAAAAAGTTCAGCAAAAGGTCTTTTTTACCAACTCAAGGTTATTTATATTATTCATGTAGGGCCTATTTTGTTCTAATTGAATAGTTCTTGCCAACTCTCACGCATCTGGCGTGACACTCACAGCCTTGTTACGGCGGTTTCACACTGCACGCTGTAGCAAAGCAAACATTTAGCGCAGGATCAGTGCGTACGTTTGACATGCGCGGCTGAACTGCAACGTGGGTATAGAGACAGAGTACTCTAATGGGTAAGTTGGCATTGCTTTATTTCATTTTCAAATACATTTAGGAAAAAGACTTGTCAATAAGCTAATTTTATTAATTGATATATAACTTTTGGTTCATCTTTGTTTTTGTAGTTTGGGCAACAAGTTTATTTTTGGACATTTATTTTCTTTTTTAATTGATGAAGGTTATTTGATTGACTGTTTAAAACACAATGGATATCATCATTGCGCTTTTGGGATTAAACTGCAATATATTTTGGCCATGATCAACGCATTGCCACTTTAATTCAGCATAAGCAGCGCAGCAAAAATAGACTGGGCGCCAAAACTATCGTGACACTGCTGCTCTGCCACATCTGTGTGCAATGTGAATGCTCTAATTTGTTAACATGGGCACCGAATAAAATACAAGCTGCTTACGCTCTGCTAACATGTGCAGTGTGAAACCAACGCTAGGGTGTGGATCCACTTGTCCATGCGAATCCACGAGACATGGAATACTTTGGCTGTCCGATACCAGCCAAAGAGAAGAGAAAGTGCGATACAAGTTGTCCTCGACGCGGTTCGGCACTGTGCTTCTCGTCGGGTGTGCGACCTCCTTTATGCTGTAACATGAATAGTTGTAACATCTGGCTACTGTGTTCTCAGTGCAGTATTCTCTGGTCGTTGATTCGCTGAACATCTTGCACCTGTTACGTCAGTTGCGTGTGAAAAGTTCAGAGAAAGTTCAGACACAATCAGTATCTACGTATGTGCCGAAAGTAGCCTATAGACTTCAAAGTTGCAAATGTTATCTGACGTGCGTTAAAGCTAATTGCTTAATAAAATAGGCTCATGGTACAAAGAGCTTGCTGAAATATTTCAAAACTTTTTGTTTTGAGATTTCTTATAGTTTTGCTGTTGTTGTTGTTGTTTTAAAGGAGCCATATGCAAGATTGTGGCCAAAACTGGTACTGCAATCACTTTCAAATTAGTGTAGAGCAGTGTATCTTGATTTATTTCGGACATTGTCACAAAGTATTTCGGATTCATATCAAGATTTTTTTTGGTTTCGCAATGTTACAATTTTGTTTTTATCCAATTTTTTATCGACACGTTTGTCTCTGCAGCTGTGGTAACTAGAGAAGAGCTCGAATGCCACAACACTACTGACTCCGTGATTGGTAGATCAGTGGAGGGTGGAGCATCAGAACAAAACACAATATGACAACATCAACACCAGTTGAGGGCTACAACTTCACTTTTTAATTGACAATATCCTGGCCGGACTACTGTTGTTAGTGATATAAGTATTTGAAATGAACTTGATTTCTTAATATCTAGTGACATATCAGGGGAAATGTATGATTGATTGAAATAAATTTCTTGCATACAGCTCCTTTAAATGTTTATTTAATCACCTCTCTTTTTTACGGTGCAATCAATAAATTAATTGTACATTTTGAAAAAGCGTTTCCATTCTGTTAGTTGTTTCTTGTCTGTGTGTGCATAAATCAGGGTTTATATTAAGTAAACAGGGACTGACATTTTTTTTTTAAATTAGGGTTACCAAAAAAATTCTCTGTGCACGCACACTGAAATTTTACAGTCTCACTCCAGCTGAAGTCCAAAAGTTGGCAACCCTGGTTGGGTTTATTTATTCCTTTACAGCATTCACAGATGGTCTCTGCCTCAAACAGGTGAAGCCAAGAGAGCTGAATGTAGCCATTACAATAGAGAGAAAAGATTAAAAATGAGCAGGCCAGTTGCCATGTCAACACGAGGTGACCTGTGTGTATATGTGCTTGTGTGACAGAATGAGGGCTTGAGACAGAAACCTGATGGAGCAGTCATCTCCTGGCCCTGATTACTCATTTTAGAGGTCAGGACAAACCGGACCCCAGTGACTTCTCCTCTTAATTAATCTTTCAACCGGTCACTGTGGAACTCGTCTCCTCATACTGGCAACACAGGCACGCTTGAATAATGCTGGCCTCTGCTGCGCTATGTGTGCTGGGTTAGGGCATGCTTCATTTTTGATAAAAGCACCAAGGGAATTTTACACGTATTGAGGAAAATATTTGGGAAATTTAGCTATTCACCAGTCTAGTTGACAGGAAACGTGCTAAAAGTAAGACCTGTTCATTCCTGGAGGTCGCCAGTCTGTGCTGTCAGTTGCTAGTTGGGGTTCTTCAACTTATATCTCCAACTTTATCAGTATTCTGAAAACCAATTAGCTCCCACATTGTGGTCATGTTTATATGCATGTTCAGCTCTTCTTAAAGAGATAGCTAACCTAAAAACCTTTTTTTTCATGATTTTGGACCGCATTGTCTTGAGGGTGAGTAAATGATGACATCATTTTCATTGTAGAGGAAAGTGTCCCTTTAAACAGAGATTTAACAGTATAACAAAAACTCTGGAAACAGCCAGTCTTGCAAACAGTGTCTGTAACAAACGCTCAGAGGAAACCATTCTGTTTTTTATCTGGACTGCAAAATTCTATCTTGAAATTAGTTTTTTCTTCCACATTCAAAATATTTTTGCACCTGTTATTTAACACAGATAGGCTGAATCATCGCTCACTGCGAGGATATGAGGTGCAATGCATATTTCAGCACTCCTAGCATTTTGTGTTCTTCTTTTTTGTATTAAAACTCAAAACAGTTCAGCCTCGGACAAACAAATGAAATAAGAATCCAATGTTCCTCAGGCTAAAAACTTGCCATACTCTAATCTCAGATTAATGCACCTGTCATTTTACATTTCATCTTGTTTCTTCAATGTCTTTCAGAAGTCTTTCACACACTCTAAGTCATCCATCAGTTAAAAAGGGTGAAAGTTTTGAGCTGCGCTTGAAGGTCAGCATGTTCCCTGTAAAGCGGAAATGATAGTACTAGCGTACGGCACTGTTAGCGTGTAATCCGCTCGTGAAAGGCATGCCAGCTGCTTGCCGTGCGCAGACAGATAAGGCACCGGGGAACCGCACCTGGCTGGCACAGAATCCCTGTTGCTGAGATCGTCCTCTAACTCCAAGGGATACTTGCAGAAGACTGCAAATATTTGGCACTGTTGCTGTAGGAGATGCAGTGGGCCTTAAATATGACGACAAAATATGGTGGTTCCCATTAACGATGTTTGTACGGTCACCACCTGCTTTGATGCGACTCGTTTATTTTCTGTCCAAAACATCCAAAATCGTTGCCTGTCAGCCTCCCCCTTCTGACTTATAACAGTGCCCTGTGTTGTACATTGTGACAATTACTGTGCAATATGGCTTAGATATAAGCCTCATCATTCTTGTTTGAGAATCCAAAAAAAGCCCTCAGTCGGCTGAATGTAAGGCAGGTCAGGATCTGTTACAAATTGCTTCAGATTCAAGCCCCTCAGCCTAGCAGTTCATGTCAGATTGCACAGTGAGGTCTCGGGGAGCGTAACCAGCTTCACCGTGACAACAGATGAATTAGTTTAGCCTTCGCACCTCACAAACAAGATGTCAGTGCTCTTTGTGTCTGCAGGCAGGCCCAATCACAGGTAAATAAACTCAGTCACTCTCACCTTTACCACACCGGCAGCTTTTATTAAGAGACAGAGGGGAATGCCTGTTAAGACCAGCTGCTAGCAGCATGCTTAAACCGGTGGAATAAAACGAACACAAGGTAGATTGAAAGCCTGGTCAGGAGAGGCGAGAGAAGCGAAATGAAAAGGGACTGTCTGGAAGAGTATTTAGATGCCATTGTGGACTAGCATTCAGCTCTCTTTGAAACTAACACCACAATCTGAACTGAGCAGGTGCTTGAATAAGGGCCGTGTGATAATCATCATGCATCTTCCTGCAAGATTAGCTTGTCAAGGGTTTTCTAAAGTGTTCAAATATATCCTGAGCCCAGACTACACATTGCGGCACACTTAAATGGCTCGACTGTGGCACTTAAACGTCCTGATTATTGACTGAAAGCTCCGGTGAGTCCTTGGATTTAGGATACACGCAGAGCAATTTTTGACTTTCGATTTTGACGTTTCATCCTTTTCCCTACTTGTCAAAGAACATGAGAAGAGGAGGCAATGCTCATTATCTTCGTACTTTATTGTGATTTCGAAATCTGTGCAGACATAATGCAATTTGTTAGGTCACCCCTCCCTTCTGGTTTCATGTACGGTTGGCATTCCCTCCTACGGAGTTCTTGCACCACCTAGTGTTTAGTCTCTTAGGTGCAGGTCTCATATTGGGGAACTTCTATTTTACTCGGTGGTGGTTAAAAAAAAAAATACGGTGTGGTGTACTGAGGAATTTCCGAATGCTCACCTATGTCACAGTTGACAATTTGCATGTCATAAATGGCAATCCTTCAAACCACTGAGAAAATCAAAGGCTTTTTCTTCACCGTGAAAAGCTCTGAGCTTAAAGAGACACTGGAGATGACAAGATTGTCTGGGCTTTTTCATGCAAATCACCGACCTAAAATGAAAGTTATCTAATGAGATGTTTTCCTTCACTCTCCTATTTTAATTTGACTTGCGACGCATCATGACGGTTTCATAACTGTCAAAACCCAGAGCTGTAGAGAAAATATGTCAAAGCAAATTGGCACACTGTAGAGTGTGCTGCTCTCCCACTGTTTCTCTCACTCTCTTTTTCCAGCCTTTTCTGTTTCTTCTTCTTGCTTTTTTTTTTTTAATTCTCTCTCTCTGTCTAATTAAAGCACCCGCTAAAAGTAATATTGGTAATGCCTTCTTAATCTACAGCTGGCACTGAATTTGATGAAACACTTTTAACACATTAGTATTTTCAGAGGAGCTCGAGCTTTCTGATTGGCATCCAAAATTAGCAATTTCCAGGCCTTTTAATCCATTAACTTTGAGGAACTTTTCTTTTCAAGACCTGTTTTCTTGGCACAGCTACAATGCTTTTCATCAAAGAAATACAACGGAAGATACAATTTAGATGATTTAGAATTATATGAGTAATTAAGAAAGCACCATATTTTGCGGCTGGTTTGCTCCCGAAAGGTCAACTGCATGACCTTTTGCACTACTCCTGCAGACCAGACTTTGCTTGGATATTGAATAACAAAGGAACAACTGCTCAGATTCCCCCGAAATAATAAAAAGTAAATAGGTAACATTTTTTGACTGGAAGCTTCCTGAAATGAAAGCAAAACCCAGATTACAACAGGGCTTTTTTTGCCTTATTATTAAGTGTACTACGGGAGACTGGATTTTCATTTCCTCGTATGTGTCCCTCATGCAAAATGGTGGGCTAAACGTGTAAAATCTGATATTGCGAAAGGCTGCAGGAATAATGTGTTCTCACAGTGCATTTTCTTCTCACACTGTTGACTCATAAAATCTCTGTGCGGTTTGTTTTGTGTGTGCGCCTTTAAAATCTTATGTGTGTGTGTCTTTTATTAAAGTGTGCCGCAGTGAAAAGGGTATCCCTAATTGGCAGTTGAGCTTGCAGATTGCTTCGTGTATGTGTGGAAGTCTGCAGAGTTAGCAACTATGAGTTCATATACTTCTGGGATGGGCTTAAAATAGTAGCAAAGCTTCACAGAATAAATGTACAGTGTCATTTTATGCTTAAAGGGGTCATGAACTGGCTTTTTCAATTTTATTATATTGTTGTCTGAGGTCAACCTATGACGTTCGCTTGGTTTTTACATTCAGAAACATAAAAATGAATGAGTAATAGGCTATTTTCGACCCTAGTTTTGAGCCTAGCTCAAAAACGCTCGTTTTTTTTATGGGCGTCTTGCACTGAACACTGAAGAAATGTAATCTTGCAGAAGGTACACTTTTACATTCACGATGGACATGTTGCAATCTTCACAAGTATTAGATTGAATTTTTAGACCTACTTTCAAAAATGTATAAAAAAAGAGATCTCTCCAGATCTGATTATTGCCATTTTTGGGGTGATTTATTTTTTGGGGGGTGATTTTTTGATATTTTTTCTTTAGTTGTTTTGTAATATTACTATCTAAAATCTAAATCATTTGGAATTGTTTTTTTTTCAGGAAACTCTCCATCAGACGAGTCGGAGGAGCGTGACAAAGAATCACGCACGCTCACTTACCCGGCATACATTGCCAGCCTGCTGGACTCGGGTGCCAAGCGCATGGCGGCAGGGGTGCGCATGGACTGCAGCAGTCAGGGCCAGTGCCCTTTGTCCTGTCACCTCTGCCACATGAGCCCTGGGCCTGCACGTCCTGCAGAGCCTGTGCTGCTCAACATCACGAAAGCCACGCCAATCTACGAACTGGTCAACGGCAACGACACCTACCAGGTATCTGTGAGTCATTATGTTGTACTCTCACCCTGCAGCTCTTGCCAGGTTACCCACTGAAGCTTAGCAGCGAAACACCTGGCCTGTACCGGGATGGGAGACCTCCTGGGGAAAAAAAGGTTGCAGCTGGAGTGTTAGTGAATCCAGCAGGTGGCCTGTGTGCGTCCAATTGCACCAGTATATTGATGGAAACGTAATTTTGTCCTGCTCATGAAAAACAGCAAGGTGTTCAGAAAAGAAAGGGAAAAAATGATAGTGTTTTTTGTGAATTAAATGCATCCATGTCCTATCTATCAGCAAAATCATCATAGTAAAATAAATGATCATACAAATAGCCTATATAGTTTGCTTATTTATTACAAATTTTTATAATTATGTTAAAAGTATTTAAATAAAATCACTTATTTACATTATTTGTAAAGTTTGTAATAATAATAATAATAAAGAACATTTAACTTTTAAAGATTTTTTTAAGTTTTTTTTTTCTAATGCTCACCAAGGCTGCATTCATTTAATCAAAAATGTTTGTAATTGTGAAATATCATTATAATTTAATTGTTTTCTATTTTAATGTATTTTATAATGTAAATTAAGAATTAACCTAATTTTATTTAATTTTTTTTTCTTTATACACTGGAAGGGAAAGGGAAATCAGTGTTATTTCAGAGGAATGGCAAGTTAATGCAGCTTGATTAAAGATTAGGCTGCAAAGATATATATCTATATATTGTGTGAGTGCGCGTGGTTCAGATAAACATTATGTGGACAAAATGTCTAAACAAAGATGGTAAATTACGACATCCTTGTCCTTTTGAGGACATTTTTTTGTTCCCACAAGGAAAACAGCTTATAGATCGTACTAAGTGTAAGTGATGTTTTTTGAAAATGAAAAAATGCAGATTTTTTTTTCTTTGATTTGTAGGTTTAAGGTTAGGGAAAATATACAGTTTATATGCTAATGCGTCTTCCAGGTAGATGCTGCAATCTAGTGGGGGTAGAGGGCATTTCCCCACACTTATTATTACTAGTATTATTAAATTCAAACTTTTAACATGTTCTGCATCTTTGCCTTATCATGCAGGCTCTGCAGGAGGCCATGATGAGTGTACTGTGGTGCTCTGCTAAAGGTGATGTTATTGATGACTGGTGTCGATGTGATTCCAGTGCCTTTGGCACAGATGGACTCCCGACTTGTGCTCCTCTGCCTCAACCCATGTGAGTTCTTGGAATTTACAGTTTGAAAATACTTAGGATAAATGGCTAAAATGAAGGTTCAAAGTAAAATTTTAGATCCTGGTGGTCAAACTTTAAGTCATAAATGTTCTATGTTTATTTTATACTCTTGTCAGGCTCAAGCTATCCCATTCATATGAACCCAGCAGTTCACTGATCATCATAGAATGGAATCATGCAGAGCCACCAATCGGAGTGAGAATTGTTGATTACCTCATCAGTCAAGAAAAGGTGACAGAGCGGACCGATCACTCCAAAGTTGAAACAGGTAAATAAATCTTAATATGAGCTTATACAAAACATTTGTGAAATATAATATCCTCATTTTCATGTCTGCTTTAAGAAGACCAAAAAAGAGAAACAATACCCATTTATTTGGGAAATAGCTGTGTAATAAGCGGGATAATGTACATTCAGTCAGTTATTATAACAAATTAAACCCCTTCGGGGTGATACATGATCCCTTTGCCTCATGCTGGGGTCCTGATTACCCTGCCAAGGTTTATGTGCAATTATGACAACTGACTGCTCATGAATATTTGAAAATTAATTTTAATTGAATATGAAAGACTGAATTACAAAATTTAAAAAAAATGTGTCCACATTTTATGTTGACAATAATAAAACAATGAAATAAAAAATGCATTCATATTTTCTAAAGATATTCAGTTACTCTTATGTAGAGGCTTTGATTGTACAATAAAACCTCTCACACAGTTGCCTTGAAATTTACATGTAAATTAAAATAACCATAAATTAGTGGGATGGCTGTTAAAATGAAGATGAAAGACCATTCCAGAGAGAAAGTAAAACAAATGCATAAATTTAGAAAATTACCCAAGTCTCTGGATGTTTCAGTTGGCGCTGTTGGTCCTATTATCGGGGAATGGAAGCCACATCAGAAGGCAAAGAAACTCCCTAGACAGAGTGATCATTTAAGGCAAAACCATGAGAGAAGCCAATGGTCAGATTTACAGTAACTTCAGAGTTCAGTAGCAGAAAGCAGATAAAGGTGGACTAGTCAGCCAGATCGTGAGGGAGGGAAGCATGCGAGAAGCAATTACTAAAATCAACAAGTGAAGGCACATCTAGAGTTTGCCATTTGTGTCATAGGACCAGATTTTTGTGGTCAGATGAAACCAAGATGGAGCATTTTAGTCTTAATTCAATGTAAACTGCCCACCTCTCATTATATACAGTTGATTTAGTTGATTTCATTCACTGTGGCCTGATAACTGCAACACATTGCCTATATTTTCTGCTTTAACCACTATGAGGTCTGTTTAAAGTATCCCATTTGACCTTTAAATAAAGATTAATCTGAAATAACCGTGCAACATGATCTAAAAAATAGCCTCCATGTTGTGCTTTCTCCCTTTTTTAGGTTATAGACAGTGATGTATTTGTGTAATTTTAAAGGAATGAAACACCTTGAGGTGAATATTAAGTCAATATGTGTCTCACATTTCTATCCTTGGCATAATGGACATCACATGGGATTTATCCATGAACATCAAAAACACTCACCCCAATCAGTATGTTCAATCTAAGCCACATTTATCATGTTGCTGGATGAAGACCATCGTTATTGTTCTTCCAGGGATTGCTGAGTTGATTGAATATGTCTTAACGTGAATGGCCCCCTTTCCTCTTTGCCTGGCATGCCAAATAGAAGCCCACCTCACTCTGCCCTGTGCTTCCTACTCTAAAGTTGCGCTTTTCACCCCTCGAGTCCTCCTGGTCTTCGTACTTCAGTACTTACTGTGCTCTATACCGGCGCCAGAAATGTTATTCCACTTTAGGCAAGAATTGAAATCGATTTTTCACATACTGTAGATGATCAATGGTTCTTCAGAAGGCTCGCTGTGCTTCATAAGGACATGAGACACACATGTGGCTCCCAGAAAAGGCTGTGTTTTTTTGTATGCGTCAGATATATCCAATGATTGATTGATCTGCTCACAGGTTAAACTGTGGAGTGTTTTAAATACAATTAGAAAGACCACCTTGAAGCAAGGGAAGGGCAAAACCATGGCAAGAGTTGATTCTGGTAATGATTAGGATTTAAGCCTTTCAGGATGAGGCAAAAATGGGCATATGTTAAAGCAACACCAAGTAACTTTTCCTTGGCAGTCACCCTACAGGTTGAAAGCGGAATTGCCCATTACCGCTGTTGTAAATAATTTAGCCTGCCTTAGCCTACTGTCGGACGCATGCTCGTTGTTTATCCAACACTGGCTTTGGAATGAACGGTGTCAAATGCCAAGGTAGAGTATGTTGCATGATTTTATGAAAGTATGATGCAACATCAGAAACGAAGAAAAACAAAATAATGACTATTGTAACTGTTACCAGTCCCAAACTGTGTTTACACCATGACAACCTTTAGCTTTCTTGTTATATCTTCCTCTATCTTCATGCTTTCCCCGAATTTGCTTTAAAGGGACAATGTGTAGAAATTTCTCCCATCTAGCGGTGAAAATTATTTTTTTTTTTTTGCATTTAAACGAATTGTGCTTTCCAGTGCCTCACTTATTCGAATGCGCGTTGCATCTACGGTAGCCATTATGTACCAAAAAGCTGATGTCTTCTAATAGTACTTCGTTGAGTGTTCCTTTGGGTGAACAGGTTTGTAATTTCAAACAACAAACAGCAACTTGACACAACAAACAAATGTTACAGTATGAATTACTGACTGAAAAACATGAACTATTGTAATAAGTAGTTATGCCTTCTTTATTCGTTATATTTTCTGCAGTACGTGCATTGTTGATATCATCATCGACTTTTAACTATAAATGTTCATCTGTCTATAAAGTAAAGTACACAACCAAACAATGAAATAAACTTTTTAATAAGACTGTAACACTGATTTACCTGTCGAGAAGAAAGCAGGACTTTTGCGTCTCATTTGAAATCTTTTGCCTGCATCGGCTCTATCCACCTGGAAAAAGCTATCCCGAAATTAACTCTTGTTTTTATCTCTGGTCATGTTTCCTTTTACAATCTATTTTGGATTTTTCTGGCGACGAGGATTTGCAATGCAGCCTTTTAAACTTGTGACAAGAGCCTCTCGCTGCTCTGCTCCTCCGTTTCTGCTTCTTTCAGTTACGTCACGCGGTCTGAACGAAAATGCGTTGTGGAAACACGTTGACCTAGTACTTTGTCCGTCCCCTGGATCTACCTGTCCCATGTATATAACGATAATAAATTCTTCGTTCAGGAGGTTCATTGGCAGTGGTATTTGTACACCATTGTACACAAAATACATAAAAAAGTACACATTGTCCCTTTAAAGACATGCCCATTTCCTGTCTTTCCACACCTTTGATGTTGGCTAGTCCAAGTTGGACTTCAGACACGTTGTGGCTGTTAAAGTAGAAAAGAACACCATGTTAAATGAAGTCCAAATGTGATATAGTAAAAATGAGATTGATGAGGAGATGATCGTAGAGTTCCTGCTGCTATCCAAATACATATAAGTGTTTCTGCATTTCCCTCTTAATCCGTAGAGGTAATGTCTTATTCTTTACGAGCCCTGGATTTAAAGGTGGCCAGAACCAGCAACTTTTCAGCCTGGAAGGTTCTGAATGTACTTCACAGGCTGATTATAAAACTTCTTTTGATATGTCTCATAACATGAGGGATTTTCTCATCTTGTACATTGCTTTAAAAAATCAAGTCTGCTAATTGCTGTACAAAGCTTAGATTTTCTACTTTACAAATGATCATTACATCCATCTGACTTACAGGGATACTCCAAACAAAAAAAGAATATTCTGTCATCATTTACTCACCCTCAAGTTGTTGCAAACCTGTATGTGCTGAACACAAAGGAAGATATTTTGAAGAATGATTGGAACTAAACAGTTCTTTGGCACCATAGTAGAAAAAATTTAAAAAATACTATGAAAGTCAATGGTGCCAAAGTTCCAATCGTTCTTCAAAATATCTTCTTTTGTGTTCAGCAGAAGAAAGAAACTCATACAGGTTTGCAACAACTTGAGGGTGAGTAAATGATGAATGATTTTCATTTTAATTGGATAGTTGTTCTGTCATCATTTACCCATTTACTGTCGTTCCAATTTTTTTGAGATCGTTTATGTTACATTTTAATCGATTCCGATTGATTCTGAGGGGAATTATCCATTGTTGCTTTCAGTGTGGCTTTAAAGGACATACAAAATGATATTCAAACTCACATTAAATTATTTTAACATTACATTAAACATTAAAGCATATAATCCCAATCAAAATGGTTTGATTTCCAACTTTGTTCACAATACCCTCTGCTGTGAGAAGTCATACAATGAAGATGATTTAATGGTGACAGAATTATTTTGGGTGAAAAGAAATTAAAATGTTGTTATAAACTTGTATTTTGTTATATATTTCCTGTGGAACACACAAGGATAAGCTAGAATAACCTTCACACAGATCATGCCTGTCAAATATGCATCATTATTCACTGATAATCTTCCCTTACAGTTTGATTTGTGAAATTGATCTATTAGGTAAAAAGATTTGGTTGAAAAGGTCTATTTAGGTCGATTTATTCTATTGATCTGGTTCTTAAGTTTAACTCAATACGGTGCTTGACTGTTGAACATTATCGGTGAACAGCTTAAATTGTTGTCGGTTTGTTATCTGACTTCAGGAGACTACAGTGCAGTCACCATGGTTTGTAATTTTCCAACTGTTTCGTTTTTAGTAAACTCATACGTGTTTGAAAATGCTCTTTCTTCAATTTTCTCCAAATCATTGTAACCATGGACATGCTGGGAATTCACTTGGAAAGGGAAAAATCACATTTCTGGCAATAAATTACACAAACCACATTTTCCATATGCTTTCCTTCACCACGTATATAATGAAATGATTGTCTCTTCCTGAAAATGGTGTCCAGTGCTTTATTTTGTGTATGGTTACCTAGAAACGAGGTGTGGCTCATCGTACCTTGTGGCTCATTTTACTTTTGTCTTTGGATGAGCAAATAATGACAATTTTCATTTTGGCTGAACCATTCCTGTAAGAAAAAAAAATGTACTTGATGTGGATTTTAAAGTGTTTACTGGACATCCTGTGTAAGGAGTTTAGTAAATCTGAAAACTACAAAACCTGTCTGCTATAAAATAACACACACAGTGAGACTGCCAGCTTTTCATGCTAATAGAGCTCTTAATAGGAATCAGGCACACAACGTGACATCATCAGCTATTGCTTTTCTTTCTCATGGTGTGGGAAACAAGTAAATGGGAAGTCTGCCCTCATCAAAAACAGTGTGAAAACAAACAGCTTTCCTCACCAGACTGATGTCAGGATTTTGATCACATAGCTGGGTTTACTCAAGGGTCAGAGGGACATAACATCCTACCCATAAACAGATGGGTGGCGTAAAGAACTGGGTGCCACACTTCCCAAAGTCAAGTAGAGGGACCTATCCTCAAAGCAGCGGGCAAAGCAAGGGCTTCTGTAAAAAAATAAAGGGGGTTGTTTTTCCCCTGAATAGGTGGAAGACACAGTTTCACTCCTGAGGAATGTTTCCGTAGCCCTGCTCCTGGAGGATGATCTCACTCTCGGTGTCTGTGAGAGGGGTCAGGTTCTGGAGCCCGAGCAGGTGCACTGCGGAAGCTGGCATAGCTCGCACTGATTCACTCGTACTCACACAAATCCATGGGTCTGTGTGTGCATGTACTTTTGGACAGGCATCTAACTCTGTGTTATGAGTTGTTTTCTTTTGGGTGGGTGCTTTTATTTGTCTTTATTGAAGTTTGTGCATGTCTGTGTCTTTATATGTATTTTAATATAGAAGTTTGAATTTATGTGTTTGTTTTTTGGTTTATGCACCAGGATCCTCTAGTTAAAATTCTTTACCAAAAATATTTTAAATATACCATATTGAAACATTTCACATTGTTATATCAAATTGATGTTGAAAACATTTTTTTTTTCTGGGAAACGAATAGAAATATGAAAAGAACAGCGTTTATTTGAAATAGAAATCTTTTGTAATATTATAAATGTCTTTACTTTCGCTTTTCGTCAATCAAATTCATCCTTGTGGAATAAAAGCTTTTGTTTCTTTATTTAAAAAAAATGATAAAAAAATAAACACTAATTTTACCCACCCCAAATTTTCTAAAACATTCTTGAAGACATTTAAAGTGGATCAAAACCTTTCCCCATAGTTAAACATGATGATCAATAATGGTATCTGAACAATACCTTTTCTTGTCTTATGACTACTGTTTTTCTTGTTTTAATTGCATTTAGAATCCCAAATTTACAATGTGACCTCAGATTTATGGACCCCACTGTGTGCGTGACCATTTTCACCTGTGAAAATTGCTAGACAATAATATCCAGTGAACAACAGGATCATATTAAAGTCCAGCAATACTTGGAGTTCCTCATCATAAAAACATGTTGTCTCCACCCGTTATTGGAACTCAAGCGCCTCAGGGATTCTATCCAGGCCGATGATGTTGGGATGTACAGTTGCTGATCTACAGATATAAGAGAAATGAAGGTGGCTTGAGCTGTGCTATAAAGACCTTCCTTCATATATTTCCTGCCCAGATGCCAAATACCAATTTGACCAGGAGCCATCAACATGTGCTGCCGAGAATGTCTCTCCACCCCACAATACTGCCTCTCTTTATCATTAATATCAAACTATACATCACTGTATATCACAACAAATACATATTCACCCTATCCCCATGCTTTCTACTTGACTCTGATTGGTCAGATGCAGTTTTAGTTAGTTTGTCCTTTTGTTTACGTTTTTGATCGTGTTGTGTTTTATGATTACTTAAGTCTATCTTATAGTGGTGTTATTATTTCCTTATTACATGTACAAAAGTGTCCATTAAGCACTGGAAAGGCGGTATATAAGTTTTATATATATTTTTCTTTCTCAAATGTGTTCTGTGTGAGTGCTTTCCGTTATATTTTCTCTTTCTGTGCTTTCTTTGGTGTGGTCGGTCTTTAGTCACGTTTATTATATAAATCTGTCTTCCAAGCAATTCTCTTACCTTCACAGCACATGGAGTGTAAGTGTTATCACCTGTTGGTTTCTGTCAAGGGTGGGATTATATCAAATTGTAGGAAAGAGCATGTTTCACAATTTAATTGAAGGTGAGCGGCAGCTAAGCTCTTTGCAACGCTATGACGTAGATGGCAAGTGTAACGTCTATATCAAAAGCTCTTTGCACGAAAATGAATGCAGATTAAAGAGTTTTTCTTTCACTCCCATCCACTTCAACTCTGGATAGCACTAACACCCACCTTTCCTCTGCTACAATTAACCTTTTATATCCTCTTTTCCTTGAAAAAGACATGTTCCACGTGGGAGATCGAGTCTGTTAATCATTTTTTGGGGAAGAAATGCCAAGAATTGATACATTACAAACCGTTGTTATCCATCACTCGCTCTCTGTTCATCAAAGTAGACAACGAAGGCCAGATGTTGTTTGTGGAGTATTTTGTGGAGCTGCCACGTGTGTTTGGTACCAGAGTGTTGCTGTTTAATGGAACTGGTAAAATTTCCAGCACTTTGGATACGGAGTTGCTCCTGTGATGGATTTGGAGATGTTTAATTGAAATGTTTACCTGTTGTACAGAAACAAAAGATCCTCATTATGTGTGGTCAGGCTCAAGACTAATAGAATCTTTGTTTTCTCTCTCGCTTTCTTTTTTATTTGGGAGTTTTTTAATTGTAAATTTTACTTGATTTGGTAGAAATCCATGTATCCAAGGGCCTTAGAAACGTCTCGGTTACGTATGTAACCCTCGTTCCCTGAGTAGGGAACGGAGACGTTCCGTCGGATGATGACGAATGGGGTTTCGCTTAGAAAGCATATCGACTTCGAGTATAGGCAAGATCATTGAAAAGGTTGTCTTCAATCAGCTGAAGAAACTCTTAAGCTTGAATGGATACTTTGACAATTTTCAATCCGGTTTTCGATCGGATCACAGCACAGTGACAGCGCTCATAAAGATAATAAATGATATTCCCTTAAATACTGATATTGTGTTGTGGTCTGGATCAGCACGGATTGTTCAACTTATAGAGTTAACAGTGCCATGGGAGGATGCGGTAGATGAGGCATATGAGAGGAAGAAACTGCGGTATGCTCATCTGGCCTCTGAAGCAGAACAGTGAGGATGGAGAGTCCAGGTTTATCCAGTGGAAGTGGGTTGTCGAGGTTGTCAAGAGTTGCGTCTCACAGTAAAGAACTTATCTGAAGCTGCAGAAAGGAGCAGCAACTGGCTGTGGATGAGACAGAAGGATTCTAGCTGGCTGGGTACAGGCCACCACGCTACGGTTTCGTGGAATTCTTGGAAAACTTGAAGAGTCTGTTGGTTTATTTGTATAGGTTGCATAGTATTTACTGTTATTACGTTCCTGTATATATTGCGTGAATGACGGGTGGTTGGGCAGATATTTTGTTTTTCGGTTGGTGGTATGCCATACGGAACCGTTGCCACTGAAACTGCATTAATGCACCAGTGGGGCTCGACACCCTTAGTCAAACAGGTTGGCGCGTATGGTTGAGATTGTGAGATTGTGGGTAGGTCTCAGCAGCAGTAGGGATGTAGAGGACAGTAAGCTGGGCTGAGTTGATTGGGGGATGGAGGGGGTGATTCTGGGACGCCAGAGCCACTGTCAAGGCCTCTTTAGATGTCGTGGGCTAGTTGACACAACACTGAGGATGGAAGGTGCCCACTAGAAGACCCAAGAGATGACCCCTACCCCTACTAGGGAGACCACACTGTAGTCGCAGCCATCGTGTGTGCTGACGTCCCAAGTACACTGCAGCTGTTAATGCCGGGCAGAAGGGGAGTCACACCACCATATGGAAAGAAGCGTAAAAGGATGGAGAAGCATAGTTTACTGTAAAGCTACGTCTTAGTTTTGCTTATCTTGGCAAAAGCCGAGTACAAATCAGCATGAAGTTTTAACATCTACTCTCGTGTTATAGAAATCATTTCTTGCTTGCTTTTCTCATCTCTTTCCTTCTTCACTTTTCCAGTTCCTTTCCAGCTTCTTTCTTTCTTTCTTTCTTTCTTTCTTTCTTTCTTTCTTTCTTTCTTTCTTTCTTTCTTTCTTTCTTTCTTTCTTTCTTTTCTTCCCTTACATCCTTTATTTAGTATTTTTCTTCCTTCTTTCTTTCCTGAAATCTCTAAGTGACCTTATCTTTTCTCATGACTTTCTTTCCTGCCATTTTTTCTGCCTATCTGTCTCTGTCTTTCTCTTTATTTAAGTTATACACATTTCAGCTTCCTGGTTGACCACAGGGGAGAAACAGTAATGTCTATGTGTCTAAGTAGCAACAAATTAGTTTAGGGGAAACATATGGCAAACATTGTGGAAAAGCTTTAGGCTCAAAACACTAGCAGCTCACATGAATCCACTCCACAGCTGTTGCCTCTGTATGTTTTTAATGGAATCCTCAGTATTTCATTGGAGAAATAAATATTTTTGTACACGATGGCTCAATATTTACCATAGACACGTGTATTTCAGTCAAGGTTTATGTTCTCTTTTTATTTGCAGTTGATTTATCTTGTTTCAGTAATGCACAAATCTGATACTTGCGTCAAGGTATTGATGTTTCTCAGCCTGAATGTAGGAGTCGTTTGAGGAATGTTGACTTTGGCTCAGATTTTGAGAGTGGTCTTGCCTTGAGCTGCTGAGGATGTTTTGTACTCTCTGTAAGACATCAAATTCTGGTCAAAGATTGTCCCATTGGTTGGCTAGTTATTACATATATAAGAACATATATTGTTGTTATTTTTATTACACTACCAACATCTGTTTAAAACAATATACTGTATGCTTTTAACTTGAGCATTTTTCCATGAATTCGACACTCACATTTATTTAATTTTTTTTGATTCTGGATACATTAGAGGGATAATAAATGACTTGTTTTTCAGTCCCTGAATGAGGTCATACCAGGTTATTCCCAAATAGATGGCCACCCTCCACGTGTACTGTACTGTATTTGTATAGCGCTTAATTTTCACAATACAAATAATTTCAAAGCAGCTTTACAGAAAATGTGCATTACAATTTAGAGTGATCTTTTATCAGAGGTAACTGTCTAAGTTATGCATTTCAAAAATGTACATACACAATCACAGTTAGCAAAAAAAATAACAATAATAATTTATACAATGTAAAAATGTAATGCAGAAACAATGAGTTTATTGAAGTAATGAATATATGTGTGTTAACAAATGATTATGAATGATTGACATTTAGAAAAGTGTTGCATGCATGTTGATGCAGAGTTTGCATCATCTGAGGTCTTCGCAGGAGTTGGCGCTGTCACTTCATATGTGTTGTGCATCTGAAGTCCTCATAATAGGCTGGATCCAAACTGCAGAAATACTTGAATTAGCGTAGCTGCTGTTCATAACATTAAGCAAGAACAGGGAGAGAGAGTCTGAGCCCCGAACATTATAAGGAAGACTATTCCAGAATTTAGGAGCCAAATGTGAAAACACTCTCCCTGCTTCAGTGAACTTAGATATTCTAAGCGCAGACTTTTGTGACCTTAAAGAGTGTAATGGATTATAAGGCGATGGATTGTCTTTATGTTTTTGTTTTCTTAGATTTTGATTAGCTTTGGCCTATATGTATTGTTTCTTCAGCATTGTGGGAGATTCTTCTCCAAAATGTCTTGAAAATTTTCTTGGATAGGCTGGGATCTTTATACCTGGCTGGGCCTTGATGTTTTAACAAAGTAATGAGAATCAGAGAGGGTTTTTGGTCAAAAGCCATGAAAGTCTAACAAAGGGAAGCCAGCCATCATGGTGTGGTCATGTCAACCCAGGTCTTTCCCGTTGAAAAATGAGACTGAGGTAAGAGGATGGAACATGATGAAAGAGCATACATTTAGCCGTATTTGCCAGACACCTGTATTTGTAACGATTGTCAGACAACGCTTTAGTTTGATAAAGAAGTGAATGTATCTTGATAGGTCTTTTTATTTATTTATTTATTTATTTTTTATTTGACTTGTTATTATTTTTATATCACCATTTGTCAAAGATTTAAAGGGTCAGGTATTTTTTGAAGTGCCTTATGGAAACACTGTGTACACTTGATACTGATGACTGTTTTTTATGTGGACGTTTTATTGGAAGCCTTTTTCCTGCTGACCTGTTGTTGTAGGGAACTGGACTAAGTTTGCATGCCAAAGCATGATGATGACACTTAAAATTGAGGGGATGAGCATTAGAGAATAATATATTTTAAGCTTAAGAAACAAGAAAAGGGTACTGCTCTTTAATTATACTGATAACATAGTGCGGTCACCGTAATGTAAATCTTTGAATGCATCAGATTTACCTTCCTTTACAAAGAAATGTTCTTCATAATCTTTCATGGAAAAGTAAAATCATAAATTTTAAGTCGTAAATTTCCCCCGTCTGTTTCTGAGAACAACACCAAAAGGTTTTTCCAGGGTAATACACCTTATATTATCGTTAAACAATCAAATCTAATTTTCAAATATTGTTATTTGAAACTTATATAAATAATTGAGTAGAATAGATTTTGTGTCTGTCCCTACATTTTGGTCAACTCTGTTACAAAACAAAAAATAAAACACCAAAGCATTTGTAGAAAATTCAAATAATGAAAATAAAAATTCAAAACAGCAAATAATGAAAATGTTGCATTCTATGAAAAAAAAAAAGTTTAACAGAAAAGAAATGACCTATTTTTTTATCTATATTTGAAATGTACTCATAATTGTGGAATGAATAATATATAATATATACTGTATATAATTAAAAAAAAAATCATGAATTATTTTCTGTAACACAGTGAAGAGCTCTATCACTTTTGTTCCCACTCTGTATTCCTGTTGAAATGTTCTCCATAAATAATCTTAAAACATAATATCTTCCTCAATTCATAAATGGCACACAATTAAATATCTCATAAAAAACACTTGCAAAATTTTCCACACACATCGTTTTATTGCCTTTTTACATTTCACCTTTTTTCGACATTAAACAAAGATGTTAGAGCTTGTTGTCGGTGGAACTGTATATGACTGGATAATTATGACCTGAAGTGCTGCAGTCTCTCACAATGTCACTTTACATTAACGTCAGAGCATGTGTTCATCGACTGTCTTCTCCACAAGCACTGTAAATACTTACTGGTGACAGCAAGCACATAATCACACACACACACCCTCATTATGTTTATCCTGGCATCATGTTCTCAGAAGCCTGGTATTTTCAAAGAGGAGGTCTCCAGGAAGACAGGCAGGGTGACCACCACTTTTAAAAGGTTCCCCTTCCACGGACGGGAGGTTTCTCTTTGCTATTAAAGGCACACGAGGCCCCCGTGCTTATGTCCTGTGACGCATGCAGGCCAGCTGGGCAAACAGTTTTCCTGTCCACTTTGTAATAAGAAAGGCAAAGCACAGGTGACTTCTGTATGGGCTCTTTATTTGTTTTTTGCTTTTTTTTTTAGATGGCTGACACTCACAGCTCGAACTGGGTCACGTGTCTCGTGTGAAATCAAACCACTAACATCTCCTCCGCTCGAAATGTCCAAACCACAGGGTCTCCATCTCTGGAAGGTTCTAACGTGTTCCAGGGAGAAGGGGAATTGGGGAAACTCTTGTTTTTATAGCACTGGGTCAGAGTCAGGCAGGGCTTTTCAGGGTGAGGGAAATCCTCATGCAAAACAGCATCCAGAGCTCATGGTGCGGAGACTGTCCTGAGAAGATGGGCTGTTTTGCGGATGTTTGTTTTCCCTGCACATGCATGCTTGTCTATTAATGACATATCATTAATCATACTTCATCTGAAACTTGAAAGAAAACAAACAAACAGAATTTTTTAAATAGTTTGGTGATCATGGGAGATTAAAATGGGTTTGTGTGTGTGCTAAACAAAGTTTTCTCCTCTTCATAGAGACTGTGTTGAGTTTTGTGGATGACATCATGTCTGGGGCCAAATCTCCGTGTGTGATGCTCGGGGACATCCCTGATCCCCTCTCATCTATCTCACTGATCATACGCTGCCTGGAGCCAGACACAACATACATGTGAGTTTCTGCTGTTATGACCCATGACTTTTGCGTCTTTTTATTCAAATATCATCATTTCCACTTTGAAATGAATTAGAGATTAATACCAGAATGTTCTTAACACAAAAGTGTTTATTAATTTGATTTTATCTTAATTTTATCCCTCTTTAATTACAGATGTAATTACATGAAGGTATTTAAAAAATATATATATATAATGTAAAAAACATGTATGTACACAGTAAGTGCATTGTATAAAATGATTAATTCAAATGTTATTACATAGTAGTTAAAGATATATAATATAAAGTGGAAACACCATAATAATATGAATCAAAGAGGTCATCTCCAGGCCGTATGTTCACAATGTTTCTTAACCGAAGTGTTATGCTAGGTTTCTTCAGCATGGAACACCTGTTCCCTTTGCTTTTGCAAGAGGCATCGTCATTGAGCGCTCAGTGAGAAACAAAACATAGCGGCCCCAATTTTGGCTGGATGATTCACTTGGACTTTGAACTGACGTTGAGTTGCATGTCTGCAGTCATATGGGGGGTTTTAATATCTGCGTGAGTCTAAGCAATTACATCCAACTAAGGCTGTGAAAATCCGATAATGATTTGTGAAAATATGTCTGGAGTATTTCCTACCTATGTCACTTGTCCAATATCAGTAGTTGGTTTAGCATGTGCTTTTCACTAAATAATTTGGCAGTTACTGTAGCAGGTAAGGGGTCTTTTTTGGAAAGTATAATTGGCCCAATCATCACTTTTGTATAAAAGCTGGTGACATCAGACCGACGTCTTCTCTTGGAAGTGGTAAATGTGTGGTGGGCCCCTGTCTGTTTAGACTCCCATGGAGAGTTATGTGATGTATTACATCCTTTTCTGAGGAACATTAAACTTTGTGCCACAGAGAAGAACATGGTTTGGCCTATTCAATTTGGGTGAGTTTTACATGCTTGAGATACAGCATGGGGAAACATTTCATACCTTGGAATGGTTTTAAAGTGCGTCAAAGGGTGCACATTGCGGTAATAGCAGAAACAGCAATAGAAAGATTGATGTGTTAAATGTGTGAGTGTAGACAAAAAAAAATATGGCAAGATATGAAAAATGATAAATCACAATATAAATCGTCCCGGTTACGTATGTAACCTTCATTCCCCAAGTAGGGAACAGAGACGTCACGTCAGATGACGACGAATGGGGTTTCGCTTAGAAAGCGAAATGAGCCAATGGCAAAGATATGCCATGGGTCTGCAGAATTTGCATGGCGCAACTCTGCCCCACCTCGTGGGTATAAAAGGAGGACACTGGCAATACACAGATATGTTTCTTCGCTGAGGAGCCAAGAGTGAGCTTAGGTGATCCCCACGGTACAGCATGAGTGGCATCTCAGGGAGAGTTTCATACATAACCGCGACGTTCCCTTTCGTTGTCACTCCGAGTTATGTCGGATTACGACGAATGGGGTTACCAGTCTAATCACGCAACCTTCACAGCACCCTGCGTAAATCTGAGATCCCTGTCACTAGACTAGCACGGACGAAGGACTCCTATTTAGCACAGGAATACCAAGGTACACTGGGGAGTATTATCTCATATCTCAGAAATATGCAATTAATGTCAGCCCAGAGAGGGGTACTTAGAGAATACACATATGACCCAGAGGGATGCATATGAAGAACACTGGGGTGTCCAGGTGCAGGTGGAATATTTCAACCCCAAGGGTGGCAAGGTGGCTTGCCGAGGCTGGCGAATGTGTTAGGTGTCGCCCAGCCTGCAGCTCTGCAGATGTCTGTTGGTGAGGCGCCATGCGCTAGAGCCTTTCTCTTCAGCTTTCCACCATAACAGACAAAGAGCTGCTCTGAGGCCCTGAAAGACTGCCTTCTATCTACGTATGGCGACCGAGTCGATGTCCATGCTGAGGAAATAGATCCTCTGCACGGGGCAAAGTTTGCACTTCTCCCAGTTGACCCGAAGGCCCAGACAGGCTCATTGCCGGAGCACTAGGTCCATGTGTTTGCAAACCTGGTCTCGAGAGTGAGCTAGTATCAGTCAAGATAGTTCACGATGCGAACCCCGTGTTCACGAATGAGAACAAGGGCTGCCTCCAAGACCTTCGTAAAGCCGCGAGGAGACAGGCTAGACAGGCAGCCACCTCACTGCATGTCCCTGAGCATCTGGGCCTGGTAGCCAGCGGAAATGGCCATGGCATGCAGTGAGGCAGCTCCCTGCCTTGCGGCTCTATAGGATTTCACCACAAGCGTAGGCAAAAAACTACAGGCTTCGGACAGGTGCTTAGGGTCGTGCCGAGAAGAAGCACTCTGAGGACACAGTCGCATCACAACAGATAACCCCAGTGTACCCATGGGCAACGGCCCCGTTGAGGGGAGGAAATGAGGATTAGATCAACGAGCGGTCCCAAGAAGACATGAGGGTTTGCAGGACTTCGGAAAGTCAGAAATGGCTGTGGAGTGAAGAGAAGCTTTTGGCTCCAAAGGGAAAAACATATCTGCATATTGTTGGCATCCTCCTTTTATACCCACGAAGTGGGCCGGAGTTGTGCCATGAAAATTCCGCAGACCCATGGCATTTCTTTGCTATTGGCTCGTTTTGTAATACTCAATGTCAATAGACTTTCTAATCAAAACCCCATTTGTCTTCATCCGACATAACTCGGAGTGACAAAAAAGGGAACTTAAATACATTGTGATAATGCTAACATAACGGACAGGTGTGATGTTTAGATGAGTTTTCATGACAACTGATGACTGGAGGAAAATTAGGAATATTTTTATAGTTTTTTTTTGTATTCTACTTGATGTGGAAAGACTATAAGGAGCCGATTTTCATAAGTTAGATCCCTTTCATTAATAAATCACAGACATTGAATAAAACAATGGATCACATTTCCCTGGCTTTCATGCAGTCTCTTTCTGGCACTTTGAGGATCTCACTGCTGTGATACTGCAGGTGTTAGTTGTTTATAATATCTTCCACTAGATGGGGATGTAGTTCAACGTAATCTTTACAACCTGCCTCTCATAGCCTACGGCACATATCATCAGTGATGGAGTCACTGCATCGGTCTTCTTGGAGTGAGTGGGTACACCACCACAGCTGGTTGCTATTGTTCAAGTTGAGTTGTCTGTACTTAAGGGATTCTCAAATCAAAGCCATGAGCCGAAGGTAAACTCATGCTTATGTAATGGGAGTGGTGCAGTCATGCATTTTGATTTTAATGGAGGTATATGCTGTTATATGATTACATAATTCACACACTGAAACAATTTGTTGACTCTGAACTTCAAAGGACTCCTAAAAAGGTAATGGTTCATAATTTCCGAGATCTATTTGTAAGTGTTATTTCCAACCAAATCTAGGAATGATTCCAAATACACTTATTTGTTAATTTAACCTTAACCCTAAGCTTATTTTGATAAATGTTATTGTTTGAGACATGCATCGTAAATTAGAATTATTACTATTATTAGTAGTAGTAGTAGTCGTTGTGATGTATTTTAGTGTGAATCATCGCCTTAAACGTGCTCTGAACATGTTGAGCTGTGGTGCTTATGTTGGAAAATGTGGTTTAAATCTGGCCTGCAACATTTATCACAATCATGTTGTAAAAGCCTCAAAGATATTTAATTTTTTATCCACATTCAGGTCGACTCTCTGCGTAAAATATGTAAGATTTTTTTATTAAAGGGGTGGTTTACTGCTTTTTTTCTTTGCATGTTTTTGTTTATGGGGTGCAATATAACATGTATTTGTGTACTTTTCATAAATTTCAACTTTATTGTAAGCCACTTTTTCCTCAGTCATTTGAACGACCGGTTTACATCCTGATTCTATCAAATCACTCCACCAGAATGGGCTCAGATTGGTTAGTTTGGGCCGGTGTGTGTGATTGGCACAACTGTGTAGTACACGTTGTCCGGAAACTTCACACCCATTACCTTTTCGGGCGAGAGTTGCATGTGCTCCGGTCTATGTAAATAATGGTGTCGATATTGCTGTATCAGTTTGAGCCAGAATGAGACCCAGAAAGCTGCGATGAAGAGAGTCAAGCAGAACCTCCCTAAACACGGCTCTTACGAAACGTTTCTGAATGGTACATTTTGTTACTATCTATTCTATTCTACTATTATTATAAGAATTTCGATACGTTGTTACTTGAAAATGCTACTGCTGCTTGTTAGCTTTTGAGATACGGTTTTCTCCTGATTAAATATAACCAAATAAATGTTTTTTTTTAAAGTTATTGTTTTATCGATATAATGAACAACCATTTATCTATTCACAAAACCTAGTTTACTCAGTGTATCGTTTTATTTAAGTGTAGCCTACATGTGACAACTGTGTTAAATCATACTGTTGGCCTACACTGATAACAGCAGCTTAAGTTTGCTGTGATTACATAGCCTATAATTTTCTTTAACTTTATTCACGTTTGTCTTAAGCATCAAACTTACTGGCTCCTTTACACAAAAAGCATTGGCATTGGTTTACGTTCTTGATCAAATCGAAAAATTACGTCATAAATTATATATACGTGAAAAATACATTTACAAAATTAGTACATATACAAATTCAGGTCCAAAATGTTTGTACGCGTTTGTCGAAAATAGCAATTGTCGAAAATGTTTGTACGCGTTTGTCGAAAATAGCAATTTTCGAAAATTACACAAAATAGCATAACTAAGTGGCTATAAAGCCAGCGCTGGCATTTGATCAAACTAAAACATTACCTCTGAAATACATTTAAAATTATTAAGTCTTACTTACAGGTTGTGGCCCAACAACGGCTGCCTCTGGTTTCAAAGTTGGAACTGCTTCATGTTTTAACAGTTTCTTGCTGAATCCGACATTGAATTCGTGGAGATTCTGGAAGTTGTCTTTCGTAAAATGCGCAGCACAGAGAGCTAAATTACGATTGTAATTTTCAGGAACATAATCAAACATAAATTGTATCCATTGTTGACAAACTACAACGTCCGTGGGAAGCCCGAACACAGAAGACCTGACAGCTGGGTGAAAATAACACAATTACGATGAGCCACAGAAATATGGCCATGCCCAAGGGAGGGTTGGTGCAAATGTATGGGTTAGTTACGTATAAAACCCGTTGTAGTCCCATTAGAGTCGTTTTTGTAGGCATTAAACTCCCTGATTTTTAAAAGACAATATTTCTGCTTACATTGAACTTTCAGCGCTGCAACTTTGCAGATACTATTATCTGCACCCCCCTTTAAAATATCCAAAAACTACTACAACAATTTTATATATTTTGGTGACTTTGTTGACTTGTGTTCTTACATTATCCCAAATGTTTCCAGCAATGTTTAAATCCAGAGAAATTAGCTATTTTAATCAGTGTAAAGGCCGGTGTCATTGTGTCGCCTCTCATTAACATAATTATCAACGCACTCAAACTTACTTTTAGTATGATTGATTGTTTTGACCAAGTAAAACAGTGCTGCATTACCCCACAATTTCAATTAGTCAAATAAAATGACATGTATAAGTAGTAATTCAGCATGTGCGGTTTTTCAGTAGAATTAAATAAAATAATGTTAAATTACGTGATCAAATGTAAATAGAAATTTTAGGGAAAGAAGGAGGCAGATGCAACTTTAATCATAACTTTAATTGTCGAAAAAAAAATATAAAATGAAAGGAGCAGCAGAGGCTGAATGCAGCATATAAGCATAATACAAACAGTAGTGTAAAATGTCCCAAGCTCTCGACCAGCTCTTCTTCATACTACAGTAATGTTCATAAAACTTTTCAACTTATTCTATTAACTCTAACCCTAAGCTAACAGTCTACTAATACTCTGAGAGTTAGTGTAACTTGTAAAAGAAAAGAAATTGAGTATGTGACAAATGTCTAATTGTGCATTGTCAGGTTTAGGCTGTGGGCGGTGGACAACACAGGTCGGCGTTCCAGTCCGAGTGAGGTGACGATCAAAACTCCCTGTCCTGCCGTGGATGACGTCAAGGCTCAAGGTAGAGAACTGCTTACGTATTGTAAAATGAACTTCTTGGGTTAGGGCAAAATTCAGAAGATCAGAAGTGGTGTGATTTGGTTGAATATCCCCTCAGAAATAGCAGACAAGATTTACAACCTGTTCAACGGCTACACCAGCGGGAAGGAACAGCAGACGGCCTACAACACGCTTATGGACCTGGGCTCACCGACCCTCCACCGAGTACTTTTCCACTACAACCAGCGCTATGAGAGCTTTGGAGAGTTCACTTGGCGCTGTGAAGATGAACTGGGGCCCAGGTTTGTAAAACGATTCTCAAGCTCTGTTACAAAAGCTAGTTAAATGCTAACTTTTTAGACTGCATTGCAACCATTATGGAACTTTATAAGGAACCAGTTTGGGATGCTCTATAGTAGGGTCCCAAATTGATTCCAAATTGCACTTGATTTCAATTGCATTTGATGTTAGCATGTTGCTAAGCTAACAGCACAACACAAACACAAATATTACATAAAATGATCAATTAGTTTTTATTTAATTTTTCATTTATGTGCATAAATTTGAATTATTAAATATTTGAATTAGGGATGTCAACGATTAATCGATTATCGATTAATTGTCAATAATACATTAATCGATCAAACTTATCGAGCATCGATTAACCAGGTCTATTCGCGTGCCTGCTGCTCAACCGTGAAACATGCAAGCGAGCGCGCTGGAGTTATGTTTGGGACTTCATCATGGCTACATTTGCGTGTGTATTCGCAGCCTTTTGTTTTATGCAAATGTAAGTTGTAATAGTTTATTATGTGTACGCCTTTCTATATCTGATTTATCTCATATTGGATGCATTTTGTTAAGAATTGAAGCGTGATATTTAGCGCGCAGCTGCTAATGTTTCAAGTTTTTCATACAAGTTTACCAGACAGATTATTATATGTAGACTTAATATATTAAAGCTAAGCCTACCCATATGGATTTTTATTAACATTTATTTTATCTTGCTTAATGTTTGCCTCAGGTGAGCCAGTGCACGAATATGTTTTACGTATTTAAATTTTCTGTGCATAATTTATTTTGTTAAACTACATAAATGCCATTCTGTACCATATCCCAACTAACATCATTTGAGCAATATAACATGCATTTTCTTTCAGTAAATTAGCAATATTTTGCTTTTTATGTCAAAGTCACTATTGATACAGTGAGAAATGTACATTCTCAGGAAAACTGCCGCTTATCAGTTAATCGTTAATCGATCGATAAGGTCAATCATTTAATGTTTAATGAATTAATCGATAATTTGCATCCCTAATTTATATGAATTCTATGAACTATTTTTATAAGCTATTTAGTATAGAATTAAAAATAATTTATTATGTACATCTCGTTAGCTTTTTAAGCAATCTTGGATTCATATTTTTATTGAGCTCAGCGCAGTGCATTAATGGATGTTACCTTGAAATAAATGTGGTGTGTTAGGGGGACACATTGATTTTTATTGATTGCAATAAAACCTAATATCGTGTTTCACAAGCTTTTATGTGCTTTTTTTGTTTTTTCATTGCTCCTTAAATTACATAGTAAACGCATATTATTCTATTATGGATTCTAACGTCAGACGTGATTCGGGAATTTGTGCTAATTAGGTTTAAATTGCAATCAAACTGATTATAGTACATTTAAAGGGATCACTAAGGCATCAGGCTGACCACAGAACCGGGTGGCAATCTTTATACACCCTCCAAAACAAACCAAAGACAAATAAGGTCTGGATTTAGAATTGCACTGAAACACTTTCTAAACGTAGCCATGTGTTCGGTATAAAACTTGAACGCTTCCTCGCTGATGCACAGTAGAGGCAGGTGAATTTAATTAAGGCCATTTGGACGACCGTACCTGAGGCCTCGGTTCAAATTAAAAGGTTGTTTTTAATCGCCTCCATGTTGTAAGGTTTTCCTTTCTTGCTCCCGAGTTGCTGCTCTAAAACACACTCATATCGAACTCCATCCCACCCAGTGTGACTGATGAGAGTTAGCCGCTGTGAGGACTTCAACAGTGCTGTTTTCAAACCAAGATCATGTATTCATGGTAGTTTATTTGAGTTCAGGCCTAGGATATTTTCTCAGTCATGCATGATTTAGCATGTTCCAGTTTGCTCTTCGCTTTACTTGTCACAGTGTGGGTTTTGTGTCTTGTTCCTTATTCTTGTCTGTCATGTGAGCCTGCCATGTGTCTTGTGAGCCTGCCATGTGTCTTGTCATCTTGAAACAAAGGTTTCTAGAAAGAGGTTATTCTGCTCAGTGTGTTGATGATGCCTACCAGGCTTCCCTGTCGAAATCAAGACACTCAACTGACAAAAAATAGTCCAAAAGAAAAAAAAATCAGTAACCTGTATCACAACCTTTACTCCTCGGGGTAACATGTTTAAGAGCACCATTCTTAAATATTGGCACATTTTAACTTCAGACCCAGCTCTCACTCGACATTTCGAAGATCCACCTCTTTTTGTTTTCAAACGAGAGCCAAACCTACGAAACGAAATGGTTAGAGCCAATATATTACCAAGCCAGACACAGACACTTTTGACTCCCCTAAAACATGGAAATTACCCTCAGTGCCACAATACGTGGAAAACTAAGGCCCTGTTTACACGAGAACGCTCGCGGGTGAAAACGTAAAAATATTTTATCGCATGTGCCTTTTGTTTACATGGCGACAGCGTTTTTGAGGCTTAAAAACGCAAAAAAGTGAAACCACCCACCAGAGTGGAAATCTTAAAAAACGCTCCACCGCCGCGTTCCCGTGTAAACGGTAAAAACACAAAAGTCTGCTTGACAGTGAAGGTTGTACGCAGGCGCGTGGACTTGGTGTTGTTGTAGTATGCACTCCTAGCCACCTGAAGTGAATACTACATTGAATTTCACACACTTTTGCGTCACCATTTGCACGCGGATTTCCCACACAAAACGCTCGTCTAAACGCAGAATAAAAAGAGATGACGCAACGCCACTTCTGCGTTTTCTCTTCAGAATCGTTTCCGTGTAAACATAGCCTAATACTTTTACACATCCTAGAACAGGGAATTCGTTTCCAGTAAGAGGGGTGATCCAGCCTGGTCTCATCGTTAATACGTAGGTATTTTACGTTTTTGCAAAGGTAGAAAACGTACTTTCTCGTACGTTTGGATAGATGCTGAAATGTATAATATCGACGTATCTGCAACATTAAAACATAACATTTTTACGTTTTTACAGCTAAAAAACGTAAACTATTTATGTATATTCCATATGATATAGATATCTGTATAATTTCCCTTTTAACCATTTTATAGATAAAAGTAAGATCCCGTAACCCTAATCCCAAACCTAAACATAACCATTTTTCACATAATATAAAAAAGAATAAAAAGTAATGGACAGATGTGTTGAGAAAGGGCAGTTTTATTAACAGTAATATAGCATTAAAATATATTTTGAGCCACAAATCGTTCTCCTACCCCTAAACCTACCCATAAGCATTCCTTAAAACAACGTAACAAACTACAATTAATTATGAAGAAAAAACATAACTAACAGACAAGTATAATCACAATAATTTATTTATAGCGAAAATGTCAAAACCGATACCAAAAGCCGTTCCCATGATGAAGCATTGCAGTCGCAGTCTTCTCTGGCAGTATTGTAATAGTTTTGTATGAAGTACAGAGCAGAAATTAAATTACTAATCAATGAAAATGTTAATCCGGCTTCAGTTCGCGCTTCTCCATTTCAAATGAACTAAAAGCCAACTGCCTCACAGTCCTTCATGTCGCAGTCTGTGACGAAGCAGGGAAGAGCCAATTAACGTTTGATAGCGCAGGGTTTGACATGTACGGTCGTTGCTGAGAATGGAGACGATCAAGAGTGGATAAAAGGCTGAATTAGGAGTTGTTTCTTGCAAACAACTATGGATTCTAAAGATTTGGATTACATCAAACTAATAAAATTGATGTCTTTTGTGAATTTTGTTGTGTTTTATAGGAGAAAACGCTTTATGTGTCTCAAGGTAAATAAACTATTACAAAACGGTTAAACGAGTAACGTTAAAGAATGTATTTTTAAGGTTGTTTAACACCATGCAGGCGAAACGAGCAAAATGTTAATATTTATGAGTATTATATCAATAAATGCGACTGAAAACTTAATTAATAAGACAGTGGAATGCAATAGAGTCAAAACATAATGCTATGATATTAATATGCATAAATTGCGATACGTACAAATGTGTACGTCGGTGGATTTGTTCATACGTAAATAAATTACGTTTTTGTGCTGTCAATACGTAACTATTTTACGTTTTAGAACTGTAAACACGTCGGTATTATACGTTTCTGCGAATATAAAACGTAATTATATATACATATGATAGAACGACACTTTACGCACAAATACAAACGTATTCTCATGAGATCACGTTGGGTGATCACATGTAACACTAAATATGTCATATATATATATATATATATATATATATATATATATATATATATATATATGCTGAAATGCACATGTGATATGATTTATATTGGCAAAACTATTCGCCCTCTGAAGCAAAGGATCAGCGAACGCAAAAGTTCAATAAGACAAAATAATATGAATTACCCTGTGGCCCACCATTTTAACAATCACTTACAAAACTACATTACCCATGTTCCCTATCCCTGTAGCCTTAGCCATGTCAACACAGGTGTCTGGCATTATAAAATCAGGAGAGGTGATTGACTAGAGCCTTTTTATATGGCCATGTTCACTTTGTTTGTAAGCCTGAAGAAGGTCGCAAGACAGAAAACTTGCTTATAAATAGATGTTGCACAGTTTTTGAGTGTGCGTCTGCTATTTTTAAAAATTTTCATGATCATTCTATGCAGCAGCACATTTAAGACTTATTTTGACAGATGAGCTGTGGTTATTTTCAATTCTTGGATAATACTGTCACTGGGCATCATTGAGGTTTGAGAACTTAAATGATAGTAGATCAATTAGTATGAATTGACCCCCTAAAGCTGTCTCCTACGACAAATGCATCAAGATAACTCAAAAACAACATTCATTCATATTAATTCATCCAGATATTTGCACAATAACGGGAGCGTGTGATCATGCCCCTGTGATCAACCCAGTTCCATGAAATGTTGTGTAAGTTTTTAGACTCCAGATAAGCCATTCAAGTGGAGGTCTGGGGAGATGGGCCATTATCTCCTCCGCATCTGCCTTCCAAACAACTCATATGCGTCATTTCTAATCTCATTACGCCCAAACGGCATTTTTTTAAAGCATAGGATAGGAAGGAAGAATAAACAAGGAGAATTTGTTTCTAAGTCTTCAATACAAAAGGAATGCAGTTCACTTGAGTTTCCTCATTTAAATGCAATTTTCTTCAACCAGTCATAATACAAGAGAACTGGTCCCACTCTGGTCCTGACTTGGAAAAGACGAATATATTTCCTATGTTTTCTTTCTTTTTGAGATATCATAAAGGTCGTCTTGTGACTCACTTTTAATCGGTGGGCCTATTTGTTGGACTGACTCACGCTATAATTGGTGGAATTCAGTGTGTTCGGTTAAAGTTCTTTCTTTGTTTTCATAAGAGATTAATGCTATACTATATGAAGCATTGTCGCTCTCTCATGAGGCTCTTTCAAAGGGATCTTATGAAAGGTGGGTTGGTGTGTTACTGTGGGTGTCAGTGGAATGCAGCTGATTGTTTCCTCTCAGACTGGTGCAAGAGATTTCGGAAAAGCCAGAGTGAGAGAGGCACTGGCAGAGGCCAAGAGGTTGAAAACGTACCTTGGAAATTAGAGGCCACTTTCCACTTCCATACATGCTGGAATTTATGGTGACAACCGTTGCTATTTGGAGACCAAAACGGACTTTCTTGAAAAATTAAAGGATAACAAACCACAGGGTTTTGTTTTAAGCAAATAAACATCCAAATTCCTACAACCACTGAAATGTGGCAAGATATTAAAAACACAAATACATTCAAAAGAAAGATATAAATTACAGCATCTCTACTGCAGATGGGAATATTTATCATTTAATATGCTAGTGATTTCTGACATCATTAAAATTCCATTATTATACGTTGTGAATTAAGTGGAAGCCAAAGCAAATAATGATGTTCAATAATTTCAAACACGACCAATCGAAACACCGTGCGATCAGTTGAATCGATTTAAGCCACATTCTAATCGTAAACTTAAAAATGCACTTAGCTACCCTAAAAGCCTGCTTGGTCCATACAGATTTGGTTTTTGGTATTTATACAGTAGAGTGTTGAGCTTCTGGTTTGGCAGGGTTTTGAAGTGAAGCTATGACTTAGGAATGAGGTGCTCTTTCCGTACTCTTGGTGTCACATTTCAGCTTTTTGTCTTTTGCGAAGGACATTGGTGCTTCATAACATTCACACATACTCAATAAACGTCCTCTCAAGTCACTGTCGCTAATAGAATTCACAGGTACTTAACCGTAGGTGCAACTGCCGTTCACCTAATCGGTCCTGTAACCTCAAAAGATTCTTGACGGGAACGTTTTTCATTTTTAAAGGCTTTGCCATTAGAGTACACCACAGGCTTGATTTATGATCAATCTCCTCAGTCCAGATTTTGAAGAGCGTCATTTAAGGGGTGCAGACAGAAGACCTGTGTTTTAGCTGAATATGGCCATCGCCTGCAGTTTATATTTATTATATTGGAGTCTCCCATCAATCTTTCAGTCTCATGCTCTGGAGCAGCTTGTGAGGTTGGCATTCTCAGAATGGATAGGAATGGAATGCTCAATGTTTAAACCACCGAAGGAAGAAAAATTTGAAGCTAGTGTCAAGAGCATTGTGTAACAGAAATATTATAAAATGCGGTATGAATATCACAATGGCTGTTTGCAGAAAATACTAACTTGCACGTCACTTGCGGAACAAGAAATGTCCAGACCGTCTTGTAATTAGATGGTACAAAAATAAAACAAATATTACAATAAAGGGATCAAATTAGATTAGAGTGAGGGGTTTTTTTTATTTTTTTTTATTTGTTGACTAATTGTCCAAAATATAAACAATATATTATAATAATATATTGAAAAGAAAAAATACTTCAAAAAACTTTTGTTGAAAATTGTGAAATATTATAACACTTATCTAAACTGTTTTGTATTTTATTTGAAATGCAATATATTCCTTGAATAAAAAGGTAAAGTTGAATTTTTAGAAGCCATCACCTCAGTCTTCAGTGTCATGATCCTTCAGAAATAATTTTAATATGTTAATTTGTTGCTCTTTTTTTCTTATTATCAATGTTAAAAAGAGTTGTGCTGTTTTTTTTTTTTTTGTTGTTGTTTTTGTTGTTGTTTTTTTTAAAACATTTTTTTACACTAAATATTTTGGGATTATTGTGACTTAGTCACTTTTGTTCAATTTAAACGAATCCTTGGCCAAGTGAATTGTTGTTTTTTTTCATAATAATCATAATAATAAATATAGCTGCAAGCAGTGACTAAGGTGCTACACACACAAAAAAAAGCCATGATTGGTTCTGCAAGCATGGCTGTGAGCATCAGACCATCTAATTAAAAACATTTTTGATTATTTTAGTAAAAAAATGGCTGAAACATCTTCGAAAATAGAATCACATGGGTGCAATCGAATCATCTTGAGGCAATGAATCGGTTTAAAGAAATTTGTTATGTTTATTGGTATTAATGTAATTGCATATTTTGGACAGTTTTTGTCGCTAGAGGGATTGAGTTAGAGACTCCAAAATTGCTTTTGTCAATTTAATAGACTATGGGCTGCCAAAAGAAGAGTAATAAGAAAACTAACGGATATAATAGGTACAACACCTTTGGTGTTTAGCCCCTATTAATAATAAAAATAATATACTTTGTGTTGAATATGCATATAATCCAGAAAATCTGTATCTATATTAACATCTACTTCTAATTCAATATCATCTTTGTGTTTGTTACTGCAGGAAAGCAGGATTGATCCTGTCTCAGCTGGATGAACTCAGCGGTTGGTGCCGGGGTCTCCTCCAGGAGCCAAAAATCGGCTTGCGCAGAGCATCCCTTAAATATCGGTCTTGTCGTTACACAGATACCAAAGCATTTGGGCTCAGCTGGGTGAACCTCAGCCAAGACTTACGTAAGGCATGTGAGGATCAGATGCTCTCCGTTATGTACAATGATTATGGAGAACCCAAGGAACTTTAAACGATCTGGACAACTAGAGGACTAGTCAGGGGTTGTACCTAAACACGGCCTCCCCTTTAGGGCTTCTCTCTTCTCTCCGTTTTAACATTAATTGGCCATTTAATGATGAAGGGGAAAGTATTTGGTGGGAACGTGAGCAATCCATCCTGATTTTTCAAGAAGCATTCAAGTGACGTGTCTTTGGGCTTGCACATACAAATGTACAGTGTACAGGCAAAGGAAAGTCTCATTTAGAACTAGTGGTGTATTTTATCAAATAGGGCATACACCTGCTTGTATAGGTAAGACTTTTTCACAAGAACTAAAACTTTATCTTCGTCATGTGATGAAAATGTCTGTCTCTGTAGTGCATATAGATATGGAAAGAGCTATAGCAATTGCAAATGTTAATTCGATATTAAATCTATTACTAATGTGCTGTATGTAGTATTCAAACTAAGGTATGTGAGGTCAAGCAACTGTACAGAAGTTTTTTTTTAAAGTATAAGCAGTATTATGAAAATATTCATTTTAAAAGTTGTGTACAATAACATGTATTGTTTATGTTTTATTTCCTATTCCAAATAAAATTGGCCAAATTGAATCAATGATTATTTAAGTTTTCAACTGAAGTCGAAATGGAAGTATAGTGGCCGATCTTTTCTTCTATATTGTGCCGTACATCCGAGTAAAATTAATTATCGGTGGAAAAGGATGGGGACTTGGTTCTATTGATTGGCTGGAGCCAGATCTAAATGTGAGTTTGCAGTTGATTGTGAAAAATGGGGTGCGATTTGAGGACTAAATGATTGGAGAAGTCTGACATGTCAACAGAGAGTCTGAAGGTAAAAAAAACCCAAAAAACATTAAACTTGGATCGTTCACATTAAGATCAATAACGTATTTAAAATACAGATTTAATTTCCTTATATTATTAATATATTTAATTTTCAACTTGAATATTCTTGATTTCATACTGTATTTCAGTCTTCATTTTGAATCTTATTAAAAAAATTATATTGCGCACAATAATGAACAATAGACATTTTAAATCCCACCAAACTTGTCTTTAATAGTGTGTATTTATACTTTATTGATATGACAGTGACACTACACTTTAACAGACTGAAGAGCATACAAAAATAGTATCATATATTTCCATTACAATTGCTATAAATGAACTTGAAAATGTCTTTTCCCAAAGCACACATGCATTTCACAGGTTTTGCATGTAAATGTAGAGGGTATAAAATAAATCCGGAAGATAAGCACTTGTTTATATACCTGCATTAATGACGAAGATAGTTCAAGAAGAATATGGCTCACAACAAGCAAAAGTTGTTTGTATAAAACATTTATGATGCTACACATGAAACAATTTTTGTGTGCTCGATGGTGTACGTAAATGATTGTGGGCTACATCTACATCTACACCTATGTTAGAGTTTTTGAAAATATATTAGGTATTGTTTTATAGATTAGTGTTGAAGAGGATTGTTTTTATGCAATGTTATGGTTTGAATTACTGCCTTTGATCAGCCTCTCTCTCATGTGGTGCGAAACAACATTCAGGTTATTGTTTGACATTTTCTTTTCAAGCCAGTCTGAGAGCTGTCTGCGCGCTCTCCGCCTTGCTATCATTCACAGCGGTCCTGGCTCCTTTCGCTTGGCTGTGCCCTTGTTCTCTTCGGCTTCGGGGTCACGGCAGGTGCACTCATCGTGATCGCAGTCCACCCCGAACTGAATGACCTGTCAATCAATCGGACACACTTTGAAAAACAGCGTCCAAAAAGCGTTCGGCCACAAACATCTTATACGCTATGTGGGAGCCACACGCAGTCTTTGAACGAGAGATCAAAGTGTGGTTCGGATAATTCGGGTCAAAATACATCGCAGTAAATCAAAACAATGAGCGTTACCTTTTTCCAGATGTGTGATCGATATCAACTGTTGACCAAATTACTCAAAATGACCAAACAGTCTATTGAAGAAATATGTACAAAAAAAAAAAAAACTTGGAGAATAGCCTGATCGGGTGTTTATTTTCATAACTAGAAAATCAAGGATTGGGGGTTTTACACTAGAAGGATTTCTAGGATTGATTAGGACGGGACGGTCACGTTCAGTGCTGCATGGAACAAAAAAGAGAGAGAGAGAGAGAGAGAAAGCCTGACTGTGAAAAGATGAGAGGAGAGGAGAACACATGTTAAGAATCAACAGGATGAGGTTCTTGTCCAGAATTCGTGCCATCACCACAAAATAAACCCAAATTCCCAGCTAAGCGGCCTACTGCAGGAAAAGAAAACATGAAACTGGAGGAAAAGCACTGATTTCACCTGATGTTTATGGGGTGCAATTGTCCATTTGCAGTCCAATCGAGACCATTCACTCATTAGTGATGCTTTTATTTGGAACGCTTAAGTTTAGCTTTAGTTTCATGCTAAATAATCATAACAGCTGCATTTTGAAATACCCAAATATTTGCTTTTGGATCACCCACAAAAAAACAGAGAAAGAATATCTGAGTATATAATTTTGTTTCCTGTGCATGTGGCAGGTATTTGGATGCTAGAAAAGGAGCCACAGAAGGAGGGATGAGAGGAATTTGTTCTTTATTGTCCAACGTTCTCTCTGGCTCTCGTCCTAGACGCTCTTAAACCAGACTGCCCCACCAACGTACTCGGACTTTTCCATGGCCTGCGTAAACAGAAGCATGGCAGCTCCGTCGGACCAACAGTGGCAGGATGCTGTTCCTCACGGTTTATTTCACTTGCTCCAGACCTTGCTTGTTTTACAGTTGCCCGTGACCACTGACACCTGGCCCTCTGCTAATAAAAGCTGCTCTATCCAGTCATTTATTTAAGGGAGAACATCTCTATGGGAGAACACGCCACCTGAGTGCCTAATGATGTGGGTGACGTCCATGGAAAGGGTTGACAATGTGACGGCACGATATGAGACTGAGATTGGCACTCTGGGAGAGGAATGAGAAAATGACTAAGCAGCATAGGATGGAATGAGAATGAGAGGAATAGCCCTTCAGATGAGCTTTAGAGGGTTTGATTTACCTTTCTAGATGAGAGAGTGGATGGACAGCAGTCTCCTCCGTCATATTGGCAGTACGCTCGGTTATTAATGGTGTCGCACCAACCATCTCCTCCGAATGGCTGCAAAACAAAAACGAAAATGAATTTAAACATAAAATAGCAGATATTTGATTACATAAGGAGTAGTATGTAAGGAATAAGTGTAGAAAAAAATGTTTTGTATTATTAAATCATTTTTAATGCTAATAAATTCGGTTATGAGGTTATCGCGCGATATTTGATTTAACTGTCCATTGATTTGCCATCATTTCGCTTGTTTCATTTTTTTAAAAAACACTAACAATTTCGGGTAACACTTTATAATAAGGTTCCATTTGTTAATATTAGTTAACCAACAATGAATAATACTTATACGAATTTATTCATCTTAGTTAATGTTCATTTAAAGATTTACTAATATATAATTAAAATCAAACTTTGTATCTGTTAATATTACATTATTTAATAGACCTCGGCAAATTAACAAACATTGAACTCTTATCTTTGTTCCTAACTAACATTAATAAAGATTAATAAATACTCTAATATATGTGTTGCTTTTTATATATTAATTTGTTTTATACCAATGGTACCTTATTGTAAATTGTTGCAAATAACACTGTTAAATGTAATCTAAAATGAATTGTTCACACTCTTCATCAAAATGTTGAAATGCCTAAATTAACTTACTGAAACAATACAATTTTGAAATGAGCCATTTGTCAGTTATAACATGAAAATAATACCAAAAATAGAAAATATAATGTTAAAAAATATTCTAAAATTAATCTAAGAATGAATCATAGTTTCAATAGATTTGAGCATATTCTAACAGGCAAACTATCGCCTTCTACAAAAGCGTTTACGTGTCCAAAAAACCTAAACAGACTGAACTAGTAAATGTGCCCTTAGTTTTTTAAAGGTTCATGCATGAGTTACTTCATTTTACAATGTTCAATTAACAGTTTTCTCTGAACATGAGGCTGTACGGATGTTCCTTGGATCTCAGAGGAATGAAATGTATGAATCATGCCAAAGGGATTTCTGTATATTTTATGGTAGGTGGCATTCCTCATTTATTCCTTTCAAATAAAATAAAACTGCATCTGTTATTCCAGACAAAACTTCCCAACTTCCTTGCACTTCCTTCAATGTCATTACTTCACCTGTGTGAGAGCATGGAGACCTGCTTTGCAATGCCCAAGGGAGCAAAGTCCAACCCTCCCAAGTGGACTACAATTATCAAATTTAACATGCATAAACACTTTTAAATGTGTAATAAGGCCTTCCTAAAGGAATTTACCTAACCTAAAGGATCTGATGCCAGTAACGGGAAAAAAAGAGCAGTCCGTCAAAGATACTTTTGGCTCTCTCGTGCTTGTGGAGTTGTTTCATAGAGCCCAGCTTCTACCTGATTCCACATCCCTGTACAAGAGCAGCTGGCAAGGAGATCTATGTAGAATTTATACATGCTACACCCAATCCAAAAATGTTTAACCTGCCGTGGTCCCATTCTCCAAGTCGTAAGCAATAGCATTTTTCATTCTTCAGTTTCAAGCTTGTGTACACTTCATTTATTTCTTTATTCTTGCTCTCCATCCATTGCGTTACCTTAAGCACATTTATTGGCAATAACAATTTGAAACCATATATCTTACAACCTCGTGTGTAAATGAACGTGCTACATATAACGAGTTAAATATCTGAATCTAAAACACTTGCGTTATTAATGTTGTTTTAGAAAAGGCTGGAAAAAGAAAAATGACCTAATGCCTAAACTAAAGAATCGTGTAACAGTAAATGGGAAGGATGTGTGGAATGCATCAGCCCCAGCCAACACGAGGAAAACTGCCAATGAATGTTAAACAACGCTGTACTCAACCATCTAAAGTGCTGCACAAAATCATCTGACCTGGACCTCTGGCACAGGACAAAACAATAGTCGGGAAATGTCCAAATCGTGACACGCAGATGACCACAACAATAGACAATACAATCACTTTTTTTTTTTTCATCATAACTACTCTTGCTAAATTATTACATTAAACTGACAGCCAAAGAAATCATTCTTTCTGTTTGGGCTAGATGGTTTTAGGTTACACTTTATTTGTCCTTAATACAGTGTAATTACACATAAGTACAGAGTAATAATAAGTAACTACATGTACACTGGCATGGTAATGGTAATGTATTTTGGTCTTGGTGGAATAAATCTGCAACGCTGCTGGTGCTGCTGCAGAGCAAGTACAGAGACTTGTACATACATGAAATAGCAGATCTATACAGGTGGAGCTGGGGAAGGTGGAGGGTTTCAGACTGCTAGTCTGGCATTTGAATGTTGAGCTGCAGATCACTGGCCTCACTAGCTGCGTAGATGACGATGCGATTGTGGTTAAGGACATATCAGCCTGTGCCATCTAGAGAACTTGGTATTTATGACTACATTAACTAACTACATGTAAGATGTGTTAGCCTGGATGCCAGCCCGAACTCCGCCCACAACATTTTTTGGATGGGAAGTTCGGTCTGGACTCGATCCATTGTGGAAAGATATTTTGCCGTCCTTCCCACATGATTTGGGAAAAGTGTAACTTATCAGCTGGCTCCGATGGTCACTAAGAAGATGGGACGTAATGAAAAGCCTGTGGTCGTTGTGGTTTCTCCTTTGGTCGCACTCATGGAGAAGTAAGTAAAAGAAGCAACACTCGTTATTTAACTTCTAAAATAAGTAAGTCCTGTAGTTGAAAACAGTTGCTCTGATTGGTTGTAGGTTCACCGACTATCCAATTGAGTGCAGAGTTGTTTTTTCCTGGTTCGGTTACGACACGCCTCATAATTAAAGCTTAATGGAGCGGTCTCAGACCCATATTCTCATTAGAATATGAGTATGACGAAGTCAGGCTAAAGATGTGTAACAAGGACATTGTAAAATAAAGTATTACCTTGTTTTATTTTAGCTATAAGGACCTGCGGTGCAATTTGTTAGTTCTTTTCCTCAATGTTTCGAGACTTAATAGTAAAGATACCAAGACCCTACTGTAATCGGATGATGAATATATATTTATGTCAGCTAGCCTACTGCTCAGTGGAAGTTCAAGCTGTCTACTTTGAGGTATCTATCCTAAAATTCTTTTTCCTGGCCTCCTCTCAAAGAGGCTTTTTTTTCTTCGGAGGCAACCCTGCAATGTTTTTGGGCGGTATCCAAAGCTTGATTTAGATTACAGAAATTTATTGAAAATGAAAGCCTCTATGAGTCACTTAAAAAGATGTATTTTCAAAAAACACAATTAACCCCTAGCAACGGTTTCTGGAATGAGAGTTCGCAATCTGAGACACTGGAGAACAACGAAACAAAATCATGTCTGAAGCAAACAATATAGGTGTATTTTCACCTTACATGACGATGGGAGACATGAACATCCCGCGTGAGCAAGGGATGACATGCTCCACAGGTGGTCTGACTGACTGACCTCATCTAATGCTAAGAGAAAGATAGAATAAACAATAACTCCATGGCAACAACATGTTTTCATGGACAACAATGTTTTGAGGCCCCATGTTAGTGCTGGCATCTCACTTTACTGAAGTATGCAGCCCTTGATTGGCTCTCTCCAGAGTTCCCAAAAGACTACTAATTATGTTCCCCTCCATTTCATTTCTAATGTAAACTTTTCCTTTTTGTTTTTAAATGCAAGCTGAAAAACAAATTTTAGGTAACACACACATCACAACAGTGTGTGTGTGTGTGTGTGTGTGTGTGTGTGTGTGGTCAAATTTGCTTATTAAATTAAGATGAAGAAACCCAGTGCATGCCCTGAGAGGAATCCAATGACCATTCTTTTAACCATATTTGCAGTAAGGAATGTGAACAGTGGTTCTTCATAAACCTGTGGCACCATCTGTAAAGTTTCTCAAATGGAGCCACACAAAAAGGGGAAAATGGTGCAGTCGAAAACAACTTGTGCTTGACAGTAGCAGAGACAGAGAGAGATAGAGAGAAAAAAAACAACCTCAATGGTCCACTGCAATGAAATATGAAATCAAACGTATTCATAATACAAGGGTCAAATCAAGAACAAGCAACTACACACAAACAGAACGATTTCACAGACAGGACTTAGATTAAGCCAGGATTAGGCATTAGTTCAATTAGGATAATTAAGTAGCTTTTATACACGTTCCTTAGAAAGAAACATTGCTGGTGTGCGTCTTGAGACAAATAAATGGCACTGGCATTTTAAGATGTCAGTTCAAGTTGCATGCATTTTAGTCTGAAACTAGGCTTAAGACTTGTCTGTGAAACCAGGGAAAATAAAACTTTCTGTTAGCATTGTCATTCATCTCCTCCATATCCATGACTTAGAAGAGCAGACTAAATGTCTACCTATGATTGGCCTTGTTGGTTCAAAATAAAATATTAATCATGACACAGAAACTAAAGCATAACCTGAGCCGACCTCTTCACTTATCATCAGCCTGAGATGAGAAAGACCTTTTGGATTTTGTGCAGAGCAACTGGAACATGTTCTGTGGTATAATTTATATTGAGTCTCCAATATAAAAGCAACTGTTTTGCTTGGTAACAAATGAGGGCAAGAGGAGATGAGAGGGTCTGGCAGATATGAGGGGTATTTGAATATCATAAAACATCTCTCTACAGATGTGTTCCAAAGTAGGATGAATAGTTCATAAAACCTGTCAACTTTACTCTGAAACTATATTAAAAATGATAAACTCTGATGTTCGTGGAAAAAGAAAATCTTTGATATGCTGCTGCTGATGATAATATATATAATATAATATATATATATATATATATATATATATATATATATATATATATATACACACACAAGAGATTGGTTAGCCATTGTATACCCAGTAGTTCATTCACAGTCATTAAACATTCAAACTTTCTATTTTAAATTGTTCACCATTTATTTGTTATGTGCACGACACTACTTATTATTATAAAGTGAAAAAAACATTTATGGACTGATTGTACTTTTAAATCAAATGTTTGCTTGGAGAGTTGAAAATAATTCCATGTCATTTGTTTCAGATGCAGGATTTATGTTCATTTGAGATTTTCATTTTAGATTTTTTTCACTCACATTGAAACATTTAGTTTGATCATAACTAGAATCAGTACACAACAGTTCTTTCAGGTTCTCGAATGTGATTGGCTGAGAGCTTTATCCAGCATTGTGATATTCACACACTATCAGAACATAGGCCGTTTCACCGTTTGCATCACTCCCCTTGCATTGACTGTCATGGTGGTCGAGCAAATCCACCATATATAGTATATTATAGTATATATATATTTTTAAATACTTCTGATGTTGTGTCATAAATTCTAAGAGTTTTAAGAGTTTTTAGGTGAGAATAGTTGTTTAGACCTTAAATATGTTACTCATATATAATCATTGTGCCTATTGCCTTTCGCAGATCCGAGCTCCAGGCCGCCAGCATGAATGCTATATCGATCTCTCTCATAATACTATAACACTCTACACATTACAATAAGCTTCAATGAAGTGACTCAACGTTCTTGGACAAATTGAACATTTGAATATCATACTGTTCTAAACACCCTTTTACATTCAAGACATGGGCTAAAAAATCCAGCGAGAATTACAGTAAACAGTCATCCATTATTTTTCACAACGCACGACTGTTAATTTCAACACTCTTTCCACTTCCAGGCTTCTATGACTCTGCTGCGATACTTCTGTTGACTTTTAGCGAAGCCTGGTATGTTACTTTCGTCACATATCATTTGTGATTATTTTACAACTGGTTTAATGCATCCATCAGTTCATAATAACATCCTTTAAATTCCCTCCGTCCAATTGACCTGCACACACACCGATAAGATCATTCATTTGCTTTGGCACTAAGATTGTCCACAAGGTCTGATGAGTTAGTGCTTGGGGTGAATTTAAACGGGATTCTGTGAATTGCGGGAAGAACTCTGGAGAACAGAAACCAGAATAATATGTTTTATGATCATGTATATACCACATTTTACAGGGGCAATGCGATTTTCATTTGGTTTTATTTTTGTGATAAAAGGAGTGCCGGTAAGAATCAATCTGTCAGCGTGCTGTGGGAAGATGTGGCACGCAGAACATCAACCATTGCGCTAAATGTTTCTCTTGGCCACGGGAAACGTTCAAGATGTCTCCATATAAGAGCGGAGGGTGTCGGAAATCCCTGACAGCAAAATACCTCGTTGCTGATGTAAATGTAATCTTGGGAATGTGTAAAGCAAAAAATACACAGACAAAATGAAAATAGAAAACAAAATTATTATATATTTTTGACCCTTTGGACTAGGTTCATCACAAGCGACCTCGGGTATTGCCCTCTAGCTCTGAATTCCTGTGGGCGTAAATGGCTTCAGCCAAAATCACTCATGAGACATATTACACAGTACTAGCCTTGATCTATTATGCTTTACAATATTTGTACATGCTTTAAAAAATTTTCAATGGATCACAGGAATTGAATTGTAAGTTGCATTTTTGGTAAAACGACCCTGTTAATAGACGTACATATGGTTATGACTACAGAGATAGTGAAAAACAGGTTCCTCCCGTGCATCGGACCTCCATGACACAATAATTGGAAACTAGAAGTAAAATAATCAACGCCGTCATCATTCATCACTGATTATAGTGCTCCCTGCTCCTCCTGGACCACCTCAATGCTCTGCTGGTGGTTATCTGTCAGAGGGCTCTTTCCTCTCTAGATCTGACAGGGAACAGATGTGAACTCTGCTTTTTGTTTCTACATCTTCCATTAAACACCAACATACAGTACGGCTGGTACTGTACACTACAAGTAATTCTTTCATCATTGTTTTTCATTCAAGTAATGTTTCAAAATATACTGTAATTTGTAATCAGTGGTATTTCAATTTTATTTGCCACACAAAGTAGCTTGCAGATCAAATATGCATTGGATGTCATTGGTTCTTCCCATTTATCTGTTTTTTTTTTAACCAAGTATCATTGATGTAAAACCTATAGCAACACATCTTACTAATATAATATTACTATAATAGTTATTATGTAGCAATAATTTGTATATTATACATACTGTATATATCCTTGAAGGATCTGCACCTAACTTCTTGGTGCCAGATACCACAGGACACATTTGTGCGCCAGCACAAACCCTCTTTTTCCATTAAAAATCTACTGTCAGACTTTACTAAAGACACGCAGTGAAAAATTTGTGCTGAAAAGGTCTAGACACACTTACATTTGTGGCTGACCTTATTGCATATGAATTTGTAGGCGTTTTCCTTTCAGTCACAACATGGGAGGAGAGTATTTAAATCATGCAAGGTGATTTACTAAGGTTTGCGCTAGTCAGTTTTGAAAATTGTAAAACAATTTCATTAGAAAAAGTCTTTAAAATGTATGTAAAAATCGTTTGTTACATTTTCTCTTTACATGTCACTTTTGATCAATTTAACACGTTCTTCCATTTTGTTGCCAAAAAAAAGTCTTACTGACCCATTTGATAATATAGGCCTACTTATATAATACAAGTCACTTATATATTACAAGTTTTTGAGTAATACTGTACTTGTGCACCTCTAACAGAAAGACATGAAGTCGTCATATAATTGTCACTCACCTCACAGGACTGAATACAGTGAATCTGTGCTGGATTCGGATGCCACTTCAACATGCCAGTACAGACAATACTCTTTGAAAGGAAGAGAAATAGAGGGGTAAAGAGGGAAGGGGAAGGACAGAGTTAACTTACTGCATTGTAATTGAAATGCATTGAACCAAAAGAGGACATTTGAAAAGACAGTTTCTATTTATTTCTATTTTATTTTGACTTTTCCAGAAATCTAATAATATCTAACTCAATTTTAAAAGACAAAAATCAGCATTGGTGCCTAAAAATAATATTGCAAATTACTATCCAATAACTATGACGGAGTTACTTTTTCCCTCCTGTCCTTTCAATTTGAACACATATTTCACTGATTTGACATTTTCTCAGAATTGGAAATCTGACCTGTTTCTACAGCATAATTTCTGGAAAGAAATTTGCTTATCTCTTATTCATCTCCCTCCTACTGTGACCTTTCCTCCATCATTCTTACCCAATCTGCAATACTTTGGACAACATTCCTGGAGAGAAGGCTGTTCTTAGGGGTGTTGATGTATCTTAATAAACAATAAGAGAGTCTGACACCTACAGAGGCGTCATGCTTGACGTGTGGCATTTTAAGCGTCTCTTATAAAAACATCACACTGTAATCATTATTCACACAAGCTGATATGACAGTGAGAAAGCAAGCTGTACCAACACTTCCGCAGAGAGATTTCAACGGTAAGGTGAGTTGAACCTGGTATCTATCTATCTATCTATCTATCTATCTATCTATCTATCTATCTATCTATCTATCTATCTATCTATCTATCTATCTATCTATCTATCTATCTATCTATCTATCTATCTATCTATCTATCTATCTATCTAAGATCTATCTAAGAAGTCTTGAACTCGATGTTTGGTTAAAGCACAAGAACACCCAATCATATCAAATAACAATGTGTGGCAAACTGGCCTGATCACCTCACCTGAACCTTGCTGGGAAGCATCCAATGCTCTACTGTATCAGCACTGGAGCCATTGGCTAACACCACAGGGTCACTCAAGGCCACAATGCATGTTGGGTAACAGACTGCACCTGTCATGACACAAAGCGAGCTTTGCTTTAACCATCATTTGCATCTGTTGAATTTATTCATGTGAGCACATGAATAGCCAAGCTCCAGACTAGTCATCCATAGTTGAACAGCTTGGCAGGTTGGCACTCAAATGTATCCTATTGCATGCAACTGTCTGTGGTCTAGCGCCTCGGGTATGTGTAGACTGCGTATTAGAAAGGATAAATGCAGTGGCCTTAATATATAACCAAATAAAACCAATATATTTCAAAAACCAATGCAGAATAAGATGCATATTGTAATATATGTTCAACAAATAGTCTGATTTCTTAGGAAAAAAATCGTTTTCTTATAAATCTGCTGACTAGTCATTTCCATCGTTCAAAAAGGTAACTTTGATCTGATAACCAAATTGGGAAGTGAGCAAAATTTCTTGCCAGATCCTTACCAATGTCAAAGCCCTCCTCACAGATGTATTCCACCATGTTATTGTCAACAGGAGCCTGGCATGATCCTTCTATCTTCTTACACATAGTGAAGTCCTCAGTCCATCTGCCATCTTTGAGGCATCGAATGCTGGACTATGGGGACAAACATATGAGTGTTTCATGACTGTAGAGTTTAGGGATATATATAGAGAGTTGGCCTGCAAAGTGCTACAATACCCTTTCTGTTGGATCGGGACACTGTAGGGTGCAGATGCTATCAAAGTTCAAATTGTTGGTGCAGGTGTACATGCCCTCAAACATCGGTGGAAGAGAAGGGCATGTGACAGGTAAACAGCTGCCCTCTTGCCACAACCCACCCTCCAAACACTCCAACCTCAGAAACTTCCTGAGAAAAGCAAGTCATTGGCATGAAGGAGGGGTAAAAGAGTCTCAAACACACACACAACTATAAAGCATAATGGCAGTACAAAATTATTAGGAAGGAATTAAAGATGACATCGAATCTCCGACTCAGTGTTCACATTCCACTCCAGCAGTTGTTTAACTCCTCGCCACATTACAATTATTGCCATCAGGATCATTCATAGCAAACAGTCATAGCATCAGCAATGAGAGGAAAAGTCCCATTCAATTGTGCGTTTAAATATGTGCAATCTACTGTATTGTGGTGGGAACACACAACTTTCACCCAAACTGAATAATTAAAAACAAGTTTTTACCGGTAGCCTAAATCTTCTATAAATAGTCTGCCTACACTGAATGTTTTGTTAAAACCCACTAGACATGCTTATTCTGTGCATTTTGGGCACTTTTTTGTGAAATCATATTTGTTTTTGTACATCAAAAGTGTGCTTTCACTTTAATAGTGAAAAATCACGCTTTGTTAGCGTGACCAGCGCAGCAAAAACAGACTCGACGCCCCCGCTTCGCTGCTGCTCAAGCGCCGCTCCTGCTCCCAGTGTGAATGCACTCATTGATGAACATGCACGGCGAAAAAAAATATGTGCCGCTCACACAATTGTGTACACATAAATCTCGGACCCATCGTCTTCTTCCTCGTCTAATTTCTGTCGCTCTACATACGTCATCTGGTATAATTGAAACGATTGGCTATGAGCTACGTTCAGGGGCGTTTGATAGACATTCTTAGCGACCAATAAACGGCTCTGGGCAAACCACACCTCAAATACGAGAAAATGAACATGGGTAGGTTACTCGCTATTGTTTTGAGACAGCCAATAAAACCGTTACAGTAAGCACACACTGTGAAATTTTGATTGTAGATTCTGATCTGATTCTGGTGTGAATTTTTGCACAACACAAATTCGGCAATTACTATGTTTTTCGGATGACATTCCCCTTCAGCCACAGGGGATTTATTCACATCTAACCCATGTGACAAACCATCTGGTACGACTAAATAGCCAATAAATCATGAAGAAATAAATTAGGGTGCAGTGTTCATTGAGAAAGATCATACAGAAGCACAGACTAAAACTACCTTGATAATAGCATAACACCTCTCTTTAGACTGTCATAAACCATTTTCTGAACCTTCCTAATGAAATGCCTTTTAGAGCAAACATGCCAATGGTCTTAATAAACAGGATCATTTAAATGGCTTTATGAGACACGTTGGCTATCGCTTCTGGTATTAATGTCCAATTAAAAGCAGTTAAAAGACACAGAGGTATTTTACCAGCCATTTTAATAACTCATAAAGACAAGGCAGGTGCAAACGCTAGTTCCCTCAGATGTGCTGAAATATGCTATATGCTATAGCTTGATTGGATGGAACACCAAAACAACATGCCGTTAGACCATTCATCAAAGTACTGCTGACTCCATCGCTGAAACACATGGAGTGAGATTTTGATCTTATTAGAACCATGTGAGCAACCTAGATGCTGGAAACAGATATTTTCCCTTCAAAATTTGTCAACATAGTAGCCTATGCCTAAAAATCTGATCAAAATGCATTGGTTGCAACTCACTTTCTTGGCTTTTGGTTGAGAGTGCCAGTGATGTAATAGCCGGGGTTGCATTTGTAGCGGCACACAGTGCCCACATCATGCCTGTCTCCACGACATTGAGGAACTAGTAGCGTGGCATTGGGTATGGAAGGTGGACTCGGGCACTCAATCTTGCAGTAAGCCTCTGGGTATGACCATAGTCCATCCTCAAGACAAACCAATGTGTCACTTTCTCCTGAAAAAGAGATTCGGATAAGAAAACTGCATTAAAATGGAAAATATTATTCTTTATATCTGGACAGTTGTACCACCCTGACATATTTTACATTATGCACACACACACACACACACAAAAAATTAACACATATATTGAAGCATGTTTATCATAGAAGTGGTGTATTAAAATTATTTCATGTATAAATAGCATTATAACGCATAATACATTAATAAAAAGAATAGGACAAGCTTCTCAATGACTCTCATTGAGCTTTGAATTATACCTTTGCATAGGTCTGCATGTTTTCTAGTTATATGAAAAGTCAAATGTTTAAAAAGCATTCTGTTTCTATTAACTCAGAAGAGAAGAATTGCACTACAAAACAAAAATGCCTTATGTGCACATGGTCCATTGGCACCTACGCCCATGCGATAGGACTCTCTTATTGTACTTTTATAGTAACATTTCGAATTATATTTTAAAGTTAAAGTTCTAAAGCAATTTTATTGGTCAAACAATATAATTTTACCATTGCAAAGCTTTTAAGATGTCTGCCTACTTTGTAGCCAAGATTAAATTTAGCAATACACCAAAAATGGCTGCAAACTGCGTTTTCCCAACATGCATGAAAAGTTCCAACTTGTGCTACTCCAAAAAAAAAAAGTGTGTGTGTGTGTGTGGGGGGGGGGGGGTTATGTACTTAGTAGGCTCTCACTAAGTACATAAATCACTGCATTACTGTTGTGTGTTCCAATTAATGTCAAGTCATGAATAGATTTTAAAAGCTCTCCCAAAGGAGCAATACAGCCCACCACTGTAACACACTACAGTACAGTACAAGAACATTGCCATCAAGATCAATAAGCATAAAACAAAAATTAAAACAAATAGTGAAAGTGTGAGGACCTCAACCCCTGAGCCACCTTAACTGCCCTAAAAGGGCTCCTGCTACCCATGAAGGGGCGAGAGGGCCAAGTGCCACCCTGCTCTACGCAGCCTAAAATGAGCTCTCTGGGGGCTTCAGTAGTATGGGATGAAATGCTCTCTTGTTCTCGCCTACTTGCATGTTTCCTATTTCCACCTGTGTGCTGTTCTCCTGCAGCTCAGGATTACTTTCCTATTTACACAGCCAGGAAAGAGGGCTGGTAATACAGCCAGACCAATGCAAAGTTCCTGAATGAGTGCAAGAGCAACACTGACACACAAATAAGTATATTGTATGCATATAAGCACACACAAACAAGAACAAAACATCTAAAGCTAAATTTAGCTTTTTAGTGTTTAAAAATAAAAGAAATTCAAATCTAGGTGATGACTGATGGGGTTTTCTTAACACATGCACTTTCTTAACACATGACTATCATTGTGGCTTCTCGTGATCTGTATCATGCACAGCTAAAAATCACTATTTGCCTCTAAATGAGAATAAAGCTTTGTTTGTTAACATTAGTCAATGTATTAACTAACATGAACTAACAATGAGCAATACTTTTGTTATATTTATTAATCTTTATTAACATGAGTTAAAAATACAGTTGTTCATTGTTTGTTATTTCACAATGCATTAACTAATGTTAACAAACACAATTTTGATTTTAATAATCTATTAGTAAATGTCGAAATTAACATTAAAAAAGATTAATAAATGCTGTAGAAGTACAGTTCATTATTAGTTCATGTTAACTAATGTAGTTTACTAATGGTAACTATCATATAATTATATCATGCCATGTAATTTATACATGTGGCAATGCATGCTGTGGATATGAAAGTAACAAGTGGTGGACTTTCTGACAGGACAGGACAAGATAGGATAAAATATGATTTAATATGACTTGCTGGCCTAATTACTAGTTGTAGGTTTTACAGTCTTATTATTTTAGAAAGAAAGAAAGCCCAATGTCTCTCAGAAGACATGCACTGAATGTAAGTGGGTCCAAAAACCCTCAGGTCTCACATTATAGCCTAGTTTCCATCCTCACCTTGTAGGATTGCCGGGGCGTTACAGGAAAAGCTGCACTGCTTGCCGAATGTGGTGCCCCAGGGACATAAGAAGGAGGCAAAGTAGACATGTGACTGAGGGGGTGGGCCGCAGTCCACTGGCTGACACCCCACTACACGGTCCCAAACTCCATGCACACAAATCAGCTCAGCTTCCGTCTGAAGACAGGATGAAACAGACAGAAATACAACCACTTGTAAAGTCGTCGTTTATGACAGGTTCATTAGACAACATTACAGCATTTTAGATAATATGGTAAATTAATTTGAGAATTCACAATTCGAGACAGTGACACACACGATTTTAAGATGTTTATGTTCTCCACTGCTTCAATCCAATCCATTCCAACTTTATTTGTTAAGCACTTTTAAACAACCAAAGTTCACCAAAGTGCTGTACAGAAAAAATAAGCGGAGAGAGAGAGAGAATATTCCCACAGCTATGGGAATATTCCTCAAATCTACTGTATATAGTCTGAATAAACTGAAAGACGTGCATTGGAACAGGAGCATGACGATTTGGAAAATGTATAGGTCACAAGACATGTGAAAAACGTTTTATAAGAAAAGTAGGTAACAACCTTCCTTCTAATGTTTGCAAACAGTTTCTTAATCCAAAAAAGTCAAGCTATTGAATAAACACTGTCAATATCTAATATCACCCTGAGTTATCTTTGTTTGGACAAGCATAAATATAAATGAGCCTCCAGATATGCTGGACTTTCTGAATAAGTTATTTACATCACCCGATTAAGCCAATATTCCAAGAAATCTGAATAAGACGGCTGTCATTTGGCTCCATTAATCAAAATTTTGGGTCATGGAAACAGTGGTTTAGCAGTGGAAGCTTATCTAACAGGAAAATGACTAATCTAATTCATATCAGAATATTCTTGTGCATGTCAACAGAATTTTTTGAGATCTCTCCTCTATAGAAAACATCTCAATTTGTTCTTAAATAATCTTACTGCCATTTAGGAGAAACTAGACACCAAAGAGACCTCATTTGTTGAGAGAGAGAGAGAGAAATAGGCAGTTAATAGTTCTTGTACACACTTGATGAGAAGGAAGGCCCTGGCCATGGAGAACAGTGAGAGTATAGCCACGATGACAAGAAACAGAGCAGTGTTTAGAGTCGAACACGGGAGTACAGCGGATTGAAGCATGTTCGATGCTCAGAGGGCTGCATGACTCGGTACTGCACAGCCTACGCACACATCTGAGTGAGAAAAACACATATTAAGCTTGATTATTATTGGCAAACATAGACAGAAATCATTTCCATTGTCATCATGAAGGATGTTTTCTATTTTTACTTGTGTATGCTGTATTTGTCTATATGTCTCTGTCATGTATTATTTCTTCTACTTTGTACCCTACCATTCAATCTTTTGGGATGAGTAAGATTTTTTTTTCTTCAAAATTAAGCAATACTTTTAATAAGCACTGATCAAAACTGTCAGTAAAAACATTTATAATGTTACAAACGATTTCTATTTCAAATAAATGCTGTTCTTTTTAACTTTCTATTCATAAAATAATCCTGGTTTCAACAAGAAATATGAAGCACACAACTGGTTTGAACTTTGACAATAATAAGAAATGGTACTTAAGCACAAAATAAACAAAAAAATTAATGATTTCTGAAGGATCGTGTAACTACTTGAGTAATGACTGCTGAATATTTAGCTTTGCCATCACAAGAATAAATAACATGTAAAACAAAATATTAAAATAGAAAACAGCAATATTAGTATTTCACAATATTTTTTATGCAAGCCTAAGAGACTTCTTTCAAAAACACTAAAAAAATCTTGCTGACCCCAAACATTTGAACAGTAGTGAATATATTGTGTAAACCTGCAAGTATGTATTTGTGCTTGTAAGTCGTGGGAGACCCCACCCTCAGCGCACCCAGTCAGGGCAAAGGCGCTGAAGTGACAAGATGTACGCAATGCAACCGCCAGCACCGCCACTTGAGAGGAGGAGAAGTTCAGCTGCACTGCTGAAGTCTGGTAGAACGGCACACTCAGGTTATGAGTCACATTCACCACTAGGGGGTTACGCTGACATGACAGCTCGTACGAACCTGTGGAAAAGCACAGACAACATGTAAAAGTCACAGAAATACTATAATGCAAAGATTACAAACTTTCCCAAACAAATTATAGATAGTATATGAGTTACCAAGCATGTGTTTTTTTCCGGTAGTGTCACACAGTTCAATGGTCACTGTTTTCCTACAATTTTCCCCATGCCAACTACCATCATAGGCGAGGTAGATAATAACAGAGGCTGCCACACCAGGTCGCTCAAATCCTACCTGCAAAAACAATGTATCAGTTTCAGTCATGCTTATACATACAGTGCATCTATGTCTCCTTGGCTAACATCATTTATTAACAGTGTGAGTGGGCATGGATGGCACATAGAAATATTAAAATATCAATATAAAATATAGAATAACTCTGAACATGCACTACTGTTTAAAAGTTTGGGTTGGTAAGATTTTTTAATGTTTTGGAAAGAAGTCTTCCATGGCCTGTCCCACACACGTGTCAAGAGAAGAGATGTTGCTGCAAGGAGGAGGGGGTGCTATTTTGATTAACGATTATGAGGGCACATGAATTACAATCTATATATACTGTATATAAGTGCATGGATGAATCATTTATCTTAAACAGTGCAATGGTCCATCAAAAATAAGAATTGTCCATTTTCATTTCATGGGGATTTTAATGATTTTGTGGAAAATCTTGTAATTTTTAGGATTCTTTGATAAGTAGAAAGAAAAGCATTTATTTGTAATGGAAATCTGTTGTAACACTATAAAAGTATTTACTGTCACTTTTAATCATTTTAACACAAAAACCGCCAGCGGATAACATTTACCCATGCATACGACAACGTTTCGATATTGTCACATGCCTGTCCTGTCTTGTGTTGCACTTGGGTGTTTTGTTGTTTTGTACCATGTGCTCTCTTGTCATTGTATACCCCGCCCATCTTGTTATCTCATTATTGGTTCATTTGCCCCACCTGTCTGTTCATTAGCCTCCTTTGTTTGCCTCTCTATTTAATCTCCTTGTGTTCTCAGTACTGTGCAGGTTCATTGTCCATGTTACCTTGTTCATGTTAATCTAGTTTTAGTATATCTTGTATCCCGCCTGATTCCTGCCTAGTTTTTTCCCCATGAAGAAGTTTTTGTTCTTGTTTTATGTTGTATAATTTTCTTAACAAATACCCATTGTTTGCACTTGAGTCCTCACACTTTTTTTTCCAACACGTTCTGTGATAGATATGGTTAAAAAGAAAAGTGTCCTGTTGTTTTATTTTCAAGGCTATTTTAAGCAGGCTACATTAATCACCGACAACAAGAATTAAAAGGAAATAAATACATATTTGGGTGTAAAATGATCCATTGTGACTAAAACTGATAACCGCTATCTTAGTGGGTGAAAGGTGTTGCCTAGTAACATAGAATGTTAAAACAAAAGCTTGTGAAAATGACAGTGAAAAAAAGGTATTACATGAGTCAATTTGACCTGCTGGCGCATATACGTAGTTATAAACGCTCCATTTTAATCTGGTTTTATTAAAACAATTTTTGACAACAGGGGATTGTAAATATCATTGGACACTGTTCGGCTCCTCAGTGAAAACCATATGTTTGTGCACTCGTTTCCGCTTTATACCCACACTGGCAGGCGGGGCGTGAATTGAATGACAATTGGTCTCCCTAGCGTGATCCCAATTTGTTGGTAACTCCTCCGACGAAACGTCTTTTTTTGGACAAGGTATATAAAAGGCCTGATATAGACCTGATTAATTTGATAGAATAATTAGTAAAAAGTCTGTACCCTCAACATTCGTACACTAAGCATGTGTGTATACCTTTAGCCAGACAGACTGATCCTGAGCATTATAGCTGTTCAGATGGGCAGTACAGGGCCTCCATGCATCATGAGCCACAACTTCATTTATGTCAAAATACTGCGACTTGCACATCTGATTAGGAAAGCAAAAAAGGAAATGTGAAATATATGTGATTTCATTAAGAACAATCATAAGGTTAATTTGTAATAAGTGGTTCATTTGAGACGATGTTCAATAGGGGTAAACAAATGGCGTAGCTTGTAGGACAATGTGTACCTGAGTGAGCACAGGCTCCCCGGTGACCCTAGAGGCAGGGCATCCCTGGTCCTGGTGTGAGCCTGAGGCGGTGGACGCCCACTGATCAGTGAACCCCTGGGGAGTGAAAAAGCCACAGTCTTGGATGCTGGAACCTCTTTCAAACTCCTCGCACACTCCATCCCCTTCAAAGACGTAGCACAAGCTCGGCTGACCTGAAAGAGACAGAAAAAGTAAGAGAGTAAACAAGTAATAACTCCACTGCCAAGTTGTAATTGTGTTTTCATAGCAAGTCAGTGAGAATAGGCTTCACTTGTGTGCAAATTGAAAATAAAAGGAATGCGATTCCTTTTCAAGACGTCGCATTGAAATGTGTGGATGATGTCATTACATATGAATGAGTAATGACAGAAGTGCACGTGGACGTAAAAGGAGAATTAGCATGTCATTAAAGTGAATTCGTTAGAGGGGCACGTGTGAATGATATCAGAGTCTTGCATGAGCTCTTGTCTGAGAATGCTGCAAGGTGCAAAGAGGAAGATGACTCATTGGTGGGAACAGCTTATCAAAGGTAAGGGGCTCAAAAGGGTTCTAACAACAAATTAAAAACACAAGCGTTTGATTGGCCGCCACTGCTGCAGAACAGCTGACCTAACCCACATGCCAATGCCAAAGGATTTACTCCTAAGCTTTGTTGATCTTTGCTCCCCAAATACGCTCGTGGAGATAATATATGAGAGCTCCTAATGTGGCATTAGAGTAAATATCGCAAAAAAAGCCATTCCTGAATGCCCTAAATCCACAAAAATGTGGTTACAAGCTACTATGAAAACATTGGGATGTTTGAGGCATGTGAGTCATTTGCTGCTGCGTCTATGGTCATGTTTGAATTAAACACTTCTCATGCTTCACGCTCACAGAAAATGCACTTTCAGTCACGAAAACAACATTGACTTAATTGGTGAACAATTTGTTTTTTGTTTTTTTCCCCCTGAATCTTCCTGGATTGTCTTGAACAACCACAGTTTGGATTGGATAATTTGAAGTCTGGAATTAATCTTTGAATATCTTGCCAAATTTATTGCGTAAAGATTCAACCCGAATGATCAGACATCACAAATTCTGCGGTCAAGGAAATTACTCATAATTCACATTGGGAAAGTGTTTTCTTCATTGGTCAGCCTTGAAATAAAAACAACAGTGATTTCTCGATAATCCAAACCTAATTAACATGAGAGGAAAGTTTGTTTTTTTTTACTTGATCCCAGATTTTAATTCACATATTCATATACACATACACAGGATATTGAATATTATATGATGTCCCTTAACAAAATCAACAAAATAATTAAGGATTTCTGTATTTTGCGTTATATAATATCCAACAATAAACTAAATATCGTTTGCTTGTTCAGTTTCTGATCTACAGATTACACACAGATTACAGATAAAGATTTTGACATTTTGATTTTTTTGGAATAGCTGCAAAAATAAAGACAGGCTCGTTTGTAGACCTGCACATTTTATCCTTAATTCAGTGTGAGAGAGAAAAACAGTGTAGCAGAATTCGAATCTACAGGAAACATTGTTTTGCCTTGGTTTGTTTTGTTTTGCGAGCTGGTTATGATTATTGGTTTATTCTCCTGTGTGGACTTTTCTGGTGCTTCTGTTGTGGTGTTTACAGACTGAGGGCCAGAGTTCTCAGTGGACAGTGAGAGTATTTGTTTTTGCGAGAGAGTGACTCACTCACCATGACACTTGAAACCTGGTTCGATATGGCATTTTTTTGAGCAGCCGTCTCCATCTAAGAGATTCCCGTCATCACAATCCTCAGCCCTGTGGGGGAAACATATTAAAGCCAAGGGTTACAGTTATGAAATATGTGGAAGTTCTTTGGCTGTGCTTCAAAACATGAAAGACTCAAACAAATACTCAAAAATATGAAACGTTCTTTAAAAATGACTCAAGCACATAACATGCAAAGCCTCTGACAGACCTAAGTTTATACTGACCCCTGTAGTGTGCCATCACCACAGAAATGTTCTCCATGAGTATAAACCAAGCCTGGGGAAAGTTCACTGAACAAACCGTCCGACTCCACCTGGATCCTGTACAGGTACTGAACATCCCTCTGCACATCACTATAAGAAAACACATACAAACACATACAGAAACGGATACATAGTAATGAGCAAGAGGTGAGAACATTAAAAAGTTGAATGAATTAGTATATGTGTGTGTGTCTTGCTATTGCTCTATTGCTCAAACGAACGCACAGTATGAATTTAAAATATGCAGCAGTAATACTTGATCTAAGCTATATTTATTCTCAGGGTGATCTCAAATCTAACCCTGTTAAAAATGGAAACGACCTTTTAATGTTGAGGGTATCACTGCATGCCCCACTGTGACCTCAGTGTATCGATCTGATCTGATTCAATGACCCTATAAAAAGAGTCTCGCCATGATTGCCAAGCCTTGTTTGATTTCAGTCATTTTCCGGCTGGTGGTAAGAGGATGCCTAGCTAACTGAGCATCATCTACTTTCTCCAGAGGGTTTTATTACTCAACAAATTGCCCTTATTAATTATGGATCACTTCCAGGGACAGGGAAGGGGAGAGAGGCTACTTAAAGCTATTGTTCTGAGGTCGCAAAGGAAGATACAATCATGGATGTGAAGAGATAAGATAAAGTCATATTTCTCTCTTAGTAGCATAGACAGTTATAGAGAGAGGCAGTTACCTAAAGTGGTGCTGTTGAGGTATAACATTTTATTTGTCAATTGTACAGTAGAATAGCCTTTATTTCTGTGATTAAGGAGAGGAGAATTTAGCACACTTCAGCTTAAACACATCAAATGCCTGTACACATTTGAGCTTGTCTAACTTTGAATATTTCGACCTTCTTGACTGTATACAATTATTTAAATCCTTCAATCAAAAAAAAAACATAATGTTTAGACACAAGTGAAATATTAATTCTTTATTCCAATGTTGATACTACAAGAAAAACTACAGTAACTCTACTCTGCCCCCTGGATCTCGTGTACTGCAATGAGGCGCTACTATCTCAGCGCGCAAATACTGAATTGAATTGTCTTTCACGTCAAGACACTGGTTTTCGGGTGCGCGCTTTGGATGTTTGCGTTCTCCATGGAATTTCTTAACTCGGATACGTCCTATAATAATGTATGGAATCACTCATTATACATAAACGAGGTAACAGTTCATGTTTTACGTCAGTGAAAAAGGGATGCACTCGACCACTGTGCCGTTGCGCGCAGGAAGTTTTTCTCTTATCAGCTTGTGCACCACAGCTATGGTGTTACTATATTTCGTTTAATACTCCACATTTACTTCACAGACATCCTTCTTTTTTAATCACCATTATACTCTCTGTTGACAGTGTTTCTTTGTCTGGATACAAGTGTACAAATGCTGCCTGAAATCAGTTGTTGGTTCCAGCACATGAAAAGTATCGGGCCGATAATGGTAATGGTATCGGTATATTGGTGCATCCCAACTATGAAGCCATTCTTTAAATTTCTCAAAAGTACAAATATTGTGGTGTTGGATTCCTCTACGATTCAACCCTGTTACTAAAATTATTGTAAGAACTATCGATTTTTTTTAGTTTATGAAAAATTAAAAAAAACACTATTTGAACTAACTTTGAGTGTTATAATTGTGTTAAAAATGTGTAAACATGTAATATATATAAGATAAAATGTCAAAAATGTAACATATGCCAATGTTCAAAAAAACATTCAAAATTCAAAATATTTCAAATGAAAGCTTTTATTTGTGAGATTCAGATAGATAGATAAATAGATAGATAGATAGCTCATAAAATACTTATAATATGGGCCCTCCTGAGGTCAATGATCAACATTAAGCTCATTACACCCCCAACCTTCCTCTCATAATTGGCATTGTGAAAAAAGGATAGAACATCTTCATTACCCTATCCAATACATGGGAAGTGCTTAATTTTTGCTGCAGACCTCACGGTGGCACTGTAGCTCACTTTCCCACAAAATCATCCTCTTTTTGTCTCCCATGCCAAATGACAGGTCTCTCACTTACTGCACACTAACTACACTGGGTGCGCTACAGCCATGAGTGATTACGGTTTCTCCGGGTAAAGCAGTCCCATTTGGTTTATATTCCAGGGTTTCATTGTACCATTCTCTCTCTCTCTCTCTCTCTCTCTCTCTCTCTCTCTCTCTCTCTCTCTCTTTCTCTCTCTGATACGATCTGTCTTTCTTTCCTTTCCCTATCCACATAGCTCAATTCCCAATAGAGTTTCCATCTTTCGGAGCTTACAGGACCTGTGGAGGGAAATTTTCTGGATATGTTACATTCTCTGATCCACACTATTAATCTCTAGACATTTTGACCTATTGCAAGTACAGCAATCCAGTTCCCTGTTGATGAATTTCTATTGGAACAAGCATAATAAAATAAGACAGGAACAGAACAGAAATTGGCTATGCATTGATACTTGACTGGCTAATGAAATGGCCAATGACTTTTTTGAGTCGCCTCGAAAACGGTGATACACTGAAGATACAATCTGATGACAGTTAGACTTCAGCATTTATACTTAAGCCACAAAATAATACTCCCAGAAATACTGTAAATCAACCAGAAACACAATAAAACATGGCGAAGACATCATTTGAAAAAGATGGCACACCAATTTCGAATGAATATTTCAAAATGTAGTCTTTACTTTATAATAGTGTCTACATACAAAATAAAGTGCTATCGTTAATCACACAGACACACGTTCCTACCTGTCAGTGTACGTGGGTTGTTTGACGATGACGGGACTCCGGTCCTCTCTGATTGGTGGCTCTCTGAGCACTCTGTAGAGAAGGGGGTGGCATCCAGAGCACAGGGGATTTTGGGGTCGTGATGTCAGCAAAACAGCATCAATCTCAAGCTTCTTGTCAAAGGTGGAGATTTTAATGGCCTTGACCTTCTTAGTAGTGTGTAAATGGAGTGTCAAAGGAATATCACAGAAAGCATGCTGGGGACCGGTGTTGACCGTCTCGTCGTTCTCCATTATGAACTTAATATTAGCAATTGCTTTTTGATCTGTGGGAAAACACAAGATGGGATTCAAATAAACCATTAATACACAGCTGGTCAGAAGTTTGGTGGCAGTAAGATTTTTTTTTTCTTCTATTTTTGAAAGAATTTTCCTTTGCTCACCAAGGGTGCATTCATTTGATCAAAAATACAGTGAAATTATTATTATTTTTTATATTTATATTTTAAAATAAACATTTACTGACCCCAAACTTTAACAATGGTTCAACAGGGCTAAAGCCACACATTAAAGGAGCATTTCACCCATTTCAACATTAATCTGTATTGAAAGTGGATCATATATGTAGTGGAAATGTAAAATAATTTTTGAATTTGGTGCCCTCTTGGCCGAGAAAAGACAGAAAATAATCAAATGGTGCGTTTGTATGAAAGACTACAACACCAACAATGCACCACGCACAGCTCAGCAAGCCACACTAATCCGGAGCTGCGTGCACATCATAAATCATTAATCGTGCAAAAATCATTAAGCAGACCTTGGTCTCAAAATATATTCAATCATTGTAGTGATTATCATTTGCTACTTAAATCAATTTTTTTTTAAACACATAAAATATTAGATCAAAGTGGCACAGAGTCAACTTTGTGCTTTTGCCTGCGATTGTGACAAGAAAATCCATGTGCATCTTAAAAAGTGGACATTTTGGAAAGTGTGGCGGGAAGTTTTTGTACCATCCAGTGGTTTGCAGGGAAAACTCAAAGGCGTCTTTTGCACCTTTAGCCCCGTTATTGTCATAATGTCAGGTGTTTTATATGTACAGACAGTACTAACTGGCTGAGGTGTAGGTGATCCAGACAGTCAAGCTGCTAGGAACAACTGGATGAAGGAAGTGTAATTCCAACACGCAGCCCTCAGGCTGGGGGCACGGCGTGGTCATGTTGGGCTCATACAGGTTGACTTCAGGACTCCAGGCTTGCATGCTGGGCTCACATGGCTGATACACATCAGGTGCCCCTGCAAAAACACAAATGCAAACCTCATCCAAAGCAAAAAAAAAAAAAAATGCTCTAACTTGCTATCAAAAGTTAAGGATCTTTTTGGCAAATGGGGCATACAGTACACCTGGAAGATAATTCATTTCAATAAAACTGGCATATTAGCCCTAAAACAGCATTTCCATAGCAATGCATTCAAAAACTTAGCAAAATAGTGAACTGCTTTGCATGGTGGTCACTATCTGTTTAAAAACCTGGTGAGCTGCCATACTGCCTACATAGCTACCTTTTACTAAAGCAGCATACTGTCGAAACTCATTCATGACGGTTTTGGAATACTCTACATGCAGTATGCAGAAAATTCACTCACAAATTGTCCTCCCACAAACGATTCCAATGGATATTCAGTATGTTTCTAAGCTAGTAGTATTGATATTTTTATTGATCATTTTTGGTATTTAATTCAATTGTTCTCATCAAAACATACTCTGCGATTACCTTCTTTGTGATGTATGCAATGCTGACTGCTTAAAACTGGGGAGGCAGCATATTTAATTTGCAAACCTTTTTAAAACGGACTTTGCTTGGGAATAACCTTGAAATGTCGCCTCCACATGGCAGTTCATTCGGTTTTGGAACCTTACAATTATGTGTGCTCGCTTATTATGAACAACCATTTAATCTCTTGAATCTTCCATCTTGTTATGACAATTTTAACAAAAAAGACAGGATGGGAGGCAAAGAGGAAGAAACCAAGTGAAAGGGAAAACAGAGAGAGAGTGTCTGGGAAAAACCACATGTCTTGGCAATGGATGTGAAGCACATTTCCCCAGACCTCAATCGACCATAAGACCCAGGTGCAACTTGGCAAAGGAGACAGATTGGCGCCTTAATTGGGACAGACAGGACTCACAAAATAAGAGTTAATGTCCTTGGTAGCATGAAGAACAGAAGCAAGACAGAGGAAAGTAATCCCAGGAGGCCTGGGGCAGCACTCACAAAAACACTTTGGGGGATTTTACTGTGCCCACTGATAGCGACATTTATTGCACACACGATCACCACCACCATGGTTCACACTGTATGTCACTGTTAAAATATGATGAACGCAGCAGACTACTACAGTACAATCTAGCACAGTTTTCATGGAGTATGCAGTATCAGAAACAATCATTTGGAAACGACAATATTTCTGGATTATTAAATACAATGTTCAAAAGAACAGCATTCATTTAAGTCCACACCAGAAAACATAGTAAAATTAGTACAAATCAAAATAACCGAAAGGCTAAAGCATGCTCGACTACATTACATGTTAGGTTATAAGCTTGTATGAAAGAACACAAAAGTTACTATCAGGCCATGCGAACTCCCTGCCTCCAAAAGGTTTTACAATGATCGATTAAACTGCACTCCCGGTCAAGAGAGAGACTAGATAGAAAGGCAGAATCTTTGAGTCACAGAGTGCTCCTTTGCACCCAGCGTGGCCTCACATGTGTGGATGTGTACAGGGTAAACAGCAGCAGGCCAAGGCAAACCATAAAACTCAATTGGTCAGATAAACAGAGCGAGGGCCTCCACACACAGTAGAATTAATGACTGTATCAGATGTGGTGTAATGCTACCGCAGGGAGAAGCAATGCGGCAAGATCTGTGACTGTGTCATCCTTCCTTCTTTCAGCAACCTTAACCAGGTCTCTGTTCGTTCTGACTCAACCTGTATTTCTTAAAAAAGCAGTCTTTAAAGTGTGATTTGTTGGTATTGAATTGGCCTGCGCTAATCTGGATATCAAATGATTGACTGCGGAATTACCATAAGCATTATTTCATACAACACAAACAGTGTCATATCGCTCTTTAAGTCTTTCTGACGTGATTAACTGACCGACAAAATAATTCACATTAGGTAGTCATCATGCACTTCATCATGTTTTTAAAAATAAACCAAAAACAATAGGTTACGGTAATTTATCACAGACCTGAACTGATGGTAGTAGTAAATATCATTCATCATTACCATCACAAAGATATTGTTTTCTTAGAGATATATTTTTTATTTTCAAATTTAAGGCTTCGTTTCTCATCAGTCTGTTTCTCAAAACAAGTCTCTGGGCCAAAAATCACTCTCCACTACCACCTAACTGGATGATTTTAGGTTTGACCTCTCTCATGATACTGTGCTTTATGAAAACGACTGCATACCAGGGGAGGATTTCCACATTTTGGGTGGACTTTTCAAAGCGCAATCTTATCCATGACACGTCAGTGAGTGGGCAGACCAGATGCTAAGAGATTTCTGATTAGAATAATCAGTAACATCTGTGAGGTGAGGAATAAAGTTGAAAAGCTGCACAGGATACACATCGCTTTTTATGACGGGCCGCTTCTGGACGCCACCCAATATTACCAAAACTTGATGCTGTGCCAAGGCTCTTTTTTTTTATTCATTGATGGCAAAACGAGTGTTCTTTATCCTGGCAATTATGATTTAATGATTTATTCCCTAAATTTTTCCAGACTCGCACGCACCTGGCCTGCATGAGACTGAACGATCCACCTGAATGTGAATGCACAGAGCTCGGAGAAAGAAGCCAGGGCTAAATTCTCTCTATCCTCATTAATCAAAGTGCAGGTATTGCTTTTAACATTGACGATCATTCGTGACATATTCAGTGGTGTGTTGAGGATCAAGCACACATCCAACAGCATTTATGTCAGAGACAGCATTCAGTCATGCGCTCACCATCTTACAATTCAGGACATATGCGTGTGGAAGAACTTTGTTGGATATGCTATAATACAGCAGTTAGTTCCAGTCTTCTAATTTGATTGCCTGAACAGCATTTCAAGGGTGCTGCTGATATACAGTCCATCAGTGATGGGACTTTTTTTTCTACTGTTTGTATCATTCAGCATGCTTGAATTTTGCACAAGCACTAAAGTATCTAGTAATACAATCAAGAAAGATAGAGTACTAACCCACTGCTTCCTCTGGTGTCCAGTATCCAGTGGAATCACAGGCGTGAGGAGAAGTGGCCTCATGGGCGTACTGATGGAGCGCTCCGTTCTCATCACAGAGATGGCAGTTTATGCCACCCTCCCTACACAGCCACAGAGAATAATAGTGGATGAAATGTCAAGTCAGTGAAATATAATAAAATGTATAATAAAATAAAATGGGGTGCTCAAAATATTTGTTTTGTCCTGCTTTGTAGTGCCATATATACTGAATCACTTTATGCACTTTTATTGATAGTGAGCTGCCTCATCAGACAGACATGGGGGGAAAAAAGTTTAAAAGGCCTCCAAAACATATTTGGATAGCAATGCAATCACAAACAAAACACTACAAAGGCAAGTGTACATCCATCTACTTCCATGTGTTTTCACTTCATATGAAAGTTGAAGTTGAATATGTTGTTGCGGAATTGCAGCATATTTAACATCTGGTTAAACTGCATTGCTGGCTGTTAGTAAACAAAAAGAGCTTTGAGATTAAAAAAATAATGTTACATGGATGCATAAATATTTGTATTGAGAAATGTTTATATGTACACGCGTTACTTTACCTGTGGGCAAGTGGCCCACTGATTGGATACGGCCAATGAATTGAGATGGAATCTGATTCTTGACCAATAACCACTGGTGCAAGAGGAACAGGGGTGGGCTTTCTCCCTTGAACCCAGGATTTGTAGACCAAATCAATATAGCAGTGCATCCGAGCTACTTGATTGGGTGTAAAATGGTTTGTACAGTCATCATCTGTAAAAAAATAAAAATAAAATAAATAAATAAATAAATAAAAATAAAAAGTTGAAATCTTTCACATTTGAAAATTTCCATTGTTTTATTCACATTAATTTGATCCTTAATTTACTACAATCAAATTATGTTATTAATACTGAGTTTATGTAATTACATTTGTAATTACACAGTTGACCTTCCCCTAACACCTTAACCTATACCCTTAAACCGACCCATACCACCACAACTGTCCCTAACATTAGCCGTATCACACCTCAATAGCAGCAATAGTGTTTTACAATACAACAGGAACACAATAATGCATTTTACTTATTGTTCAATGTAAGTACATAGTACATAAAGCCACTTAATATAAAGTGGGACCGCTCCTTTTACTCAGCAAAGATACATTAATTTTTTTAAAAGTTACAGGAAAGACATTTATAGTGTTAAAACATATTTTGTACTTCTTGTCTCCAAACTTTTTATTAATCAAAGAATCCTAAAAAAATAATAATAATTAAAAAATGTATTAATCAGCACAACCATTTTCAACTGATACTTCTAAGAAATGTTTCTTGAGCAGCAAATCAGCGTATTAGAATTATTTCTGAAGAATAATGTGACACTGAAGACTGAAGTAATGATTCTAAAAAATTCAGCTTGTGCCATCACCAGAATAATTTACATTACAAATTATAATTAAATATAAAAATATGTATATATTAAATTATAATAACTTTTCACAATATTATTCTTTTTGGCTGTATTTTTGATCAAATAAATGCAGCCCTGTTGGAACTTTTTTATCGCTGATACCAAACTTTTGAACGTGTATATACAGTATACTATACACGTATAACTTAAGTTAAACACTAACATCACTATTTTTAAATTGAGACTTGTTTCATTTTGTTGGACAAACAGAAAACTGATTGTGACTACCTGTGTAACTCATGTAGTTGTTGTACGGTGTGTTTTTGTACTGGGTAAGGCCACAAGTGTCATTGACTGGATCAGGGTCGTGACAAGCTCTTGATTTTGGCGTTGGTGCTGTATCGGCACACAAATCTCCAGTCTCCATGGATGCGGTGGTCTCTTGACAGGGGTCATCACATGACTCGCGTTCACTCACACCCTTAAACACATGGTACAGTCCGAAAATATGACCCATCTCATGGATCATGGTGTTGTTGTGTCCTTTGGTGCCAAAGTAGGAGGGGTTAAGAATCATTCCACCTGAAAAATAACACAAATGGACATCTCTGCAGTTGATGAAACAATATAAACTTTAACCTGAAAGAACACTGATGTGTAGATTCTAAAGTTTAACTTTAATCTCAAAGCCAGAAGTCTGAGTATATCAAACTGATTTGTTCTGAAATACTGCTGCATAAAACATTCCACATTTCAAAACTCCAACCTGTTTACAGGACCACCACAGCTAGGATTGCCAGAAAGAACAGTATGACGTTCTAACCACTTTCAGAACATTACAATGTATTTAAGATCCCAAACCTGCTGAATGGTACCACATTGGCATCAGTTTTTATATACAAATAATGTAATACATATAGTAAAACAAAGTGACATTTATAAATGCTTAGAATCCATGCAGTTGTTCAGCTGTTTAAGAGCAATCATGAAATGACATTGTGAGAAACATTTGCATTATTTTTGTTATATAGCATTTATAGGGGTGGTTTCCTGGACCAAGATTAAATTAAGACAGGAGTAGGCCTTGGAATTGTTAATCATGTCTTAAAAAATGGCTTTGATTAAGTACAAGATTAAATACAGCCTAAAACCTGGTCTATGGAGTCCTCAACTAAAATACACTTGATGTTGAAAAGAAAAGTCTTTTAAAGTAAATAGTCTTGAGACATCATGTTATCGAAGATAAACTGCACACATCAGGTGTTGATTCAAAGAAAAGGAATGCCTGGACATCTATTTGTAATGAATTTAATGCAAATTATTACACATCTAAGAACAACACCAACAATAACAACATCAGGTAAGAATCATTAGTTATGTTTTTTTTTAAATCACTGTTGTATTTATAATAGTTATTTAAGGAAAAATTGTGGAAAAATATCAAAATAAACCTCAAAAAACTGTTGCTAAAGCTCGACGAGAGAGGTTTAAGACTGGCGGAGGACCTGCAAATAAAGATTGTGATGTGTTGGATGAGTTACTGACAGGAATACTGGAGAATCAGCTTTTGACCATGCGTCAACATCCGACGCACATGGCACCATTTAGTGTCAATATAAGGCGCAGATAAATATGGCCCAGAAGGTGCCTCCTAGTGGTCTAACCCTAACCCTACCCTAGACCTAAACCTGCCCATAACGGAAGCGTCTCATAATGACGCTAAAGGGTGCCATGTGCGTCGGATGTTGACACATGGTCAAAAGTGTCAGTTAGATGACGCCCTAGGTGAGAATGCATTGGGTGTAAACAAGAAATCCTTCTGAGCATACCCACTGTAACCAAGCAGAGCAGAATTCCATTACGATCTCTTCTTTCAAATTGAGTGTACAGAGATGAGTTGAGAAATTAGGGAATCATTAGTTGCACCTTTCCACCGTGCAACAATGTTTGAAAACTCTAACTGGGGAGTGCATACACATTGAACATTTTTGAAAACCAGTTCTTTCGGTTCCTCGGCACCTGGAGTAGAAGGACGCTTAATGGGAATGTGGGTTCCATCTATGCAACCTATGAGTCCTGGGGAATTTCCATATTCATGGAGTAGTACCTTGTAGGTAGCCTGGGTTCTACCATCATGGATGTTTGCGTAATGTGCTTTTAATTCACAAATGGCCCTGCACACTCTGTGAATGACTTTACATACTGTTGGTTCACTGACACCACATAAATCTCCAGTTTCTCGATGAAAGGTGCAACATGCCAAGAACCTTAAAGTTATGAGCACCTGGGGACAAACTGGAATAGGCTGTCCTCTTTGGGTCACAGATGAAAGCCTGGGTTCTAAGAATGAAATTATCTCCACTGCATTTACTTTATGCATGCGGAAACAATCTTGAAAACATATTTCATCAAAGCGTTGCAATGGGTCACTTTTGTCTCCAAAAACTTGCCTGGCTGGTGGAAAGCGCTGATCATCATTGACAAGTCCTCCAAATGAAATCAATCTGAAATTAAACCTGCCTCCTAGTAGGTTTAATTTAAGCCTCAATTTAGTCCTGAAGTTGCTCTAGTCTTCCTCCAGGAAATTTGCCTATTAAATTCTGGACTAGACTAAGTCTTTTTAAAACCATGACAGGGAAAGCACATTTCTGTTAATCTGATTTCAATGGCCATTTTAGTCTAGGACTAGGCTTAATATTGGTTTGGGAAACCAGCCCAGAGTGTATACATTTTATTAGGTTTTAATGCAATTAACTAATTAAAAACAGAAGTTGGTTTAGTGGCCCTGAGAAAAGCTTTCTTTTCTAGATTTGTGCTCCACCTCAGACAGGCCATTTACGTAGAGCGGTTATTCAAGATCAGAGAGAACGACCTTTTTATTTAGGAAATATCCATGTTTTATGGGAGTTTAGCCAAACGTTTAGAGCTTGGCTAGACACGTCTGACAGACACAGATCATTTACAGTTATACCACAAGATCAGCAGTTTATGCTATGGTCTGATTTCACCTAAAGCATTCAGAGCAGTAGTTTGACCTTGTTCCTCAATAGACATCAAGGTACTCTCGCAAATAAGCTCATGATTTATGTGGAATTAAACCAGGGCAGGCTTCCTCCCAAACCCATGCCATAAACCTGAACCCCCTAATTTATGAGAAACTAATCTCGCATTTAACCTCCATGCGAGTCCACCGAAACATTTGTGGACAAAGATTGACTTGCACCAAAGACAGTAAATCAAAAGAAGAGGTGGATTATAGGAATAATAAGACTGAAGCCATATCTGTGAGTGATTAAAAGCAGCGTGGTCAGTCATTCATGAATGTACCTTTCATGTCTCAGACCACCTCTGGAATCTGTTTTATTCATCCAAGATGAATAAAAAACAAAACTATTTAATTTTAAAACTCAACACTCTGGTCAATCGTTTTTATGAACATTTCATAATTCATTTTTCCTCCTTATAACTTGACTTGCCATGGTTATTGGGATACAATTCTTTTTGGTTCTGTTTAAAGCATGACAGGGTGATCAAGACCCGCAAGGACCCCTTCCTGAAAAGGTTTATTTTGTAATTACAACAGGCTGTCTGGACTATTCTGTTTATTACGTGGCTGTATACCAAATAAGAAATAACAGTGCAATTATACAATTTAGCAGCCACAAGTTTTGACAAACAAGTATCCAGTCAAGTAAGTAAGATAATCATGGAATAAAAATACCAATATAACAATATTTTATGGGATTCAAATAAATATTCAAGGTATATAAAATAAATAAATCAAATATAAAGTCAAATTAATTGTATTAATATGCGAAATATAAAATCACCACTTTTCTATAAGGTTAGAAAAATTAAACACTAATGTATAGTGTTATCATACTTTAGAAAAAGACTGTAGCCATATTCGAGCTCATTAAAACAGGCTGGTGCTAATTACTCATGCTAATGTCGGTTTAAAAGTTCACATTTTACACATAGGCCAAAATCATCTCATTAACAAAAGCTATAACCCAAAAAGCCAAGATCAAAATGTCTGATCATGGATCCTGAACCAATGGGAGGGGGACTTATATAAGAAACCTTACTGCTTGAGAGAAATCTCCTTTTTTAAAGGAGCTGGACTTCTCCGAGACCATTTTAATGAGCTCTAAAACACAACAACGACAGGTACTATAAAATCAACTGGCAGTTGGATGGAGATGGCAACAGGGTAATACCCGTCTTTTGTTTTTGTTGGGTTGTTGTCGAGTTCCTTTTCTTCTCTCCCGGTGGACAGCCTTAATGATTAAGGGGCAATCTACAGGGAAATCTATGCGTGCTGCAAGTGTTTTCTTTTATGCTTGAGATTATGGCCCATTAATCTCGTAAAAGCAAATACAGACAACAAGGAGGAAGAGACAAGAATTTGTTTCTTGTCTCTTCACGAAAAAAGAAAGTCATGAACAAGAAGATGAATGGAATTGGATACAAAAAAAACCCACATGTGCTTTGGGGAATGTAGCTATAGGAAACATCTGAGATCTTAACTTGACATCGTCCATGGTAGAATGAATCCAGTTAAATATGGAGGCCAGTAGGTAGACCTGTTGTGTCCCTGGTCTTTTATTTTGAAATAGTATTTGTCTTTTATTTGAAAGTTTTGGTCTCATGTTATTTCTAGGGTCTACCTGAGCAATGCTAACCAGCCAACCTTAGGCAATTTCTGGAGTCAAGTCAATTATTTCAGTCTATAGTCAAATAATTGTGTTTTCGTTTTCATGTCATTTCGTTGGTTAGGCATATTTTTGTCTAGTCTAATATAGATCGGGGATTCTCAACTCTGTAGAGTTTCCTGTAGAGTTTGGCTCTAACCTTGGTCAAAATTCATGGGCCTGTAACATTCTAGTAATCCTAGTAAGCTTGTTCAGGTGTGTTGGATTAGGGTTGTGCAGGAAAGTGGACCTCGAGGGCCAGAGTTGAGAACCCCTGGTCTAGATGTCCAATCAACTATACCTACTGTAGAATGGTGTAGTCCATTCTACTTCATTCTAGTCTAGCTGAATCATGTCTTTGCTAAGTCATCTTTTCATCATTAAATCTTGTTCTGTTTTTTTTTGTTTTAGTTAAACCTTATTTCTAATAAAACTGGTTCTTCATTTTGACATGTTCATGAGCTCTTCCGTTAAATTTGAGTGTATCTTACCTTGATGAGTAAGGGCTTCTTTTGCCCATGGCCAGGTGGCGACTCCAGCAAGCTCCTCGCGTGCTGAATTATTAGCAAAGAACACGTTGAGCATGTCTGAACTGCTCAGATGAAGCAGCTCCTTCAGTTCCTTTACGCTCAGATAAGCCCTGTAACAGAGATATTGACACACAATCAAACCACTTTGCATACAAATAAGTTATTTTTAAGAGAAGTGTCATAAACATGAATGAACAGCATGAAAGGCATTGGCCAAAGGAGAACACCGGACCCTTCTTTGAAAGATTGAGACTGTCAAATCGAGATTTAAAAGGGACTGACAATTTAAAAAAAAATGTACACCTTTACTTATATGGTACAGGCCATTAGAAGTATAATTTTTTTAAATTTGCCTCTTGACTTTTATTAGCAGTTTTAAAAACAACAGTTGTTAAAAAATCACTTTGTCACAATGATTAGAGATTATAATTGTTTGAACGGGTTATGGAGCATGAAATGAAACGAACTACTCTCTTTTTCATTCTACTTCCAGCTGTGATGAATCGCCATAGAGGCGCTTTGATGTGTGATGTTAACTTATTTTTACTTTGGAATATGTCACATGTAATTTTTCTCTTTTGCTTTCATAGCTGCTTAAGCCTTTGCACCTCATATCATTGGCCCGTTGGTTTGAAGAGGTCCGGTTTCTTAATGTCCTTTGGATCATTCTAAAGGGTCGAGCCTATTAGCTGAACCACCTACTGTTTCTTGGACCCGTTCCATGCGAGAATAAACCAAGCATCGTACTTCTGACGTTGTTTTTTATTAAACAAGCAAAGGCAGAGCCAATCTTTGTGAGTGCTCCAATTGACTATATGGCTAATTCAGCAAAATAATTACAATGATTTAACCATTTCTATTCACATTTAAAGGTGAACGATCTTTTCCAGATGTGATCTGCAAAATAAGTGCTACAAATATGTTTTGGACCATGCACAATTTTTTTGTACAGTGAATCATTGTTGGTAGAAAAGTCAATCAGATGCAGAATATTGGAAATAAAACAGGTTTAGCAAAAGTGAAGGTTGCGCATTATGACAGGTGATTTGTTCTTTTTTTATTCTTAGTCAATCACTTTGCTAAAAATCATGTTCTTATTCAGTATTTTGTTTTCTTTTCTAATCAAAAACTTAAGATTTTTTCCAAATTTTTGAAGCTTTTTCCAAATCTTTGAAGATTTCTCATCATCAAGAGTGTCGAAAACAATGGCATCTTATATGTCAAAAAATGTTATATGTTTTTTATACTGTTTATATGGCAGAATCTATGATAATGTGATTATATAAAAAAAAATCATTTAACAGTCAGGGTACAAACATTCCGACATGCAAAGTGAAACATTTACATCACGTAAAAGAGGTGAGAGATAGACATGAGCATGGGCAGGATTCCCAGTTCTTTGTCCTCCCTTCCCAAAATGACAACGACTCTTTTATGTCTCTAGCCCTCTAGCTGATGCTTAAGTCATTACAATGACAGATCTGAAATCATTCAACTGAAGAATACAGCAGTGAGGTCATTTAGTCCTAAAAATTGGATATGAAAAACAAATCCAATCAATGTGTGGTTTAAAGAAAATCTAGTAAGTAAGAAGCAACCGTAGGAGGAAGTTGCAAAGAATTATGAGGTTAAATAGTAGGCTAATATGTATAAGAGACATGGCACAATAACTGTTAGGGTTGATCACCTAAAAAACTACAACTCCCACCATTGGACTACAACTGGTCCTACCTGGCTTCTGCAGGTGTGGGCTATCACTGTTGATTGTCCTGATGTGTTTGAACACACTTAAATGGAATGTGACATTGAGTTGTTGTAAGCCCTGAGGATGGTTTTGAGATGGAAAGCTTGGCTATAATTTGCTTTAAGGATTCAAGTGTGTGGACAGTTTATTTATTTTTTGAGTTGTCGAGTTGTGTCTGTCTGGCACCTTGTTTACCGTGAGTGCGGTGAAACTCCTTAAAATACAATAACTCATATCAAATAAAAGCTGTGTAGCCTACTCTCAAGGACGCAGATTTAAGTCCGGCCTGCGCCCTACTATTCTACTTCCTACACTGTCTTATCAGATGTAGATAAAAATGATATTAAAAAAAAGTAATAAGTTGCTCTAACCAAAATTTGCTCAATAATCGTTTGTGACGTAGAAGAGGAAACGTACGTGCGTAGAAGAGGAAACAAAATGCACATAGAATTCACCAGTTACAATGAGTCAGGTTAAGTGTATAATTTATCAACAAATACTGTTTTTACCAATTACCAAACATTTAAAATCAAGTCAAAACATCACTTTTGTAGCTTTAAGCAACAAATCATATTTTACAGTGTGAGAGTCTAAAGCAAATATTATTTCTACTGGCTTCAATCAGTATTTTTTTATTGTCTTCAAATAACACTCAGACTCAAGCCTCACATAAACAAATACTTCCTCCATGCCCAGACATTAGTGGTTAACTAATAAATGTAAGCTGTGAGTGCTGATGGTATTTACCAGTCCAGCCTTTCAAAATGTTTAAGGAAGAACATATTTCTATACAGATGAATCGAATCAATTACCTAAAAAAAGAAAAGAAAACATGTTGTCCGTTTTTCCCTAAACTTTCGCACAGGGGAATCTAATACTAACCACGAAAGCAACTGATACCACAAAAATGCTTATTCAGGGAACAAACACAATATGACAAAAACAACAGCAAATGAAAACGTCAGCACAGTCCTCTAATCAGAGCAATCATATTTGTCAGGGAGACTAGAGTTGGTTGGCTCCTCGGATTGGCTCAGGGTTTATTTGGGTTCTGCCACAAAAATGAATATTGAATATAAACTCAGCATTTGCCCTCTTTACCTTCACTCATTTATTATGTTGAGACATTACAAGGTCAAAGCCTACAGTGAGGTGAGGACAACTGTCCACTTTTTTTCTGGTCAATACTAAATTCTAAATGATTGAATGTTATATATTGTATATAAAAAATTTTCTATAATAAACATAAATAAATAAATGTGGACATAGATCGCATACATAAATATCAATATATCAATATATATATATATATATATATATATATATATATATATATATATATATAGTATTAATATTAAATAAAGAATAATTCTGAACATATACCTTTCAAAATTTTTTGAAACAAGTCTCTTGTGCTCATCAAGGCTGCATTTATTTCATCAAAAATAGAGTATATCAGTAATATTGTCAAATATAATTACAATAAATTAAAATAATTTTAAAAATAAAGGTTATTTCCTGTGATGGTAAAGCTGTATTTTCAGCATCATCACTCCAGTCTTCAGTGTCATGTGATCCTTCAGAAATCATTCTAATATGCAGATTTGGATAAAAATGAATTTCTCAATCAATATTGAAATGTTTTGCTGCTTAATATTTCTGAGGAAACCAAAAGAACAGCATTTCATTAAAAGGTATATTTTTTTAACATTATACATTTTTTTGTAATGTTAAAGTTTGTAAAGTCTTTTGTAATGTTAAATCTTTTGTAACATGTGTAAAGTGTTTTATTTCTACAATATATGGTGTAAAACGTCTTAGTGCTGCCCTCTTCAGGTTGAACGGTGGCTACTGCAGTTGAATTTTCCTATTGGATGTTCCGCACTTCATGACGTACGCAGGTTTCAGCTCGCCACGCTCTTGGTACGAGCTACGCCCTTGGCAGTATAAAAAACAGCTTGTTTCGTCAAAACCACTGTAGCGAGTCAGGAGTTGGTATTGCGAGTATTGAAAACGATCAGGATAGAGTGTTTTAGCATCTATTTCGTCCTCTCCGCTGGGGTCTGCCCACTTTTTCAGTATTTTTCAAATATTGCCAGTGGGTGGAGTCAGGCTCTGACCAGGGGTTTAGTTACCCTTTAAAGAGAGAAAAACTACACAGTTCACCTTAAAGGTGGACACAATCCTTTTTGAATAACACAGAGAAAAAAAATGGGAAAAAAAAAATCAAAACCAACAATCCACATATCTTGCAGCACAATGAATAAAGAACTAAATACATCATAAATCGCAAAAATTGCTAAGCATCTATCAAATAATTACTAAAGAGAAGAGATATCAGATAGTTCAGTTCTATTGGCTTAAATGTCTGACCTAAAATGTTTTTGCTTTCTTCTTGTTCCATTTCTAGAGCTTGCCAAAAAGCACCTGGTGGTTCCCCTGTGCTGTTTCTCTCTGCTTCAACAACAAATTTGAGTAGTGACAGCCATTGGCAGGTACTCGAGCTTTACTGCCCAGCAGCAGATACCTGGGCAATAACTCACACAGCAAAGCATTAAAATCCCAGACCTCCACATAAAAAGCACGCTATACAATTGCCATCAAAATGTCATCCCTGCATTAATTCTCTGCAAATTCTGGACCGCTGCCTTAGCGATACGCGCTTCCAGCATGGTAAGGAAAGACCTATCTAAGGGCTTAGTCTATGCGTCCAAGGCTAATCCGGTCCCATTGGCTATTAGCATTTCTACTTATTGACACATCATATTTAGAGGAAAATAAGTCCAGTGAATGAACCTTTGCTTTGTGAATATGGAGTGCCAAGGACAGCATGCTACTCCAGGTCACCACTATTACAAAATGTTGGCGTAGATAGTATTAAGGAGGTCTTAAATTCCCTGAAGAAATCTATCTTTTAGCATTCCGATTAATCTTAATAGCAGTTGCTCGACTGGCACAGGAATGAAGGAAAATGACATCATGCTAATGCCCCAAGCCCTTCACTAGTGACTATCCTGATCTGTGAGAAAGGAAAAACTATCTATTTCACACTTGTAAGAGCCTTTCAAAACAAAACTGCGAAATTGTAAAACAATGAAATATTATCAAACAATCAATAAAGTTCAAAAGTTTGGGGTCAATAAAGATTTTTTTAAATATATATTTAAAATAAAAATCTTATGCCCACCAAGGTTACATTTATTTCATCAAAAAATACAGCGAAAATAGTAATATTGTGAAATATTATTACAATTTGAAATGCTATAATTCCTCTAATGTCAAATCTGAAGACTGGAGTAATCAACCATTACTCCAGACTTGTCCTTGCTGAATAAATGTATTCATTTCTTTAAAAAAATAAATAAATAAAAAACCTTATATATTTCTCAGAATTCCGAGATATAAAGTCATAATAGGATGTTATAAAGTCTTGTGAAGAATTCTTGTAAAGAATTGTGTGATATCAACTTGCAATTGTGAGAAATAAAATTTAGCAATTGCAAGTTTATATCTTGCAATTCTGACTTTATAACTCACAATTGAGACTTTATATCTTACAATTTTGACTTTATAGCACGCAATTGAGACTTTACATCACGCAATTCTGAGATAAAAAGTCAATCGAATCAAATTGTAAATAGAGTTTTACAAAAATACAAAAATCGCCCAGCTCTACTCAGACCACCATCCAATAGTATCATTGGGGCCCTATTTATCTCTATAGGAACCCTTCAGGAACAGAAAGGCATACCTTGAAGAAAACTTGTTTTCAAGCAACCATAAAATGACAGCAGCTGGAGGCTGAGACACAAGGTCTATGCACACTGAGCCTGGAACAACACTTCCCAGACTGCATATGGAATTTTGATGCAACTTTATCCTACTACAAGATTCAGGCTGAATGATTAAACATCTATGTGATCATTTATATATACAATACAAAACAATACAGTGCAGTCTAAATGATGCATTTCCATACATCTTTCATTATATATGATATCCAATTGAATAATCTAATCCCCTAAATGTTACGCTCAAAATCTTAACACTAATAAAAAAAAGGTATTTTCTGCTTGCATAGAATAGATAGATGATCTTAAAAGATCACATTTTTAGGATTATGCTGTAGTGAGACTTGGTGAACATTTTATATCTGTAGCATTAGAAAAAAATGAAAGACTATGACAAGCCATCAAACAGTCTGTACGGGAGCAAAACTGTCCTGCCTTTCACAATGAATAGAGCCGAGACCTCTGGTTTTGTTGTTTAGCCACATTAAGCGTATACTTTGGCTCAGTTCTACATCCAAGTTTTGCATGCTTTTTAAAGCTATTCCAGAAGGCTGATTTGTATGCTTTGCATGTTGAGTAATACAGAATGCTCTGACAATCTTGAAAAAGAAAACAAGCGAACACTATTTCACAATAAGACACTTTGGTTTCCTTTTTCCTGATGCTGCAATGAGAACATTTAACAAGCACATAACCTTTTTTCAATTTCTTGAACTAAAAAATACTCAGCGAGGGATAGGGAATGCTTTCAATCATTTTGTCTTGGCCTCTAAGGCCTAAAACTTAAATTCAAGCAGTTTGGTAGGAATATAAGGAAAGGATATATAAATGTACATAGTGTATGCAATGATACGGTATAGTTGACTACGGTACCTGAATCGACTTCAATGGAGGCAATCATTTAGTCAAATATCATCCTGGGGGTTTTATGCTAGAAAGATTTTGCAATTCTTGAATTAGGACCAAAACATGAACCATCTTGCACATACCAATAAAATTATGCCTGGGTTCAAGTTGCCAAAGTGGAACCATATTGAAGCAAAAGCTTACCTCTGAGGAGACTCTGGATCAAAGCAGGTCTTGGCGACATCTGTGACCTCAGGGTCACAGCAATCACCATCATCGTAATCATAGTGAATGCTGTTGCACTCTGGGTTGCAGACTCCATCTCTCCGCTTCCAGTTGTAGCAAGGCCCCATGCGCAAGCAGTCACCCCCATCGTGGCCCGTGAGAGGATGGTCGCACTCAGGATCACATTGGCGGTTTCCCACATTTGCAATGTGGCAGTTGCTGAGGACGAAGCGCCGTTGGAGAGAAGAGTTGTAGACGCTGTGAATCCTGAGTTCCAGTGTGATATTATAAGGTCGGAAGGCATCTTCCAAGGCTTGGTGTTGGAGCTGGATCTGCTGCAGAGAGACTGTTGGGTCAGTGCCGTCATCCTTACAGATATTCACGATGCGGTAACGTATGCGCTTCTCGGTGCGCAGCTGCCAACGCTGGTTATAACTGAGGGCGACTTCGGCGTTGTCGCACACAGTCACGCCGCATGGAGGCGGCAGAAATGGAGACACAAGCTGCCTTTCTGGGACGGGAAGAGCCACGATGACCGGGTTGTGACGGTCTTTGTAGGGCGCCCAGTGATTCTCGGCCTCTGAGAAATCTGCCCACTGGGACAGGATGGGAGATTGTCTCTCTGCATGGGGTTGGTGACCTTTAAGTGCTTGGTGAGAGCGCGCATTACCCCATAGCGTGACACCTCCCAAATGCCCGCGGAAACTGTGCTCGTGATCAGACTGGTCCCCGCCGAGGAGAAACAACCGACAGGCCTTGATGTAGGGGCTGTACAGGTCACCTGATTGTTCGCTGCTCTCGCTGACCTTGGAGTTGTCTACGAACAGCGCCATCTTGTGGCCGTCATAACTGGCCACCACATGAGTCCAGCTGTTGGGCCGGTAGCGCCGGTGTCCGACAATAGTGGTGGATTTGAGCGCGCGATCCGTGCAAAGGGAGAAGAAAAACCTGCCATCTTTTCTTCCCGTAGGATCTGACGCTCGAATACCGACAGACCAGCCTTTTTCGCTCAACGGATATGAGCAGTTGTCAAACACGCCTGGAAGAAAAAAAAAGTCAATGAGCAGAAATCTACGTTAGCTTCATCGAGCACAGAGTAATCGTCATTTAATTATCTGAAAAGTTTAAGAGTTTAAGTCATTTCCATTCAACAAATCCACTGATATTCCCAGCTGCCTTTCATAAGGAGCAGTCACATCTGGCAGACAGATGTAACCATCGAAGGACAGAAAGAGGTCAGGGAAACCCTTCACCCTCCCAACAACACACGCACATGCGAGCACATACACACTCGGGTGTATTATTCCCTGCAAACAGGGGAACGAGAGATGGGCAGCTTTAAACAAAATATCCCGAGGGACGTGGACCACACTGAAATTTCATTCATTGGAAAAGCCTGCCGATGTGTGTGTGTAAAGCTCCTGCGTGTGGCGACATCTCCTAATTTCTGTGTGTATCAGCCCTGAAGTCGTGAATTTGAAAATAAACCTTCACAGAGTCCTATCCACTTGGATGCTGCTATACTTTCAAAGCCCAGGTTCTTATCTTACTGTTTTTATAGTGTCTGTCTCCCACTAAATAAAGTAGTAGTACCTCAGACTGGCCCGGAGTGCTGAGTTTGGCTTGAGACAAAGTGTGCTAAAGAAATACTTTTTTTTTTTTTTGTAGCTTTGTATGAGTGATGGCTTTGGTATGATAAGTGTTTATGAGAGACAGAGAAAAAGTGAATGTTTTTGAATAGTATCACTTATTAGCGAAAGAAAAGTTAGCGCTGAAATGACCATTTCCAGTAAAGCCTTTGAACGCTCATTTGGCAGAGTGAGTGATTTTTTTTTTCACTGGCTTTATAACAATAGATTCGTCCACTGATTGTAAAATGAAAGCTATTGACCTCAGAGGGAGCTGGAGTGAATGTTCACATGATTTTAGTGATGACGAATATGTCAAAGTGAAATAATGCTATCTTAACAATAGCAAGATGGTAGAAACCCTCATTTATTTAAGAGGTTTGTGAGATTTGACGTCATTGGGGAATACTGATTTAATCCAAGAGGTAGATAATTTTAAAATGGAATATCTAATGCTCTCTTTGAGGTCTGATAGATGACTCATCAGTGTTAGAAACAGATGAATAATATTTGCACCCCTTTTTGCCTAAAAGCATGTTTTTTGGCATCCATGGTAGAGGAAAAGCCTTGTGCAGGTTACAACCAGAGAACTCTGGGCTTTGTTCTTCTTACTGGGAACTAGTCTCAGAAGCACTTCCAGATATAATTATTTCCACATTGACCCTCCTCAGCAGCCATAAGAACATGCCCATATACCGGATTATAAAACCACCTTCCTTTTTTTTTTTGGTAATCATAATATGTGCATCGAATGTGAACTCAGTTGCCTGTCAATACCATCTACCATCTAACAGTTAAGAAAATCCTGGATCGCTGCCCTAAGCCTTATAACAAAGTGAAGGCGAAGAAATTAAATAATAATAATTTTTCATAAATTTTAGTGATAGGTTTGCAATTACAAAAAATAAATATAAATAATGCAAGGTAACACTTTACAATACGGGTTCACTAATATACATTAATTCATGCTTAACTAATGCACAGATAATCATGAGTTAATGTATAACTAATGAAGAACTAAACCATTAATTAATGATTACTGCATCAGCAACTAATAAAGAGTATATATGATTAATAGATTAATAGATTGAATTGCTTTTAATTCAATGTGTCATTGTGTATTAATTCCTTAATAACATATTTTATGAACTAATAGTGTAAAATGTGTTAATTACCACAATTAGTCAAAGCTATGCACTTCAACTTCCAGTTGTCTGCTTTAATTAATCATTAGCTCATGATTTACTAAGGTATCATTATGTTATGACTTTACTTGTTGGGGCACATCATTATTAACTAGTCATTTAGTAATTGTAGTAATTTGCACATTAATTGGCAGTAACAATGAAGTAATTAATCATGTATTAATGCATATTAGTGTACCTGTCATATTATCTGGAAGTTGAAATACAAGGCTTTGGCTCATTCTGGTAATTAACATATTAATTGACACTATGGAATTAATGGAATTAATCCACAATTACATATTTATTTAATAACAATTCATGTATGAACTAATACACTACAGACTCTTAATTAGTTCCTAATGTGGTAATCATTAATGAGTAGCTTAAATAATCATTAGTTATACATTAATTCAGTATTATCTGTGCATTAGTTAAGCATGAATTAATGCTTATTAGTGCACCCATATTGTGTTTCCCAATTTTCTTACACATCTCATCCCACGACACGTTGCTAATTCCAAAATGCCATTTAAGAGCTACTACAGTATACTGGAGGATTGAGCCATTGATAGAAGGTTAATGGAGTTATGTCATTGTCCTGACAGTTCATCCTACCCACCAGATTGTCCTACCAGGGCTTGCTGTGCATGCACACATCAGTATTTCGCCATTAAATAAATAAATAAATATTTGCATTGTTTTAAGGGAAGGTTTGGGTTAGGGGTAGGTATGGATGTTAATAAAGTCTCAACCCACATTTGATTTTTTTTTTATGATTTTTTGCTGTCGAATTGTGCTACCCACTGTTTTAATTGAAGGTAACAAAATCTGAATGAAATGTCTGTGCAATAAAATAAAATTTTGTGGCAAAAAAAACATGGAAATAATTTGTTGTTTTTATCCTATTGTTTGCTATATTTATTGGTTTTGGTTCTTATGCTGGCTGTAAGGACCTTTGAAATAACTGAAATCATTTGGCGAACTGACATGGACATGTAATGCGGTCAAGACCTGGCTGGAACTACTTTAGCTGTGCATTTTCCTGAAAATAATTGCACACATTATGTTGATCAACCAATCAGATTCAAGCATTCAGCAGCCCCAGTGTGAAAGATGAATAAATTATCTCCCTAAATTACAAAGCATTAACAGGCAATCAGCTTTGAAAAAACACCTACTTTCTGCAGCAAATTAAATGTTTTAAATATATCAAACTATTGAACTGGATGGAGGGTAGCTGTCAGTGTTATATGGTGTCCAGAACATGCTGCTGCTTATGAATCAAATCTTGGCAATTTGCCATATGCACTAAACAAGTGATTAAGCAGACAGGACACACTGAGCAGGTGGTGGCCACTTGTCCCTCATACACTCCGCCCTATAGCACTACTCATCGTTTGCACCTCATTTCCCCATTCGCCTTTCATCTGCTTGTCAGCTGATATCCTCAAACAAAGGCCTCTTAAATGAAACAACAACGTGTCAAAGCTGTGACACAACACAGATTCTACCGCACACCATTTGGTGCACTTGATGAACTGAGGGGAGTTCGAGGAATAAATCTGACTTCCCATAATCGATTTGGTCTGCATGGCTGTATGCCTTACAGCAGAATTTATTCTGATTAGACAGTTGCTAATTGTGAATTATGTATCCTTCAAGTAATAACTACTGCTTTCAGTAATAGCCTATGACAATTCCAATTCCTAGAAAAACTCATTTGAGAACACCCCAGCCCCCCTCCAAAAAGAAGAAAAGCTGCAGTGATTTGAGAATATGAGAATGATGTATGAATCCACACCCACCTGCGATGATGGCAGGATTATTCTGGCCCCCCTCCGGCTTGACCCACAGCTCTAAAGTGAAGTGGGAACGGGGAAGTTCTATGCCAAATGCAGGGTTCACCTTTAGTTGCTCCGCCTGACCTCTGAAGTACACAGCTGTCATCCACTTTGCAGGCACATCTTGTACATCTGCCCTCCATAGCTCCCCAGTAGAGCTCTGCAGCCCTTCTTGCTCCCCAGAGTACTCATCACTATCTTTAGAGTAGTCGATATGGTGGATATTGGTGTCCTGCGTATCATTTGGGGCATCTTCTTCTTTGTTGAACTCTGGAAGGCTCCGTGCAACCCTACTTGGTGAGGACAGGCTGTCTATCAAATCATCACCCAGTTCTGTCTGTATTGGGTGTCCTTTTGATATGGATGTAAAGGGTCTGTGTGATTTAGTAAATCCAGGCGCAGTGGCCTCCTCTGATTGTTTGCCTTCTTTCTTCAATATGAAAGTCTCTTCTTGTAGTTCATAATATTTTCCATTCTCATTACTATCCCAGTTAGATAATTCAACTGCATTCATGTCACTAGAGCCGCACTCACCTGAACACGACCTCGCCGTTGTAGTTTTCCTTAAGTGCAAATCTATCAGGCTAGCGTACTTTTCGACTACACCCACAAGGGGGAACTGTTGCGCCGTGGAGTGCGGCGGCCGCTTGCGGCTGATAGAGCCGCACTGCTCTCCAGCCAGCGCTCGGTCCGCTCTCTGTGCCAGTGTCCGCTTATACTTCTGGATATGATCTGACTGAGCGCTGTTCAGCAGCCATGTGTAAAATACTGCGAGAATAATAGCCAGTAGTCTAAAAAACGCCATTTTATTGATGAGATAGCGTGGACATCTGTTTGATTGTTTTGAATTTCACTTGGGAAGGGAGATTGCCTAGGCTAATATTTAATTCGCTTTAATTGTTTGGGGTGCCTTTTTTCTCATCAACGATAGCATGTACTGTGTTTAAGTTAAAATGGGTGTGTTAATGAAAATCTCTTTTAATTTATTATGAAAAGAAATTTAACAAGGGAAGTCGAAATTGTCAGTGCATTAAGGTAGATAGTCTGGTCCTCAGTCGACAACTGTAAGTCGCTAATAACGAGTAGTCTAACTGACAGCAAACTGTCTACTTTAAGTATTTTCTCCCTCCCTTTTTAGTACTTAGCTCCAAACAAATAACATCTCGTGTCTAGTGGATCTCCTTAAACCTGTCTCTGTGGCGCGCTCTGACCGCGCAAAGGTCTATTTGTCATTCACTTAGTTCATTTACGCGCGGAATAATGTATCCTCATTGTGGTCGCGTTTGATTGCAGAGACTTACATAGCTTGATGTCTGCAAAGTGTAAGGTTGTTTGAAGAGATGTCGCGCTGGGAACAGGTTATGTGAGGTTGCCACCTTTCACCGGCGCGCAATTGGTCGCGTCCAAATGCTCGCGGTCACACTTCTTCACCCGAATAAACCGCCAAAATGTTCAAATAAAAATTAAAAAAGTCGAGGCTTATCTAACAGTGGGGTGTTTCAGATGTCATGGAGCTGTGAAAGTCAGCTTAATTTTTCTTTTCTTTCTCACAAATATGGATCAAAATCCAATAATGTGAAGGTACTGAAAGGAGATTGGTCTTTTTGCCATGCTGTTCCAAGTGAAAACGGCTCTTTGGATCACCTTGAGATGGTGCGCAGACTCCTCTTGCGCTCCGTGTGTGTTTATATTCCCAGGCTGAGTCCCGCTGCATGCGCTCTCCACATCTCCACATCAGATCAAACTAACGCGCTAAACGTTTTATCTGTTTCCTGCAGCCTGACATCACAAACCCAGCCCCTTACCCCACCATTAGGAAAGAAAACTTCATCCAGGTCCAACCCAGCCCCGCATGCACGCTACTCTCACTTTCTCCCCCAGTGCCATTGACATCTAGCTGCTACACCTACTTCTGTACAGTAATGCAAGAGACAGCACATCTGCCTGGCATGTGAAGCAGGGCTGAAACGCTGCACATGTAGGAATTAGGAAAAGACAAGTGAGGGATGTGTAAACACTGAAAAACAGGGATGGACCTATGACCAATTCCAGAACACTCTCTTATGGAGAAGTTAACTGGAAAGGTTAAAAGATGCAGGAGGTAAAAAAAAAGCGAATAGTCAGGTGGATATGCGCTCTGTTCTCTCTCTCTCTCTCTCTCTCTCTCTCTCTCTCTCTCTCTCTCTCTCTCTCTCTCTCTCTCTCTCTCTCTCTCTCTCTCTCAATTCAATAGAATAATTATTTTATTAAAATGGATTTATTATGTTAATTTCCTGACCAGTCATTTGTGATTAAAACTGTTAAGACCATTAAAAGCCAGAGTGTAAATTAATATTACTGCTGATCCTGTTTCTGCATCTTAAAAAATGCTCAATTTTATATATATATATATATATATATATATATATATATATATATATATCAGAAAAAAACTGTTAAAACATACAAATAGGCTACTGGACAGTTGCCAAATTTTGCGATTTTTTATTATTATTTTATTTTTTATAAAAAAAATAGCTATAAGATTAATTTTGATAATAAAATTGTAATTAATTATTTTTATAGAGTTTCTTAACTTATTTCATCAATCATTTTTGCATCATGTATTAAAATCTCCTTACATTAAACATAAATAAATCAGTGATTAGCTGTTGATAAGTAAAATTTCCCTGTATATATATATATATATATATATATATATATATATATATATATATATATATATATATATATATATATATATATATATATATATATATATATATATATATATATATATATATATATATGTAAAGCATTAATATTAGGTAGGAATGGAATTCTCCCTTTTACACAAATAACAAGGCCCCTGAACACAATTCTGCTTCTATGCTAGAATGATCTGTTAAAATGTATGAATTCAGTATCTAATTTACTATTTACCTGAGATCCCATCTGTTACCACCAAACCAGCACATTTACCTGATTTTTTTTTTAAGTATTCAGTTGTGAAACGGTTGGAGAGAGGCGACTGCATATTATAATATGACTGCAGTAAATGTAACTATTTCTGATTATTAAAATGTCGGTTGCAACATGCATGCTGTGTGCCTCAATTTTCCCTGTGTGGAAGTTTGCCTCTTTCCAGTGCTTTTGCAGGGCATATGAGAATTCATACACTGATAAAATCTAAGAGAATCTTTTGTTCTTGTCATTCAGTCTGAGTTTGATCATGAAATTAAATCATAATGCAAGTAAACTTAAATTAATTGACTTCGGTCATTGGGCTATCATATGAAGACGTGCAGCTAGGGAAAGCCACAGTGGCTCCATGTTATCGTTATAACAACTTATCTTGTCATGTGAAAAATCTTGACCAAAAGACCCAGAATTTATGAATGATATAAATTATTTTTGATCATGTTTGTGAATAAACTGAACATTCATTTCTGAGCCTTCCAAAGGCAATTCTACAGCTAGTGTAATGTCCTATTTCCTCTCATCTAAAGAATCTAAAATGATAGAGAAAAGCTCGTTCATTTCAGAATCATGAAGTTCATACTTTGATCACACATTAATGCCAGTGTGCAATATTTCTTCCCAAAAATATCCAGGAATTCCCACTTTCAGCTGAGAGTTCAAACACGTTGTCAATGTTCACCTGCCACATTTGGAATATGTGGTCAGAGTGTCTTTACTGTTTTGTACAGTAAATAATAGCCTTGAATGGCACTCAGCACTGCAGGTGCACATATGCAGTGATGTGACTTGCAAATGAGTAGATTTGTGACAGCACAACAACTCAGCAAACACGTACAACATCTCATCGCAATGGTCAAAAAGTTAGACGTGCCGCTGTGTAATTTCCGAAACGTAGCAGTTTTTGTCAGGCTCAATTTGCAAAAGGCCCCGACTCGGGGTAACTGGCAGTTACGACAGGGGCCCCTTCAGGGGTAGAAAGGGCCCTAACAGTGGGAGGTAAGAATTCCGCAACCAGCCCAAAGATCTGCCTGCAAAACATTCAGCTTTTTTGTATCAAAGTGCTTTGAGACACAGCTGCAACTGGGTAAAAAAAAAAAAAAAAAAAAAAAGTGAATGGTCGCTCCCGGGCCTCACCCCCCACTGTAAAGGACCTCTAAGAGATTATCCTTCATTTGAGGCTGCCCTACCCCAATCCAAATCTAAATGACCAGAAACGCAATGGGAAAATCCAACCTGATGTGCTGGACAAATAACAAGGAGCCTATAGCAAAGTCCAAAGGCAACCCCCATTCACTTATCAGCAGAGGTAGAAAATCAAAAGTAAATCTGTTGCAGATATTTACTACATTTTCAACCAGTGACAAAACTGTTATTCTATCACTTAGGAGACACAACTAACTTCCACAGGGAGCAAATAATTCCACCGAATAGATATTTGAAAAGATACAGTGAGGGAAGCAGGTGTGCACTGTGTGAACTATAACGTCATTTCCTAGTTAGTCATGGCTGGCTTGGCTTTAAGACTGGATTATTCTGAGAGAGCATCTGACGGCGTGTTCTTTTTTCCTTATTTCCCTTCCTTATGTTCTAGATGTACATCAAAAACATGTCTCAGTGGATTCGACTGCTTTGCGGAGGGAGTTGTCGCTGTTCTTCAACTTCAACTTCAACAAGCCAGGACTCTATAATGATTTTCAACCCCTTTTCTTGATGCTGTCAAAATAAATAAAACGTTCATATTAATATTTAAACTTTTGTGTGTTTCAACAATGTTGACATTTTAAAATATATGTTTTGATATTGTCTCATTGTATTTCCTTTAGTATCGCCTCATAAAAGCCTTTTGATGGCATAATATAAGTGCATCATATCGGTTTTATATGCTTGTATCCATATGACAGTGTGTTTGCATATGTGTGTGTTGGCAGGCGGGAAGCGGACAGCTGGGAATTGTTACTCATTTTCCTGCTTTGCCCATTTATATCGAAGGCAGACATCTGATCCAATTAAAGTGCCTAATGTTTTAACAGATTTTATTTTGTTATTGTTTTTGGCATCACTGGATGTTCACTCCAAGCAAATAATTGTTGTGTCTCAAAAATTAAATGATACCCTTTTAATTACAGTAAGAAAGACACTCACTCAACATGTCTTAAAATACAGGCTATTCTTTTAGCCAGACACTAACAACATAATTCATAATTATTTTCCTGTAAGAACAAAGACATGAATTCAGCATGATATTAGCCGTGTTTATGTGTGAGTGTGTGGTGCAATTTACCACTTTCCTTGCTAGAGACATTGTACTCAACAGTGGCAGATCAGTCAAGTATCTCCAATATTTGAAATATATTACTATCAGTTAAAAGGGGGGTTATTTCTCCCTTTAGAGACATAACAGAAGCACTAGAGATGAATGTTACTATAAATGTTTGAAATGGCAACCACAGTTAGTCCATTTGTAATTGAGACACAGTGCTGGCCAATGTGAGCAGACACAACTCATCCAGACATTTTGTCCGATCCGCTACCATGATGGCTTATCCATTTGGAATTTAAGTTGGCTTTAAATGCTTCTGTTAACTCAGTTAACACAGTTAACACAGTTAACAGAAAATTCCAAACGAATAAGCCAATCAGACAGTGGAAATTTATATTAAGCTCTGCTGGCATTGTCCCAAACAATCCCAGCTATTAGAGCTTAATTTCCAATTAGAATTAACAAAAGTTAAGCGTTAGAGGGCTTTGAATTTCCCATATTTTTCTTTTTTTTAAATTTTATTTTACAGGTGGTTCATTTCCTGCGTTTTGAATTACAGACACATTGTGTTTAACGGAAATAACGGAAATTAATGAAATTACTGTATAATGTCCTAGCAGAAAATTACCAGTATATTTTCCGTTTTTATTTCTTACAGTGCGTCATGGACAGTGAAAATCCATTATGAATAACAATTGAACAAAAATCTGTTTTAAATATGTAAAAAAAAAATCAATTACTTAGAATAACAATTATTAAAAACAATTTAAATGTTTACCCAAACCCCACAAGAATTATTAAATGGGTAAGCATTTAAATCCAATTATGTGGCAAGTGTCAAGCTGATTTTAATTTGTGTAATTGAGCATTGGAAAATAATTTTGGACAAGTCAAATATATGCACAGTTAGGCTATATGTGAGTGTCCTTGTTTGAATCTGTAATGTTTCTAAAGATACAATAATAACTCCCCCTGCTGTGTAAAATGAAAACTTCAGCCATGAGTGTCTGTCGGAATTAAAGCTGATCAATTAAAGCTGTTACACTGCCATCCAGTCTCTGTGTGAACTTAATGCAAATTGTATACAATAACCTATGTAGACTGGCACTAGTTAATCTTAATATCCTCAAGCTCTGCAGTGATTGACTGGTTAACATTAGCTTACTTTGAGGAAAAAAAGTAGTCTTTAAATGTGCACTGATGCAAACTATTTTCAATGGAATGTAGCTATTTAAAATAGTTGGAAACAATTGGGATATTGTAAGTAGTCAACTAAACAAAATATATAACATTTGCCTAGTGGTTTTTGGATATTCTACTGCAAAAATCCTGCATACTGTGCCTTTAAAGCAGCTTTACGGTCCGTGTATCATCCAATCATTTGATTTCCAATTTGAAATGAAATAAGCAGAAATTAGAAAATGGCACATTTATTAGTTTTTTTGTTTCTTAAAAAAAACGGGAAAAGAGATTTCGGCTTGATTTTTCGTTTTTTAGTTCACAGGCATAAAAACGAATACTGTAATCAAAACTGTAATAGCCGCAACCCACATATAAGGCAGATGATTGACATGATGAGGCAATTAAAAGGGCAAGATAACTTCTGTTAACAAGAAGGGGAAAAAAAAGTATGAAAAAAAAATAATAATATAATGACTTTGACTTTTTTATGTTTTATTGTTTTCAATAAAATAATAGTGACTGGTTGACCACTGAGCCTAAAGGGCAATTTCCAAATATTTTTATTTGTTTGTTATAATGGGTATTTTGAGTCACCCGTCTCATTTTTATATATTTTTTTCATAAAAAGTATAGGCCTATCATCAAATGATTGGATGAGACACTCACCCTTTACAGCCGCTCTAGAGAAAACAGTGATGTTATCGTCCAGCTCAGTTCAGTTCTTATATAATGGTGTCAATGCTGGCAGATCAATAATAGTTTTAAATATTAAGTGTACTTGTTCAACATTAAATTCATTATGTCTTTGCCACTTTTGATCAATATAATGTGTGATTGCTGAATAAAAGTATTAATTTCTTTTAAATAAAAACTTTTGAATGGTTTTGTACTTAGGCAGATCTCAACATTTTTAGAGAATGAAGTTGACAGTAAGCATAAAAAAATGCTGGATTGTTTCAACCAATGTTTGGGTCAAATATGGACAAACTAAACTGTTGGGTTTAAAAATTAATGTAAAAATGTAAACCAACATGCAGTCGGGTTTGTTATTTGACCCAAACCATCATTTTGTGTAGTGTAGGCTTAACATGGCAATGATAAACTGAAGTTTTGGTCTGTTTTTCATACAAGACTGTAATAGCTTCAGGAGACTTTGTGTAATATAGTACACAAATAATATGGGCTATACTTTTATGATCCTTTCAGTGTTTTTATGTCCTTATTGAATCTTGAAAGATTCAGTAGCTGGTCATCATCAAAGCAGGTGAAAGAATAATAAAAGCCATGTGAGTTTGGAATGAGCGTGAGTACATGATGACATAATTTGTATTTGTGGATGAAATATCCCCTTATGATGTCTGATAGAACCGAGCCTCAGGTCAAAGATGTACCGATGACAGAGAGAATATATGGTACAAGATCAGAGAAGATATTTTGGATCAAGAGGGCAGGTGGTCACACGGTGGGTGGTAGAAAGCTTAGCAGCTTCTACTCTGGCATGGTCTCAAAAAAGTCTGGATCTGAGTGTGTTGTGTATTTGACTGTGGGCTACTGACCACTTTGTTTTAGAAGTAGATGAAGTTTTTTTTGGCACTGCAACATCCTGGCTACTGCTCAGGTAAAGAGGTAAAAAAAGACTTCAGCTGAAACCTTCACTGCACAACTTTCTATCTATCTATCTATCTATCTATCTATCTATCTATCTATCTATCTATCTATCTATCTATCTATCTATCTATCTATCTGTCTGTCTGTCTGTCTGTCTGTCTGTCTGTCTGTCTGTCTGTCTGTCTGTCTGTCTGTCTGTCTGTCTGTCTGTCTGTCTGTCTGTCTGTCTGTCTGTCTGTCTGTCTGTCTGTCTGTCTGTCTGTCTGTCTGTCTGTCTATCTATCTATCTATCTATCTATCTATCTATCTATCTATCTATCTATCTATCTATCTATCTATCTATCTATCTATCTATCTATCTATCTATCTAAATACTGAATGTTTCAAAGCAGCTTTACAGTGAAAGCACTGGAATATAATATACAGCTACTCTAGAGAAAACAGTGATATTATTGTCCAGCTCAGTTCAGTTCTCATAATGGTCTCATATAAAATGTCATAAAAGCTTTTGAGTTTTACTGTAACATGTGGTGTCTTTGAGAAGATTTAATCTCTGGTTTGTTAAACCTATAAAATAAAAATAAAATAAAACAACAGATGATTAATCACATGGTTTCTTTCTTTTTGTTTTAATGAAAACCAAAACAAAGCCAATGTAACAACGGTTTGCCTATATGTTTTATAGCCTACAGAGTGTATGGATAGGCTATACATAGGAAACAGTTTAGTTGATAATCCTCCTAATTTATTTATTCATGAGTAAAACTAGGCCAGTGGTCAGCTCAACATGAGGCTTTGACGTTTTGCTCTAAGCCACAATATAAATTACCTGTGAAAATACAGTGCCAGAATTAAGCCAGAGGTGCCTAATGTAAGCCAGACTCGCCCCAGACTTTGTTGCTATCTGGGATACAGTCATAGGCCTACCTTAAACAGTAGTAGGCTACATAAGTTTCTGCATAAGAACGATGTGATGACTGTTCTTGAATTATTTGATTTGGCGGTTAGGTAGTTGACAATAAGGATTTGAGAACCATTTTTGAGGTTTGGGTAGATTGTTTTGATTGATACCTGCAGTTTTTCTCCAAGCCAGTATGTGCCGCTGAACTCCGAATCACACGCAAGTTTCATTTGGGGAAGTTCTCGCGTGAACATCCTGCAGACAGTGGATTGAAATTTCTAAAGCTCTCAGAGTTGTCAACAAATATCTGCGGAGCTGCATATCCACATTTACATCGAGTTGACCCAATACAAACTTGCAGGCTGAAGAACCGTCTCATCTGTGCTCAAATAAGCGCCGTTCAGAGCAAGCAGTGCGCTTGCTGAAAGTTTCTGGCTATTTTCTCTCATCTGTGACGCTTTAGCTTGTTAGCGTACCTCCCACAGCCGCCCGGATGCGGTGAAGCCCCGCAGCTTTAGCTTCAGCTCTGGCCTTCCGACGTGCACGAGCGGCTTCAATCATGTCAAGCACTCGGCAGCAGCAGCAGCAGTCCGGCGGTGCAGCGGGCTCCGTCCCCGGGACGAGCTCTGGGGGAATGAGCTGCAGCAGTGGCAGCGGAGCCGGTGGAGCGAACAGCGGGGGCAGCGGCGCTCAGAACGGTAACAGCTCTGGCAACGGAGTGTCCTCGCGGACTCTGGGCTCGGTAGCCGAGGGACAGAGTTCTCGACTGGCTTCGTCAAGCAGGAAAAGACCCCTGTACAACGGTCTGATCAATCCCTATGAGGACAAGAGTAATGATTTTGTATGGTAAGTCCCTGCAGAGGTCTAAATCCAGCAGGATCCAGAAGTAACGTCATCACTTGGTTTGTTTTGAACAATTTCTCTCACGCGGGCTTAATTGCAGATCTGGCAAATCCTGTGATTTACTCTGCACTTAATCATTTCATTCCATGGATGAAGCTAATTGATAATTGTCAACATGGTGTGAAAGAGGAAAGTTTCCCTATGAAGGAACGTACTGTCATGTTGTTTTGGACCTGTATTTCCCTTTATTGTGTGTTGTGTACAAAATCAGACATTGCACACTCCCGGTTTCACAGACAAGGTTTAAGCTAAGCCTAGTCTCAGACTAAAGTGCATGTTTGAGCTGTTTTAACTGAAAGGAAATTGCATTGGCATGTCTTATATGTCATTGCCATTGTTTTGTCTCAATATTTAATATTTTAGTAATATTTCATAGCTACTTACTGATTGAACTAAGGCCTAATCCTGGCTTAATCTAAACCCTGTCTGTGAAACCAGTCCATAATGTTAGAAACTGACAATTTGTTGTCAAAGTTTTTTTTTTTTTTGTTGACAATCCCAACAAGTTTAATGATTAACTTGTGTGCATGTGTGTTCAAATTATTTTTATGCTTTAACTTACCCTTTCAGTCAAAATTATGATGATAATATAATTTGTCATGTGTTTATTGAAAATTATTTTTAATAGTGGTCTCAAGACTTTTAAACTCTACTGTATTATTCAAAATAACTGTCAAGTCTCAGCTTTTTGTTGATGTTTTAGAAAAGGGAAGGAAGCCTCGCATGTCATGATTTTTTTTTTGTTTGTTATTTCTCAACAGCCCTATATGTTTTGAGATGATAGAGGAAGCTCACATGACAAAGTGTGGACACAGTTTCTGGTGAGAAACACTTGTTCTCTAAACCGATAATTTATTGTATCTTCCAGGCTATTTATAGATTTTGAACAAATAATCATGTCTTCATTTCTATTCAGTTATAAATGTATACGACAGAGTTTGGAGGACAGCAACAGATGCCCAAAATGCAATTATATCATTGACAATGTGGATCAACTTTACCCCAACTTCTTAGGTATGTGTATGCTAATGCATGTCAGTTGTCTTTTGCATACTCAATGTCCTCAAACTGTTGTTACTTACTACATAAAGTATGTATATATATAAATAAATAAATAAATAAATATATATATATATATATATATATATATATTTCTATTCAAATAAGGTTGATATTTTTTTCAGTGATTCTCTAATTGTTTTATAGTGAATGAACTGATCCTGAAACAAAAACAGAGATCTGAAGAGAAGCGTCTGAAACGAGATCATCCTGTACGTGCACCAGGCTCACTATTTCTATAATGAGTGGAAACTTCTTAAACACATTTTATTAACTTTTTCAGATAATTTATTGCACAAAAAATGATGTCTTATTGTTTGTTTCTTATGCTGTTTATAGAATGGAACCAAATGGCAGGTTTTTCAAGACGTCCTTGGTGCAGATCAAGAGAATATGGATTTAGCCAATGTCAACTATATATTAGAGTACCTGTTGCAAAAAAAGAAACAACTGGAGGCGGTTGGTATACTTATGGATAATATTACTGTTGCTTGATGCAACACTTCTGGGTTCTTCAGACACCCTGGGAATAGCCGTTTTATATTAGCGTTTCATTCACGTTCTACGGAAGTGTATTGCATTCACCTGAAGAAAAAAAATCAACACTGTTTTTCTGAATTAGCGACTTGATTTTATTAAAACAGAGAGAAAAATATTCTTCAAGAAAAATATATCTCATAATTCTGAGATAATGAACTCTTTAATTCAGAAAAACAGCAGACTATTTTTACACGGAAAATGATCTCGTAATTCTGAGATAATTAACTTGTTAATTCAGAAAAACAGAGTAGATTTTGTTTCTTCAAGTGAATGCAATACACTTCTGTAACATTCAGCTGCAACTGACTGTAAAGTGCGGCCTGTGGTGTTGAAACACCTATGAGTGTTGGAGATGGGAAGTGTTGCTGATTATCATGATAGGCCATAATAATTTGTTTTAAAAAGGCACCCCCCCCCCCATCTTCTTACTCATCTTTTGTTGATCTCTATTCACAGGAATCACAAGCTGCTCAGCGCCAGATCTTAATGGAATTCCTGAAAGAAGCCAGAAGAAATAAAAGAGAGGTTTGGCCTCCACATCTATTTTTAAAATGTCGAATAATGTAGAGTTGACAGCTATGAGGTCATTAACTCATAAAGTCTCCCTGTCTTCACTTTAACAGCAATTGGAGCAGTTACAAAAAGAACTGAACTTTTTGGAAGAGGATATCAAACGAGTTGAGGTCAGTTTTGAATGGTGACCGAGAATTGTCAGAGATGGGAACATTTTGTTTTAATGGTCTAGCATAGAGATGTTTTGTATTTTTCTAAGGACATTTTCATGCCTGGGTCGTTTGGAGCATTTGTTTTGGAATCTGGTCCGTTTTTCTCCTTTAGTTCGGTTCATTTAGGCATACATGAAAACGGTTATTGTGCTTCAATCTGTACCAAAACAATCGATCCGAGACCGCCTGAACGAGGTGGTCAAGTCTGATTGAAAATGAACTCTGGGGCGGTTGGGTTGAGGTGAGAAAGCAATATCACCAAGCAGTATTGTAATTCATAACGGGAAATGTTATATAAATGCAGCAGTATCTGATTCTGTTTTTGTGGTAAAAAACTAAAGGCTCTTCATCTATGTAATTGCTCTTCTCCATGCATTGCAAGAATGCTGCTCCAACAAAGCCCTTATTCCCGCTCTAACTGCATTCTAAATTATATATATATATATATATATATATATATATATATATATATATATATATTATTAAATGTGTATAAGTTATCAGTCAGAGAGGGAATCAAGGCTACATTCATATAAGTGTTTGCGTGTGTCAGCTACAGATAGAGCCACAATAAGCCGCAAAGCGAACTTTTTACTTGTTGCAGAGGAACAGGTGAATTCACCAATAAGGGGACAATTTTACTCGCATGTGATTTGCATAAACACATTTTGTTACGCTTTGAAATGTTGCCTTGTGAGAGCGAACCGAACCAAGAAGAAAATGCTAGTCTCTTTTTCAGAACAAAGAAAACAATATAAACATGTATATGATTAGACACCACTGTTCGAAAGTTTAGCTGGGATTTTTTTTTTAATGTTTTTGAAGGAAGTCTTATATATTTTCTATTTGATTAAAAATACAGTAAAAAGAAGAATAGAGTGAAATACCATTACAATTTAAAATAACTTTTTTTCTATTTGAATATATTTTAAAGTGTAATTTATTACTATGACGGCAAAGCTGAATTTTCAGGAGTCATTACTCCAGTCTTCAATGTCACATGATCTTCAGAAATCATTCTAATATTCTGATTTGCTGTTCAGGAAACATTTGTTATCAATGTTGAAAAAAAGTTGTACTGCTGAATAATTTTGTAGACATTGCGATATGTTTTTAAGATCACTTTGATGAATAGAAAGTCCAAATTATCTGCATTTATTTTAAATATGAAATATTTTGTAATATAATTGTATACTGTCACTTCTGATCAGTTTGTGTCTTTGCTGAATGAAAGTGTCACTGACCTTCAACTTTTGAACAGTAGTGTACATCTGATGCATATGATTTTTTTTGTTAGGAAATGAGCGGTATGTACTCACCAGTGAGTGACATGGACCCCAATTTAGATAGTACTGTACCTCAGTTTGAAGCTCCCTCACCTGCACCCAGGTAAGACTGCGTTTTATACTGCGACTATGTTCTATACGTTCTATACTTCTCACACATGAGATGCTAACCTAAGTATTGATATTTAAAAAAAAAAAATCTAATCTTGTTTTCTACAGCAGTAGCATAATAGACCCCCCAGAATACATTCAGCCCCCTTTTGGTGGAAGCTCGCAGGTAACTTTTTTTTTTTTGGTGAATTATTCCCGTTTGCTGTTATAGCTGGTTAATATCCCTTAGGCTAATGCTGACATTCACTCTTTATTGTTATTACTTTTAGGGTAAAAGACAAACATGGTACAACAGCACTCTGGCGTCACGGCGGAAGAGGCTGACGGCACACTTTGAGGATCTAGAGCAGTGTTATTTCTCCAATAGGATGTCTCGCATAACGGGTTGGTTGATTCAAACCAATATTATTTATTTTAAAAAAATATATATACTGTTATTGTACAATCTCTTTTCTTGGTGTAATAGATGACAGCAGGACTGTTAACCAGCTGGATGATTTCATGGAGTGTCTATCAAAATTTACCCGTTACAACTCTGTGAGGCCTCTGGCCACCCTCTCCTATGCTAGTGACCTCTATAATGGCTCCAGTATTGTGTCCAGGTAAGGTTGCAAAAACGTAATTGAAGTGGTTTAAGACCACGTTGTTGGATTTTAATCTTTGTTCGGTTCCTTTTCTGAAATAACCAGCAGAGGGTAGTATTGTATTACTGAATAATATCTGACTGAGCATTTTGAAGACTATTTTCCAAAAGTTGGAATTGTTGCCTTTTTCAAGGTGTGCTTTAATGTAATGTATCTCCATCTTAATACTTCTCATTAATCAGTCATTAATTACATTTGTCTAAACCTCAAGTACAACATAACACCTTGACAGTTCTTAGCTTATTTATTGTTGAAATGAATAGCTTGTGGTTTAATGGTGAATTAGATGTTAATTCAAAACTACTACAGCTGATAAATTGACAGAGCGAGTGAGTGAGCAAGTCAGGTAGGCTGATTTGTTCGGCTTATTTCTAAATTGCTTTGCAAAAACATTCATAAAAAAATAAAGAAATAAATTGGACTGCAGATCTCACTGTATGCTTGAGATTTTGACTAAATACTGCACTTTTGATCAGTTCTTTTCATCAAAAAATCCAGACAATTTTTTTTCACTGTTTCCACAAAAATAATGAGCTGCACAACTGTTTTCATCATTGATAATAGAAAGTGTTACTTGCACATGTTAATGTGAAGTGGCATAGAGGAATGATTTCTGAATGTGTTAAAGACTAGTGCAATTACAAAAGTAATAAATGGGAATTAAAATAGTAATAAGAAATTAAAAGGAATAAATTACATTTTAAAATATATTAAGATGGGAAGATATTTTAAAATGTAATAATATTTCACTATATTTATTTATTTATCAAATAATTGAGCATAAGAGACTTTCAAGACCCTAAACTTTTAAACAATTTGTGCATATTTCATAGGGTACTTTCTTGTTCTGCTTTAACAGTGCAGGAAACACTATCTGAGTGTTTCAGAATAGTTTCTTCCGCATCAGTGAAAGATAGCAGGCGTTCAGGAACTGTTAATGAGTCTGAACGTCATTATAAATCATTTGGTTCAGTTCTTAATTCCCAACCATAGAATTGGGTTTATAAATATAATCATTGGCTCAAACGAACCGTGATTTCCCTATTTTATGCAATGTTCAGTAATATTACACCAATCCTCAACTAGCAATAGAACTTTGTTCGGCTTTCATCACCACACACATTTTTCAGACATCCTTCTATCTCCTAAGCGGCTGAGTGGCTGTTTGGATGCATTACAGCTCTGGTCTCTTTCAGTTTCAGTGTTTCAGTGGAAGTAGAGCAGATAATGAGCATGCCACAGTCAGGAGAACTCGCTGTGTTAACACTTGTTCTGTCTCCTCTCTTTTCCCCTCTTTTGTAGCATTGAGTTTGACCGCGACTGTGATTACTTTGCCATTGCCGGTGTCACAAAGAAAATTAAAGTGTTTGAATACGGCACTGTGATCCAGGATGCTGTGGACATTCATTATCCTGTCAACGAGATGACATGTAACTCCAAAATTAGGTATAAGTAGTATCTGAAATCAGGGGTTGGCCTGAATGTTCTTGGTGGATTTTTCAGTGGCATAGTGTGACACATTTTCTTCTGTCTCATCTCTTTCCAGCTGTATCAGCTGGAGTAGCTACCACAAAAATCTGTTGGCTAGCAGTGACTATGAGGGGACTGTCATTCTTTGGGATGGGTTCACAGGTCAGAGGTCAAAGGTCTACCAGGTACCCTTATGTGTTGGGCTGCACCAGATGACATTCTTTATTCTTATACCCCTTTGAGTAGGAGAGCAATTTATTACATTTTCCTTATTAACTCTCAAACTATTACAGATCTACATGTCATATTTAGTTGTAAGAAACAAAATTGTATTGCAAAAATAATAGTTCTATTAATATACAGTTATTATTTTTTATAATGTTTTCAAAAGAAGTCTCTTATGCTCACCAAAACAATAATATTGTAAAATATTAAAATAACACTTTTTTATTTGAATATAATAAGTAATTCCTATGATAGCAAAGCATTTTTAACAAAATATACTGATTTGGTGCTCAAGAAACATTTTTTATTATCATCAAAATTAAAACAGTTGTGCTTAATATTGTTTTGTGGAAACCATAGTAAAAAAAAAAACATGCAGGGTTTTTTTAAGAATAGAAAGAACATTAGCCTATTAATTTAAAATAGAAATGTAAGTAACAGTATAAGTGCTTTTATTTTGATCTTTATTCAATTTATTTTTTCCTTGCTCAATTAAAGTATTAATTTATTTCAAGAAAAAAAAAATCATACTGACCCCAAACGTTTTCGTATGTTTATTTTGATTGATTCATTTGATTATTTTCTTCAATAAATGAGGTAAAAAAAATCTGTATATAAGAAAACATGTATACATAAACATATTCTAAACAATATGCAAATTATAGTATATAAAATACTGAATATACATATGAATTTACTGTAGGCTATGCATTGTGTGATCAAACAGAAGTACAAACTATTTTTATCATCAATTGGATTAGCTGTTGCAGCCTTAAATATATTTACATTGAGTTGTGGGTTAATTTTGAATATAATTTGCAATATAACACATGACGTGTGTAATTTGCAATTCCTCTAAACTTAATCTAAGTTCTAAGAGATTTTGATTTTCACAGGAGCATGAAAAGCGGTGTTGGAGTGTCGATTTCAACCTCATGGATCCCAAGCTCTTAGCATCGGGATCCGATGACGCAAAAGGTATTTTTTGCAACCGAAATGTTCCGATATTGTTATTTGATTTGGGATTCTTACAGAGATATTCTTCTATAAATACTTATGAATACACTCTTTATCCCAGTCAAGTTGTGGTCCACCAACCTAGACAATTCAGTAGCCAGCATTGAAGCGAAGGCCAATGTATGCTGTGTCAAGTTCAGTCCATCCTCTCGATATCACCTTGCCTTTGGTTGTGCAGGTACATAATTCATTTGAATCGATCTATTAAAAGTTTTACTTCCTGCAATAATCGTAAAACTTTTCAGCTCATTCTTATTCCTTTCCAGACCACTGTGTGCACTACTATGACCTCAGAAACACTAAGCAGCCCATCATGGTTTTCAAAGGCCACAGGAAAGCAGTGTCCTACGCCAAGTTTGTCAACGGAGAAGAAATTGTGTCTGCGTATGTATACACTGAAAACTCTTGTACTTTTTCTTTTATCAGTGGAAAATGCATGTCATGGTAACTACCTATATTATACATCGTATCTCAATACTTAAACAAAACATCAGCTATTGCAACAATAGCGGTTTACAATGTTACAAAAATATTGGTTACACATTTCTAAATCTTTTAATCAACTAGAACCATGATCCTAACTGTATTGTTGCACCACTAATTACAAACAATTTTTGAGTTACTTTAACATTAAAGTTACATTTTGACATCCCCAGTTCAACGGACAGTCAACTGAAACTCTGGAATGTGAACAAGCCTCATTGTTTGCGCTCCTTCAAAGGCCACATCAACGAGAAGAACTTTGTGGGTCTGGCATCTAATGGAGATTATGTAGCATGTGGTGAGTGGCACTATGAAAAATTGGTTAAAAAAGGTTTACTTTTGGCACAAAACAGGTTTAGTTTATAATCAAAAATGTGATGATGCTGTTTGATATAAACTTCCTCTGATCATTCAAATCAGTTTATTATTAAAGAAAAAGGAGAACAAATCAAACTTTTACGTTGTAATACGTATTTATGTGGTGTAAAAACCCTCAATAATGTTCTCACTTCATACCCTACCCACAGGAAGTGAAAACAACTCACTGTACTTGTACTACAAGGGGCTCTCTAAGACGCTGCTGACTTTCAAGTTTGACACTGTGAAGAGTGTGTTGGACAAGGACAAGAAGGAGGACGACACCAATGAATTTGTCAGCGCAGTGTGCTGGCGAGCTCTACCTGATGGGGTATGATTTGGTCTTATCTCACTTACATTTAGATGATAAATCACTCAGTAGAACATGACCTGGTAGGGCCATGGGGGCATATCGGGACAGTAGAACTGAACTTGTTGGTACCTCAAGGACAAGTAATGGCAGGGTAGAATAGAGCAGTGGGTAGGAAGAAGGTTGGTGTGCATCCGCTTTCAGAAATCCATGCTAATTAAACCCACACTCCTCTGCTTCGCTGTCTAAATAGTGTGGTTTGCTGTAAAAGGCATTCCTATAAAGTCATCCTTTAGCCCATGGCTAATTTACCATGTGAAGTGCTGTATTTATTAACCAAGAAGATTTATAATGTTTACTCTCCTCCTTTAGGAGGAGGACCAAACAGGGATGTCACGATCACGACATTTTGTGATTAATGATTTAATTGTCTTGGCTTTCTTTTAGAATATGTGGGTAAATTTCACAGGGTCACAATAATATGAAAAACAAAATGATATGATTTTTTTTTCTTTGTTCAATTTTGAATATATTATAATATAATATACTAATGTTTAAAATATATCTCTTTAGGATGCTTTAGTTTTTAGTTTTCCGAACACGGCCAAACTGAATGATGTATTATAGCAATATAATATTGATAATAGGGCTGTCAAACAATAAATTTAAATATTTTATATATAAATATTTTTTTCTTAAATATGCATGCGTGTGTGTATTTATGTATAAACAAAATAATTATACACAGTGCAACCACATATTATGTAAACACAAACTCTTATTTTGGATGCGATTAATTGCGATTAATCGTTTGACAGCCCTAATTGATAATAATAATAATATATTATTATTATTATTATTATTATCATAGAACATGAGACTGCTATTATGGAACAGTGATAGATTTCTATCCTATAATCTTACTTGCATAATTTCAAGGCAGTCCTATTAAATTGGTGAACCTTCGTTTCAGATGATGTAAGAACTTTCAGTTTCTTTTTTTCATATATTCCTTATTCTTTCATCGAGAGTATGTGGGTTATGTTTTTTTGTGTGTGTATTTGTTAGCTTTTGTATGATGTGTCTGTAACGGCCCAAAAATATGCTTTTTATGTTGATGTTAAAGTTAAGTGAAACCAAAGTACTGTGCCATCCGGTGTTATGATGGTATTATTTATATAGCCTTATAGTATGTATTACTATTATGAATTAGCTTTTATATTTTCAGTGTTTATTTTTATTTTAGGTCAAGTTTGTGTTTTTTGTGCTTTTGTAATTATTTTAAATAAGTTTTTTTTTTTTATGTTTCGACTCAGCTTTATTATTATTTTTTTTTTTAGTTTTAGCAATTCTAGTATTTCATCTTAAACTTGTTTCAGTTAGTTGCCAAGGCAAATTCGCTGACATTACCAGTTAATTTGGTGTGCTCGCACAACTCGTTAGCTACAAAAAATAGCAATTTCTATTTTCACTTATAATTCATCATATTTTCTTATTTGAATGCCACTATGCCATTAAAATAGAAAATGCACAGTAATTGTGGTTTCCCAAAGAATTAACATGACAGTAATTTTGATCAAACCTCATCAGCTCAGAAATCTCGTGGATTGTGAATATTTTGGATTCATGCTATGCCCGATTTATCAGCTTAAACCCCCATGTAAACATTTATGTCTACTTCCAGATCCCTTGTGTGTTACGTACCTTTTATATTTGACATTTTCCCAGGGAAAAAAAAAACAAAAACACAATAATTGTGTGCAAAACCAATGTGCTGACCTGACAGAATTTCTGCTTAGTGTCTTGGTCTTAATTAATTGCCTTTCTCATCCGTACATAAATTATGTAGAAGTAAAATGTCAAGGCCTTTTTGTGAACGTATAACAATAATGAAGTGCAAACTGAGATCAAGTCTGGAATGACCTGGATGGTTTATGCCAAATATCCCAGACAGCCAAATACATTGTCAGACCACCTTCCTACTCGAGATTCAATCAAATAATGTTTGTCACATTCTACCAATGTACTTTCTCTGTTTTGATTCTCAGGAGTCAAATGTGTTGATTGCAGCCAACAGTCAAGGAACAATCAAGGTGAGTTGTACTGCAAAACAAGCTGAATAGCTACATGCAGGTCGATATTTACTGCTGAGTGCTCTATTACTAAAAGCATGAGGATCTGCAGTTACATTCACTCAGTTTTGGAATATTGCATCCATTTCTCAAAACTCTAAGTTGATACTAAGCATAAATTGTGCCCTATAAATCCCCCCCCCCCCCCCCCCCCCCCCGTTTCTGAAGGTACTTGAGCTTGTCTGAAGGTCCACTCAAATCAGTCGTCGGAGCCTACTAAAGAACTGTTGCTTCACTGGCGGGTTGATGGAAGGATGCTAAAGCTGGACAAAACTAAAGCAAACATTTCCAAGGAAACAACCAGCAGAAATGGTTTTTATCAGCATTATATTTGTAAAAGACTTGATCATTCTGCATCGTCGAACTATGGCTGTATGTGAAATGTTGAGCTGTTTGTGCTGACAGGGAGATGAGCGTGAATGCCTTTTTGAATAAATTGTTGAATAAATGTATTAACAAGTTATTGGTGAATAACTGAACATCTTTAAATGTGGAGGGGAAGAAACCTTCTCAAGCGAAACTGGTTTAAAACCTTTCCTAGAGGTAATTCTAGCCAGAACAAGAGCTATGAGGCGTTTTTGAGGCCAAAGCACAAGACCATAACACAATGAAATACTTTTTGTTCTATAAATGAGCTTTCTTTGATTATTTTGAGCCTGTTCCATTTATCCATTTACTTGTTTTTTTTTTTTTTTTTTGATACTGCGTCTGTTTATCCATAAGATGTGTTGGCATATTCCGATGGTCTCCCCAAATTAAAATACAGGACTTTTCTTTAGCTTTTCTGTTGGTTATGTGGATGTCTATATCAAGGGTATTTTTTTAGGTATTCATAATATACTCTTAATTTGGTATTTACCACATTTTGAAAATGATTTTAATTATCATAAAGTCCCTGGAAGTCATATGCTCATCAGACCACCTTTGCATGAGGTTCTTCTCAGTTTTTTTCCAAGTGTTTATTCACTGATGCGCAGGGCTCTTCCACATGGTCACAACTGATCAAACATGGACTAAATTATAACTCATCGAGGCTTAATGACACTATGTATACTTCATTGGGATTATGTAACATCACCCATAACATTGCTGCTCTTTCTTCTTCTTGTACAAGTGTTATTTATTTTAATAATTTATAGAAAATTGTGTGAACATTGGACCCATAATAGCCTTTAGGTTTCAAGCTTTATTCGTAAGTCCTCTGTTGCATCTCAGTAATTCTTTGTTTATTTACTCATTTTAACTTTCATTTGAATGAATAAATGATTTTCTCCCCTTTGGTTACGTTCTGTGTTTATCTTTGCATTTATGCGTTAGAATTGTATTTAGACTGTAATATTAGAGAATATGAGTTTCAAACACTTTCTATTGCAGACAGAGTTGCGTCAGGGTAAGTTTGCTGCCTACTCTCTCCACTGTATTATATTTTAAAGTAGTTTCCTGGCTGTGTAGAAGTCAAGCAGTGACAAGATTAGAAGGTAATTGCATTTGCTGTTATGGGTTTTGGTTGTTCTTGCTATGCAGAACGTTTTATAGCTCAGTCATGTCTTAAACTCAAAAATATGTAAGGATTAAATCAAACTAGTTTGTTTTCTTTCATCAGATAACATAATATTTTGAGTTTGATTATTAAATCAATCTCCATTGCATTAACTCAATTTTTCAATTTCAATGAACTTAAAGTTTTAAGGCAACCAGGTTACTTCATTTTTTTTAAGTTAAACAAACATTTTTTTGTGTACAGATTATTCTAACTTATATATATATATATATATATATATATATATATAGAGTCTGTTTATCTCTAAGTAAAATGTTTCAAAGTAAATATGTTTTGGGAGTATTTTTTTTCTGGTTTTCTTATGTTATATCACTTCCCTTATATTCAGAGTTTAACGCATTTATCCTGTCGGATAAAATTACATAAATCACATGACAATATCAAAATATTAAAAGGTGGTTAAATAAAAAAAATATATATATCAAAACCTACATTTAGTTGATGCCCTCATCTAGAACTCAATCCCCCGTCCTTTTTTTATTTTGTCATGTTTGTTTTTTATTTAATTGTTAATTCAGCCTGAACTTGAACTTAATTTGAGTATGGTATTCCATTTTATAGAAATACTATCTTAAATTACAAAATATGCTAATTAATTCTAAGTGAATTTAGAGATATTGCATGACAGGAAGGCTCAGACGCCGCCCACGCTGCTGAGACTGAGCGGCATTGATTGAGCGGCAAGATTGTTTGTGCTGGCGGTTTTCTCAAATAAAAGAATGAACTCACAACAAACTGACCACGGTGAGAAAACAGCACTTAAGAAAGCATCTGATCAAAGCGTTGTGGATGTTTGCACCAGCTCTGACATCATGTCGTCGACAGATGAGGTAATTAGTATGATTCATTTATAGCTAAGCCCTTTGTGAGACTGTGTAACTGTTAGACTATCTGGCTATGTGAGAATGTAGTTTGAAATTGAATTAATCAGCTATACTTTGACTTTAGAATTGTGGCATTATCCTGAAGCATTCATTTCAAAAGTGTGAATTGTTGTTGACCTCGTTGAATTCTTACAGATTAGCAGTGTTTTGTGTAGTCTGCTATACAGAAAACTATTTATTGTAGTTTGTGTTGTACTGTGCGTTTGTCTGCGTAGTGGAGTCAATCTTTAAGCTAAGGTTAGCTAGTGTTGCTAATTTAGAACCGAAAAGAGGCTCTGTAAACTTCACATCCTTTTGATTTTCTCGGCAAAAACGTCCCGCGCTTCTCATAATATCTATCTACAGACTGAATCGTTTTTATTTTTTACTTTTGGTGAAATCTTTTCAAACATTGGCAATATAAAGCTATTATTAGCCTAAATCAATAGTCAATGTAAGTCATTTTTTGACAAAGAAACAGTTAATAAAGTATTATTTTGAGAGGAAAGGTCACATTGTGACATTTAAAGGCCCTGTTTGATGATTAAAGTCACCTTTTAAGACCGTCACATCTTGAGATAGATATAAAGTCAGGTTATAAGTCTCAATTTTACATATCATGTCAGATTAATGCAATTTGAGAAATCACAATTACCTTATTCCTTTACTCTGAGGCTTAAACAACCTTACCAAGGAGTTTTACGAGGAACAAAAGACAAAAAAAAAAAAAAATGAAGGACAAAATGAAAATACTTTACTGATTGTCTAACCACCCATTTAGGTCAAGTCTAATAAGATATCGATCAGTTTATGTGAAGTTTTTCCCCCAGTTAGAGTACTGTATGTTCATTGCCTGTTAGCTCAGCTACAAGATCACCGATGATTAAAACGACAACAACAACAACAAAAAACACCTTGGACAAAAATATTGCAATACATCATTCGTAGTAAAGTGCATATATAACCTACATTTATATAACCTACATTTGGTCATAATACTGGTTCATGGGTGCTTTTTAAACTCTCCCTCAGTCGTGTGTTATTCTCTTACAAGTTTTTATTTTATTTTTTTGTGGGCTCTCTCCGTGAGGACCCAAGGTCTTGTGGCTCTCTTTAGGTTGCTTTGATGTGGACTGTGGAGGTTCAGTGAGTCTCCAGTACTCCTAGTTAGACCACATCATTATCGGAACCCAAAGAAAGAGGATTTGGAAGCTTCCTGATACATGGAGAAATCTGTTGAGTTTGGCCAGTTTGAAATGGAAGCTGCCGTAGTATTTTCGTCTCTATGATATTTATCCAAATGAAATTACTTCTCAAGCAAGAAAATCCACCACGTGGCCATTCTGGCGATTTTATTTCACGATTTTATATTTATTTTTTTATTTTTTTAATCATCACTTATCTTGTAGCTGAACTACAGGCAATGAACATACTGTAACGGGGGAAAAAAACTGTACATACTCTAAACTGATCGATATCTTATTAGACTTGACCTTTAAATGGCTGGTTAGACATTCAGTACCCTTAACAAAGTATTTACCCCCCACCCTTCATTTTTTTTTGGTCTTTTGTTCCTCGTAAAACTCCTTGGTAAGATCATTACAAATGCTGAGCTATTCAAAATGAATGAGCTTATTGAAATTAAAGAGTGGAACTATTTAGACAGAATAAATGAAAATCAGTCAGCATCATATATTGCACATATTCAGGCAACTGGCACCAATTACTGCAGAAACGTAGATGGGTATTTTTAAATCAAGTTGATTTCTCTTTGAATTGTTGTTTTAGACTTCTAATTTGTGACTGGTGTTTTGTTTTGCTGTATCCTCTGTGCTTCCGCGTTCATCATTACGTCATGCGTTAGGTCAAGAATCACACAACCGTTGTAAAACAATGCGTTTGGTCATCTGCTGGAAGCTAATTAGCTTAGTCTTTTAAAGTTTTAAAGAAAATATTTTTCTTACATGAATGCATTGTTTCACTTCAGAAGGACTTTATAAACCCCCCTGTGTTGTGTAGATCACATGATAAACATGTGATTTTGTTTAATATGTGAAATTACTGTTACACAACAGCTCATTTCCCACTACTTCTTCAGTCAAGGAGTTTTAATTTTTAATGCATATTATCATTTTCTTGGTGAGTATTGTATGCATCACAGTAAGGTACAGGTACAAGACCCGTTTAGGTCCAGTCGGATCTGTGTCTTCCTGGCCAGCTTTCATATAATAGATGGGTCCGTATTGGTTCTGGGTAGTAGATTTATGGCATTTCTCGGTTCTGCGCGGGTCTGGTTCCAACTTTCAAATTGAAAGGTCTGGGTTGGTTCCGTCTAGCACATTTTTGGTTTTGTTATAAGATTGTGAAATAAAATTTTGGAAAGATTGCCCTGATAGAACAATGTGGTTTGTTATTGCTGCAATCTAAAGTGACTTGACAGTTTGTCCCGCCCTCGCGCCAGAAAACGCATAATTAGTGGAGCGAATTTTTTTTTTTTTTTTTTTTTTGATAATGGTTTGCACAGAATAATCATGTATAATAAAATACTGCAATATTCCATAAAAAATAAGAAGTGCTCATTTTGAGTTCATAGTGACTTTAAAAGGCACTTTCATGTTGACAAAATGACAACATGTCATTAAACAGAGCTTAGAACAGAACATTACTGTAATGCTCATTAGCGGATAACATTGAACTTCCTAAAAACACTAGGAACTTCTGTTGTCAGCATTTCTATCAGGCGATCGATATGGACCGTGCACGCACCTGGCTTGTTCCTTTCCAAGATATAGATTAGTAATAAAGGAAAAGTTTTATCCGTTTCAACCTTTTTTCCAATGCTAATCAATATGTTAAGAGTTACCAAACACTAATCCTTGTTTTATATAAGTGATTTAGAAAGAAAAACTTTTAATGCTGTAACATGCAGGTCCATCAAAATAGGAATTCAGCCTTGCCGGTCAAAGTGTAGCTCAAAGAAGCTTTCTTCCTCTCTCAAGACTAAAACCATTAAAGGTTCATGCTAGCTGTTATGAATGCTAAACAATGGTCTAATTTAGAAGCGGTGTTCCATGAAGCTCTGTACAACAGTTCATAAATTACAAACATAAAAATGCCCGTCAGTCTGAATGGAAGAAAGATTGAATCTCATTCCATTACCACGACACCGCATTCTGCCTGAGAGCATCGAAATAAGAATACAAAGAATCCAGACAGTACTAAAATGCTTCCCTCCTTTATCTCTGACAAGCAGAACGTAGACAAAACAATATACGGCGTTAGTACTGTATTAAACAATCTCAGAATAGTTAAAGTCAATACTCTGTTGTTTTAAGGTGGTTTGTAAAAGCTGTTCAAAATAATGAATTTCAGTATGGACAAATGCAGGTTGCTGAATTTTCACTACTTTTTTTCATATCCGGTCAAAACTTTGTTTTTTTAAAGAAATTACCAGTGTAGTGTAGTGACAGTGTAGTAACTTTCACTTTGTTACGAAAAAAACAACAACAAATAATGCTTTTCTTTTTAACTTTCTAATCATCAAAGAATCATGAAAAAATAGTTTCCACAAAAATATGTTTTCACCATTTGATTAAAAATGAGAAGTGTTTTTTGAGCATACGGATTTCTGAGGCAACGTGACAATGAAGAGTAACGCCCATTTCACACATGCTCCGTTTGCAGTGCATATACGGCACAGGAGCAGCACATGCTATAGTGCTTTCACATGCTCCGTTTGCGTAACTGATCCGCGGCTGTACCACAAACACTTAGGCCTACTCACTATTTTTATTTCAAATCCAGAAGTTATGCAGAAACTTTTATTAAAAAAAAAAAGTTTTGTCAGCATTGCGATTCTCTTTGTACACATATACAAACTTGAATGGACGTATGCACGTTTAAACACAATTTAAACAACGTATGCCTATAATTCACTTCTATTAAGTTGCTCAAGCAAGTGGTCAAATATTTAACCATGCACTTATAAAATTGTAAACATTTCAAATTTGACAAAAACAGCCGACTCTAATGCCTTTTCTTTTGCATTTAAATACAATAAATCTGGCATGTCACAAAGAACTTGTTTTACCACCTCCACGAATGAGGCGAGTGTCATTCATTATGCCCTTGTAGAGGGGTAAATAGTTTTCCTTGCTTATCCCTGGTCTTAAAAGATGACTGAAAAAAGTAATATTTGATTAAATACTTTTATGGTGAGACTTCTACATTTTATTGAATTAAACACATTTATGGTGAAATTACATTTTGAGGTCAATCTGTGTTTTGACCATAAACCATGCGCCGTCACTTTAATTCAGCATTTGCAGCACTAAAATAGACTTGGTGCGGAAATGATCTCTGAACGGCTGTATTGCAACTGTAACGGATCGACGGACTGCATCCACATGCAGTGTGAAAGCTTTAACCTGTTAACATGGGTACGGGAAAAAAACACTCAACACATACGCAGTACAAACGGAGTATGTGTGAAATGGGCGTAATGGCTGCTGAAAATTTAAATTACATTTTAACAAATTTTATTATGATAGAAAACAGTCATTCTTAATTGTAATATGTCACAATTTGACTGTTTCTGCTGTATTTTTTATCAAATAAAAAAAATGCATCCTTGGTGTGCATAAGTGACTTCCTACAAAAACATTAAATTGTACCGACCCAAAACTTTTGAACATTAGGTGTAAACAGATTGGATTTAAATCTTGCAGATTCTGAAGTTATCCTAAGAAAATCCTCTATTCTGTGAGTGAGCTCAATTAGTCCCCCTGTCCATGAGCTGGTTTTTCCATAGCAACATTATTGCTTGGCTGTGCAATCCTGTAGCTCAGTTACTTTCCTATGCTTTAGGGTTTGCAATCCAATTTGCTACTAACATCATATTTACATGTCAAGTATGCAAACATGAAATGTGTATGACTGTTTACATTTACATATAATTTGCATATTTATAGACGGCATGTATATATTTACACTCACACTATGCCTGGAAGTTTGTGGACACACTACAACTGTATGTGCTTGTGCAGCATTTAAGGTTTGAAACGATAATAGGGTTTATCTTCTTTTTGCTGATATAACTGCATGCACTTTTCTTGGTTGATTTAGACTGTATTGGAGCATGGTTGCAGGGATTTGCTTCTATTCAGACCCAAGCAATTGGGTCTTGCTCGCAGTTGGTGTTCCAATTTATCCCGAAGGTGTTCAGTGGAGTTCAGGTCTGGGCTTTGTGCAAGTCTAGCTCTTCCACAACAGACTCAGTAAATCATTTCTTTATGGCTCTTGATGCAGAGGGGTATTGTCATGCTGGAACAGAAAAATGGTCCTCCCCAAACTGTTGCCACACAGTCGGAAGCACCAGGATCCCATTGTATGCAGCTGCATTTGGATTTGTCCTTGCAAGTCTGTGCATAGACCATTAGACCGTGCAAGAATTCCGTACCTCGGCATTCTCAATATGGTAAAAGTCTACTTAAAGGTACAATATGCAGGATTTTTGGAGTAAAATATCCAAAAACCACTAGGCCAATGGTATATTTTTGTTTTGTTGATCACTTACCCATTCCCAAACGTTTCCAACTATTTGTAAATCGTGAGGAAATTGAGATTTTAACTAAGGAAACGGGGCGTGTGAGCAGGGGTGAGGAGTTGCCAGTCAATGGCGTCATTTCTGCGTTACCCTTGGTTTCCGCCAGGTTTGACCTCGTACTGCAATAGTAACCATGGTGACAGACGTTCACAACTGGGTTATGCCAGTTATGCCCGTTATAGCTAGAAGGACGCTCACGCTGTTGTCGTTTTGTTCAAACATTATAGACCATGGTAAGCAGACTTTGAGGCAAAAAGAGGATTTAAAGATCAAAATCTTTCGAGTTGCCGAGACCTCCACGTCCACAACTAACTTTGACTTGGCAGAGACGTGGGTGTCGCATGTTACTTTATTAGACAGGTGAACAAATGTACATAAAACTAATCAATGGTATGTAGTTCAACATGATGAAAAGTTAGAACATGATCTGTATGTTATTCTCTTATGTTAATGTAGCTTAGTCTCATACAGCCAACAAACACCTAACTAACAACATTCCACCCACAAATGCCATTTAGTGTGATAGGCCTAGTGTAGGCTAACTGTTAGAGCAAGTGAAACAGCGCTTGCGTCAACTCAAGTTTAATTCCTCTAATAAACTGACCTGTTTGAGTATTAATTCAGCACTTGCGTGTGGTTCGGTAGAATGAAATGTCCTTGTTCCTTTATATCTGCGGGACTCGCGTTGCGTGTGGTGCTGGTATACATCTTGCAACCGTGCCCTGCTTCATAGTCATGTTAAAAACATCAATGTATTCACTCATCCATACATAGACGATCCATCAGTTTGACGACAAAATCCATAATTCTGCATATTGTAAGAGTTTAGCGGCCCCTGGTGGCGAAAAATCTGGCATGTTGTACCTTTAAGATGATTTAATGAAAACGATTTAGGAAGCACCATATCGACATGTTAAAATTACCTCAACTCTGGGTAAGACAATACACAATGACCGTAACATTTGATGGATCGTTTTTGTTTAAATGTCATTTTGAGTAGAAAATTTACTCCAAATGTCACAAAATGGCACGTTACTAATCCTAACAACAAAAGCCATTATAAAACGTTTGAAATACAGCTGGAAAAGAGTGTTTACTCATTCTCATTAATTATTCAAGGCCCAAAAAGTAATTTTACTTAATTTTATTCCATTGATATTTACTTTTTCATTTCTACAAGATTGAATTGAGTACTAATTATATAATTTACTTTTTCATGTAAACTACATTGTTTTTTCAAAGATGTGAGCGCCAGGCCATCAAAGCGGCCATTCAGCGCTCATGTACACATGTTGCGCTCGAAAACAGCTTTATCTCGGCCAGTCTTTCAGGATTTTTCTGCTGGCTCTTATGTAGAACACGTTTAGACATAAGGTACATCATTTATTTTGTCTTATTAATCTATTACTTGTTCCCGAGGAAATCGATTTGGCCAAGGGCAAAGTTTCTTAACTTTTTATTTGAATGAAATCCTGTACTATTACTAGTGTTGCTTTTGTACTTTCGACTGAACTGTTTGCTTATTTCTTATTGTACAAACGTCTTATACTTTTATAATGGCTAATATAGTTAAACATTATTGTTCTTGAAATAAAGACCGCATAATTAAATGTAACAACTGTAAAGTTTTCCTGTATTATTAGTACTAATTTCAGGATGTCAAAATACATAACATCAGCTTTTATGGGATTCAATTTATGAATGCACGGAAGTCAGATTGTCACCATATTTTTTGCAAATGGTCCACCCGATGTCTTGGGCAGTGTTCCCGATTTCTCTCAGGCAACAGCTTGCACTTTAATTCCCTCCGGTCTGACCGAGTTCTTAGCTCAAAAAGAATCGAGAGGAGCAGAAAGCTCTCATTGCCATCTTTAAACTTTTTTGCTTCGGTAAATGATGGAAAAATTGGCACAACTTCTTCCTCAAGCTATCTTGTCTGAATTGGGTCAACAGAGAATCTGCTTTTTATTTTGTTCCTCCAAATTCTATAAGCCCATCTACTTAAAAAGATGACATATCCTCCCCACATGGCTTCATGCAATTTGTGATATTACAGAGGCCTACGTACTGTATTGAATGTAAATGGGTCTGATTTCGCAACATTGACAAATATATTTGCTGACGCATCATGACTCAACAAACTGCACCATAGGCATGCAAAAAAAAAGCTTGTAGATGGAAATAGTAATGTTTTTTTTTTTACCTCTTAAAGGTTTCATATTAATTGTATGCCTATATGTGTACAGTTCTACTAATGACTATATTGTTCCTCAATAACAAGTTATGCTACAGTACATAGTTCACCCAAAAATGAAAATTTTGTCATCATTTAAAAATTATTTCGGTGACCAAACAGTTACCAAACAACATTCTTTTCTTTTTTGTGTTCTACAGAAGAAAGTAACTTGTGCAGGTTTGAAACAACTTGAGGTTGAGTAAATGATGACATTTTTGGGTGAACCAAATGCTTTAGGCCTTTAAGGGTTAAGGGCCACTAGATATCTTTGTCTTCAGTAAATAGTATTATTATGAATAAATATTAAGGAAGCATTAAAAATATGAATTCATAAAAATTGTATCTGTTTATAGAAATGTTTGTGAGAAGAATGTTCTGACATACATAGTCTTCCGAATGCATACTGTGGACTCTCAGAGTACAGTGTATCCCACAGGATTTTGTGAAACCCTCTACGGGTGTCCAAGGGCAACTGGTGGTCGGAATGCATTTTCAGTGTGCACATAGAATTTTGCTACATTCGTTGCGGGACATTTCATGAAAATGGAATCGTAAGTGCCTTGACTGTGAGTGTAAATTCAATTAAGAAAAATAATATTTCAATGATCATTTTGCCACAGTTTTTGCTTGAATATGTTATACATATCTAATCATTTCTGTAATGTATTTTAATTTTGCAACTTGTAAAGCGTTTCAATATGCATATTAAAACTAGTGTATGAAATGGCAAATGTAAATGATGTTATTTCATTTTCATTTTGCACCAAACCTTGCTAGAATGGTAATGTAAAATGTAAATGTATATACAGAATGCAATGCCATTTTACATATTGCAGTCACCACAGCTGGCAACGTTCTCAAACCAATATGTTTCTCTGTACCATTTCTATTATGGCATCTATCCACATTATTAGTACTTGCAGCCTCTTCATTCTCCTAATTTTTTTCTTTCTTTTTTTTTTTCCCTGTGGGAATGTGAGATTCTATCTGTTTTCCAGATACAGAAGCAACTTGATGTGGACAGGTGTAAACACTCCGTGTCCTGATTGGCTTATGATCTGATCTGCTTGATCAGATCATGGATCTCATGTTAATGCCAAGTCTAAATGCAGCCTGAAATCACTTAGTATGTTCACATATACACGCTGAACCCCTCCGAGACCGTTTGGATGGTTCAAACGAACTAGGGTTGAAAACACCCTGAGACAGCTGGTAACAGGACATGTGGCATTTTGTCTCTGTTTTTGTTTGCTGCAGTAAAACACTAGGAAACAGAGGTTCACTGACAGCATGTGCAAACAGTGAAGCTCCAACCACATGCTCTTGAGCGTCTCTCAGACTGCTGTCCCTGAGCCCGCTGGGTAGGAAGAGTAATTGGATTTGATGAGAGGGAGGAGAGAAAAGAGCGCCTATATGTGCATGCTTAGATTCTCTTAGTCATACCACACACTGCCAGTAAGTTCACAGAGGATGGCTTTATCGGACTGACAGTTTGAAATTGCCTGTGTCCTCTAGAAGGTTTAAACCAATTAAAAATATTACTGTTATATACAGTGAATCTTTAGGATAAATTGATAAATTAATGTTTATCTTTGTAACAATAAACACTGATTAATGTCAATCGGCTTATCCAAATGAATGCGCCTTGAATGAATGATAGTCTTCTTTCCCGGCAATCCGGTTCCTATTAATTGGTTGCTTGAAATGGATGAAAATTTCTGCCAGCTTTTAAGGTAGGGATGAATATAAACTTCCTTAATCAAAAATAATCAGAGTAAATGATGACACTGATTCAGCACATGCACCTTTTGTCTGCTTGAGAGAAAATGGTGCAATTGTTTCATAGTTTTGAATTCAAATAATATCTATTTTATCTTGGTTGAATGTTAAGACTGTTTCTTACATTGTCACTATAGTGTATGCAAGATTTTGTCTTGACTGTGAGGTCTGTGGCAATTTTAACACTATGAAATAAAAATTGTGTAACTAAAATGTTTAATTAACATAATCTCATCGTTCTGTGAAAACCGTTCAAATGGGTTTAACTTATTTTAGATCAAGATCATTTTAATGTTTGTCCTACTTTACCATTGTAAATTTAGGCTTTTTTTAATCACTCAATATTCCTGCTAAAATAATTAAGGGTTAAAACTATTCATTAATTATGTGTGCTTTGATGCATGATCTTGTTTTAAGATAGACTGGGTTTAATTTTCAGCCTCTACAATCACTCATAATTAGTTGTATTTAATATTGCAATCTTTTCATTAGAGTCCAGTTTGTTTTGGCAGTTGACTATATCAAAAGATGTCATACATATTGTAGTTAGGCCTGTCGCGATAGTCAATAAATCAATTATTCGCATGATTCTGTATACTTGCAAATCCTCTTATTATAACAAACAAAGTGTGGATATTATGAAATATTCATTGGGCAGTCAACTTCATTGATAATAACAGTGATGTGTGAGATTAGGGCTGGGCAAAAAAATCAATTTTTCGATTAACTGTAATTGTTTTGTTTTTTTAAATGTGGTCGATTCAAAATCGATACTCAATGGCCATGAATCGATTTTTTTTTTTTTCCATATTCAGTTGCTGCGTCGTCTCTCTATGCACACGGTGCGTCAGCCATACAGGCTGGAATATCAATACATGAAGGAATATTCACTTGCATAATCGGGCCAGTATTACAAAAAAAAAAAAATACCCCATTGTAAAAACAAACGTTTAGGTAGGATCAATGTAATAAAAAATGATAACTGATATTTATTTATCTATCGGTCTTTCTTAAACTTAAAACGATCCTGTTTGATCAAGGCGTTCGACTGTTCTGACTTGTCCAATTTTCAGCATCAATTTTGCATTTTGGATCAAAATCCTATATATTCATTGTATGCATTTAGTGTATAGTGTAAATAAAATAAAAAGAGTTTTATATTCAGGTTTGTGGCTTAATTTATTTGTATTAGTTAACCAAATGTAAACTTATGTCCACTGTTCTTTTTTGTAAATATAGGATTTGTATTACATCTATATTCATTAGAGTTGAATCGAGAATCAAATCAGGAATCAAAATCGAATATCGAATATCAAATCGAGAATAGAAATCGAATCGAAATGAGAGCTTGCGAATCGAAAACGAATCGAATTTGAACATCTGAATCGATACCCAGCCTAGTCCAATGAACTGTCTTGAACATTCAGTCATGCCAAACCATGCACACAGTAGCAGCTTGCTTTTATGTTAAATTAATAGTTTTTGTGTTAGCTTTAATAACAAATAATGTATCATAGGGTAGGGTCGGGTTTTGTTTACATCCTTTTTATCTTCTTTTTTTGGTATTTATTTGAGTGCATTTTTTGTTAACAGAGACTGAGAGTCCATTTTTTTTTTATTGTCCATTGCCTATTGCCCGAACTATTGCCGACACACTCACACAAACACAATTTCTACCATTAATTTAAAAAAAAGAGACCATAGTAATTTAATCCCAACTGGCTGGCAATTGATGTCAGCTCTATCTATAGCACACTAGCTGTGACATATTCTCGGGGTCACAGGTAAGCAGCGCTGTTGGAAGGTACCAGGACCTTTTTTCCCCAAGGGGTTCAGTAAGGCAGCTTCAAGGAGAGTCAAAGACTTTCCTTACAAGATCTCCTTAACAATCAGCTTTTATAGCACCAATTCCTCTAGTTACCTGCCCTGTGATGGGATTATGGCATCTATTACTTAGGTCCCAAAAGAAATCTCTTGAAATAAGTTGTCAATGGCACTCACAGGGGCGATTCTAGGATTTTCCTTTTAGGGGGGCTAAGCCCCCAATATATGATAAAAAAAAACAAGGTAAAAGTTTCATTTAAGGTCTAATGCTCACTTTCATAACCATGCAATTGCAGGGTTATATAATAACTGTAGTCCTGAATTTGAGTTGTGTTAGTCAGGGGGGTTCGGGGTTTCCCTGAGAAATTTTTGAATTCTCTGAACCATTATGTGCATTTTAAGATGTTTTGAAGGCAAATTTTTTTGGGATAAAGCCATGTCAGTGGGCAGCTGATTAATATTTTTTTGTTCATCATCAGCATCACACTCTTTTTCTCTTTGTTTTTTTCTCTTGCTCTTCCCCTCCTAAAGTTGAGCTTTGACTGATAATAGGCTTTTCATTTTTGTCTGACAGTGAAGAAAGTAAACATAGGGTCAACTGGTTGATTTTGCCTATGAATCATTTTCTCAGACGTGTTCTTTTACTGAAAACGACTAGGAAAGGTAACTAAGTTTATAAAATTAATCCACATTAAAGGCTACATAGTCATTATTGATCTTATACCTTATCACATATTTGTATATGTGCACTGGAAACATCAGCATCAAAACAAATTCCTTGTGTGTGCAAGCACACTTGGGATAAAGCTCTTTCTTATTCTAATGCCTAATACAGGGCTGTAGACAGGGCTTTATAATCAAAGAGGTCCTACATTTGAGGTGGAGGTTTGGGGGTTCATTTTTTTTTAATCTCTGATATGTGCATTTTAAGACATTTGAAGACCAAAAAAGGATAATAAATAGCTTTAAAACTATCAGTAGACTATTTATTGTCAATACCTGTTCGCTCCTCATCTCCATCATCCTTTTTTTTCAGTCACCTCATCATGCCCTTTCTCTTCCCCCTCTAAAGCTGAGCTTTTTTTATTTACTAAAGGCTACAATTTGTATTACATTTGCATTATGTACACATTCATTATTAATCCTGTTCTAGTTGAAAACGGCTTTGGTAATGTTTCTTGTCCCCTCACAATGACCGTAAACGAATGATTACATTAGGCTGACGTAAAATGCCCAATTTCAGTTCAAAAGGGCGAAATTAGACAAAACTATATTAGTTTTCCTGACTATTTTTTGTCATTCCTTTAACATTTATGACCTAAAAAAACTGTCAAATATATAACGTTATAAGTTTAACAACTTACATCTTATCTCGCACTTGCCTGTGAACTGAAGCGTCGAGTCGTGCTGCTAAAATTAGCGCTCAGCGTCTGTGAATGTAAAGCCCGCCTAGATTGATTTGATTGGTCATCTCAAATATTCTGACATTGACGAGCAGTGACAGACCAATGGGCTCAGATAAACACACACGCACAAACACAATTTCCTCTCTTTTTGACGTGCTCTCTGCTCGGCGCCAAAGCGGATTGAAGATGAAGAACGCGCTGAATCTGATTAAAACAAGACTGAAGCAAACACGAATTTGTGCAGCATATTAATCACAAATTTTTAGGGGGGCTAGGCTTAAATTTAGGGGGGCTGAAGCCCCCCTAAAAAGGGCCTAGTGACGCCCCTGGGCACTCACTCTGTCAATCAAAATGATAGGCAGCAAGACGAAGCCACTGAATCTGTTATGAACAAGGGGTTACATATGTCTGTCTGAAGCTCAATGTGCACAGAAGCCAGAGTGCACAGAAAGCCCTTGAAAAATTGTACAACATTTACAATACAGAAACCAATAACTGAAGAATTAGCCAGCCATGACAAACTAAAAGATGAATGCCTTTCAAGGTATTTTATGTATTTATCTCATTGCCTTGTTTTGAGATTTATATAGTTGTATAATTTATATAGAGTTAAACAGTTGAGTTTTACCGTTTTCGAATCCATTCAGCCGATTTTGTGATATTTAGAAGAATATCAGTAACCAGACAGTTTCTGGTCGCATTGACTTCCATAGTAGGAAAAAAAAATATATACTATGGAAGTTAAAGGGACCAGAAACTGTCTGGTTACTGACATTCTTCTAAATATCAGAAAACCCAGCCCATTCTCACCCCCAAGGCGTCACCTAACTGCGGCGTCCTTTAGCGTCAGTTAGATGACGCCCTGGGATCGCGTGTACCCTACCCCCACCCCACACCTAAACCTAACCGCGTCCTCTAACTGACGCTTTCCTTTAGCGTCAGTTAGATGACGCCGTAGGATCACGTCATGTCAGTGACGCTAAAGGGCGCCTAAAACGTCAAATATTGAAGCATGGTCAAAGGTGACGCCTTGGGGTGAGAATGTGTTGGAAAACCGGCTGAATGGATTCAAAAACGGTAAAACTCAACTGTTTAACTCTGGGGGAGTGGTAAAATGAGCCTATTTCCAAAAAAAGTGGAGTATCCCTTTAAGCTTAACAAAGGTTAAATTGAGTGAATATTAAATTTTTGGTTATTGTGTGCTATAGATCATGAATGTCTGAGATGATTTTTACACGACTTATAGATGCTGTTTGGGGGAGCACTGGAATGCTTCCAATTATACAGAAATCATAATTAAAATTTACTCTAAGACTATACTGACATATATCTGATTGTCTAAAGAATCTCTTGCAGTTGTTTAGTACATTAGATCATAATGATTTCTAACACTAATTGAGTTCTTGTAATTCTGAAGAAAATGCATTTGGCAGTACATTCCTGGATTCTTTTCACAGAGCTTCCGATCAGATCACTATTGGTCTTCATTTGTGTTGTAACAGTTTAGCCTACTTAAAATCTGATGAAAGTATTACAAAATAAGATTCTACAGAAGAGATCACACTTTTAAGAGAAGATCATTGTTTCATGATTAGACTCATTTTTCATGAGCTCTCTGCCTTGCAGAGTAATGAAGCCATTATTGCCTGACCTTGAGGGCCCCAGTCAAGGACGGCACATTGACAAGTACTCAGCCATGCCTTCAGGCAGGCCTACTTTCACTATCCTGCTGTATACACACATAATTAGATTTTCAGTTGTCAAAGCACATATCACGAAAGCACTCCCTAACCCTCTGCCCCCATTTACGTAGAACAACCACTGGCCTTGCGAGTGCCTGGCCTTTCATTTTGAAGAGTTAAGAAAAAAAGTTTGTTCCCCAACATGCCTGGCCCTTATTGTTGGACATTGTGGTAGGTCAGACTAGTAGAATGACCTTAGAAATGTTTATGGGTAGCTTTTCTGACCAGAAACTGAAAAGTACAACTGCCCATGCACTTTGTATTGACATAGGTCAAGTTGTTTCCAAAGCCCATTAGCTCCAAAACTGCTGAAGTCTATTAAATGTGCCGTAGACCTAATGATCCGGTGTACAAATAATGTCGAAGTTACACCACAGTGGATTTCTCATTTTAATTTTTTATTATAAACGATTTATTGAGCCAGTATGCAAAATATGTGTATCATACATAATCTTCACAACAGGGTTTACATTTTGGATCAAGATTGCTGGTATTGGGTATAATTTTAGTGATTTTGACAGGTTTCGCACTTATAAGGTGGGAAATTTCCGCAAATATTTAATCAGTTTGCTTGTTGGTTGAATGAGCAAATTAATCCACACAGTATCAAATCAGTCATTTGAAAACACTCTGTGAGACATAATTTCACAAACAGTGAGAGGGATTCAGGAACCACCTTCTCTCTCTCTTTAAAATTTTTCACATGGCTTCACATCACCACATTGTCTACACAAGCAAGCTGCGTGCTGCGATACAAGACTTGCTTGTGTTTCGGGATAGAATTGTCACTGGGCCAATCAGGCCAGTGCTGCATTATTTCTAAAGTTCATCATATGCACGATGTGTCAGTTTACACATTCAATGATCTTAAAGCATTCAGTATTACTTGTGTGCTCTCTGAGAGATGGTTTTCTGTGCATTCATACCCAGCACGCCTCTCAAAGCTGCCTCTCAAACAACATTTGAGTACCAAACTGAGTGCTTTTTCTCAGCTTATTGTGCTTAAATGGTCAGAAGCACACACAATTATTTCAAAATGCCCGTCTTAGAGAGTATCAGGTTTGAACTTGAAAGAAAGAAACTGGATGTATCAGTATATATATGTGCTGTCTGTGTCATTGTTGACAAAAAAAAAACAAACTAAATAATTAATCTGTATTTAATTTTTTTGTGAAATATTAGATTAGAATTGGTATTCCTGTTCCTGAATTCTGAAAATCTTAAAGAAGTCTTTGTTTCATTTGTATTTGTATTTTATTGTACTTATTTGTTCTTGTTTATTTTGTAAATTTAATTCAAGGTTTAAATCATGCTTACTTGTACGCAACAAAATTACCCCATTGTAAAACATTTAGTTAAGATAAATGTAATAAAAAAAACTAATGTTTAGGTGTTAGCAGTTTAGTACACTAAAAGTCACGAAAAAGAATTTAGAAGGTATTGCATTGCTTTATAAATATAAAAAAAATGTTTATAAATACTTTATATTATACACTCACGTACAGGATTATTAGGAACACCATACTAATAATGTACTTGACCCCCTTTCGCCTTCAGAACAGCCTTAATTCTACATGCATTGATTCAACAAGGTGCTTAATAGTTTTGGTAACACTTTACAAAAAGGTTGAAGTTGTTTGATTTCCTCATTAGTTAACATGAGCTAAGAATGAACAATACTTCTACACAATTTATTAGTTAATGTGAATCTCAACATTTACTTATTTACATAAATAATATTTACATATTTAAGATCAAAAATTGTTGTATCTTTTAATGCACTGTGACAGGGCTCCAGACTAACTTTTTTCACCTCCATACTGGAACCGTCCTGAAAAACAATTTGAACCGTCCTAAAGTGAATGTCAACCATCCCAAAATAAAAATGTTGTTTCTGTACTTTGTTATTATCATCCATAGCTGTTAGTTAACTAAAACATTTCAGATGACTAAAATATAATGGGTTTAGTTCATCTTTAATGCATTAATTTAGAATTTCTCTAAAATCTCCAAACCTACATACTTCCAGAGAAAAAAAAATATATTAAGCAGTTAATATGAATGATTTAAAAGTTTTAACATGCAATACAGATACATATTTAACTACTGTGACTTAAAAAATACCTTAATTTTTGCCAAACAAAATTTTATTTAAATATTATTTATCTTGCCTGAATGTTTGCGCTCATTGCATTTTTACAATGGGGTAATGTTGTTAAGAATTTACACAACACAAGGCTTGATTTAAATTGTTCAATTAAACTGCAAAAAGTTGCACAAATAAATAAAATAAAATAAAGATACAAATAAAGAGAAAAGTTTTTGAATAGGTCTAACACTAGTATTCATAGACAGAAACTGAATAAAGTAATCAAACGGAAAATATCACTAGATAGTATTTTAGTCCTGAATAAATTAAATACAGAGGCTATTAATCCTGATTTCTTTAATTTATAGCTCTCTTTTGTTGTTTTGACAACAAAATTAATGACCGACACATATGATTGCTGTCACTTTAAGAGTTAGTGCACGGATTTTGTGTTCATTATACTGGCATGCGTTTTATGCTCATTGTAATATGTTAGTTAATACAACCAATGTAAACAAATGAGAAATGATTTTTTTTTATTAAATAAAAACTACATATTGAAAACAATGTGTGAATGATAACATGAGAAATGTAGGAAGTTTTGCTCATTTACGGAATAATTTTTCGTAGAAGCTTGAATTTCGCTTTGAAAGCTCTTTTTTTTATCCAAGTCATACAGGTTTTGTTTTCAATACCATTAAGAACATCCTAAGATTCTAAAGTGGATAAAAAAGGAAAAAGCCTTTGGTACAAATCAAAGTCATGGGCCTGCATGTTCGCTGACCAGGTGTGTTGGGAATTGGTAAGCCTTTCATTTGCTGATGAACCTAGTGGCACTAGATCCATCAAACCAGCTGGAAAAAAAACCACTGCCTCATCCACTTTGATCACTGGGGGCTAGATGATAGATGACTGAGTGTGGTGAGAGTGGTAAAGTAATATAATGGAGGGAAAAAAGCCTCAAGCCTCATTCTACTCAAGACTGGAGTTCCTCTGGACACTGAACATTTCAGTAAAACAGCATGACCACTCTTTGCTGAACTGTGCATTTTCTCGTTTGTGTTGTTTGTTTAACATTACATGTATATAGCTTTAGTAACACATTTGTTCCCAAGTTTTTCCTCCAAAAAACCTTTTAACAAAGAGGGTCAGGAGAGCCCTGCACTTAACACCCACCCTGTAGAGAATGAATGATGACCTTATTTATGGATCACCGCAATCATGGCACTGCTTTCTCCCAACAGGGTGCGTCATGGTGGCAATGTTCCTCAAGGGCAGAAAGCTAGAACAGCACACTGACACCATCCCAGCATCCCAGCGGCCACATTAATTACCATCCATGTGATTCAAATGAGGTGAGTGATCACGTGGCCTTTCTTTTTCTGCCTTTACACAACCCATCCCACCATCCCTCTCATTTTTGGCCTTTATCTATTATAGACTATGATTAATGTTGTCCTTGTCTCAGAACACCAAGTTTATCTGCTCCGCTTCAGTTAGATTGCTGTCATTTTCAGGGGTGCAACTGAAGTGAAACACTGTTACTCCTTTGCTATTTTTCCATAGATTATTATTATAGTTATTGGTAACATCGGTGCATCACTAGATCATCTGTACAAATTTATCTTATACTGCCTACCTGTGGAATTCCATGAATGAATGAATGAATTAATGACTACATGTTATTGGTATTCCACTGAATTGTTAGCTTTTGAATAATAAGCTTTTTGTTATGGTGTGCATAATGATCTGAACAGATCTAGTCTCCGTTTTGGTCATTCTTGTCTGTTGCAGAGATGTCTGGTTAATAGAGTTTAAGTGGAATTAGCTGTCAGCCTGTGGTAAGAAAAAATCACGTCTGCCCAGACAGAGAATGCAATGGGTTTCTAAGTTCAGTCTTATGACATGCCTCCGAGGTCTGATTAAAAGGTGTAATTTTGAATTCTTATCCATTCTCCTTACATCAAGGATTCAAGACATATTACACATAGTTTATTATCCCAGCTGGGGTTTGATGTGAAATTGTTTCTGCTCCAATAAAATGTAATTCAAAATGAATTCAAAGAATTTTTTAACTAGGCTTAAATGACAGTGATAGACCAATAACTGATGCATTTTCCTCGCTGACTGTTCCAGAATCTCTGATGCTGATTCAGAGTACATTCTGTTTGTAGTCTTGCTGAACAACTTTTTCTTCATTCCCACTACAGACGTGCAATTTGGGCAATCTTATAAGATCTCAAATCACACTGTATGACATAAACTTGGGTATGACATATATGTTGACAGTACGATGATATTACCTATTGAATCGGCACATATGAATATAGAATTAAACGCTATCAGCATGCACTAGTGGTAAACATTTTTTTATTTTTATTTTTTTTTTTAAGCAATTGTGGTTCTTATGTGCGGTGAAAAAAGAGAATATGGAAGCCGTCATGGGTAGGGAAAAAAGGGCAACTGAACAAGAGTCAATAGACATAGTTTGTCGCAGCAAACACACTGTGAGATGATCATGCAAAATTTCGGACACTGCCAGGACAACGGCTGTCTTAGAACCTCTCTCACTACGACGTAGGACCAAAGTTTAGAAATGCTTAAGAGGAGCATAAAAATCGCCACAATTGGTCATCTTTCATCTGGGACAGGCCAAATCTGTGTACCGGGGATAAGACACACAAAACGTACTTAATTGTTAGATTCGTAGTGGAATGGCTAATGATGTACATAAAAATAGCCTGCTAATCCAAATCAGGTATACAAGGGCAAAACTCTGAAAATGTTTAACGAATGAAGCTTACATAATTAGATGTATAACACGTTTAAGCAAATTTGTCATTTCATTTGTAATGCCACATCAGCTGTTAATGCGTAATTATTCAGAGCCTGTTTCAGGGACAGATTAAACCCATTCACAACTAAATTGCATTCTAAATCGTATATGTCTCCATTGAAAATCCTGTTTTTTTCAGACTAAATTTGAACTATATCCAATTTATATATCACAGCATATAATTAATTCAAATTATTATATAATAATAAGAGAAGTGAGAGAAGTGTTAAAAATATTCAGTGTTCCCGCTCATTTGACAAGTAAAACAATCATTTGAAGCATTGAAACCCCATTACGCCATCAAACAAAAGACACATAAAACAAAGAGGAATGGTTGAAGAGAAAATGTGTGCAAATAATGGGAAGTGACACCTCCGTATAAAGTACTGTCAAAAACACAAATAAAAGAAAAATATGATCTATATGCAAATGATCCCAAATGCATCAGAATAAACAGACGATATCAGGACATCACTGAGTTAAACATTTCCCCAAGCAACTATTGCATCCTCTTACAAGCCATTAGAGTGGATGAGCAATGCTGCACTGTTAAGATCCAGGGGGAATATTTAAAACCATTTATTATTCAAAGTCTAAAAGGCTTAAATCTAAATGTATATCTCCACAGAGCTAACAGTGAGAAGGCTCCCAGCTCGGATGGGTTGAAAGAAGCTTTGATTAAGAATGTCCATGTGCATAAACTGCTTGACCTGTTGACCATCTTGATTCATCACTACATACCCATAGACCCTTGGCTTACTGTAACTATAGAAACCTCAGTATTACATGCTGACAATGCTGCCTGAGGTGGCTACATGGTTTAGTGAACCACAGAAACATTACATATGACAGACAGTGTTTGATTGCTTCCATCTTTGTATGTGTTTGTGGGCTATGCGATTCTGACAACCACAAATAACTATCTGAGACCCTGAACCATTCCATCCATTTGTCTGTTAATATGAATATCCTCAATAGAATTCCCCACAGGAGTCTGAGAGCACCACTGTAGCCACACTGAGAATATGTATGCCTTATTCTAATGTCCAAACAATTTCTAATTAGTTAACCTTTTTTCCCATAAGACAATGACGTCCTACTGCTCTCAAATTACATTACTTTTTTCTATGAAAGAGAAGTAGTGTAGAGGGTCATTAACTTGTGTTTTCTTAGTGAACAGTGATATTTATGGCTCACTTGGTTCTTTAGGTGAGATAAAACACTCTAAGAAATGCTGGGTTGTTTTAATTTGTTTGGGTCAAATATGGACAAAGCCAGCCATTGGGTTACATTTTAAATTGCATTTTTAACCCAACGATTGAGTTTTTCCATATTTGACCCAAAATAACCAGCAATTTTTTTAGAGTGAACATCACCAAAAAGTGAGGATTTTTTTTATTTTTTTTTTCAATTTATGTATGTATATGAAAATACAAGATGTGTTTGTCTGGTTTTATTAATTTTTTTTTCAGCTGGTTTGGGGGCATGAATTCAAATCCCGATCAAAATTTAACTTGACAGCTAGTGATCATCATGCATTTTGCATTGTTTCCCACAGGAAAACAGCTTTTTCACTGTATGTTAAATTTACTGTGTGTATATATGCATACAGTTTAAACCTTTGGAGTCATTAAGATTTAAATTGATCAAAATTAACCGTAAAGACATTTCTGAATTTCTAATGTCTATTTCTTGTATATGTTCTTTTAAACTTTGGTTTCCACAATATGTCTTTTGACTACTGGAGTAATGGCTGCTGAAAATTCAGTTTTGCATCATTGCATTTATTTTTTTATTTTTTTATTATTTTTTTTATGGACCTGAAGGACTAGCAGTATGGGTTCCCAAAAATATATACATACTGTACATCACATTAAACTTAATACTTAACATGTACTGTATATTAACACATTAATGATATTTTGTAAGATAAAAGGTGTTAAGATAAACGCATTAGCATCTTTTACTGTAAATTCTAAAAATATGAAATATTTAAAAATAGTGTCAACACTTTTGTTGAGACTGATCCATGTGCAAACAAAACTTAAAAGTAGTAATAAATGAACTCAAAACAGCAGTTAAGGCAGCAGGCTGATGAAGAGATGAAACCAGGCGTGAGTTCAGGGCTGACAGCTAGCATGCAGGTTAGAGACAGGCAGAAGTTCAGGGCAGGAGGCGAGTATCAGAGTCGGGTCACGGGCAAAGTTCACAAAGCAGGCTGCACACATTCAGAGAGGTAGATTAAGCAGGGTTCAATATATCAGAGTAACAGGGTAAATCTCCAGAAAACGCTCAGACATGTAACACGGGAGTAAGACAATACTTTGCAACGGACACCAAGATAACAAGCTAGATATATGATTGAACTCAGGGCAAATTGCTGACTGGTGGAAACTGATCAGAGCCCAATGATGCATACTAAGGGTGTGCATAATTAGTATTTAGGGGATGGCGCTCGAGACTGAGTACTGGGAATCTCACTAGATGACGTAACAACTTTACAATAAGGTTCATTTATGAAACATTAGTTAATGCATTAACTAACATGAACTAACCATGAGCAATACATTCGTTACTGTTTTGATAAGGTATTAGTAAATGTTGAAATTAACATTAACAAATGCTGAAGTAGTATTGTTCATTCTTAGTTAATGTTAACTATTTAATGAACCTTATTGTAAAGTGTTACCAAAATAGCATACAGTCCATGTCTCTTTTAGTGTACCACAAATGTCTGCAAGACTCAATCATACAATAAATATATTTCAATAGCACGGCTGAATGACATTGAGATTAATTCAATAGAGCGGCAACACATTGGAGCGTAACCACTTCCCCTGTGCCGCGGATCTCTTCAAGCCCAGAAACATTTGTAATGAAATGGTTTGTATTGATCGAAGGACATTTAGTGGGACAAAGGTGACTAGTATCGATCTACCTCTTTTGGGGCATCCAGTCAACGTGACTATAACATGGCTGGCTATTTAGTGAGCATGCAGAGAGGCAGGAGGAAGGTTCTCAGATGTCTGCTGGGACTGTGCCAGTTATAAAGGGCTGAAGAGATAATGAACTTAATGCTGCCGGGCATCATGGGGAGTTTAAGTGAGGTTTTCTGCAGCACAGCCAGCTGGACTATGGCGACTGTGGCATGGAACATTAATCAGTGGTGCCATTCAATTCAAAAGGACTCATTTATGTTCTGGTTTCTGGTGGGATTATAATAAAATAACGATAAAATGATTTCGGGTAAAGTGAAATTTGTGACACTTTAATTAGTTCAGCCAGCAGTCTGGCAAGAGATGGCAGTATTTTAACAGCAGGTGGTAATTTCTACCCACTGGCATCCTTGACAAAAAGACCAGAATGAATTTCCATTGCATGTTTTTTAGACTTGTGTACTGATTTGGAGCTGATTTGGCTGGTATACCTAGTCACAAGCATCTTGTGACTAGCATCCAAAACATAATATAGGTTCTATAATCTCAAGAAAGAACCCTTTTGGCACAAATGTTCTTTATAGGCTATTATTCATTCATTCATATATTACATTATTCTGCAACATTTTGTCATTGTAATTAAATTATTATTTATTAAACTGTTGTAGTAACTTAATCATGATGATTTTTGGAGGAGAAAAACTGAAATGGCACTTTTCGTGTGATATTGATTAACTTCATAAAATTATATTAATATTAACCCCCTTATATATTTATTTATTTATTTATAAATATTAAATTAATAATTTATTTAAATAAAACTTTATATATATATATATATATATATATATATATATATATATATTTAATATAAAATATATTAATATTAATTTTATATTAAATAAATATTAACATTCTAACCCCCATATCTTCAACTTTGTGATCCTTCACATGCATTCATAAATACATTTTAGGGTCTTGATGTTTGTCAATAATATGAGATATTTAATCCGGAATGGACAAAACAAATGAAAATGAATGAACCCAAAAGTTTCCATATTTTTCCTGGTTACAAAAACCCTAAAGTGTTCTTATTATTGAACCCTTAAAAGGGTTCTGTATAACCTTTTAGGGGTTCCAAATACATAGCGCTGATAGAACCTTTCAAGTTAGTGACACTTGTCGAAGTTATTCACAAGTATCTTCACTTTTTGTTGCCTTAATTGAATCTTTAAATGTGTTTTCTACAGAAAAATGACACTGTTTGCAATGTGATGACAACAAAAACCCGCTCTACAAGGGCCTTTAATATGGTTTGGTATTTTGGAAGAGGTCGTGAACTGAGAAATGTAATTTTCTGGCTTTTGACAGGTCATCATACGTAAGGGATAATGTGCATCCAGCTGGCTGTTATCTGAGAATAAAAAATAAAGTGGAGCGAAGCATTGGGGTCCTCATCTCTCCTTACATTGTGTTTGGATTGTTATTTATGATGAAAGCATTAGAAATCGAGTTACAATCATGAGATCGCTGCATTCACGCACTCAACATGTCTGTGATAGGCTACAGTGCTGATCACTGCAACGTTTCTTGCCACGATGGCACGATCTGAATATAATCGTTAATGCCTTAAATTTAAATAGAATGGTGTAATCTACACTTTTCATGATTAGTTAACCTTGAAAGCTGTTACAGTAAAAAAATTGCTAAAGTTTTCGAGAGCTATCCATTGCATATGCAAAGATGTTAGCCAATCACAGCAGTGGTCTCACAGCAGATACACCCCTTAAAATAGAGCGTTCAAAACAGAGGGCTCAATCCAGGATAGGAAAATGCCTTAATTTCTAAATTATGACAGTTTTTGATGTAAAAATCATATGTGCACCACCACAGGAAGGAAACATTATATAACTTAAATAAAAGAATGCAGTTCATGACTCCTTTATTAGCTTTTAGTGTAGTTAACTGATGTATGAAAGGGAAGCTTAAGCATTTACATTAAGCCAGAATCCCATGCTTTGTTTTCACTATATTCAGAGTCATGTCTTTAAACTTGATCCAATGGCATAAGCAAAGCAAAGCAAATAAAACATTAACACAATCATTTATCACATTCAATTTCCTGTAGTCCAGAGAACTTTTGTTGTTAGCAACTTTAAAGGGTTAGTTCACCCAAAAATGAAAATTCTGTCAGTATTTACTCACCCTCATGTTGTTCCAAACCTCTATGTGTTTATTTGTTCTGCTGAACACAAAGGAAGATATTTGGAAGACTGTTTTAATCAAACAGATCTCATTCCCCATTGAATACCACAGTAGAAAAAAAAATACATACTATGGTAGTCAATGGGGAATGAGATCTGTTTGATTAAAACAGTCTTCCAAATATCTTCCTTTGTGTTCAGCAGAACAAATAAACAGGTTTGGAACAACATGAGGGTGAGTAAATAAATACTGACAGAATTTTCATTTTTGGGTGAACTAACCCTTTCAATGCAGTGTTTTGTTGTGATATAATGTGTTGAGGTGTGATACGTATTTGATTGTCTTTCCAAGAAATGTCATTTCATGATTATCCATGCTGTTGATGTGGAACCTTTTTCATTTTGCTATAATGCACACTGTTTTGCTCTCTAGGGCCATCATATAGAACCCTGTAGTTGACCAAAAAGCATGTTTTGTTCACTTTTGATTTTTAAGCTAATTGCTAAAACACATTAAAATATTATATGTTAGCCAGTGCTTGTATCTATAAATTCGCCTTTAAGACCTTTTATGGTTTATAATCGTGGAAGGTCATAAATGTCCTACATGTTGAGCTTTTGTACTGTAAGTAAAGTGGGTTTTGTTTTCAACACAGCTGTCAAATGACATGACTTCAAAACATACCATCTACAAAGAGGTACACACAGTACTGTTCTTTAGAACAGAACGGCAAAACAAACTCGCTTCTTTAGGGAATTCTGTTATGAAAGTCTTAATCAAAATAAAGAACGGATCTTTTCCTCATGTAACCCAGAGGCCGACAGAAAGTTGTGGTCAGGTTTTTGTACTGACGCTGGGGAATGTTTGAAGAATGTTCAAATAAGCCTTTGGGCATGTTAGCTAGAACAAACTTACTTCAAAGGTCTTTTGACAACCCAATCTTCAATATTAGTGGTCCTCATGGCCTTAAGCTCTTGAGCAATTGCTTTGCTCGATATTGCATCACAAAGGATCACATTCTCCTAATGTAATTGGCTGCAATTACCAGGCATCAAGTTGCAGTAATGTTTATTTAACCACCAAGCATTTTAAAATGACCACAAAGTGCAGTATATTTACTGTTACTGAATGATCAGTTGGATATAAAATCAATTACTTAAACTAAAGGGCCTGTTAGGACGAAATATATGTGTGTATATATATATATATATATATATATATATATAAAAAAATAGGGCTGTGTATCAATGCAGAATTCCCAAATTGATTCTGAGTCATTTGGGCATATTTCAGTCATAATGTTCATTATGTCCATCATAATGTCATTTCAATATGACATACATTCTTTATGTTATTGTTAATGTATATAGGCAGAGCAGTGTTTTAGACATATTCAAATCAGTAAGTTGTCTTTTTAAACTATTTACAACTGATTTGTGATCGGTTGAATCTACAAGACGGAAAATATTTAGTGGTCTTTTAATGATTATAACAATTTTAATCACAAATCACTGGTCAGGAAATTAGCAAGAATTGCACAAATACTGTAGATAAAGTAACTTAGCATGGAATAGGCTTCTTCGACTTGCAGATAGCTTTTACAGGAAGACAAGTCAGTTACATTCAAAGTTAAAGGCTTTAAAGAGTTCACGAGTAGTTGAAAGATGTCTTCCAGTTCGTTTGAGTTTAATTTGAGACCCAACATTCACTATAGGGTTCAATTCTGGACTCTGACCAGACCTCTATATATATATATATATCTGAGCACTTCCTGAGATAACTTTTCATTGATGGGAAGCAAGCCATTCTGCAATATTTTCCTGTTCTCCAAAGCATTAAATGACTTTTCAGTGAAGAAGTACACCAGATATTATCAGATAAAAAGGCTCCCCACACACACAATCATAGCTCTTCCTCTCTCAGGCGTTGTGGGGGATGCAGAAGACGAGGACAAAAGGAACTCAATGTAGATGCTTTATTTACGAACTTAGCTTTCAGAAATAAAGGAAAAACATTCCAGGAAAACACTTACATTCAAACAACTATACATAGATGACGACCGACCAAGACTAACTCAATTGAAGGAAACTAAATAGGCCTACAGATACAAATGAACAATAATGTGGTGAGGACAGGTGACACAGATGATCATGACGAGAAACAGGTGGCTGTGAGGAAGTGAGTTCAGGTGAGGAGACAAGTGGGATTCTGGGAAGTGTAGCGATGACAAAGACAAACGGGTGCAGACGATGACTGTGACATCCACCATGCTTCACTGTGGTAGAGATGCATTTATCGTTATATTTCTAAACATATTTTTGTAGACACCGCTCTGGAGCATCACCATGCAACTCCAGGTAATAAGTTAATGCACAATGCACGTACTCACCATATCACTCTTAGAAAAAAAGGTACGAAAGCTGTCACTGGGGCGGTACCTTTTCAAAAGGTACACTTTTGTACCTAAAGGGTGCATATTGGTACCTTCATGGTACATATTGTACAATTATGGTACCAAAATGCACCCTTTAGGTACAAAAGTGTACCTTTTTGAAAAGGTACCGCCCCAGTGACAGTTTTGTACCTTTTTTTCTGACAGTTGTATAGGTATGTAAAAGTAAATGTGTATTCCTTCCTCATAAGGATGTGCAATGTGACAGAATTTTTATTTCACATCATGAGAAATTGTATCTTACACAAACGATATCACGATGTAGTTTTGTTATTTTATTTAATTTCTTTTATTAAAAATAAAAAAGGAGCGAACAAGCATTACAAACAATAGGACAAATACAATATAACCCGGCACCATTGCTGTGGGCAGTACATTAGTAGAAGCAATACGAGTTAAATAGAACTGTAGTAAAAGTAAAGTAGTTCCACATTACATTAATTAATTTTCCACGCAAGTTTTATTTATTATTTTATCATTTAGCAAAACCTATAACAACAACAGTGTGATTTCGTCAGCTTGAGGACACTTTTGTACAGCAGTATGGGTGGTTTTATGGAACGGCTTGTAATATTACACAGGCTGTGCGTATTTCCTTTCTCTCTGAATAATTGCAGCCTCTCAATCAAACGTTCCATCTGTTGAGTAGTGACACCCACACTGCCAGCCTGTAGCTCATTTACCTGATCGGCTCTTTGTGCAGAACTCTCCTACTCAGCATTTTTTGTTTTGCTTTTTCTCAGGAATGCTGTTGTCTACAGTGTTGGGGTGGGGTGAACCAAATAGTCCCCTAGAAAAGATATAATGGACAAAGAAAAACCTGCCTGCTGATCAGACTTGTAAAAAGGTGTAAATAATGCTGAATTTAAGCACATAATGTTTCTTTTGCCATAATGAGACCTAATGACTAAAAAATAGTCATAATCAGATTGATTTAGAAAGATTATGCAAAACAAGAAAATATCTTCAATAAAGGATTGACTAGACCACACACCACCAGTGTACTAATTTCTCATTATTTAAAATGTGCCTCCAATGCAGTATGATTAAAATAGATATTTAGTAAAAACATAATATTGCCAGAAATCATATGCTGATTTGGTGCTAAATAAATATTTCTCATTATTATCAATATTAAAAACAGTTAGTATGTTTTTGGAAACTTAAGTTTCCCTGTGTCTTTGAAACTGACCCTAAAAGTGCATATTTACTACATATTTACTTTATTTTTTTTAATATTGACATTTAGGGTAGTAAAAGAGGTCAAAGTTCTGGAAGATAACCAATTTTATTCCCTCAGCATCAAGTTGAGAGTTCTTTGTCTACCCTAAAGGAATTATGGTCCGTTTGCTTTCATGACTTAACTAGCATCTGATCTGCTTTACAAGCACCTTTATATTAATTGGCAAAGAATGTCTGTGTAATGCTTTAATGAGTGTCCAAATACCAGCCATGCCAAATCCTACTACTGGAGATCGACCATCCTGCAGACTTTAATTCCAGCTTTATTCAAATGCACCTGAGACAGCTAATCAAAGCCTGTTGAGAGGACTTGAAATTTGCCGGCAGGTGTGTAGAACAGGGTAGGAGCTAAACTCTGCAGGAAGGAACATTTCCAAGAGTATGACTGTACAACTGGGTAGGGTTGCACCAGCCATTTGTAATTTCTTTCTTAAATTAAGCTAAGGATTAGGCTGTGTTATTGGCACACTAACTTAGGCTATGTTTACACGGAAACGATTCTGAAGAGAAAACGCAAAAGTGGCGTTGCGTAATCACTTTTTATTCTGCGTTTAGACGATTGTTTTGTGTGGGAAATCCGTGTGCAAATGGTGACGCAAAAGTGTGTTAAATTCAATGGTAATATGCATTTCAGGCTAGGAGTGCATACTACAACAACACCAAGTCCACACGCCTGCGTACAACCTTCACTGTCAATCAGACTTTTGCGTTTTACCGTTTACACGGGAACGCGGTGGTGGAGCGTTTTTAAGATTTCCACTTTGGAGGGTGGTTTCACTTTTGTGCGTTTTTAAGCCTCAAAAACACCGTCGCTGTGTAAACGAAAGGCACATCCGATAAAAATATTTTTATGTTTTCACCCGCGAGCGTTCTCGTGTAAACAGGGCCTTACTGCTCAGTACACAATGCGAACTGCCTACTAGGGATGGGCAAATGAAGCTTCATGAAGCACTGAGGATTTCCCATGAATGTTTCGGAAAAGAATCGAAGCATCAAGTGTGTCGAAAACAGCGAAGAGTCAAGAAAACATCTTGTGGCATGTCAAATTTATAGCAGCCATAAACACAAGCGTGCAGTGATGTTGTTTTATCCATTAAGCACAAATAAAAGCCTGACAATGCTAAATGTTCAATTTTCTGATAATATAATTATTAAAGTGTGGCCATAAATTTAATGTAACAATTATATTCATGGTAATTATGAAAATACCAACAGTTGCTTGATGCTCGATGAGTATATGATCATGTAACAAAGGATATAGGCTTATCCTAACATTTTTTTTTAGTAAATGTCTTAAACTTCCCAAAACCTTGCAAATATTTTTTTTTCTTACGCTTGAATCACAGTTTACGTCTTTATAAACGTACGCTTTAACTTGCGCTTACGATCTTATATACACTTTCCCAAATCTTGTGAAAAAAATATGACATCATTTACCTTCATTCTGAAGAATAAGAGCAAAAGCAAGGGAATCAGCATGTGTGTTACCACATTAACAATCCACTTGCACATTGCGGGAGATGCATTTGCATACCCATACGTGGTTAATTATAGTGGGCAATGAGTATTGGTTTTGAGTTGTAGGTCAGGTTGATTGACTGCAACAAGAAGAACACAGCAAGTTCCTGAATATGGGAGTTTTAGGCTAATTATACACTTTGTGTTGTGTACCGTAATATTTCTAGCATAAAGTCCCATCTGAATGTGCCATCTCAGTAATCATTAATAGTGCATCCAATAGTGCTCTGCAAGTGCGCTTCACAGGCTGCTTGACTATCATGAGAATTCAAAACACTTCAGTCTGAAGAGCACTGCAAACAGCATAAAAAAGGTTCTTCAGGGGTTCTTTGCGGTGGTCATGGTGCTATATAGCACCACTAAGCCCAGTTTGGTTCTTCAGCGGTTCTTTAGTGGTTCTCTGGGGTGGTTAACATGCTCTATGGCACCTCTTATGGTTCTACATAGCACCATATGACAAAGATAAGTGCTAGTCATTACAAGCCAATGAACAACTTTTAGTGCTGTTTAGCACCATTTTTTTTTAGAGAGTAGGGAACAGGTGTATATCAAAATATCACTTCACAAGTAGTGGTGAAAGAAAATGTATGCATCTTGTAATACATGTAATACACCTTAAATGTTTAAGCGTTAAAAGTTTTTTTTTTTTTTTTTTGTCCTGTCTGCCAATGTAACAATAGAAATGATCGCTTACTCTATAGTTTATAGACCATCTTGAGAGAGATAAGTCCCAAACTGGCATGGACAGTGTGAGTAATTGAGATTTTATTCATGTTTTTAAAGATCTTGTACTCATTTGTCGCTGCTGAATAGCATCTTCTTTGTTCAGGTTACTTTCACATAATTGCAGTATTCAGCAATCTCTTACAAAACACTGAATCACAGATTTTTTTTTTTTTTTTTTTTTTTTACTTACAAAGGATTTCAATCCTAGCTGTCAATACATGGATTTCCATGTATAATGGATTTTTACATTTTGCATGTTTCCTTTAAAGAAGTGGTCATGCAGCCATTGTTGAAACTTTAAAGACATTATGAGTTTAAGTTCGGAAGGACATATCGATTCTATATTAACAGACCTGTGATGAAACCGAGGTGTTAATTAATCGGACTCTGTCAAAGTCCATATGCGAGTTAAGTTAGTGTGACACTCTCTCCCACTCAGTTTCTCTCTGGCTATTTTCCTTTGTCAAAGTGTATTTGTGACTGCAGCCTGTAATTGGATTATTGGCATTGGCAGGACCACATGTGAAACAATGAGAAAAGTGTATTGATCACGATCTGCCTGTACCTTCAGTCAGCATGACATTGGCTAATTTTAAACTCTTCTCTGAAACAGGGATGTTCAGATCCTGCATGTCCCAAGAATTGCCACAGGATTCACAGATTAGATTGAGGATTTAGTCAGACGGGATTGCAAGCTTAAAGGTTAAAATGTTTTATTTAAACACAACTTGATGCGTTTCATTTTATGTTCTGCTGTGAGCCTGCAGGATGTTTAAAGTTTACTGGATTGTTTTTGAAGCTCAGTTTGTTAGCTGACTATCTCCAACATTTTGAAAGAAAACTTGCAAAGACAACTACAGGCTGGCCATTCATAGGTTGATTTCAACAAAAGATGTGAACACTGTGGCCCTGTGTTTTTTTTTTTTTTTGGCATACACAACAAAACTTTTGCCCAGATTTTTTTGGCCCAATTTGCATGATGAGTCAATGTCAGTTGCCGAAAGATAGAGCCATTCTGCAGACCTAGTGCAGTTAGAGTTAACACATTTTCCAGAAAATCTCGTACAGTATGATTACATTTAGTTGACTGGGTTGTTGACGGGGGGTGTAGCTTTCATGAGGCACAAACACAAGGTCTCTTGCTCTCTCCCTCTCTGCCATACTTTCTCACCTTCTCTTTCTCCCTACGATGATGGCATAATTCCACAGCTAGATCAATGAGTATACAAGCTCTATCATTACAATGACCTCTGATTGAAGTGTCACAAAATTCAGAAATTATCAAACATTATGGGATTTTTTTTCATTATTGATCAAACATCGTACAGAGGTCAGAATTATTGCACAAATACGATAATTATTGTACGCCGGGCAACACTGGTTCACGCCGCCCCCCGCAGTGTTGGTCTGGTTTCACACTCAGCTTGATTCTATCGAACCCTGGTGCGTTTGCGTGTATATTATGTCATCACAGAAGTGCACGGCGTATGATAGAAAACAGAACATGGGTAAATATTATGTATTTTATTAGTTTGATTTCACCCGCAATGCACGAATACACTGCAGACTCACTCACGCTCGTATCCAAGGTAAATCATCAGCACTATCATCCATTGCAAGTGTTAAGAGCTAAGCTGGGCGCTGGAAGGGGCCAACAACACAGCGTTTTATTAGGGATCTCAATTCGTTGGAATTTCCTCAGAGACGTAAGAGTTCCCGAAAAACTCTTAAAGCTTCCGCTTGATACCTGCACTGGCAGGCGGGGTGCGAAATGCAAGTCCTGTATGCCAATAAAAGGCAGTTGGTCTCCCTAGCGTGATCCCAATTGGTTGGAAACTCCTCCGAGATGTCTCCGTTCCCTCCTCAGGTTGATTTGTTTATGGAAACTGCAGTGAATTGTTTGCAAAAATGTTGGTAGAGACGCATTTTTCCAATGAGCCTCTCTGTCTCAGGACTCAGGAACATTGTCTTAACCTGTTGGAGTGGACAGTTATTTCTGTAGTATATGGTATAGGGTTTGCAAAATGGAGGGAGATTGCAAAATGTCTACAGAAATTTTGTGCCACTAAAATACATGCAGTTTTGTGACTAAATTGATTCGCTGTTTTCCCCTGCGCATATAAGTAGCCAATACGCAGCTTACAAGACAAAAGACTCACATGAGGATAGCTTTTAAGAGCACTTGTTTATCAAAACCATTAAGATTACTGGTTTACTTTGTCAGAAGCATTTGACCTCTTGAGGCATTGTAGCTATTTGTTTCTTCTTAAAGTCATTAATATTAATTCACAAAATAGTGAAGTTGAAGTTTCCAATTTTCAAGCATCTTTGCAGTGTGAATTGTAACATGTTACGTATGTGTCCTTAATGGTATGCTTGATTAATTGTGTTTACACAGTGCTCTTGCTAACCCTTGATGTGCTTTGAGCAGCCCAAGGGATCTTTATCCTAAAGAAAAGTACCTACATTTATTTTAACAGCTTTGCAAATGGAAGCTGTTTATTTGTAGCATCTGAACATCTCCCATTCTCTCAGGTTATTAATATTCTGTCAATAAAAAATGCTAATTATGATTAGATTAAAATAAGGTTTTCAGGAATGCAAGGGACATTTTTTTTACCTAAAATGTTTTCGTTTCACTTCATATGGTTTGCAATTTATTCTGTAAGTGCTTGAGCAAACACTGTAGTTTCATTGAGAAGCACATAGAATTAGAATGAAAAGATCAGGCCACTCTACCATGGCAATTTGGAGTGGTAGATCAAAGATGGCTGCTACAGAATTGCTATGATACCAGATATATCTCTATGGTGACTGTGCAAGCGCCTACTGTGCCACTGTAAATCGTACAAATGGCATGTATAAGCTTCGGGGCAACACTGCTTTTAGCTAGAAACAGGGAGACTGGATGAATAAATAAATAATGATTTTTGCCTTGTTTCTAAATGTATTTGAAAACAAAATAACACCAACAAGAACAGCTGCAACTGGTGGTTCACTATCTAAATTCTGATCAGAGATGTAGTTTTACATTTTAGCATCCAATTACACTCTATGTAATATTTTGGCACATTTTCTGGGCCAGATTGGCACATTCTCCAGATTGGTTTCATCCACACTGTGTATCATTTCTCATAAATTAATATTATAAACAAAGATATTGTTGATACTGTGCAGTTATTCAACTACTTAATTTTCCCATTTTGACTGAAATAAAAGTATATTTATAGAGCATATGTGGATTTGCTAAGGGTTGTTTAGCATTTAAATATCAATGGCTGTTATATCAAAGTCTGCTTGTGATTATGGATGCTCTTTTTGTTCATTTTCCCTGTCCGACAACCGCCGCTCGTTATCGAGTATTAACCGTTAACTTCTGATAAGATTATAATAGTCTATTGAATTAAATACAAGTAAAATTGACGAGTGTCTTTGACCCATTAAATATATATATATATATATATATATATATATATATATATATATATGGACAGTTTATATATTTGGACAGGTTTATTTTAACATGCAAACAGCTGAACAGATCAACAACAGAACCTGGATTCACATAAAATTTTCACGCATTTGACAGGGACAACAGAATAAAATAATATAAATTTAAAAAAAAAACAGGCCTACACTAAATTTGTTTTTATTTGCCTAATTTGTTTTTTTTTTTCTGCCTAATAATCGGCTTGATAGATTTGGATATTTGCCGATTATGTTAAAAAAAGAAGAGGAAGAAGAAGAGGTAGAAGAAAAAAAAGGTTTTTGTAAAGAGGTTTTCATATGCATTTATTTAATCAACAATCAAAACAATATTGTGAAATACAGTTCACCACACCAGCTGATGGATTACCCCCTTGACAAAAAGCACTAGCCTACCTAAACGAATTTCCACAACGCGTTTTCATTCAGAGCCACTGTCACGTGATTGTCACTTGCCCCGGCAATTTTGAAAGGCTGCACTACACTTCATAATGCAGGATCATACATGCCGAGCCACTGGAAAAGGAAAAAGCAAAAACAAAACAAAAAACACAGCGAATTCAAAAGGTGAGGGTAAATATCGTATAGCTTTTCCCAGGTGGAAAGAGCTTATGAAGGAGAAAGACTTTGAAGCTGCCTGCTTTCAAGTCAATGTTACAATCTAAATTACCAGCTTTTTTCATTGCTTGGTTGTGTAATTCATTATATAGGCAGCATAACAGTAGACCATGTATAGTTAATATAATTTTCGTTTTTGGGTGAACTAACCCTTTAAGGGCAGCACAGTTACCCTTTTTATTGTGTATACTGGACAACAAAAGCAGTTTTGAAGATTATATTTTGTTCACAATGTATTCTTATATTTTAAGTTTACAATTTGGAAATTGAGAGTATCTGAAATAAGAATGTAAGGAATTGCCAAGACTGGACCACTTTGAGCTAATATCTTTATTCCATAAAGGCTGAAGTGGGAACGTCATAGCCAACAACAGAATTTGAACAGTTTTATTAATCAAATTTTCAAGCAAGATTTGGAAAGATATCTTGGTTACTTTTATTTCCAGCTTGTGTACACTTGCTCTTTGCTTGTAACTAAAAATGGCATTCAGCTGCCCCACAGAAGTGTGCTGCTGTGATTTCCCCCCCTACGAATTTCAGTGTTGTGGTGCCTGAAATTACAGGTTTTATTTTTGTAATCACTGCAATTTCCTGACTTGGGTATTCAGAAAAATAATTGAAGGCCCTTCCCATTCATAATAAAAGTATAATGAAGTAAATGACAAAACCAGCTAATCATATTTTATAAAAGGCAGGCATGAATAGTGCCAGCACTGCCAGGTATAATCATGAAACTCTCACAAATACATTAAAAAGATGATTTTGAAGACAGATAATGTCCTGCTCTTTTTCGTGTTTGTATTAATGAATAGATGATGGAAATGAAATACATTTGAGATCAGCAAAAATAACGAAAATACTGCAGAAGCACAACAGATGAATTGAAGAGGACTCAAATGTAATGCTTGTTTTTGCAGATCAAACTTGGGACACCCTCCTTTTGAACTGTACTTCATGTTCAGGGCTGAATAATCCTTATTCAGTGTATGATTCATTGAATAATTTAATTATAATAATTATAAGTACTGTCATGATTTCTCCGTGACTCTTTCTGGAATCAACAATAATACAAATGCGTAATTATCATGTCTGGGAAAATATCTCACAATGTTTGACTAAGTATCTCTAATAGATTCTGTGAAATGCTAAAGAATATTTTTTGAATGTTTTTTGTCCCTAATTTCAGTGGGGTCCAAAACAACATTGGACCCCTTTGACTTTCTTTAAAAAAAAAGAAAAAAGAAAAGAAAAGAAAATCTATTCAAATTATCTCTTTTTTATGTTTCAAAGAAGAAAGAATGTCATTCAGGTTTAGAACATCATATGAGGGTCAGTAAATTATGTATTTTTTGGGTGAAATACTCTTTAAGATGCAAAAAGGTTGGTGTTTTTTCTTAAAGACAAAGTTGTGTATTGTGATTTATATTTTACCTCACATAACAGTTAAAATGGCCCTAAACTTACAGCGTTCACACTGTACAAAGCTCACTAAGGAGCTCTGAGTTTGGGCTGCAAAAGCTGTTGACTCTCCTAACCTCTAACTCAAGCAAAACTCAAGCACTATCACTATCCCATTGCTGCCTTTAAGCTTTGGCCTCTATTTGTGCTTACAACCTATTTAACACTCTTAATGTAGCTGGTGGTCTACTGTACAGGAACAGGAGACTCTGGGAATTCCAAAAAAACTGAGTGCTCTCAATTATTCATTATGGTATTGCAGATGCCTGTTATTGTTAGAAGCAGGCCCCTCTTTAGCACAGTGAAGGCTTTCTCACAGCTTAAAGGTATAGTTCACACTTAATTCTGTCATCATTTACTCATTCTACATCTGTATGACTCTTTTCTTTCCATCTGTGGACTTTTATTGTTTATACAATGAAGGTCCTTGCAATGAAGGTTATAATTGTATAGACCAAATAAACTGAAAAATTAAAAAAAAATCTTCTATGTTTCACAGATGAAATAAATGGTTTGGTACCACACAAGTTTAAATGATGACAGATCATTTTCATACAGTGCACAAAACAAGACTGAAGCTAAAGCCTAGTTCACACTACATGATTTTAAAGCGTCGGGCTGAACTGTGCGCTTCACACTACATGACTTGCTTTCTGTGAAATTAGGAGTGTACAAGTTCTTGTTCAATGTGATTGATCTGCAACTGGGGGTAACGCTCTACACGAATTGACAACAACTCTGTCACCAACGATTCTATCTTATCTACAAATCGCGTGTTGTCATGAAGAAAAATCACGCGATAAAATGAAGTGTAAATGATGCGACACAACACGCGTGCAAATACCAAGCGAAAAAGACGAACGCAACACGCAAATATGGACGTCAGACAGACACTAGTGCTGCAAACTGTTTGCACGATGATTTGCTCTGAGAAAAAAAATGCAAAATAAAGAAAAAATAAGGTTTACCCGGTGACGTCAACCCATGCCTTGCTCTGATTGGCTGTAGCTCATGACATCACTGAGGTTGAGTCGTGCGACAGCTCTGGATATCTAACATGCTTGGTATTTTTCTGGGCTCGGCGACGCATCTGCGAGGCGTTGTTGGCCCTCGCGATTTGTATGCGATAACACCCTGATATGTCTGCGAGCTCAACGATTTGCAAATCGGGCTTAAAAATCATGTAGTGTGAACTTGGCTTAAGTGTGCGACTAGTCTGTGACAAAAAGCTGCAGCAAATGAACTGAAGGAATTATGCAACTAGTAATGATGACTACACAAGCATAATTGTTTCTTTTTCTGTGTTGTGGGTATGAGAATTTGAGATGAGACGTTTAGTCTCATTGAAATTTACCTTGCTTGTCGCGCCACAGGCATGTTGATTTATTGACAGATTGTTACATGACAGCCTATGTGCTGTGAGCACTAGTGCTGATTGTGCAGTTGAACACTGTCATCATGACGATATGATGAAACGTATCAACTAATAATAGTCTGACATACTCCTAGGAGGTGCTATAAAGGTTCTTTTCCAATTTTGATTTCTAAAGACCAGCACAGCGGGGATATGACTTCACCTTCTCTGTTTGTATTCATTTGCTTCAGACTGCCTGCTGAAACATTAATGCCTGTCTCAGTTTCACTGTTTCTCACTGAGGCAGGGGTCCCGCTGCCCAGCTGACAGCACAGATTGTGCTTTGCCAGAGAGAAAGAGGGAGAAAGTGAGAGTGAAAGAGTGAAAGATTTCAATTTAAATGGAAAAATAATGAAAAAAATAACTTTGAATGTGACATTACCTGATTACGTGTAATTTCATTGGAAAATTATATATATATATATATATATATATATATATATATATATATATATATATAGTATGTGTGTATATACAGTGTATATATATATATATATATATATATATATATAAAATACCATTATTATTCTTACAGTTAAATAAAAACTGTAAGAAAAACAGACATATCCTGATCCATAGGGCCAAAAAGTTTTGTTTCATCGCTCCACAGAACTGAGTCCCAAAACATCTGTGGCTTATTTATATGATTTTGAGAAAATTGTAGCTGACTTTTCTTGTGCTTTTAGGTAGTGGTGTACATCTTCTGGCATGCGTTTAGTACTCACCTTAGTGTGCAAGCTAAAACCTCAGTGCCTGTTGCCACCAAGTGTTGCTGCAGGTCTTTTGCAGTCACTCAAGGGTTTTTCTGAACCTGCTTTCTCATAAATCTGGTTGCAGTCGTGGACTTTCATTTTAACTTTTTGGACTATTCTTTTTGCCATATTTCAAACTTGCAGTCAAACGTGACACTCCGCAAACCGAGCCAGTTCAGATATTTTGTGTGTTCTAGCTCTAGCACACCTGGTGCAACTAATGAAGCCCTTGATTAGTTGCATCTAGGTGCATGAGACAACACATTTTTGGCAGATTTGTGCTATTGTGAGGGATTATATTCAGGGGGTTGAATAATTTTGAAACTGCAGAAGTCCTTAAAAGTTGCATTTTCATTTAAATTTGGGGAAACCACTTGACACATTTGTTGTGTTGTGCTATTTCAAATACTTTTGTTTGATTTGTTCAACAGCTGAAAGTCTGTAAATTTTGCCAGTAAACCTGATTGGCAACGTGGTTGAATAATTTCGATTGCAACTGTATATTCAGAAGAAATTAAATGATAGTTGGGATAAAACTCATAATGGAACAACATATCATGCAGTACATGTATAATCTTCTTAGACAGGCATACTCCACTATATTTAAAAGTACTAATTTGATCATATATATATATATATATATATATATATATATATATATATAATTAACATATAGGCAATAATGCCTCCTGAAATGTTCTCACTGTATTTTTACAGTGAACCTCTGCCAACTAAAGCTGCCAGCTTTTACTGTAAATTTTGCTTCTTTTTATATAGTGTGTGAGAGAATACACATCTCATTCTTTTGTCTCTCTCTCCATTCTCCTCTCTCTACAGCTTTCTCTTTCTGAGCGAAGTCGAACTGAAGCTAGTGGGATTAGTTTTGGACTGGCTACTGTCGGCTATTGGAACACCCTCTAGAGGCTGCATGAGGCGAACGCCAGCTAGCAGATCAATACAATGGGAGAGAGAGAGAACAAGACAGGGGGTAGAGAGACATAGGGAGGGTAGGAGTAGGAAAGAGAACGAGAGCGGGGGGGTGTCGCCGGGTGAGGGAGGGAGACAGAGATAGCCTGCATTCGCGTGTGCGAGAGAGAAAGAGAGGGAGAGAGAGAGAGGAGGGTGTGAAAGGCGGATAGACAGAGAGAGTTAGTGCGAGAGCAAGGTGTACACGTTGCTCAGCCATCCTCATTGCATCCGCGACAGGCAGCCAGAGAGGAGCTCGAATCTAACCGGTGGCAACAATAGACTACAGAAAACACAGCTTGACCGATCAATAGACCTTTGCCAGAAACATTTTGAGAGGGAGAAAGCTGCTCACGGACCAGGGTGGAGCAGATAAGGTGAATATCTGAGGCAATTACAGCACCGGGTTCCAAAACTAGGTAAGTTGAGCGGCTTGTGTTTAATAAGTGCTCTCTTCTCCTTGTGGCTGTGCTGTACTTGAGAGGTTTGTGTTTTCTGCATCAGTCAAAACATTATCAATCTGAGCTTTAGAGCTAATGTCAGGCTACTGAAGTCACACCAGTGATAAGACTGCTATAATTCTTCTATTTGAACATGCATTGGGTTGAATTCTTTAAAACAGTACTCCAAAAGTATCAGTATGCATTTGTTTTTTTTTTTTGTTTTTTTGAATGACTCACAAGTGCAAAGTACAGTGAGTAAAAACATTGCATGGATGGTTTTAAAGAAGTTGGTTTAATATGCCCTTTTGATGCGTTTGATGATGATGATTATGATTGGTGAACTTTTTATTTCCAGTAATGTCTGTCATTTAGATAATGACAGTGAATACAGTAAAGTAATGAAGAATGAATTTAAAATAGTTGGAAGAGAATGTTCTAAGTGATGCATGCAAAACTATATGAAAGTATATTGGAACCACTGAATATTTATATCAGCATACAGTTTAGAAATACAATTTTTTTTTTCTATTATTTCAAAGTTTGACATATCCCAGCAATTTCCCTTAAATCTAGATGCAGTTTGTTTCAAGAATTGGAATAGGATCTGATTGCTCTGTGCCTTTTTGCATAGATATTTTCTGAATGCCAGCCTCACTGTACCCCAGAGTGAGCAATTATTCTGTGCAGTGGGAAAACTTTCCATCCAAATAGTTGGCGATGCTGTTATGGGCAGATAATGATGTCACATCCATCCTGTGGATAAACCAGCTGTTTATTTGTTCCAATACATCTTGTGGCACCTTTTAGGAGAAATATTCTCACACTTGCTGTTGTTCATCCATTCCTCCTCCCTGCAGAGCTGCACTGTGAGGGATATTGTCATTTTTCTTAAGTGTTTGATTTGTCAAAGTCAGTTGAACATATTGTCCATGGGCAGATAGTGTGGTATCGGAATGATATTAAAAATCTGGTTTGGGGGATTCTTTCTGCAGATTTATAGTGGAGAATAAATCTTAAATCCTCAGCTACGAGACCTTTTCTTCACCGCGCTGCCATGTGAACGAACGATACCACATGCCTCCCCACACAGTGTAAGATGAGAGCCTAGGGGTACATGGTAATCTCTCCGTAGGTAGATCACACCTCTCCACTGATCATTCCTTCCTTCCCCCTGCTCCTCTTTCATTAGTCTTAGGCATGATTTCAAAGCTTTCCCTGGGTCTGAGAATTCAGATAACGCGCTCTTCTCCTGCTAGCACACAGGGCTATCTATTAAACATGCAGCCGTCAGAAGCCTCTCTTTCAACCAACGCAGTCAAATTTATGGAAATGTAAATCAATAATGTGGACCAGCAAATAGTACATTTTAAAATGCTTGCTTTGGCTGAAATATCGCACTCATTGCAAGGACGAAGGTACTGAGAATAGCACTTAAATGGAAAGACGGAATTATTATACAAATGTAGGCAAAAATGGCACTTCTACACAAAAGAAGATATTTAGAAAAAAAGAAATGTCATAGAATGACAGCCAATGTGGTCCAATGTTGTTTTGAACCCCACTGTCTCTCATTATATGGACAAAAGCAGTTAAACGTTCTTCAGAATATCTTCGTTTGTGATCCAGAGAAAAAAGTCAGTCAGTTTTAAATTTCAATTTTGAGCGAACTATCCCTTTAAGATGATGTAATGACAAATCATGGCCTTCTTACTGTGCTCATTATTAGTCTGCAGAGCAGATGTCCATCCATCTTAAAATTTGAAAATATCACCACCATGTGTTGAATATTCTGACCAATGAGGGGATAGTTTGCTTAGATGTGACTTTTATTAACAAATTTAGGTTCGGTTTGAAATGTTGCCATGTGAAAGCGAAATTAAACGAGCAAAAAATACAACATTGGTCTCGGTTTCAGAACAAAGCTAACGGATGTTTCAATGTATGGTGAAAACATCCATAAACATGCATGCCATTTTACTATAAAATACTATAAAGAAGGGGGGAGGGGGAAAGATAGCCTATGCCATATAATTAATGGTTTTAATTAATTATAGTTAATCAATTTTGTGTGCTTTTTGAAAGTAAAAAATGTGGGCCACCTCGTTAATTTAATATAAACGCAGCTGTATCTTGTGGTAATCATAATTGCATAATAAAATTTTCTGATACTTTTCCCTCTCAGTGAGATTAATTAACATGTAGCGGCACGCTTGTGGGTAACCAAATAGCACAACTGTGTTAGTCTATGAGGAAATTAATAATTTACATAATATTTCAGTCCAGGGGCTTTGCCTCTGCACAATGCCCAGCAGTGACTGTTGCAGAAGTTTCCTCTACTCTTGCTATTAGACTGCTAAATGGTAATTAAGCCAGCACCCCATTTGCATACACTTTGCGGAAGAACGTGAACGTTTCAAAAAGAAACCGGGTTGCATATATTGGACCACCCGAGGATCATTGTCCAAAATGAAAGCAGGTTGAGGCGGCTGCCCTCTATGCACTCCCTGTTCAACTGCCATTAAATGGCTTTAAATTGACTATTCTTTTTTTATATATATATTTTGTCATTGACTTAAATACAGCTTAGCTGAGGGACCAGTTTATTATAACGCTATGTTACTGCAGTTTGTGTGCAGTTTTAATGCGCTCCTGCTGTTGAAATGACCCTTTTGAGCACTATTGTTCTCAATTTTAATACCAACCCTCAGTTGTCAGCATAAGCCAAGGACACGCTAGGCGACGACAACTGTTGTTTCTGAAGAAAAGTATACCATATAAAGGAGGCATTTCACATGTACCCCTTCAAACATTAGGCTTTGGTCTGGTCTGTCATGAGTTCAATCTGTTTGATAAATGTTGCACCTTCTGATAGCCACGCTAGCTTTAAATAATATAGTGACAAATAGAGTTGGGGAAAGAAAATTACTTGAACCCTTTTCCACTGCTTGTGCACCTGTTTTTTTTTTCCTGCCACATTTTTCTGCATGTCCCAATCCTCCTTAATCTTGCTGATGATCCCCAAGCTCCAGTTCAGTCAATAGGGGGAGACGGTGAGCTCTTGCTTTGGTTTGAAAATGTGCTTGTGGCTTGATGATCATTTCAGAACATCAGACAATGACTGAGCTGCAGCGTGATGCTCTAAATTAAAGGGATTAATGTTTATTTGGCTAATCTGATTAACGAGTTAATCGGATTTAACTGTTTCAGAGTTTGCAAGAAATCCTGTTAGTAAAAAAAAACAAAAAACAGATTCATCAACATTATTTAAAGGCACAGTGTAGCGACACCAAACTGCTACTAGTAGTGCAAAAATTACACTCTTCCCTTGTGAGAGAATATGCTTAGTTCTGCCGGACTTAGCTAATGAATGAGACTATGTGCATACTCATAAAAACCCCACCGACCACAGACATGTCAGCAAGCTCGAAAAGGCAAATTGATTTACTTGCAGAGAGCATTTCTGAATGGCTAAAACACTGTGAGCTGTGCAATTTACAGAGCCTGTCACAGAAACCGGTGCGATTTCTCAGGACATCTTTTCCAGTGATGTCTGTCATAGTTGGAACATTTTATGCTTGGTATTCAAAAAAAGAAAGAAATAAATTAATAGCGAAAATGCACTAAGTCAGCACTTTAGGTTTTGTGTGTGTGTTTTTATTGGAATTATATCCGGTATAGCCTGACAGTATTAGATAAATTTCCAACTGCTGACATATTGAAAAGCTTTTCTGGGCCAAAGAAAATCAGCAATCAATATAGGGCTAAAAACACTGTTATATAGTGCTCAGTGACAAAGAACATTTTACTTATCAGCTCGCATTCGATCAGGGCCAGCTAACAGGGGGATTGATTGCTCTGGAGGAAATGGAAGAAATGAATAAATCAGGAGTGATTTACAAACGCACAGATAAGAGCCAGGTATTTTTTAACTCCTATCAGGAATGGTCAAGTGTATGTATTTGTCAAGGAGAAGCAGCTAAAAGAGGACAGGTAGTGAGAAGACGGCAGGTAGTCAACAGCCAGTTATGTTCATCTATGTACTGAGGGACAAATAAGACAGATGTTTATTTGTTAATTACGTTGTTGATAATGCTGAATTTGAATGCTAAAACTTCATATATTATTATGCGACTATACACTAGTTTTGATAATTTAACATTTCATGTGATTATTAAAAAATGCATTATTGAAAATGACTGCAGGCAAAAGTCAGTGTCGATTATCTCTGTTGCACTGGAGGGTCATCGGGTGGAGCAGCAAAACATCTCTGTTATCTTGCCAAGATAGGCAGCCAATTAAAGAACTCAACCATAAGTTCTAAATAAAACATGATTATATGCTAATGAAATTAAATTCATGTCAAAAACAGTGCAAACCAAATTAAAACAGTATTAAAAAAGAAAAAAAAAGATTAATGCTCAAATAAAAATGAATTTAGCACCTCAATTTGAGTTGTGCCATTATTCAGTGGATTCAATTAACCTTTTCTCCCCTTTGTGATATATTTGTGATTAGTTAATTTGAATATAATGCAATTCATTTGATTAAAATATATGATTTCTTCAGGTACATTTACTCCTTTAAGTTTTCTGCATACAGACCAAACCATTGTCAAAACATTTCCCATTCACGCGGATCTGCGAAAACTACCAAAAATGGTGTGTTCTGCTGCCAGGCCATTAGATGGCGATTAAACAACGCATTCTCATCCTAGGGTATCATATAGTGACGCTTTTGAAATTTTGTCTAAATCCAACGCACATGGCACCCTTTCACGTCAATATAACATGCAGAGAGCTTTGTTCGGTTATGGGTAGGTTTAGTTCTGGGGTAGGGTTGGGGTTAGACCACTAGGAGGCGCCTTCTGTCTCATATTGACGCTAAAGGGTGCCATGTGCGTTGGATGTAGACGAAATGTCAAAAGCGTCCGTATATGACGCTTTGGGATGAGAACGGGCTGGATTAAACACTATAGACTGAACATGCAATTCACATGTGCATGACGTCATCGTTTTCAGCAATTCGCGTTTTTGTTGTTTATACGGAGACCGTTTTCAAAAGTTTGCATTTTCAGTCACCCAAAACGCTGTTGTCCAGGAAAATGAACGGCCAAAGCGCATAAAAAGTATTATTTTTTTTAGTTGAAAGCGGTGTTGTGTTAATAGCCCCTTTTGATGGCCAAACTGGTTGGTAGATGTTATTTTTAAAATGTTTGTCTGTACTAGTGCCGCACGATTGATCATATCGCAATCGCGATGTCAAGCCGTTGCGATTATATGACGCAAAATACTGCGATTTTAGAAATAAGCAAATCAGGGCTGTTAACGCAATTAACGCAACATCTCTTATTTTTTGTCATCCTTTGGCTAGTGTTATGATCCCGCTCTAATTCGTGCGAATGCTTTTAAACCATTCATGTGTGACAAGTCTAAAGAGAGCGTGCTGTGAATGTCCTGCCAGAATACAGTTCTCTTTCGTGCTTTAACGAACAATAACACACATGATTAAGCCAAGATGTCGCTTTGTTGAGTGTCTTCATAACATAAGAGCAGTCTTATGATGGACGCAAAGAGTTCTGTTAACAGTGGCTGCTCTTAAAGGGCCAGCAGCCAATAAAGCTTTCTGTCAGTAAAGTTTTTATTCATTTTTATCCAGACATCAATGGCTTATTGATCATTATAGATATCAATCATTTAGCTGTTGCTATCACTAATCTGTGTGTGCATTTTGCTTAAGAACCATGCAAGTTGACTCATGAAACCATTTGTTTATTATATCGCAATCGCAATATTGACCTCAATAATCGCAGTATGACATTTTCCCCAAACCGTGCAACCCTAGTCTGTACAGACACTCATGTTATTGCTCTTAAACAGCTAAGACTAGTCCATGCAGATGGTGCACTGAAACTGTGATTAAAAGTTCACACTTTGATTTGATCTGAGGCATACATACTGTATAAGTTCAAGAAAATAATGTTTTCCCATTTTTAAATTGCTTGTTTGTTTATCTTGTTGTAAATAAACTGGTAAACAGAGTGCTATCACGTCTTGTAGGGACTGTCGTCTGCCAAATCTGGCAAAATAAATAAGCTGTAATTTTATCTCTTTAGTCTAGCACAGTAATTTTAGGTTTCCAGCGTGGGTGAGGTCACATTTATTTCAGCCAATCAGGTTTGCTGCGGATCTTATGCCTGTTAATTGACGTGTGATTAAGGAGTAAAACAATTATTTGCTCCAGTGAAGATTCCATCTGTCTTCAATTAGTTAGAATTGTATCATTAACTTAATATGTTATCTGCTCACAAATTTCCTCAGCTAAATGTTGGGAATGGAAATGTGCCGACTCGTGGTCACATTTTATTTGTAGCTCTGTAAACGCACACCCTCGGAGATACTGATGTGAACCTACATGTAATATATTAATCTTTCTGATACAATGTCATATTCAATTATTGCTAGTATTCCGACATTTCAGCTGGAGTCTGGAAGAGACGTGGTCAATGAATGCTGTCACAAGCAATCATTGACAATGTGTCAAATCTATATTGCTAAAGGACACAGGGTACAGCACTCATGCAAATGCATGCTTGTCATGTTAGAGAGAGAGAGAGAAACAGATAGCTTAGATAAATATTAGTCTTATTTTGCTCTCCAAAATTGCTTGTATTCATTAATTCAGTCCAAGATGGCATAAAACAAATGGTTTTATGGCTTTGTAGGCAGTACTAGTAATTACATCAGTGGAACTGATTAAGTTCATCCAATAATTAAACAAATTTCATTGATTTCCCACAGAGACACAGTCCAGTTCACAAACACATCCACCATCCGCTCCTGCTTCCTGTTCTCCCTCAAGCAATAGGCCAATCAGATGACTGCGGTTTGAGAAGTGCAATAAAGTCAGACACATTGACATTCTGTGCGACAAACTTTCCTGTCCCTTTGTCAATAGATAAAGATTGAAAAGAGGTGGGTTGTTGAAAATAGATATATATCACACATATCTCTTCTTTTGTAGTAGGAATCAGCAGATCTGTTATGTGGATATTTGCTTTGACCCACTGTAGTTGTATGGCTGGCTCATGTAGGTCTTTCACTCGCTAGTTCTCCCCATCTGTGAAGGCAGATGGATGAACACTCCCACATAAAGTTTTCTTTGCCAATTGCCATCCTTCCTGCTTTGTAGTTAAAAGAGCGAATTGAAGCATTTTTGGATCCTTCGAATCTTCACTAAGCGGTCCAGCTATCATTCCATTGCCTCTTTCATGGACTTTTCTGGCTAACCAACAGTCTTGATTTGTCAGCTGAATGAGCATGTGAATAAAATCAGCGTGTCTTATTTGAATGTGCAAGTGCATTGGGATTGTCTAAGAGACTAGATCTTTAAACAAAAGCCAACTCAATTGCTGACAAATGTAATATTTAAATAGATTCTGCCTGCCGAACAGAGTCGGGGGAGACTCGGAGATTTGCATTCAAATATGCTGCAGCAGTGCCATGTTGTCAATTGATGTAAATTCTTTTGGTCAACATTGTGTTCATCATAGAAAGAGCTGTTTGTAGTTAGGGCTGGTCCGAATACCATTTTTTTGAGCTTTAAAGCTTCGTTAGTAATGAACATCGAATATTCGAAGCTTCGGAATCTCTATATGTCTCTGTCCATTTGCATTTTGATTATTTCGAAAACCGTTCATCCATACTACTTCACAAGGGAGTGCAGTGTTGTATTTGGTGCAATATAGACCATTTTGCAAGATGTAAACAACACTGGTCCAGAAGCACTTCCTGTTTCAGTTTGTAAATGGTTTCTTAATTTCAAATGTAAGGAAAATATCTTAAAGATGTTTGTTTAACTTTTAGATTCAGTTGTATATGTTCTGTTGGTTGTACTTTATCCCAACGTTTATATAGTGTTAAAAAACTGAAACAGGAAGTGCTTCTGGACCAGTGTTGTTTACATCTCGCGAAATGGTCTATAGACAGGCGCGACGCGACAAGTTCAGAATTCATAAACTTTTAATAAACTACAAAACAGCGTGAGCGGGAAGCGGCAAAGCTTATATGCTCCGAGAACGGACACTGCACCAGTGATATAAAACACACACAGGTCTGTTAACTTAAGCGATATTTTTAATAAGGTAGTCTAATATTTTTCTCTCTAACAAATTGCTGACAAAGTCGGGTAGATTTTAAATAAAGAAGCGGCTCGCCTCACACTGGCAGGGCTTATACGCTCCAAGAATGGACACTGCACTAGTGATATAAAATACACACACAGGTCTTTTAACTTAAGCAAGGTATAGTTTTGTATTTTTCTTACCGATTAGGGTATATTTAAATAAATAAATGAAATTTAAATAATAAATAAAAACTCATTGCAAGTGGGAGGGGAAGTTGATGTAATTGATGTAACATTTCATAAAGAGTATTATAGCAACATAACAAAAAGTTGGGGTGTAATGGTTCTTGGTAAAAAATCGAAGCGTACCGTTCTCCACCCAAGGTTCAGGACGCACTTGAACCACGGTTGATCTCAAATCTGATGACGCATCTAGAAAATATGGTTTGTTACATTACTATTGTAACTATTGCAACTTTAATAAGGATTAATCTTTAATTTATAGTTAAATATGCAATGTTATTTTACATTTGATTAATTAATTATATTTCTGTACATGAAAACTAAGGCCCTGTTTACGCGAGAGCGCTCGTGTGTGAAAACGTAAAAATATTTGATTGGATGTGCCTTTCGTTTACACGGCGACTGCGTTTTGGGGGCTTAAAAACGCACAAAAGTGACACCACCCTCCAGAGTGGAAATCTTAAAAATGCTCCACCGTCGCGTTTCCGTGTAAAGGGTAAAAAACGCAAAAGTATGCTTGGCAGTGAAGGTTGTACGCAGGCGCACGGACTTGGTGTTGTTGTGTGGCAGTGCTCCACGTTGCCACCAAGCCGCCTGGAGTGCATACTACATTGAATTTCAGGCACTTTAGCGTCAATGTATGCATGCGGAATCTAAACGCAGAATAAAAAGTGATAACGCAATGCCACTTTTGCGTTTTCTCTTCAGAATCGTTTCCATGTAAACATAGCTTTAGACCTACATGAAAAACCTAAAAAGCACTGTTTATTTTATTTGTATCTTTGCTCTTATGTATTTATTTGTGCTGTTGCTTGTAGTTAGTTTATTTGTTTTTATTTTCTTTATTTTTATTTGACAGTAGACCTTTTTTTCATGAGTATAGCGCTTACCGAAACTGTGAACCTAAAACTGTGATGCAAACCTAACCGGGAGCTATTTGGACCGTTGCACCCCTCGCAAAAAGTCATTAGAACTACATTTATTGTGCTATTTTACTTGGTCACCATTTGCTTACATTTATATGGAAAAGAGCAAATACTCTGCTTAACATCTCATTTTGTGTTCCACAGAAAATCATTCTGTTTTGGACATGAACAGAATTTTTGTTAGAACTATCCCCCAAGCTGGATTCGGGGGAAAAAAATATAACACTAATTTAATATAAAATGTAGTACTACAGTATGCAGAGTTTCTAGTAACATAAAAACAGATAATCTGTTTAAGAATTCAACCAGCGAACAGTGGGTTATTAATTCAGTCCAGTACTTCCAATATCTAAAAGTGTAATGTGATTTCTTTCTTCTTTTTTTTCTTTTTTCTTTTTTTTTGCACATCACGACTATCATCCTACTATTCACAGCTATTTTCTGTCAGTTTTGTTCCTCATAAACAAGCAAGACACGTCTCATTCTCCCCAATCCCGACATGAAGCTGAAATGGCCTGTGCATGTTTTTAAGTGGTGTTAATGTGTGCTGGCCTATGGAACACACATCCTTGGAGAAAACATCTCCAGTCTGATTGGCGTTTATAAAATCTAGCCACGGTCTGTGCGGTCTGACTTCATATTTCACATTACATTAACTCACCGACGCAGCCCAGTACAACGAGGCCTTTTTGGACAGGCAGTGTGTGCATGCGTTACAGTGGAAGAGCTGTTATGAGTGAACGGGCAAGACAATTGGCAACAGGTCTTTGTTCTAATCAGACTGTCTTGAATGGGCCTTTTCCTTTTCATTTCAATGAATAGTTCATTCAGTGAACAGTGTTGTCATTATTTGCTCACCCTATACTGTATGTTGTTCCAAAAACTAAAGAATATCCACTTTTTTCATCTACCCTAGCTCTCTTTGGGACTTCTATGATCATTGTTAAGCGAATTATCTGATTTTTCTGTCAGAAATGTCATGAATGAATCATTCTTTTGAGCCAGAACTTTTGAATGAATCAGTTGATCTGATTCAACGCAAAACTGGCCTGAAAGGTTCAGCAGTCATTAACATTAAACAAATGAAATAAAACGTTTAAAATTGCTCCTTTTGTGTTAAAAAGAAGAAACTAATTTGGGTACATGGTTGAGGTCTCCAGCTTCACTGTAATAAGTCATTATCAAGTCTTTCCGACCCAGTCTGTGCTGAATGTTTCTAAAGAATGACTTGTTGGTTGCAGGGGAATCAGTGTACCAGATGCAGCCTACAAAAGCTTCCCTCGGTACAGGTGCAATATCAAAGACATTTTGTGAGAGGCATCACAATATCCTTCACAAAGCATCCAAGCCTTTGACATCTTGTGTTGTGAGGTGAAGCTATCGTCATAGGACCTCGGTTTGCTTCGGTGTCATATTTGTTTTGCGCTACTGATTTATATACTGAAATCCTAAGGACAGAAACAAAATGACATTTCCATGCGTTACGCTCGATATTCACTTGACCTCAATGTGTATTGACTTTGTGCACTGTAGCGAGACAGAACTGACCAAACAAAATGCACACAGAAAAAAATGCTTTGACCTTTTATCTTTCCGTGTCCAGATCAGGGACAAAACGATTGAACTCTATATGTAAAAATTCTCTATACAAATGCATGAATGATGTATTTTAAAGTGTTTATACTGTATTTAAAATTAAGAACACTAGCAAACATGGTTAAGCTAGTCCCAGACTAAAATGCAAGTTTGAGCTGTTTTAACTCAAAGTAACTTGCACTGACATTAAAATGTCATTGCAATTGGGTTGTGTTTTTACTAAGGCATTTCTGTCAGGACCACTATCGTCAAATATGATTGACAATTAGCATACAGTTTGGATTGGCGGTATGGTTATGTTCTGGACGAGAACTGCAAGCTTGACTACGCTTGATGTTTATAAAAGCTACATAAATGACCTAATTGAATTAAGTTCTAATCCCGGCTTAATTCAAGCCCTGACTGTGAAACCAGGCCTAGGTTTCCTTTAAAAAAAGCACCAGTTTGGGTTAAAGAAGTCATCTTTATACTGTTCTCACTGTCCAATCATCAGAGCAGTCAGTATAGGCAGAGCTTCTTTGTATTCTGTGAACGTTCAGCTTTGCCTCTGAGTTGAAATAAGAAGTTATTCATGTGTTCTATTTGTTTATTCATCTATTCATTATCAATTCAACAATATCCTTTTTTTGCTGCATCAAATCCAGTTTTGTTCTCACACTCTTTGTTCATCAATATGCTAGGAGACTAACTGAATATTAAAAAAAAAAAAGGATTACTAGTAGGATTCAATTTTAAGCATGTTTGGAAAGAAATCAAGTATATTATTGGTGGATCCTGATCCCATTTTTGGAAAATGTTTCCCTCTCCAATTTACTCTAAGATTGCAGATTTTTAAGACATTTAAGTTTGTCACCTAGTAGATGTTTGCTTTTCACATTCTGATCACTAAGTAAAGTGGTCTAAATGTATTTTTGAACCAAAACAATGAGCTTATGCTATGTTTACTCCATAACTATTGTAATGTGATACTTGTAGCGTGACTTGAATTTATGCATTTCAATGGCAACACTATTACATGATAGCCAAAATTAATCTGCATCAGTCAGGTGGTACAGGTCAGTGCAAGTTGTTTGTTCTTTCTTATGTGCATTGAGACATGAGGTAGTTTAAGGCAATCTCTCATGATGCTTTTGTTTTGCTCCCTGCTGTATGCATTAATATGTTTTGATGGAGCTGTGGCTTTGGAGGCGCTCTGAAGGGGAGGTTGTGATCTTATGCGTTCAATGCTAGCTCGCTATTGTTAGCCTCTCCGAAAATTACCTACCCTACCTTTAAATTATTTGAGTTTGTCATCTATTGTAGTAGATGTTATTTTTTATTTGAAAATGTATCCCCTTTTTCTCTCCATTGTACTGGCACTACTGTACAAGGGGTGGTGATGGTGCAGTGGATAAGACACATGCCTTTGGTGTGAGAGACCCGGGTTCAAATCCACTGCGAGACACCAATGTGTCCCTGAGCAAGACACTTACTGTACGTTCACACCGCCGCTGACTTGAGCGTCAAAGAAGCTCTGACCACCCTGTCAAGGACGCTTGTCATGAAGTACGGGGAAGCTTGTTGGATGCTTTGGACGCCCAGACGTTGCAGGGAGAATAAGTGTCACAACATGAAATGTAATAAACAGAAAAAAAAACAACATTTAGTTGTAGTTGTTTTTAGTCACATTTAGTTGAGAAAAAAAATAGTTAGCTATTATTATTATTGCGGTCAAATCGGCATCACCGTGAGCAACTTCCAGCTTTAAGCATTCCAGCTTTAAAACAATCATTCGTAAATATTTCAAGTAAAAGTTGCGCTCATGCGGTCCCTATAAGCAAACAACGTCATGTCATAAATGATACGAAACCAGTAGGAAACACAGCAACGGCGATGATTAACTTCTCTTCCATTTTCTCGGAGCTAATGTTTTGGTAGGAACGAAAGTTTACGTTCATGTTTCTACGGATTCAGCCAGCGTGAAGGACGTCGATATTCTGGTTGCTGGTGTTTTGCTGCCGCTTGCCGCTGGACCGCGTCACAGCTCATTACCATAAAGTTGAGCTTCTTTCAACTTTCTGATTGACGCTCAAAACGCCCAAAACGCGACGCCAATGGATTTGACGCTCCTTGCAGCTGAGAAAAGCCAGCTTCCATTGAAAATTAATGACTTCCGGCCGCTTTGGAAGCTCAAGTTTGCGGTGGTGTGAATGTACAGTTTGCTCCAGAGGTGTGCGACCTCTGACATATAGCAAGTCGTTTTGGATAAAAGCGTCAGCAAAATGAATGTAATGGCAAGACTGTTCATATTTAAGACATTTAATTCATGTAGTTATTTTCTCTTTCCATTATTTCCATGTGAAATTTGCATGCTCATTGATTGGATTGGTGTACTTATTACAGTATAAATGGTCATTGTACTACATCTCAAACTATTTTGCATGATGCCTCTGGGTATGTGCCCAGATAGCCATATTATTAATCCAGCCTCGGTACAGGAAGCCTGCGAACGTTTTGTTCCTGCTCTATTGATTTTAATTAATTGATTATCTGGAGCAGATTTTTGTAGTAGTCCTCTGTTCGTCAGTTAAACTGGTTTAGAAACAGATTTTACCCCACAGTTTACAACCTCCAGCTTGTTGCTGGTCACTGAATCACATTTTTAGACCCACAAAAAGTTGAAATCACCATAGTGAAGATGAGAAGACATCTGTCTTTTGAGATAAGGCACAAACCATTTCAGAGCAGAATAGCTGCCGTTCAGTGCACAGACACACTGCGGTTTAAAATGCAAGAAGCCTTTGAAGTTTGATAATTCAAATTAAAGCTAGCAGAGTTATATGAGAGAAAGTGAACTGAAAACTCTAAAACAAAAACTATTGAAGGGAAGCATTACCCAATCTCTGAAAAAAAGGTGTTTAATTTGTTTTTGTTTGTGTTTTCTTCGAATTAGTAGTAAAAATACAACACTTCCAAGTCCAGAGTTGACCTATTCTTCCAAAACAGCTCCTGCAGGACTGTTGCCCATGCAGACTTTTGTGCCGACCTGTACGCTATCCAGCCTGCAGAGCCAAGAAGCCCTGAAAAAGGATTAGATAAATGTTTTCTGGGAATATTTTAAGGAAATGCGTGAGTCGTGCAGGGGCTGTCATGCTTGAAATTGAGTGAAATCACATATTCAGGCTGACATGTTGGATCACATACACACTTATTGTCAGCCTTTAGTGATCGCCCTCCTTCCTATGTCCTCTAGCCATTTTTATATCACTAGAATGAAGAAGCAACTCATGGGCTAGAATCACGAAGAGCCGACTATCACAAAGCACTTCAAAGGTCACTGCTTTTCAAATCTGACCATAATTTACAGTGCACACCTTTATGGTTGGTAGACCTTCAGACTAAAGAATCAATTATGTTCCACAAGAAACGGTGAAGTGGGGGATAAAAAAAAATTGGTCACATTTATATCATTAAAATCCTTTTGAAGGGGCAAAATGACATCTCAGTGGACTTCACAAGGGTTGATGTTTTTGAGAGAAAATTACATTTTTATCCTGAACATCATTGCAGTTTAGACCCCAGCCTCGACATATGCCCAAACTTTCAATACAATTTGCATCTTATCCTATTCTTGTCAGTTATATTTATGGCAACACTTTACAGAAAGGTCCAGCTTGTTAGCGTTATTTACTACAAAAAGTATAATTTACTGCATTAGGCGTCATCATTTTTTACAGCATTTATTAATGCAATTTTATTTAATTTATTTTATAGGGAATAAAATAATAAAATAACTATACACACCTGAGTTAAAACATATTATTATTATAATTTTCCTAGTAAAATAAATATATTTACTGTAAAAAGTCGAATTAATTTTCTTTATTAATTGGAATTTAATTGCTTTTAATTGAAAATGTTTTTCTTTAATAATAATTATTATTATCATTACTATCCCATTAAAATAAATATGTTAACACTATGTAATAAGGTTGGATTTTCAAGTAAATTAAATATTAAATTATTTCTACTACTATTTGTTGATGTTGTTGTTTGCTGAGTATACCAACCCGACACAACAACATTGCACATCTAATGTCATTTGGTACAGGGCTACATATTTCATCTGCAAAATCCAGTAGGAATTCAATAGGAATCCAGTAGGATTTCAACAGGAATCCATGCGTTCATGATTTTTGCGCAAGGGCGAAAGATTTCCCCATGCAGATTCGAAAAAAGGATTGAAGTTGGTAATTCGGTTTTGCCGCACCGACCAACAGAAAGCTGCTTTTGTGTTATAGCTGTGTACGTCGCTACAGTTTTGGCAATAGATAATTTACCTTTTTTTTGTTGGCGAAAGTTTGCTTATGTGACCGGACATTATCTGTTTGTCCAACAAAAGGTAGACAGCGAGGGAAACGTATTTGAGTTAATCATTTCTGCCTTTTAGATTGGCATTAATGGCACACTTCAGCTTTAAAGGCAGATATAAAAGGAAAAACAGCTCAAGAGAAATGCATTGGATTACAGCGAACTACATGAATACCACTTCCTGTAATTTAAATAAATGCTACCTGTCCTTTCATGTGTCGCAGCTGCTCGTCTAAAGACTTCTTCACTGTATTGCTCAAAAGTATCCAGACTGCTCAAATAAAGAATAAAAATGCTCTGTGAAGAAGTTACAGCCTCAGAAGAGACTTCATCATAGACATTCCTTATTAGAAACCTTTCTAAAGTTGCATTTTTGTGTGTCGTGATCCAGTTTAAACAAGCCTGTGCAGCCACAGTTCTCCAATTTCCATTTACCTAATTTTTTTCGGAACACTGATTCAAAATAATCTAAGCTCGCCACGGTATTAAACAACAATAATAACAATTAGTCCTTGTTCATTGTGCCATATCTGTCAGTTGCAGTGCACTGCTGGTGCCAGGAGACAAATTGGAGCCGAAATTATCCAGCAATACCCTTATAGTTATGTTCTACAGAGGCAGACCTCAATATATGAGGTAATGCAGGAAGGATCAATAAACACCTCTGGGCTTTTCAACTGTTCTGTTCTGAACAAGCATGACAGTTATCAAGTGAAATGTCAGAATCCTTGCTCTTTTAATCACATTTTGGCCCGCCAGTGCATTGAGGTTTTCAGCAGAGGTGAACATATCAAAACCAAAAATGCATATATTATTCATTCAAGTGTTGCGTTGGTTTGTGCATGTTCATTATAATCCCAGGAAAGGGTTTGTGGGACACAGAGAGCCACTCATGAAAACAGCATCATACATTATTCTTCAAAGAAAGAAAAGAAGGGCGTTCTCTGTAGACCATATCTTTTCTGCCGCTGTGTTATTCATGTTGACAAGCAATGTTTAATGGCGGTTTGCTACTAGTTTGCACTAAATAGGCTACTTAGGAAGTGGCACCTTTGCTTTCACAGATATTTAGATTCTAACCATTTTAAACTATTTCAAATCACAAGAATTTATGTGAAATATGTGAAACTGACAATAATGATTTTCATCAGGAGTGGGTGGGTGTGTGCGGGTTTCTTGGTAAACCCTACTTTATGGGGACATTTTTGGTCCCCATGAGGAAACGGCTTATAAATCATAACGTGATGTTTCTTTTTAGAAAATTTTAAAATGCAGAAACTTTTATCATACGTATCATGTTTAATCATAATGTCTATGGATTCTGAAAAAAAAAATATATATATTTTTTTTCCCACAGATTTTCTCAAAATATTAAACGGTTTCAATATTGATGATAAACGGAAATGTCTCTTGACCACCAGATCAGCATATTATAATGATTTCTGAAGAATCATGATTTTAGAAAGAAAGAGTTGATGCTGAAAACTTGGCTTTTAAACATGTGGAAATTTGTGGATATTTTTATAATAGTTCTTCATACTTTAAGTTGTAATGTCTGGGTCTGGAACAAGGGTCATAAGACAATAAAACTGCATAAATTTGAAAAGTAAAAATAAATGACAGATTAAGTAACCTTCATTCACCTACTGCAAATGAAAAGAGAAACTCTGTTAAGTAAAATAACAATGTGCAAATATGTAGGAAAGCAGCCTACTCATTGGTAAAATAGTTGAGTGGGTTTAAATTTAAGCTTTAATATAAAATGTGATTTCTTTACGTAGTTTCTTTGAATGTGTGCAAAAAGTAACAAGAGAATGGCGTTAGGCATTAAAACGAAATAAAACTGGTTTGCATAAATTTTGATTTCAATTAGGCTGGGAAGTGAGGGAGAATATTGGGGTGAGGTGAGGAGCTTTATTTTTAGACAAAGCTAGCCGGTAGTGTCAGGACCTGCATAAGTAGTTCTCATTTCTTCTGTCTCAGATGTCTCAGAACTTCACGACCCCCACAGCCCCCAGTACTGTCAATGTGGTTGCCAAGGAAACGGATGTCATGCTTTAGTTGAAGGGTGTTGGAAATAGACAGGGGTTCTCAGGTCTCCTGCACCCTGTCCTGTGTTTCCCATTAGGTGTGGTCCGCCCCTTTAACACCGCTGGCATCGCAGTACAGATAAGGACATGGATAATGAGTTTGTGTGCTGTTGTGCACAACAAAAACTCCCTGAGGAGCCACTTTATGAATTCAGCGGTCGCAGAACCGGACTATGAATCAGTCTACTGAGAAGCCAGATCATGTAACCACTCAATAAACTGCCAAATGTCCAGCTGGCGAGATCCCAGGGCTCCTGGGCAACTTCGATAATTTAGTGCCCAATCCGACTCCCTGCTGACTAAGAAACAGTGTTTAGACTCTGTGTACCCACTGGCAAAATCGGCCCACCTGCTCACATGAGCCCAGGCATTTAGAGCAGGGCAAATGTTCACCAGGGCAACTAAAAGTTCCCGTTTTCAGTTGAATGGTTTCGGCTGTCGCTCTGTCTTGATGGAATCAGCCAACCTGTACATGGAGAAAGGAACTGTGTTTAGTCCTGCTCATTTGGCTTGACAATGAGAGTGATAAAGGCCATCAATACATAAGCATGGGTGTGGACGGCCATGTTGTGATGCTTCCTTTAATACTGCTGTGCTGGTTTATTATTGCTGGATAGCTGATGTGATTCTGTGAAAAGAAAATTAGTTTAATTTAATTGTAAATTATAGGAGTCATCTGTCTGCTTGGCTTATTGTCTTAATTGACTTCAACCTACATTTGTTCACTGGATTCTTTCAACTGTCATTTGATGAAATTAAGCGATACATCTACTCACTCAAATTCCCACAAAGACTGTCTTTTCTTTTCTGCTCACTTTATATTCTCTTTTTTTTTCTTTTGTTCTCATTTTTCCTTCTCCATTTTCTTTTATTTTGTCTTATTATTTTATTCTATTTTTTGCTTCTTTTTTGTCCTTCCTGTTATTTTCCTCTTTGCTGAAATTTTAAACCAGTCTAAGCTGGTTTTCTGGTCTTAGCTGGTCTCCAAGCTGGTCTGTTTGCTGGTTTTAGAGGGGTTTTGGGTACTTTTGAACTGAACTGAACAAAATCAGCTCTAAAGAACAGCAAATCTATTTAAGAAAATGTTTTAAGCGGGATTTTGTTTAGCTGGGGTTTCCTATCCAGTCCACTGTCCTTTTATATTATCTGCCCTTTCCTTTTTCCTCTCCTCTCCTCTCCTCTCGATAGTCATAAGGTTGCAGTAATTCTGTACCAAGAGGACTCTGCAGAACAAGAGGCAACATTGTTTACGCCCCACTTTTCATGCTGGGTTCTGTAATCAGCCTTTTATTTCTCAAGATCTCAGCGTTACTAATTATTCAAAACTCTTTTGGTATCAACAGGCATAGGACAATTGCTTCTCCAGTCACATGTTTTAAGCAAACACTCTTGTCACGCTTCAAATACAGAGCAGTCAGTAGCCATTTAAGGGGTAATAAAACACTAGATCCCTGAGGAAAAGTGTTTGGCACTATTGGCAGTGGAAGCTGAATCTCAATACCTCTCTCTCCACCACATCCCCTTTCTCGCTGACATCCTGCACTTGCCAAGCAGCTGAAACTTTTGCACCGTCATGGAGATGTCAACAGTGTTACAGGCCAAACAGTGCTGCCACCTCAGCGACAACCATCAAATCCTTCTGAACTCCTTCCAAATCCCTCTATCTTCTTAAGCACCCCCACATGGCTGGCAGATATTCGGCTTGACATGCGGGTCTTGGCCAAAGAGTCCTCATCTCCTCTCGCTAAGCTTGGAGAGCTCTGAAGAGCACGTTTGGGGCCTTCTGTACCTGCGTTTGAACCTGCCATCATGCTGAGATGCAAACGTCTCCTCTGAGACACCTTTGCGCATTTTTTTTCTGGCTTTGCCCTTCTGACTCACAGGTGCTGGGTGTCACTTTCATCTCAGTCTTTCCTACCTTTTATTAACTCATAACTGGGTTGCTGTGTGCCTCACTGCTGTTCCAACACATTGATAAAAAGCCTATTTACGTTGTGACATCAAGCTAGGCTCTTGTCACTGTGTAGTCGAAGCAAAGGTGTATTGTAACGGCAACACACCAATATGTGTTATCAAGCTTATTTCAGAGCAAATATTATCAAGTTACAGTATCCACTAGGGATACAATGATACTACTTTTTCCAAAACATGGCCGATACCTTCACTCTAAAAAATGCTGGGTTGTTTTCACCCAATTTTGGGTAAAATATGGACAAATCCAGCCATTGAGTTACATTTTTTTTACTCACGTTTTTAATCCAACATTTGGGTTTGTCCTTATTTTACCCAAAATTGGGTTAAAAAAACCCCCAGCATTTTTAGAGTGTATAGCTGTATTTTCACTTATTCGTATTCTTTTTGGTTACCCAATGCATTTAAAAATTACATTGATTTAATTTGTTTAGCAAATGTATATTTTCATGCTTAATTACAGTAGATGATAGAGGAACAGGATGAACTGTAAAAGTAACAGACTGTTGTACAATACATTTTAACAGGCTAGTTTATAAGGATGCTCTGAAATAAAAATTATGGGCCGAAACTGACTCTCTTTATGAGCCTTTTTCTCTTTATTTTTTTTGGCGGCTGAAATTTCGGTGCATAGGTTTTGGGTTCCATTCTGTGTTGATTAATTTACCACAGATTGCAAATTTGTAATAATTCCCAATAGCTCCTGATCACCATTTTATAATTTGTCTATTATTAGTTATTGTAATCATCAGAAACGCATTCAGCGTGAAGCCCAACAGGAGGCTGTGTGCTATTGCTTCGCTTACATGTCGCTTGTATGTGTGGCATGAAACAGGGCTCCGACTGGCCTCAGCTCCAATCCTCTGTGGCTCGGATCTGTGGGGGTTGGTGGTGCGTTTGTGTTCAAGGAACTGTGTTGAATGATTAATTGTATAGAGAGCTGTGAAAATCACTTTGTTAATTGTGTGGGAGGTTGAAGGAATAGCACACAAGGATTTTCTCCTTCAAAAACAGCTTCTACCCGCTTTACTGTTTTAGAGCTGTCCATATAAATCTATGTTTGGTAAGCGTACTCAGTGAAACTCATGAAAAACAATTATGAATAAGCTACTTGTAATTCCAGCATATTTGCTGGAAAAAGAATAACTCAACATGTGGACATAAAGCATATTTATCAAGACAGAGAGCATATGAAGAACACTGGCAATTTGTATAGGTACACAATTCATCAAAGGCAATTGTTGCAAAGCAATACTCATAAATTCCTGCACTCTCTTATGTATGCATAGAAATTCTCTCTAGGTAGAGTTATGGCTGAGAAAAGATGCCTTAGTGTGTACTGTGTACCTCTTCAATTCACAGTACTTCAGTCTTTGACATGAAACAAATAGGTGTCCTTACATAGCCATTTATAGCCTGTCCTGAATAGAGCTCCTCAGAAAAAAAAAGCCATTGTTGCTGTGTGTAAGTGCAGTTTGGATGAAGGGGGAAGCTCATTTACTGTGCTGGCCTGATGAATGATATTACTTACCGAGTGTACAGTTCGAATATCACCTTGTATGCGAGAGTGCATGATTGTAAAAGCAGATATGTGAATATAAGCTTTAAAGCAAATGAGCCAGCGAGCCAAAAAGAAACCGGTTTCCAGACTCTGATGAAAATCCTTGCAAAAGGAAAATCTTTGAGTGTATCCACATACGGATTCATCAAAGGGGCTGTTGACACCTGGCCACTTCATGCGTTTTCTGTGATCGGATAGCTGTCCGATCATGAAAAGACCTCTGAAATGCATTCGAGAATGCATTGTTTTGAATCTGATCGCTCAAACGACTTCAGGAGGTGGTCTGATCCGCATCCCAGGTGAAACTGGACAAGTGTAAATGCATCTGGCTGTTGAAACCACATATGTAAATTTTACTTGTCCCAAAAATACTAAAAAAAAAAACATGAGAGCGTGTTACAGGCTATATGTAATGTCACTGTGCGTTCACACTGAACGCGAATAGCGCGTCAAATTCCCATCTACTATCGAAACCCGTTGTTGGCCATCATTTTTATGTTGATCGAGCATGCATCGAGAGAGTCACCGCTCTGTATTTGCTCTGGAGAGCAGAACAGCGGCGTGAGGATCATCGTCGCCGTATTTATGACTTGCAGATTTATAACTTTTACCACTGAAGACATTATAACTGTAACAAAAGATGTGTGCTGCTGATGCTCCTTTGGTTATGAACAGCTCATGCAAGCGTGCGTGTGGTCCATGAGCATGCACACCTCTGGTTGCAGTTCCGCTTGTCGCCAGAGGGGGCGTACTTCCGCGAAAACTCATATACTTGCGCAATGCACCTTTAATGACGGTTAGAAGCTAAAGAAAGAAGCTTGAGCCTTAATGGAGTAAATAACTTCTGAAATCTGGTCTTTGAGTGATAATAGTATTTAGAAGATAAAAAAAGTTTTTGGCCCCAAAATGTTTAATTTTAATGAGCTATTTAGCTGAATATGATTTTTTTTTTTAGTCTAGAGCCCTGAGAAATGCTGACATTTCACTTCACACACAGTTCAAGAACCTTGTGTTCATTAACGAAGTAATGAACACAAAGTTATGATGGTGTTTTAGAATTCACTCCATAAACCCCATAAAGCCAATCTTTGCCAAAGAGAAATACCTCCTTTTCACAACCGGGAGGAAATATCACAGCCATATTTCACATTTTATTAACATAATTTTGAAGTTGCCCAGGGCTAGATTTGTATTTATACCATGTGAGCGCCCTGGTTGAATCTCAGCTGAATTAAATTCAGTGCCTCAAAGTAACTGTGACATTTTGGCTGCATAAATATTATCCTCACCCTCTTGAACACTGATTAATTACAAGGTATCCATAAACTAAAAATGCAACAGTTGCTGGTGTTTGCACTATATTATTGGCTTTTCTTCAGATTTTCATTTTTCACAGTCTGTGTTTGTGGTCTCTGAGAACTGCCCAATTAATGTAATGTGCTCTAATCTTTAATGCCCACTCTATTATAAAGCAGTTAGGTATTCCTCTCCAGCATAAATTTGCCTGATCTTTCTGGAGGTCTTTCTTCCATGCATATGTAACTTCATGGGTCTGTACAGTACAGTGAGATAGAGGGTTGGATTTGTATGGCTTCTCTAGTGCATTGAATGAATCAGTTAGTTCAAATTGGATGGAAGAGAAACTTCTGCTGTTATTAAATAGAACCTATAATCATGTCAGTCTCACTGAGGTGAAACTATAGAAATTCACACTCAGAAGGACAAGTTTAAAAGCCAAGTGGGGTTTAACAAGTTTAAATCTCATAGCTGCTCTCGTTATTCAAGAGTGTAATCTGCTGTCACATTCTGATTCTTTCATGTTACTTCTGCTTCAAAGGACTCAATACACGTATACACACTGCCCGGCCAAAAAATAAAAATGGTAAATGGACTGCATTTATATACTTTCAAAGAACCAATGGCCACCAAATCGTTTTTCATATTGCCTCACATTCACCCATTCACTCATACACCGAGAGCGGTGTCAGCCATGCAAGGCGCCATCCAACTCTTCGTTGGGGTTTGGTATCTTGCTCATGGACACCTCGACACTTGGTCAGGTGGACCTGGGGATTGAACCACCAACCTTTCGGTTTGCAGATAAACCTGCAGTACATGAACTACTGAGCCACTGCCACCCTACCAAAAAGGCGCTGTTTGGGTGTTAATAGTGATTATTCTAGCATGGTATCTGTTTGGCAACAGTTCTTCTAACCCTGATGTATGGAGTGTGTAGATTTTCATTTCTTAAGCAAACATGTAGAAAGACGCATCATGGCCATATTCCAGGATGACGATGTCAAGATGCTCAAATTGCCACAAAATGGTAGTGAGGGAATATGAAGAATTATTTTTAGACCTGAAATATGGCACTTCTTGGGTCAGACCTTAATTTTATTGACAGTCTTTGAGGTGTGCTGGAGTAGACTTTACTGAGTGCTCGGCTCTAGTATTGTCAATACAAGATATTGACCAAATATTGATGCACCTCATGATGGAAATAACATCACAACATGTATCTTCAACCATTCTTTCACAATTTGAGCCAGATGAATCTTGACATTTTCATCCTGCAATATGGCAGTGAAACTTCCTACATGTTTGTTTAAAGATGCCTAATGCTATTTCATGCATTCTGACTTATTTATACTGTTAATTAGTTGGATTTTCATGCTAAACACGGCAAAAGTTAAAAAAAAAAAAACAGTTGGCGGTATGACGGAGTATTTCTGTGCCAAATACACTCCTTCGGGATTCATATAAGTTTCGGAAAGTTTGTGACATGACACTGTTTGAAAGGGTCCCTTTTCACTGTTGCACTGTGGTGAGGAACAGCTGTATGTGTTACTAAGCGTGATGGTGAAGATGGTTAGTTTAAACCATAATTGATAGCTGGCAAATTATATTACAGTGTTTCCCATACATTGGTTCACAATATCAATACAGCCTTTTGGAAAATCTATTTTTGGTTGCATTGACATTGTTGAATAAACATGAACGAAACAGCGTGAGTGTTTTATATGAATGTATCTGATGTGAAATCAGTGTTTTTTAATGAAAAAATAAGGTTAAAGAAAAAAAAACATGAAGACATGTTGAATTCCACCCCATAAACACAATCACGCATATATATATATATATATATATATATATATATATATATATATATATATATATATATATATATATATATATATATATAAAAGCTGTAAACCACCCCTGTGGCTTTATTTCTACAATATTCACTCATGACAGTAAAATAGGCAATTCTAAGTCCATCTACTATAGTATTTCATCTCCTAATCAGTAGAAAATGTGGTTAGAACCCAGTCATGCTTGGAAAAAAAAATCATATACCGTGAAACGGTATAATTTTGAAAAATATTGTGATATGGATTTTTGGTCATACTGCCCAACAGCTGTACCTGTCTTATAGAAATTTGATAAAACTAAAGACACTTCGGAGATATGACAGATGCCATACTACTCAGGTACTCAAGATTAACTTGAGATATGTTACAGAAATTGTGTGTATTATTTCATTAAGAAATGAAAAGCTACACACTCCATCAATTAGGGTTGGAACACAACTTCTGATTGATTGTGCTCATTTAAATAATTAAATAAATGTGTGGAAAAAAACTGAGCACGATTAATCTGAATTTGTGTCCCAAATGAAGCACTGTACTTCTGCACTATGTACTCATGTACGAGTTTTAATGGTTATTTTGTCATTCAGCATCGCAAGTCTGATAGCACACCCTCCACTATGCATTTAAAGATGAGTGCATGTAGTGTCCAACATTCCACAATTTGTTTTTCAGCACTATTTTACTACAAAAACATCATAAAATAGTGCATCTGTTAGCAAATTGGAATGCACCTAAACTTTAACTTGAAACTACTTCTTAAACATGTCACAAACCTGTAGATCTGGTTGCTCATGTCTATTATTCTGAGACTCTTTAAGAAAGCGAAGACATTGTCTTTCCCACTGTAAGGACAAGTCATCTGCTAGACCCTGTTTAGATTTGACATCTCAGCCCCCGTAAAATATCCTATTAAGCTGTCAGCTTAAAAATGTATGATTATCTGTTCTGAAAACAGCACTGAATACTCATTTTAAAGGTTGATAATAAACTTTTAAAATGTGTTGTATTAAGTATTATCTGTCAGTCTAATTACATGCACATAAGCATATAATTGAATTAACCTGTCGTGTGTTCTTAGTGTCCTTTCAAACTGTAACATTGATTTTTAACATTATTTTCACACACATACACGCACACATATCCCCTAACCCTAAACTTGCACCGGAAACCGACCCATCACAGAAAGCTTTCTGCATTTTTCATTTAAAAAAATATATATATATATGTATTAGTATGATTTACATTCATTCATTCTGTTCTTTTATTTGATAGGGACAATGCTCATTAATCAACAACAATGCATGCTGTAAACAAGCCAGAGTTAGCTACGTGTGCTAGTTTCCATCTGTTGTCCCTAGCCAGGTCTTAGCAGGCTGCCTAAAATACAAAAGTCAATACAAAATACACTATACATTTAATAAATACAGTAGCAATATGATAAATATAACAGGACATATCAGAAACAATATAAGCATAAAAAGAGAGAAGAAAAAAAGGAAGTAATAAACATAAAAAGCATACATAGGCCATATATAAATATACACATACCCTCACACATACATTGGCAAGTTTCTTTACAAGTCGTTTCTTATTGTATGACAGAAATTATTGAAAAATAAAAATAAAATTAACTGAATATCAAAATAATAATTTAATTCCTCTCTTTTGTCTATTGTTTTATGTAATTCACAGGCACTTTGTAAACTTTCATGGCCGGTGGTTGTTCTTCATACAGAGACTTTGTCAATTAATGTCAGTCGCATGAACTGATGTCAACGAGCATTCAAGCATAAGTGTTTTTATTGTGCAGTTGGGAAATAACCAAGTGGGTGGCAGTTGTCACTCACAGTGGAACGGTTCTAGCTGTAAGCATACTAGTGTGGGTGGGACTGAGGCCTTAATATGGGTTATGACCAGTCATTTAAAATACTTGATTAGAACGAGTGTGAGTTCAAGGCAGGAGTCGTCATTAAGAGATGTTAACATGGACTTCTTTGGCAAAAAGATGATTGTAGTAGTTTTAAAATGTAAGCACAGCAGCCAGTGTTTGCGGGGTGTTGAAGATATCTGTGAGGACATCAAACAGCTTACTAAGGTATTCTCTCAACACCCTGCCAGGGATTCCATCTGGGCCAATACATTTTCATAGGTTGACTTTTTGCATTGTCTGCTAATCTCAGCCACAGACAGCACCTGATCATCATTTGGAGAAGTTGTATTCTTGGCTGCAGTGTTGTTGGCAAACTGGGAGAGCTCCAGGTTTGTGCACAATTCAGATTTGAATATGTGGCTTCCTTTTAGTTTGAGAGTTGAATTGGCCACGCCCCATAGGAAGTTTTTTTATTTTTATTTTATTTTTTTTCATACTGGTCTATAAAAGAAATGCATAAAAATAATCTAGTTACATTTATTTCAAAATAGTTTATAGTTTGTTACTTCAATTAAAGGCAGGGTAGTGGACAAGTGAATAGTGGACAACCCTGGTGGGTTAACATCTCTCAGGAATTATTGAGAGATGCATTCCATAGCTTGTCAGCCTGGCTCAGAAATATTAATTGGGTAACATGGCAGGTAATTTGGTGACAGCTATATTTAGATTATCAGGTAGCGTTCGCTTGTTCTTTCAGTTGACCATTGGCGTTGGCATTAGATAGGGGACACATCCGAAGTCTGCTTTGCTGGAGGGTCTAACTCTACTTTCGCCTTTGCATTGTGTACTGTCAGTCAGTGGGCTTGGATGGGCTTGAGCTTTTGGTCTGAAAAGGTTCCTGATGTTCAGTTATTTTGTGTTCTGTGACACTGAGCTGGTCATCAAATATAATCTCAAGATTCCTTGCTGACCCTGCTGACATGAGATCTAACAAATAGTTCATCAATTGATCTGTGTGGTGAATCACTCACACTTTCGCAGACCCAATGGCCACCAAAGCGCTTTAGAATATGCCTCACATTTACCCATTCATACACTCATTCATACACCGACAGCGATGTCAGCCATACATGGCCACCAAAGCGCTTTACATTATGCCTCACATTTACCCATTCATACATCGACGGCGATGTCAGCCATACAAGGTACCATCCAGCTCGTTGGGAGCAGCTGGGGTTAAGTGTCTTGCTCATGGACACCTCGACACTTGGTCAGGTGGAATCGGGGATTGAACCACCAACCTTCCAGTTTGTAGACAACCTACATGAACCACTAAGCCACTCCCGCCCTTGTGCCCATAAAGTATCTGTCAATAACACATTTTTTCAATACATATTTTTGTACAGTGTTTTAACTATATACACATAACCCAGACATTCCAGTGATTTTATCACTTTAAGGTGTGAAAGAGTTAAAAAAAAGACCTCTGTTTTGGAAAGGACATGTTCATTTGGAGCTAGGTTACAGAGGTGAGCAGTAAGCACACTTTCTCTTAAGCTTGGAAATAAAGACTGTGCTCGCTGATACAGATTCGTACACAAGGTCAGCAGCATCCAGCAATGACAAAGAGACCTGGGAAATAAATATACACAGTCCAGTCCAGTGTGATATCGCCATATCACATTACTGTAGCAGGACCCATTGTTCCTTTCCTGAGTGAATGTCCTAGCCCAAATCTGAATTCCAACCAAGGCACTCGCTACTAGAATCCTTTACCAAGGAAGAGAGCTGTGCAACATTTTGAATTGCAGTACTGAATTATTTTTAATTCGGTAGTTGAACATGAAGTGAATTAACTACACACCTCTATGTATGTACAGCATCTATCCATCCCCTTCATACTTTAGGATTGACCACTGAGCCTGACGTGACATCATATTCAGTGATGGGCGCTCGCACCTTCACAGTGGTGGAGCCCGCCATTATGGGCGTTGCTTAGCGTATATAAGCAGGGCTCAGAGGCTGTTTCTCTGGTTTTCATCGACTGAAGCGGAATTCGCTCGTGGTGCAAGCACGGCAGGTTACGCAATACTTGTTCCCTCTTCTAGAAAGAACCGAGGTTACGTTATTGGTAACCAGTACTTTCTCTTACGTGAGGTTCTCTCATATTGCGCTACAGGAACCCTTTATCAACTCCATACGCGCCAAGCATCCACTCATGAGTCCCAGAAAGGGATACTCGTAGGGAATACAGAGTGGCGCCGCCGGTCTGTATAAGCATATAGCAGAATAGCAGAATCGGTTCATATCTGAACAGAAACATACATCTCACTTAAACTGACAGAAGTTTAGCCTGCAGAGTGGGAAATTCTTGGTTACACAACCTGACAAAGGTGGACAGGGAGGCCCAGCCCCCCACCACACATATGTCGTGAATAGAAATTCCGCTGGACCATGCCCACGATGAAGCCATGGATCTAGTGGAATGAGCCATGATGCCCAAGAATTGCAGACCTTTTGACGCGTAAGCAGCTGTTATAGCGTCCACAATCCATCTTGACCAGCTTTGTTTCAAGGCGGCGAGACCCTTGGTGCGGCCACCAAACGAAACGAAAAGTTGCTCCGAGCGCCTGAAAGGGACAGAGTGCGCAGTGTAAACTCTCACTGGCAGAGGAGATTAACATTTCTCTCGCTATCGGATGATGGCAGAGTCGATAAAGTCCTGTGCTCAGAAAGGAGTGCCAATCACCTTAGGAACATAGCCATGTCTAGGTTTGAGGATGAATTAGAGTCATTTGGCCCAAACTTGAGACATGCAGCCCTGACGGACAACGCGTGTAATTCCCCCACGTGTTTAACTGATGACAGAGCAGTCAGAAAAACTGTTTTGAGTGACAAGTACTTTAACTTCACTGAATCTAGTGGCTCCAAGGTAAAAGATTTCAGTAGGATTCATCCTTCTGCTCCTCTAAGGAACCAGGTGACAAGCTAGTTTTTTTTTCTTAGTGACTGACCGAATGTCGACTCTGCGAACGCTGCAATGGCCGCCATATAGACTTAGCGTGGATTGGGACCTCCCCTTATCCAACAGCTCTTGTAGGAAACTGAGCAGCCACAAGACCCCACATGCCCGTGGGTCCAGATTTTTGTCGGTGCACCATTTGGAGAACACAGACTATATAGACTTTTAAATCTTTCTGGTAGAGGGAGCTCTAGACTGCGTAATCATGTTCTTCACTCTGTCTGACTGGGCAACAGGCACTTGTTGATCAACCATGCGTGCAGAGACCAGTGCTCTAAATAGTGATGCCAGATCGAGCCGATCAGAGGAGATCTGTTCTCACCGGAATCGGCCACGGGGCTGTTTGTGACAGCCGCGTCAGCTCCAGGAACCAAGTCTGAGGAGCACCATGTGGTGTGTTTACCTGATCCTCTTGATTACCTGTGGCAGGGGGAAGAGATCGGGGGGGAAGGCATACAGCGGGTGGCAAGACTTTATCAACATTCAAAGTTTGTCTTGAAGTTATTTACAGTATGAAAAATAAATATGTGATGTGATCTGGGAAAACCCACCACATGGTCAAATTTGACATTACAGGTTTGGAGACCTTATTAAAGCTGGGTTCAAGCCCTTTCCAAATCTGTTTTTATTTATTTTATTGTTTGTCTGTAACAAAAGTTCTGGTTATCTGAAGTCGGCTGATCGCTATGATTTTCAGAAATTGAATTTTGAGATAAACAGTTTTAATTAACGGTCACATCCTGCTAGCTGGACGACTGCCACTCCTTTTTTATTGCGTTTTTTTCATATCACATATTTTAGTAATCATCGTAGATTAGGTATCATTCGAAAGCTTACAAACTCAAAATTCAACCTGTGAAAACCGTTTGGACAATTGAGAGGCGAGCAAGGCGTGTGGTCTTGTGCTCTGCATCACACCACACGATAATGCTGGATAAAAATAAGTAAAAAACTTGCGGGCTGTTGTAGTTCACCCAGGACTGGACTTTATTCTGTTATGTGGTTTATTTTGATAGGTGAACTGTCTTTGTAGTGTTGAGTGAAGGAGAGCTAAACAGTAGATATTGTTTTTTGAACCTCCGCCTCACCCGCTGTGTGTTCTTAAAGAGAAACACAGTCTTTTCAGCTGGCCTTTATAAATCACCATTTTTTTCTGCACTAAACTAGTGAATTTTCCCAAGATATATTCAGAGATGATAAACAAGCTGTTTGTCAACCCAATTTTGACACTTTGAAAACTGACATTCAATCTATATTTAGACCTTACTGAAAACGTACCAGCGCGACATCCGACGGGTTTTCCCAGATCGCATCAAATATTTGAATTCATTTGAATTCTATTTACATTCAAACTGCATTTCTGCATTCTGATTATTTAATAGTTAGTTTCAACTCAAATTGTTGCACACAACCCTTTCATGGAAAAAAAAAGTTCAATCAGAGTGATAAGCTTGCCTAATGGGATAAATCTAACTCTACCAGAATTAGTTTTGTTGACCAATTTGTTGACTGTGACAACAGCTGACACTTCAACGGGGTTTTTTCATGTTTTGCATGAAAAATAATTATTTGAATTGTTTAAGTTTTATTTTTTATTTAATTTCTCTTTGTTGAGTAAAGGCTTTCATCTGAAAAAAAGAATGGAACACAGTCTTTTTGAGGTACTCATGGGATTCATGCTGTCTGAGGAGTGTAGCAGACGCCTCACCTCCAATTTTCAAAGGAGAATTGATGCATGTCTCACACTGGATGGAGTACCTTGGGATTATCCTATCAAACATGAATTTGTCATTTTTGCCAAATCCTCTTTGAGCAGAAACATTTTTTTTTCTCTCAAATAAAACTCTGAGTACGAATTCTCAGTTTGGTCTTCTAAGATGCAAGAACTATCAAAGCACCTTTCTACTCAGCCATCACTAATCAGCGACACACACTATAGGGATTCAAGGGACTGTGGGTCAGTGTGTCTGCAAACACATTTGTATAAAATCCTCTTCTTCTTATCTAGCCCAGTTTTCAGCTTTGCAATAAATCACAGCCCTTCTTAAGCAAAACAAAGCAACATCCTTCTCTCTCCAAAAAAATAAGTAAATAAAAATTCTGAAGCTTACTTTGGTGAAGTGGAGATTTAATTTCTAAAGATTGGTTCAGCAGAAAACTCATAACATTCATATGGATCAAAGTCCAAGGCTTTGTTTTCCAAATTGACTGAGATTAATGAAGGATGCGGATTTTCTCATTAATTATTTGCGGAAGAGTGGTTTTACTTATTAAAATGTGTTACTGTCAAATTATGGTTTGGGAATTCATCCATGCAGATATTGCTGATATTGACTGTAACTTTGTTTAGAAGCTGAGAGTAACTAAACTTTTAGAAACATAAAAAGCCCATCTTATTTTTATGAATAGGTTATTGGAATTTTTCTGGCTTATACAACAAGCCAAATTGTCGGAAGGAGATCTAGAGGACAAATGTATTCAATAAATGAATAAATTAAGTATAATTATCTGGAGAGAAAACAGTGCCATTTCAGACACTGCTTACATGACCTTTAAACAGCTCTTAAAAACAGCTGACATTTTCTGCTTTCCTTTTTAAGAAGTCCACATAAAACATAATATTGAGAGAGAGAGAGCCTTTTTCATTTACATTACGACTTGAGTGTATCTCACAAATTAAAAGGCCATACAGACCTATTCCCTGGACCCCCCAAGCTTTTGGGTCCTTGAGCTATAGTGGGCAGTGGCAGAGATCTTGATGGATGGGGTAAGAGTACCCTGATCAATACTAACCTGAACTAGAGAGAGAGAGAGAAGAATTGGTATGGGGTGATAAATATGAGCTTAACAAATGGAAGCATCTGTGTTTGTTAATGAGAGTCTTACAACATGGTATATGCCTGTGCTTAAATTAAATATATTGTAAGACAATGGGCTCTATTTTAACGATCTGAAACGCAAATATCAAGCGCGAAGCACAAGTAGCTTTGTGGGCGGGCCTTGAGCGCTGTTGCTATTTTACTGGCGGGATAAATGACTCTTGGGCCCGACGCAAGTTTAAAAGGGGTTGGTCTGAAGTAGCCTCATTATTCATAGGTGTGGTTTGGGCGTAATGTGAACTAAACCAATCAGAGCGTCATCTAACATACCCTTAAAGAGCAGGGGCGCATGTTGCATGGCAGATTGTTATTATTATGGCGAATTTACCAGGCATGTGCAAGGAGCGGTTCACAGCCGAGGAGACCGATGTTCTTGTCAGGGCAGTGAAAGAGAGAAGTGACGTTGTATGGGATGGGAGAACCCCACCCAAATCAGTGTCGGTTAAACATTGTATACATATGGGTCTTTCCACTATTGGGTAAACAGGTCTGATCCGTCATTACACATTTACCCAAATTGTTCTGGCTAATTGTAGTAAGCTAGATTTCAGCGTGAGGGCCGCGTCCATGCACTTTGTGAATGTGCAAGGTGCCAATGACAGGCCGAACAGGGGGATGGTGTATTGATATACCTGACTGTTGAAGGCGAATCTCAAGAACGGCCAACGCATTCTCATCCCAAGGCATCATATATGATGCTTTGCCCATGCGTAGACATCCAATGTACATGGCACCCTTTATAGTCAATATAACACGCACAGAGTATGGGTAGGTTTAGGTTTGGGGTAGGTTTAGGGTTAGACCACTAAGAGGAGCCTTCTTCCCCATATCTGTGTCTAGTATTGACGCTAAAGGGTGCCATGTGTGTTGGATGTCTATGCATTGGCAAAGGCATCAGTAAGTGAACGCAAAATGACTCTTGGGCCCGACGCAAGTTTAAAAGGGGTTGGTCTGAAGTAGCCTCATTATTCTACTTCAGACCAACTACTTCAGACTACTTCAGACCAACCCCTTTTAAACTTGCGTCGGGCCCAACGGGCTGAAATGGCCTGTGACGGGGTCTTGTGACAGGGGCGGTGATCAAACTGTAGTGAATAGCCCTGTCTTTTTATGCTCAGCACCCATTCTGATACTCCCGGGATAGATTCCCATGCTTTTATATGTATAGCTAGGGGCTGAATGGCTTCCGGGTTCTAATCGCCATACTGGAAACTGAACCAAGAAACTGAACTGGAGGTACGGGCGTGGCGCGCGCCCTTGGTGCTTGGATACAGCGGCTCATTTGTGATAACTCTTTTAGATAAAGGTGGTTTTACAGTTTTCGCTTCCTCAGACGGCGACGTGATCCAGCGATGTGAAGAGCTTCTACGCTATCTCACGACCAATTCGTACGAATTCGACGAATGATTAAAAAGTGTCTAATTCGTACTACTTCGTTCGACCTCACTCGTACGAATTCGTACGATTTGTCTAAACTCACATGATGGGTAGGTTTAGGGGCACGGGGTAAGGGGTAGGTCATTCATACGAATTGGCCAATTTGTAAAATATGAACGATTTAGCAAAATTGTACTAATTCGTACGAGTGAGGTCGTATGAATTGTTACGAATTAGCCACTTTTTAATCATTCGTCGAATTCGTACGGTTTGGTCGTGAGATCAGGTTGAGAGCTTCGCTGAAGAGATGGAAAAAGTTTTCTAGAAATGCTGTGTGCTATTTGCTTCTAGTATGGAGTGTATGGACTCCTTATCTGAACTATTAAGATGACTAAGTGGATCGTTTTAAAGTTCATCACAAAGATTAAGTTCATGATAAAACTTATACATGCGTGTGCAAATAAGTTAAAGCCTTGAAATGAAGTTAAAAGTCTATAATGAAATGAAATGATAATACAGTCTAGAATGTGTACGGTATTTTATTAATTCCTTGGTTTGTAGGTTGTTAAATTAGGACTTTTACTGCTTTCACAAGGACTGTATTTTAGTAACTTTTTGAGTCAAAACTAATGTGTTTTCTCTGTGCTTTTTTATTTTAGTTTCAAAAACATATTTGCGGTATTAACAGGGCTTATTATCAAGGTTTATTATTTTTTTTTTATTTGGTATTTTTATTGAATGATAATCGTGAAAATGTTCATCAGCTTTTTTGAAGTCAGGATTTTACAGTATACTGTATGTCTATTAATTGACTTACCCTGATACATATAAAAAGTGAAATAACTACCCCTTAATTATTTCTTTCTTTATTTGATATCAGTTTTTTCTATTCTAAATGTACAAAGTTACAAAATATTGTCAGTTGCTGGATATAACCTGACAAATGCTTAACTGACAATATGTCTGCATGTTCAGTGCATGACATCTGTGCCACAATCCTACACTATTCTATTCTCCTGGCAAGGCCGATGATGGCACAGAAATATCAGGAGGGACAAGTCCTGCAGTTTTATGTCATTCCATTTGCACCTAAATCCTACATTCAAAGGTCACAACAATAGGTCTTTCTTTCGACCACATGCACCATTAATCATTCAAAGTCACATCCGTCATCACAGAGGACTAATGCGTTGTCTATAGATCTGTTCTGGCTTGAGGGTCATCCAACCATTTGTTTAAAAAGTGTCATTGATTCCTCTGCTTTCACACTAAAGTTCTGTGAATATGTGACATCCTGTCTCAGTCTGCATTTATCTGTTTTATAAATGATGGTGATTTATAAAATACGGAGATTTAAAATATGCATTTAACACGCAGTAGTGTTGTTTATTCCTGAATGAATCAGCATTTTTAAGCTAATTAGTGACTCACTAGCTGCGTTTACATGGACCCTTATAAAAAATGAAAACTTAGTTATTCATACTTTCAGTTATTCACCACATATCTTGGGCTAATGAGTAGATTACATAGGCCATGGAGTATTTTTAATAAATAAATCATCGGCATCATATTCATATGACAGTTGCTAAGGTTCTCCTGAGTTGTAGACCATCATCAAACAATCTAATGTGTCCACATAACTCTACATAATATCCAGATTGTTGTATTATGTATTTTGTAATGACTACTTTAACTGTACTTTGCGGTAATGCATGGTGTTTACCAAAATATACTGTATATTCTGTTGAAAAAGAGCAGCCTTTTTGAGCTAATGTTAAATGAAGGATGTTTTGTACTCTGGTTATGAAATGAAAGACATTGCTTCTTAAGTGCAGAACAACCTCTGGTAATGTCTTCCTCAAAAGAAACATTTATAAAGAGAACAAAAATAGTGCATAATTATGTGTTCTTCAGCAAACTAGACTTTAACTATGAAAGCCTTTCCTAAGACTGCAAGCACAGGAGGGATTTGCGCCTTTCTATTCTATTCATTTCTGTTTTTAACATTCCTACATTTGCATAACCAATGTCCACGTGTTGGTATGCTTTTATGACCCTTTTAACAAAAGGACCGGCCTCTTCAAAGCAAACGACATAGAGCGGAGCTTCATTATCTTAACCATTCAGATATTTGTGTTACAGTACAATTCTCTCTGTGCTTGTTATGAATTATAAAAACGACTTTTAAAAGGTTGAGTTTCCACCTTTGAGAATTTGAGAAAAAGGTTAAATCATTACATTGGATGGGCTGATGAAAATAATTGATGCTATTTTTTTTTTCTTCTTATTTCAGAAGATCACTGGGGACTTTGCAGAGCATAAGGGGGTAAGTGTGAAGAGAAAGATATTCAATGATAGTCATGTAAAATTAAATCCATTTATCCATTTTGATTTATTATTTGCCATTTAAAATAGGTTTTTTTCTTACTGCATATAAAAAAGAAAGAATCATGGTAGAAATTTGAAGTTTCTATGTTGTGGTCTAACAAAAACATCACACTGCCTTGTGTTGAAAGGTCAGTGAGAAGAATCTTTATCATTATCAAACCTTCATTGCAAAGTAGTGTTTTTTGTTGAGTCCTTCAACAATAACAATGTTTATGCAAATGGCAGCATACAGTGTAACAGAATAGCATCTCAATCTAGTTAATTGCTGATTTTATTTCACAGAGAGATTGTGGTGTCTAAGTAGCTGTCCATGGTGCTTAATCAATGCAAACACATCGCTCAATACTAAAGCTCACCCCCTCTCCTTCTTAACAACATGTTAGATGCCTCTGTATATGAGAATGTGCATAAAGGCAGTTGGGGGAAATATACCCCCATAGTCTGGCCATCCCCTGTGCCAGTCACACTTAAAGGAACACCTCTTGCAAAACAAGCGCCATAAGTGGCCCACGCTAGAAAAAACAATAGCAGCCTGTGTCTGGTAACAAATAGAGAGGAAGTGTAAGTATACCACACTGTGCATGAAATCAATGGAGTCCACAGCTTTTTCTAAGACCTGCTAATGCACTCGGGCTCATAAAGGATCTTTATTAGACCCAGACTGGGGCACTTTGTCAGGTCTTGATAATGTCTCAGAGACATGGATGACTGCTGGTAAAGAGCAGGGCCCAGATGAAGAGTGGAATGGGAAAATTACTGGCTGTCCCCAAAAGCAAATTATGGAAGCTGGATCTTTCATATAGGCTATTTTCATATGGAGCACATTTCTGTTCAAAAGATCTTTTTAATGTAAAGTTGCTTATTTTCACCAGGGCTGCATTTGTTTGGTCAAATACAGTAACAGGAAAATTGCTAAATATTATTCCATTTTAAAATAAGAAAAGAAAAATGTGTCCTATTCTAATATATATCGTTTATTTTTGTAATGGAAACGCTTAATTTTCAGCACCCAGGCGTCAATCCTTCAGAGATTATTCTAATATTCTGATTTGGTGCTAAAGTAACATTTATTTATTTTTATCAATGCGAAGAACAGTTGTGCTGTTCAATATTTTTGTAGAAACCATGATTCTTTTCTACATATTTTTTCAAAATTCTTTGATTTAATATAAACAATCAATAGAACAGCATTCATTTGAAATAGTTAAGAAATTTGTAATGTTACAAAAGATTTCTGACACTTTTGATCACTTTTATTGCTTTCGTGCTTATGGATCTTTTGGAAAAGCAGTTTAAAAATTCATTTTCAGTCAGATGAAAGTGCAATTTTTAGCAAAATAATCTTTTTAACATGCCATATGCATAACACTTTTAATGAAGTGTGTGTAAACTGTACTTGGCACTAAGGACATACTGTATTCTGCTTCTGTGTGACCGTGGCCACACACACAAAGCTAGACCTTCCCAGTCGATGATGAAAATGGATGGATTCAGGGTCCTGAGTTCTAATCCACAGAAAGGCTTTTGTAGTTAAAAGGCCAGACCATTATAGTACGGCATGGCCTTTTTCAAAGGCATTTGGCAGAAAGTGGATTAAGTTATTGATTTGTGGAAAATGTCACAGCATAAATATTTGCGTTTTAATGCAGTACAGTGCAATCAGTGTTGACTTTTCCCAATGAGTTTTTCATTTCAGCACTACAGCTGGAGCGAGCGGGAAACCCTTGCCACAATTCATGCGCTTCTCAATAAGGGCTTATGTGTTTAGCATAGCTGAATGATTAGCATGCAAAACGAAATGAATTGCTTTCATTGATTGAGTTTCACACTGTCATTAACGGCAATGAAGACAGACAAGAGGCCATGGATGACTTGGCTCATTGTGGCGGAAAGCCTTGACGTTAAAACTTATATCTCGTGGGATCTCACTTAACCTTTTTGTTTCGCAGTTTAAACATGATAAATGACTGCTTTAAATGAAAGTGAACCATTTTATTATCCTCGACAGTTGTGGAGTACCTTAAGTTTCAGGCCTTTTCTTTTGTGTAGTGGAATTTGATTGTTAAACGACAATTGTTCTCTGTCATTTACTGGTATTGAAGTTTTTGAAGTTGAACTTTTTAAACCGTGTCATTTATTTTGGAGAATGCATGAGGTAGTCCCTTTGTTTAGGTTTTTTTTTTTTTTCTTAGGGTCAGTCCTCAGAGATCTTTTGTAGGAAGTTTGGAGGCCATTATGTCACCAGGACAAAAGGGGAAAGATGCCATTTTAATTAAAGTTGGCAGATTTACCATCCACATAGGGTTTAAAACATCACCCGTCTGTGCAGATCGAGGCCGAAGTACCAGCGATAAAAATGATTTATGCTGGCCAGGGCAGCGGAGAGATTTCTCCAAGGGACTGGCAGAGGAATTAGCACAGGCATTGGAAGGCTGAACTGTAATGAGGAGGAATGACATTAGATTCAAACCTTTAAAAATGATGCAGGGCCCAAACAATCAGTTACTGCCTCAACGTGGGCCCAACCCCTGCCTTGAGACTTATGTTTAACCTGGGATTAGAGGACCAGGGATTAGATCATAGAGGAAAAAAAGATTCCAGATTTTCATTAGGCTGTTTAATTAGTTTCAAACTCAAATTAGTTGCATATGTCAGTGCCGTTACTGTAACCAAATCTAAAACTATTAAAGATTCAGTTTTTCGGCAAAGAAAAGAAAAACAGGAAAATAATAAAATGACAAAAGCATGTAATACAATTACTAAACCATTAAATTAAACCTGAAAATATAAAAATTAAAGCTAATAAAAATATTAATAAATATTGAAATGCTAATACCAAAATCATGAAAAGTCAATAGATTAATAGATAAACTGAAGTGGCTTAATGAATCAGTATTTTTGAATGAATCATTTGAGTCAGTATTTTAATGACTCACTTCTTAAAACAGTCACTTGTTTCATTTCTTAATCAACTTGTTCAACTTGAAGCGGGGCTGCGCAGACCAATCTGTGTTTGACATAAATCATTTTATTTTAATCGGTTGAATGATTGAATCCCTGACTCAAATGACTCGATGTCGGCACAACGATGTTAGCATCAGAAAGCATCACCTGAAAAATCCTTACTACTAATACACGTTATACATGTCTTTTTTTATTCTGGACTAGCAAAAAATACTGTTCACATTTGATACTCTAATTTAAGCTCAGAACGATTGTAATTTATGTACAGAGCAGAGGGCTTGAATAAACCTGTTGAATATTTTTATTTATTTATTTATTTATTTAATAAATTGTTCTAAATTAATATATTACTCTGACTCCTGATTATAGAGGAATGACAATTCAATTAATATTTTAGATATATTGGTGCACAGTAAGTACACTGTAAAATATTTTCAATGCTAAATAAATTATAATAGTAGTTCCAAGATATACTTTTTAAAATTCAATGAAAGAATTATAACTTATCTAGTAAAAAAAAAAAAACAAAAAAAAAACATTGTCTTTGTGGTTGTAAGATCTGCAGCTCTCTGTTGTAATAGAGACAGCCTAAATCCCTTAATTATAATCCTGATCTTCCAATTGCACATTCTTAGTATACTTTCAGCTACAACTGGGAAAAAGAAGCTAAATATATTTTCTGTAAACGAAGAATCACTTTCCTGGTTTCCTTAAGGACACATCTTCACATGTTTACAGAGAAAGTGTACAAAGGAAAATGAGAGCTTGCTCTTTTAATATTACTACTTTGACCTCAGCACAGTTATGAGTCAAAGACTCGGTCTCAGCGCTCAGCTGTTGGTGATGGTTTCAGAAGCTTCTATGCTTAGCTGGTTTAAAGGAAGAAAGGCAAATGGTTGAAGCATTTATGTGTGCAAAGACTCCAGGCACCAGATGCTGAAGACATGAAAGCAGGACCTTCAAAAACATTACACTCCCTTTGTTTCTCCACCTCAAACAACTCATTCTGCTGAGAGTCCTCTGTCTCAAGAAACTGAGCTGAATTGATTCTCTGAAAAGATAATCATATTATTCCTCTCCCCCATGGAGAGACAAGGCGATTGCATCTCTGGTGTGGTGTTGTCTATCAGCACTGGAATTTTTAATTAGCACCTGGAAGCTAATATGTTATGCCTCCCCACGGCACATTTGAGGAGGCCAGTCGAGAACTGTTCATGTAACCATTTGGAGCGTAAATAATGTCTCTGTTTCTGAAGCAAGCAAAGGGAGAGTAAAAAAAAAATGTTTGTAAATATAAGTTGGGTAGTGGGTTACTAGGTCAACAATGGTGAGCATTTCACATTGTGGTGAATAGCGCATTCCAGGGCCCAGTTTATGGCCGGGCCCCGCTCTGTCTATAACAGTGGACAAAGGTTTGCTACATTTAAGATTGGGTCTTGGTGGATTAAAACAAACAAACTGTCCAACACCATCAGAAAAAGATAGCCAGACACCTCTTAGAGGGCAAGAAGACGACCTATGGTACCAAACCCAGGACTGATATGACTTCTCATTGGTCCACATGCAGTTTCTACCCTTCACCCCATCTAGAGACTAATCCCTAAGGTTGGCCTGTGACTGCCATACAAATTCCTCAGGACCTCAGCAGCAGAGACCATAATGATCCATCCAAATCCATTCATAACTATGTTTGGAAACCTTAACCCTTTCACGCGTACGATCACACCGGTGTGATCAGTCTTGGCTGGTCCCTGGAGCGTACGATCACACCGGTGTGATTAGAACGTTCAGTGCATCACGTCAGCAACTGCTAAATTCAAACTTGCTCTCGCGCGTTGGCTGGCGCTCAGCCAGAGACAGACGCACTCAGTGCTGTCATATATCACAACTATTGAGTGTTTTCAACCACATAATGTTTATTTTAGGTTTCATACACATATGTACTAGCAAAACAATGATTTTGAGTTTATAAAATACACACAGCTGTCTATGGAAGAGGCAATAATAATCGACACATTTTATTCATATCAAATACACATGTGTAAGTAGCTTAGCATTTGACCCTATTCTTCTCCCAGTTCACCAGCCACTTACTTTCATGTATTTCGTGAGAAGTGGATGAATTGACATTATAAATCCAACAGATCCGATTCTCTGAACTGAAAAAGAAACTAAAATGGCGCCGCCCATTGCGCATACTCAACTAGTGCGATCGTTATAAAGATGTCTAAGACACAAAACCCATCCACTTGCACATATTTGACAATCGGAATATCAGTGTTTCATGATATTGCTAATAAATTTTTGAATATTTTTAATAAAAAAGGAAAAATGACATAAAAGCAGATCATCATTCATTCGGCGCTCTGTTCTGGGTGTGCTGTGTCACGTGACAAGCAATGACGCGTCACCATGGAAACATTAAAGTGGCAAAAATAACGGTCGTCTTAAAAAAACTCACGCTGGGGGGTCAGTTAGAATATTTTAAACTTACTTGTGAAAGGGTTAAAATTGACGTAAACTACACTCATCAATTCCATACTTATTCAGAGAAATACGCATTCTTGGTAGCAGCTGTTTGTATTGCACACATCTTACGCACATTGATTTTCAAATGAATGAATGACAGTTCAATCTTTTCCCACCTTGTTTGGATATTTGTTTAGAATATTGCCAAATGTATTCTGGGTGGTGGTTTGGAAAGTGAGAAAGTGTTAAACCATTAAATAGTTTTTAAAGACCAACTGTGTGCTTTATGCAAATAAGTTGCACAAAGCAAAGAAGGATTGGCCACACTGTGTTCCTTCTGATGGCAACAGCCAATAACAACAGTGAGATAGAGAAGCACCAAATTGCAATCTCGTCCTTATCTTAAAGAGATAATGTATCGGGCTTCAGACAAAGTTTTTTCACTTGAAGAAACAGTGGCCCCCAACTGAAGATTTTAGGGGCGGAACCAGAAAATTTAGGAGCACACACCGTAAATCGACATACTAACCAAATATTCACATTTTTATTAATTCAATTTCCAGTGTAGTAGTAATAAACACTTTGATAATAGATGCAGAAATTGCAATGCCTTTGCGCTCTGATTTAACGTTACAACCTCTTGTCTTCTAAAAGCAATCAGCACTGGCGTTGCTGTTTTGATTTATTAACATGTCACCGCATACTCTATGCTTGAGGCTAAGACTGTGTTTAACTAACGTATTGTGTTTCCAATACGAAATCCAATACCAATAAAACCTGAAGTCAAGACAATAACCAAACGTAACAAAAACCCTTGAGAAATGTGTACTGGGGCTGTTCTGATGTATTAGTACAGCATGCATTTTTTCAGCATTAATTAACGGACTCCACCTTGCATGTTTATTAGTGCTCAGGCATGCACAGCAGCGGATGTTGAAGTTATTCACCCCGAGAGTGATGGGAGCTTCCGCCACTCCACGTAGCGTGGACAGCTAGGGTCAGTTTAATTGCCAACGGGTCAAGCAATAATGAAAGCCTTTCCCCCGCAAATAACCACAGGGCAGCAGCAAAGACAGGTCCACACAAAATACTGCATAAAGTTTGTCTGGCTCAATCACTATTGGTTATTTTTCAGCCTGTCAAGGAAGTACGCTGATATTAACGACAAATGGGTTCGGCAAAGTGCTATCTAAACAACTCCGTGATACAAGCGTGCTTGTGAGTCTCTTTTGTTAATTACTAATTGCCAGGATTAGATCTGAGATCCATTACCTTATGCATTTTAAATGAGGTGAGTCTCAATGATTTCTTATTAGTGCCTCTGCACAAGCACTGCATTCAGCGTGGATCGAGCTGTTCTATGTACACAGCAAAAATAGCAGAATGCTCTTAAGATTTTTTTATACATTATTTTCTGTATTGCTTGAATCTAATAAAGTCACCTTGGTTGTGAGGCTAAAAAGAAATTAATTGAGCTTATATATATATATATATATATATATATATATATATATATATATATATATATATATATATATATATATATATATATATATATATATATATATATATATATATATATATATATATATACATGTAAGACACAAATTCAGATAGGCTTCTCACAGGTTACTCAACTTGTTTTGTTATGACAGGTTTCAAAAATAATGAATGGCATAATGATAGAACTAATGTCTCTCCTGTATTAGGAAATAAATATATAAATTATAAATAGCTAAAAGAAATACCCTCAAATTGAACAAAAATAGCTCACACAAACTTACAAACAAAAAACGAACTAACAAACAAAATATATTTATTTCTTTAGTTTTCTTCCTCTTTATCCTGTTTTTCTTCCTCATTCTCCTTTGTTTGCCCATCTATATTTTGCTGTAGAGCTGATCTTTCCCGGCAGTTTTTTTGAAAACCAGGACATTTTCATCACTTTATAAAAAAAAACATCCAGGAAAAATGCTGTTTTTTGAGGAAAAAACAAGAAATGCTGAGGAACTGTGGTCTATAGTGTGATCGTCCTGGAATACCTGTTCACAGGTGCCAGAAGTTAGTCGACTCCATGCAACACAGACGTGAAGCAGTTCTCAGAAACCGTGGTTATACAACTAAATATTAGTTCAGTGATTCACAAGAAAGCTAAATCTTCAAGCATTTTTTTAGTTTATACAGTAAATGTTTGACTTTATAAAGAAAACTGCAGACACTGCTATTTTTTTGAACAGCCTAATATTCCCTTTTCTTCACTTTCTATAAAGTAAAAACTAATTTCATAAATTTTTCTTCATGTTTTCATGCTTGAATAGATTGTGCAGTGCTCCCTATCCATGTTTGTGTATTGAAATAAAAGCTATTAGGATTTTGAGCTTTACTCACATTTTTAAACACACTGCTATCGTTTTGAACACATCTGTGTGTGTGTGTATATACAGTATATATATATATATATATATATATATATATATATATATATATATATATATATATAGGCCTATATTTATTTTTATCTTATTTTTTTATTCAAGCAGAGGAGTGACCTTGTAAAAGAGCAGACACGGATATCCATCATCACACTTACCAAACGCTGAAAACATGCGTTCTGTTCAACACTGTCATGCTCACAGAGAAACAGGGATGGAAAATAGACCTAAATATTTAAACAGAAGGAGGTCAAAGGATACAGTGAAAGCATCAGTTTGTTTATAAAGTGATAGGGACTGTTGGAGGGAAAGTGGTGCACAGATGTGCTGATTGTGTCATCACAAAATGGAAATGTCTCAGTTTTTTATAATAATTAGGTCATGCACTAACAATTTAAAATAAGATTTTGATTAGATGAATTCACCTAGGTCTGTTGCACAGAATTTGCTCATTTCGAAGTCTAAAAAATGTCCAAATAAGAAGCAAATTGAGTTGTGACTATATTTTACAAGAAAAATCTCTGGCATTTTAGAGAATGATTTTTCTTGCTGATCAAATTAAATACTCAAATATTCATTCATCTGCTGTTGGTCCCGGGATTTTGTAGCACTACGGATAAATGAATCAGTCTGAATGTTAAGTAGCGTTTTTTATTAGAAGACACTGAGTTTGGGGTTCAAATTTGCCTTAATCTAGCTTTTTATTTTAATAAATCAAAATTGCAGTTGTACAGCATCATGAGTTGGGATACATTTCTTGGGATACATTGCATTTTATTTTGTGGTTTCATTAGAATATATAGTGATGTGCAGAAACACAATAGATTTGGATGTGGTTGATTATTTGATAAGAAAAAATGGCTGATTGACCCACCTTACTTGAAACTATTTACTACATTTCCCAAAAAAACGGTGTCAGTCCTCATTGATATGTCTGATATCATAGTTTCTTTTCATCACATGTATTACAGGTATTTGTAAATTGGGTCCCATGCTAATGGAGTGCAGGTCTGCTTTCTGTCTGCATTACAGTACAAAATGCATCTACCATTCCACCTTGTTTTAGCCTCTAGGAAGATAAATGAAGACATTTTTAACACATTCCTCTTCAGCAAAGAACCCTCACATATCCTCCAAGTTATATTCCCACCCACCTGGAAATTAATTGGTAGTCTCTGAGATAGAAAGGGAGAGAAATTCAGGCTCCATCTGCTTGTTCCTTCTGCCATACGTGCACATTAATTCAACATGTCTCTTGCTGTGCTAAAATGATATCCTGATTATTTAAAAAAAAAATACACAGAATAAAAGCATTCTAGCTATTTTTTGAGCTGGCAACTTATCACTGAGAGTAGAAAATTAGGGTTTTTGCTTTGAAATTATAACTATGAACCACAAAAAAATGTTGTGAATCATCCGTATGTTTTTGTTAAATACTGAAACCAAATGATGCTCTGTTCCCTTAAGTGTTTTAGCCCGTGTGTTCTTCCGATGTGGAAGAAATATTGAACATACTCTGATAGAGATTACTGCAATACTTTTATAATGGACCACAGTTCCTAAATCCACAGTGCAAAACAGGCAGTGTAATGAAGGTTGGGTTGGCAATTTTCAGAGAGGCTAGCAATAGCAAGTTAGCTTTGAAAACAAGAGAATCCATCCTCCCTTCAATTACATTAAAATTACAATCAATATAACTTAAAGAGCACTGACTTATACCACCTGACTTTCTGCAAATTAATTTAGACATTGATAGTTTTACCATTGAAACACATAAATTTGAGTCACAAAGCGCTCCGAATATAAACCTTCACTGGTTACCATCTCTTCCAAATAACAGTAATATCGCGTAAACGCAGCTTAAGGGCATTCATATGTGGCTTCTTTTTTGTCAAGAAAAAGTTGACAAGGGCTCTTTTTTAGTTGGGGAAAAAAAGCTGGTGGCGTTTGGTTCCAGATAGCAGCGGAGGGCGTCTTTTGTTGCTATAACAACAGCTTAACTGTTGCTGAGCGAATGATAATGTTAGCTTGTTAACAGATAGTTTTGTTAACGACAAGTAGAAGATGATACACTTACCTGAACAGCCGAGAATGTGTCCAATGTGTGCCCACACAGCCTCTTTTATGGTGTATATTATGTGTAACCATGTCTATAGACCTTGTTTGTTTGTTTTATCGATGTAAACCAACAACTGTAAAGCGTCTTTGAGTGTATAAAACCGCTATAAAAATTAAATGTATTATTATTATTATATTATGGTAGAGTTTTGTGCTCATGTCATATAACTCATTGTGCGCCGACACAAGCACAATAAGTCCATCTACCGTCACCTTTGCCATTGTTTCTTGTTGTTATGGAAACGACTGGTCTCGCTACTCACTTGTCATTGGTCAGCTGTGAAAAAGGCGCTTGACGTAGGATGTTTTTTTCAGAAAAATTGAACTTCATTCAACTTTAAAAGACACTCTGTCCAATTACAGAACGAGTTGGTTCCTTTTATTCAATAAAAACACAAGTCCAGTGTAGTCTGACTAGCAAATGATTGACACAAATGAGTTGGTTCTTTTTAGTGAATCAAAAACATACAGTACAACCAGTGTAGTCCGTTTCCCGATCGAATGTTTCAGCGAAAAAGGAAAAAAGCCATGCCGACCGCGACCAACTTTTGCAAATAGCCTTTGCCAACTGGCAGTAGACCTAATGAACATGTAAGTGGTAACCCTAATATGACTACCCTAATTAATCACCTTTCAGCAAGTCATTTAGTGAGTTATGGGCAAATGTTATGTTATATTTCAGACCGTTCTTACACCTTGTTTAGAAAGCATATCGAAAATATGGGTTTGCCTTTGTTAGGAAAGAGCCAATCTTTGCATAGAAATCTACCAATGACCCTTTTCCCATATATATATATATTCCTGTACATTTATGAAGCATGTAGCACAATCACATTGATGCGTAAATCCTATTTCCACCCACTATAAATATACCTAGCATTGTGGGTTCATTGCACATTCCTTTTATTTTAGATTCATTGCACCTTATTATTATTACCTTATTACATAACCATGCATTTTTATACCACATTACCAAAGGGATGACTTAAAAGAAGAATCGGCTGTTCCTTTCATACAATATATTGGGCTAGCACTGCATGTTGTGTCTGAAAAAGAAGCAGAGCTTGGGTGCAGGGTACATTACATCAATCATGCTAATCCTCCTGTTCCGAATCAGAGGGCCAGCTAAGCCAGAGGGAAGCAGTTGAAGTTCTAGAATCGCTCTTTGCAAGACAAGCCTGTAATTTGATAAAAAGTGCAGGAAGGGTGAAAAGGAATCTGAGAATGAGCCGTGTGCCATATCATTTCTGTGATGAAAATTGTGATGTTACCGCCACCTGTAAATTACATCTGCAGATGGCTACTCCTTTGTTTTTTGCACAGAGGTTGTAGCACAATTCTCAGTAGTATGAGGTGAATGCTGATTTTAAAAGGCAAATTAGTGTTGGCAGATATATGACTGGACTTCAGAGCCAATCAAAATTAATTTATTCTCAGAAAATGACCATTGGCTATACCTGTCCTTACATAAATAAATAATGTAACCTCAGGAGCACAAACTATTAATGAAACCACCTGTCCAATGTGTATTTATGAATTTAAAAAAATACCACCGTAAGTACAAATTATCCCAATGCAAGGTTTCTTTATTACATGTTGTTCCCAAAACAAGGATAATAATAATAAAATAAATAGATTAAACGGAACAAAATGTTCAAATGGACACATAATTACAGTTCTTTTTCCTTCTCTAGTTTATTAGATTACGTCAGTACACATTTTCTGAATCGTTCTTCAGTGAGAATTTACCGGAGTTTAAAAATAAGAAACCTTTAAGGAACCGTATGAATGTATTCCCCTTTAAATAACCAAGACATTATTACATGGCCAAGGCACTAGACCATAGGTAGATGTTCAGAGCAACGTCTTGCTTTCTAATTACCCCAAAACCTCAGAGGCTGAAGCGGACACCCCCTGCTGCGACAAGGTGTCATTGATTTTCCAGGAAAACAATGTGTGTACGTGCACATCCAGATGGCAGCCAGTATTGGCGAAGTGTTTATTTTTATCTGGTGCAATCAGAGGTACTTCCTCCTCACGGCAGAAAAGTGACTAAAAACCAGTAGATAGAGTTGCAAGACTTAGTGTTAATGTGTGATGCCTCAAAATTCAAGAATGTTTCTCTTGGACTGTCTATTGTTTAATTTTTAATTAAAAGAATAATTAAATTTAATTAAATTAATTTTAATAAAAAATTTAAATTAATTTTTAACTTTTAATTAAAAATTAATTCTAATTATTATTATTTATGTATTTATTTATTTTTGGGGGGTATTCATTGCTTGTTTTTATTGTTATTCCTGTACAATTAATTGTACTAAATTATTACATCAAAATGACAGCTCTATTTTTCCCGAATTAAACTTTACTACTACTTTACTTTGGTTGTAGTAAACTTTACACAAGTTCAATGACAATCTACGGCTAAAATTGCAATAAGTATTCACTGCCAGTTCTAGCTCTCGTTGCCTGGCGAGAAGGAGGTGATGTGCAAAGCGAGGATGGCATGGTGTAATACTGGATCAGATTTAAACCATGGCAGACAGGCAGGCTGAGGGGCACTACTCTGAATCACTGAGCATCAATGGACTGAAATAACAAATGAGAGAGAGATAGAGACGGAATGATTGAGGGGGGAATCAGTATACGGGTCCTGAATATTCTGGCTGAGATGTTTTACAAATCTAACAAGCACACTCATTTTTTTTAGATTCAGTTTATATTACTTACTCTATTATTTTATTTTTTTTATTATTAATCTTTTGTGGAACATGGTAGAACATGTTCATCATGGTATGCTGCTCTTGTGGATGTCAACAAAGAGGACGATAAAAGTGCCATAGTAATCCAAATGACTTGTGCACTATTATCCAAATCATCTGAAACCATATGATAGCTTTGTTTGAGGAACAGATTACAAATCTGGCTTGACTGCTATTGCCATTCACTTTCATTATATGGAAAAGAGCAGCTTCCGTAAATCCTTGTTCATTAGAAGAAATTAAGTCATTCAGGTTTCAAAAGACGGGTGCGTAATTACAATTTTTTGGTGAACTTTTTTGTTTAAATGTCAAAAAGCAATGTAAAATGATGCTTACATCGTCTCAGCTTAATAGTGAACGGCAACAATTTCCAACACAGTCTCATGAAAGTGCGTATCTGTACCAGGAATGTCATTTCTCGTGGCATTTTTACACCAAAAATGTTTTTTGCGTGCATATGCTGCGCACCTCTTGAGAAGGTTTAGCGGGGAGGGGAGTGGGGAGTTTGTGAATATTATACACCATAAAGTGCGGATCATACGCACATGAAAATATTTTTGGCGTACAAATGGCACAAGAAATGACATTCGTGCTAGAAACGAATTTTCATATTATCGGGCTGACAATTTCACTCTCATACAAACTGAGTTTTGACTGGAGGAGGGAAAACATTATGGCAATTAATTACATCCATGCAAAAAAAATGATAAGGATCTTACAGAAGCCTTTTCTTTTTATGCACACAACACTGCCACTACCACAATTACCAGTATATGGATTCCCGATCTCACTTAAAATGCCAAACGGCTGCTTTACATTCAAATCTATCCAATTTCCGTCAGTGACAAGCATTAGACACAAGATTGATAAGTGGGTGGGATCTGGATTTAAATGAAAGTAAAATCATTCGCTCCACTAATGAGATTTGAAGCCATTTGGCTCCTTTCACTAAAGTCAGGTGCATGTAATGCTTTGGTGCATTGCGTACCTGCATCCTGCTTGATTGCAATTTATTTTTAGGATATGGAGACTGTGGCGGCAGACTGAACAAACATTTTTCCTTATGTGACAGAGGAGAAAACAGCTGCAGAGTTGGCAGCAATCTCTCATGGATATTCCTTTGTCCTTGTGGACATCAGTACTGTGCAGCATAAAAATGATAAACTGGAATCAAGACAAAAGCGTGTTTTATATATGTTATTCATAATGAAGATTTGAGATCTGTCTTTCATCCTGCGACAGGTGCCTAAACAGTCAAAGCATTCTGAATGTATGACGTGAGACCAGTGGTGTTATTCGGCTAAAAATCCAGACAATGTTGACCGTTGCAGTAAATTAGATGTCACAGAAAGGTCTTGGAGCTTGTTTGGTGTGATGATCATAAAAAGATCATAAAATTCAGTGATGGATAAAAAAGAAATATGGTTCATGGTTGGGGATCGAGCAGATTGACAGATCTTAGTAAAACCCCAGCATTCTCAGATAGAGTACATATTTTTTTATGACATATCTCAAGTCATGTCTGGTACACTAGTTGAAAATTTGAACACAACGTTTGAAAGTTCACATTTACTCAAAAGTTGTGCAGCGAAATGATTTTGGCATCTAATATGGCATTGGTTTATAACCGCACAATCTTGTGCATGCAGAGTGATGCGAGCCAAATTATGGACTGTCAGGGGGCTACAAAGCCTGAGGCCATGTGGTCTGATATTGCCAAAGAAAGCTGAACACCAAAACCCTAAGCACACAGTACAAAGTTGCAACTCTAATATGGCAAATACCCTTAGGAACCCTTATAAAATGCAAGAACACCATCTAACATATTGCATTCCTTCAAAAGGTCCTAGCTAGGCTTGAGAGTTGAAACTGATTTGATTACAAAGAACGCATACACACAGTATCAAATTGGTTATTTTTTATACTCTCAGATTACACTCCTGTTTAAAAGTTTGGGGTCAGTAAGAGTTTTTAAAGGGTTTTGAAAGAAGTCTCAAGGCTGCATTTGTTTGATTGTAAAAACAGTGATATCGCAAAATAATATTAGAATTAAAAAAAAACTTTTTTTTCTATTTTAATATGTAAATGTGCCTAAATTGTCAATAATTGAACACTAAAAAAGACCTATGTGAAAGCTGTCATTCATTACAAATACTAGCACCAACTCGGTTTTATCATTATTTAAAACATTCGTCTTATAACATGATAGAGACTAATTTAAAAACATTGGCAATCTTCATTCTGTGATTAAAAAAAAATGTAATCCGTCTAGACCGCTGATTTTCCACGAAGACAAGAAAGTTATTCCAAAGCTCGGATAAGAATAGGCCCACCTCATCAGGTGCAATTTCACAGAAACTGTCACAGTATTTAATTTCCAATTTCCAGTGGCTACGTCCGACCAGAGCTCACTGGTTTAAGACAGAGCCGAATAGGCCAATAGCATTTAATTGCCGGGTTTTATGGCAACTGCAGAGAAGTAATAGCTAGTCAGCAATTCTGTCCACATGATAGATTCTGCTGATGGTCGTGGGCTTTACAGCAGTGTAAGAAGGCATTAAGACAGTAATGCTGGGTTAAGAAAAAGCAGGTTAGGCCAGCAACCACAGGCCAATCCACAAATTCTAATCGTCTTCATCAGCTGCACTTCCCATGTCTCTCATTTTAGATTTTAGATGGATGTGCCAGGATGATGCAGGCCTTTTGGGATAGAATTACGGGAAAATTTTAAACACTGCTCTATAGTAAGTTTTTAATGACATTTTTAATGTCAGGTGGTTGGTTTTGAAGCCATTATAACATGTTAATGACAAATTCAGTTAGTACCAGTGTAGTTGAGGTCACGAAAAATATTCATGACACAGTTATAATGGCCTCATGACAGCCAATGTCAAAACCAACCACATGGCAGTTTAACTTAATTTTATGTCAAGTTGTCATGACAAAGACACTGACGGATTTTGATGTTATGGTTTATGTCAAGATGTCATAACAAAGACATCTTAAACAATGTCATATTTGCATTCAAAATGTCATTATTGAGCGAAAGACACTTAATGACAGTTATAAACATGCACAAACCCTACTTCACATTCAATACATATGTCATGGTTATGAAGGTGTTACCTACAAATCTTATGTTACATAATAAATTTAGTGTAATGTTTTTTTATCAATTTAATGCCTCTTTGCTAAATAAAAGTATTACTTTTTTTAAAATGACTGCATGTATGCAGTGCTTTTGTCAGTTTGCAACTATGAGCAGTGTGAACATTCTGTCTTTTGACTTTGCATGAAAAAATAAACTAATAAATTCATACAATATAAGGGCATTAGTAAATGATGACAGAACTTTCATTATTGGGTGAATGATCTCTTTAATTCTCCGCAAACACACACAGCACTTTTTTGCATTATAGACACATTTCAAATGGGATTGAATTGATCGACTTAACGTCAGATGGCACACAAACATCCATAATGAAAAATGACTTCATGCATAGATCTTACCAGAGATGCAGCAGAAATGCATTGTTCAAAAGGATGTGGGAGGGGCGCAAGCAGTCTGAATAAGCCGTCTCCTATACTATTGACCTGAGTGCCAAAGCACAACAGCAAACACAAGGTATCTATTATTGTCTTTGCGGTGTTTGCCAGCAACAGAGAAGTGCTGACACTGATATATATTAGAAAAGTGCTTTCAGTTCAAAAAGACCTCAATCTCACTGACACAGCAACAGAAGTCACATTCCCACTCGGACTGAATCAACACTGTATTTTGATGGCGGACAACATATTTCTTTGTTTTCTCCTCCTTTTGTTGATGTCTTAAGTTTGCCAGTAGATTATGTGATGGAAAGAGTCGTAAATAATAGTGGATTAGTTATATTTCATTAAAGTAAATTTAAAGCCCCTCATATCATAATGAATATCATAAATATCATATCATATCTTTCAATCATATCAAAAATATTTAACTGTGTGGTGTGAAATTATTATATTTAACAACAGAGAGAAGAAATAAAGTGCTGGATTATTAACAATGAACATGATGTTAGGCCATATTTAGCTATTTTTTCTTAAAAAATGGTGTTTTGGAAAATGGGCCAAAGTTTTAGAATAGCATTAGGTGAATATGAATATTTCATGAGGAAACAATGTCTGACCAGTCATTTGTTGCACCTTATTAGTGAAGGCATTAAAACTCACAAAATACATCAAAACAATGGTAATTAACTCTTATGATTGTCCTTCTGGGGCCCATTCTTTGTAGGTCGCTAACTCGGTTAGCTGAATTTGATTGTTGGCGATTTGGCATTGTGGTGGTGTTGCTATGGTGTTCAAGGTTGGCGCAACTGAGATGATGTCATGTCGGGGCGACTAGGACGCGCCAATGAATGGATGTATGTTTGACGTTGTCTAAAGGAAGTTAAGTAAACACGTTTATACAGTTTGAATCCATAGTCATTATTTAAATACACAACTTGGATTGTTTGGTTCTTCTAGATTGTCGACACTCATCCTGGAGTTGATGTCATAGCAACAAGTGCGCAAGTTTAAACCTGCTCACGAGGTGAGAAAAAAAAAATGAAATTCCTTTCATCACTAACCTCTTCATTAATAATGAACACATTCAGATCTAAAAAAATACTGCATTTGCTCGGCCTTCGTTTTCAATTGTTTTGATGCATTTTCCAAGAAAATGTTCTGGAAAAAAAAACAAAAAACAATTGTTCTGCCAGTGTCTATTTACAAATACAAACAGCCAATCTTGATGTCAAGGCCATTTTCTCACTTCTAAAACACGTAGTATGAATAGCATCTACCCTTTTTTAGAGAAAATAGCTGCTTCCTAAATAAATATGACTAATTTGTTGTGGCCTAACAACACTGTATTTTTGCATATCAGCTTTTAATATAGCAAATGGGATAATATCTTTAAAGTTGGCTCGGTAATCATAAATGGAATAATGGCTTTACATGAAAGGTATCAAACCTGGCTGGAAACCAAAGGTTCACAGTAATACACCATCAGTCTCAGTTGGCTTGTTATGCATTGAGAGAGTGCAACTTTTCAGCAGTTCAATCTTACGAATGGCTTCCCAATGTCACAAGTAATGGACCTTTACAGCTGAGCATGCTTACATATTTGTCTCAGGGCTGCCAAGTAGTCTTACGATAACAGATTGAACAGGTACCTGCTTTTAGCGTTCGCCGGCACGTTTGGTGCCTCGAGGCACTGACTTATATCCATGTCCTTGATAGAGCTTGATAGGCATTGACAGGTGAGTGTAAACCAAGCACTGCCCTGCCTACCTGTGACTGATGTTGAGCATTTAATGTGCATCAGCGATTTCAGATCTTATTATGAAGCCTAAGCTGGTATGTGCCTCTGCCTGTTCGGGAAAAGCCTGGAGTCTACTCACACTTCTTCCATTTTTTTACCTCATAATCTCATTGAGATCTGTCAACTAAATGGGCATTATGTTTTCCAGCCCTCAGTGAGCATGATGCATAGGCGGCAGTGGAAAATCTGACTCGGGTTCACTTTAAATCGAGTTGAGCTAACGCCGTTAGTGTAGATGGGGAAAGGGCTTATCCTTGAGAGCTTTTATGCGATGGCATTTTGTGGGGATGTTTATAAAGCGTCAGCGGTAAGCGGTGATATGCATCATCTCTTTGCTTCTGGTCATTCGGTTATGGTGAATTTGACAATTTGTATATCTCTCGAGTCATTTTATTTGGTTTAACACGTCAGCTCAACCAAGGAGAAAGGGTGAAATTTTCCAAATACATGGTCTTCTGCCAATTTCAGAAATGCATGGGTATCTGATCTATTTTTTACGGTGAATGTTGGCTCTTGAATTGCAGAACTTGCTATTAAACCATGGTGGCATCGACACATTCTAAACAAGAAATGACTAACTCCTAGGAAATGTTCTTAACAGTATTTTTTCCCCATTACCTTAATGACCCTATTGGTCAGCTAGAGGATAATCATATTAAATGTGGATCTTGGGATTTGGAATACACACGTACAAGTATACATATTAAAACACATACACCAGGGGGTAAATAGAGATGAGAATTTCTGCTTATTTGCCTTTCCTTTGTCCGGTGTGAATTTCCTGTTTGGATGCTTGAAAATCACTGTTGCTGAGAGGGCCAATGACCAAGCCATTATGGTGGCAATTACGTTGGAAAGGACTCAATCAGTCAGACATTGTGCTAAAATGGTCACCATTACGTTTCAACAACAGACCTGCAGAAAAGGAACAGGACAAACTCAAAATGTCCTCGTGAAATAATCAAAAATCATTGCAGGGGAAACTAGGAAGAAAAGTTTTCATTTTCTGCCAGGCTTCCCAGCTTAATGAAAAAGATTCTGAATAATGAAAAGTGTTTCTATGACCGGGGATTTTATATGACATTATAACACAGCAGACAACCATTGTTAAGGCTTCCTCTCATAATTTTGACTCCTACTGCTATATAAACCTTTTTATGAGTTGATATGGCAGGTAATAATGTTCTTGAATTATATTTTTAAGATCATGAAGATGCTAGAAGATCTTTATTTGCATTTAACGCCAAGATCATCGTATATTTTGGTGAGTTTGGTGGGTGTTTTTATCATGGGGATTTGGGTGAGTGGCCAACCCTCATCCTGAGTTGAGCATGCAGTATTTCACACATGGAAAACAGCCCCCAGTAAAAATGAGTTTCGATTACTTTTGACCTTAGCTGCAAATGACTTCCAGCTGGAGTAATCCACTGCTTTAAACATCAACTGTGCCCACAGATTTAGTTAGGCATGACAAAGTATCTTCCTCATTTAAATTTCTAAAAATAGATTAATGTGCTCCTCAAACTTTCATGCCAAACCAAGCATGATGGATGATATACCAAAGTAGCAGCCCGTTATACCAGGGTTCATTGTGTGCAATGCACACACACACAACCAGGGGTCTTGTTTTTTTTTAGGGTCTGCCTTTGTTGCTGTTACTAAGCTGTTGCACCCTCTTGTTCTGGCTGGAACAAAGGAGCTGACTAGAATTAATGTGGAGATGCAAATAAAGTCTCATCAGCAGTTGGACATTATTCAGTCTTTAATGAAGAGCTGATGGGAGAGGAGAGCATATTTATGTGACCCAGCCCTGTAGGAATACAGAGAGTGTTATCTCACTGAGCTACTCTCCAGTGTTTCAGTATCAGATGGTGGTCTGGCAATTAAAAACGCCCCTAAGAAATTACTGCTTTCAGAGATAAGTGACCTTGCACATTTCCTGATGCTTTCTAAAAGATAGTGTAGGTGGAAACAAAAAATAATCAGATCATTGGACTTTGGTGATCTGTTTAGGGACTGATATTAAAATTATCTCTCACTAAGATTATTGATATTCTTGCTAGTGGGTTGAGACAAAAGAGCTTGCAGGTTGGTTCTGATATGTGAATATCAAATACTGAATGCAAATGATAAAGTGCAACCAAAGACATAATTGTTAATGTTTTTACCCACTTTAACAAGGAAACTCATTCCATTTTTTCTTGCTGACATCAAAAGCAAAGCATCCAATCAACTGTGGTTTTGGTGCACAATATGTATCTTTTTATAGAAGCCATAGATTTATGTCACTAGTTGAAGTCCAACGTAAATTCGTTGCAAAGATATGGAATAAACTTGGTGTTAAAGGATCGCTTTAAACTTGTCAGAGAACGGACAGCAAATTGAATATATCTCACTAATGTAACCACTAACTATAATATGCTGCAGAAAAATCTATGATATTGGGTAATTACACATGTTAATTCAGCCCAAAATGCATCAATTCAATAAATAAAAAGGTAATATTGAGTAACTTACATTTTAAATACAAAATGCCTGATATTTCATGTATTTTGCCTCATCGATGGAAATTAGGCAAAGTCAAAGCCAAGCAACACACAGTCGATGTGTTTTTTGTTGCAAAACGAATCTGTGTGTTTGAACGAATCACTTGAGTCAATGATTTAAAAACTCACTCCTAAATACAGTTGCTTGTTAAGTTTGTGAATGAGACAATAGGTGTGTTCGACTAATAGCGGTGTATGATATCAAAGTACCACAAGTACTGATGATGTCATTCACAGATCGGTGTCTGCAGTGCCACTTTAAGTCAAACACACCTAGGCTGTGTCCAAAATCACCCCCTATGTCCTTACAGTATATAGGGCATTATAGTCTGCACAGCCCTGCTTTAATTCGAACACACCTAATGTGTTTAAGAGAATCGATTAAATGAATGTTTCCAAAACTCTCATAAATACAATTTCTTTTGTTTCTGAATGAATCGATGCCTTTGAGTGAGTCGATTGAATGAATGATTAAAACTCACCCAAACACTGACGCTTGTTTCATTCTGAAATGAATTGATGTGTCTGAGCAAATGGATTGAATTAATGATCCAGTAATTCACCCATAAAGACAGTCACTGGTCACCATCTACTGGTGTAACTATAGAATAAAACTCCACTTAAAGGGACATTCCACTTTTTTGGAAATAGGCTCATCTTACAACTCCCCCAGAGTTAAACAGTTTGGTTTTACCGTCTTTGAATGTATTCAGACGATTTTCTGATATTTAGAAGAAAATCAGTAACCAGACAGTTTCTGGTCTCATTGAATTAGTAGGAAAAAATATACTATGGAAGTCAATGAGACCAGAAACTGTCTGGTTACTGATATTCTTCTAAATATCAGAAAATCAGCTGAATGGATTTGAAAATGGTAAAACTCGACTGTTTAACTCTGGGGGAGTTGTAAAATGAGCCTATTTCCAAAAAAAAGTGGAGTATCCCTTTAAGCATAGCCAGTCAAATTCGAATATTGGAAGTTGGAACAAACTGTTGCATAATACAATATATTTATCACTGGTTGGCAGGTCATGTGGAGAGTAGGAAGAGATTTGTCTCTATCCGGTTAAACTGGTCAGCTCGCCAGATGAACAACCTCTTATGATCCACATTCCAGCACAAAAATGGGCCAATAGATCCCTCATCACAGACCAGAGTGTGAATTTCCCAAAGCCAGCAGGGACTCTGGCTGTCAAACCAGCCCAACTCCCTGCTGACCGTCGAGTGAAATATTAGAACTGGCTTCATGAACTACACTGGTCCTTGATGGACACTTCAAACCAGGATGTCCTTCTGATGATTTTCTAATCTAAGATGAGATGGTAATTGTTGTGATTGGCTCAGCCTTGCTTGAGCTATATTTGTTCATCCCACATATGTCTATATATAATTTATCAAAGAGGACAACAGCAAATGAAGTACATTATTAATCACCTTATACAACATGCATTTTTGGAGTATTTGGTATAGCCAATGGTCAATGTACTCTCACTTTAAGAAAAGAAAAATGTGCCCACAAATGACCATGATCCAGTGTTGTTTTGGGGGTTGAATTTTGTCTCAGTTTGACTTTTATTCTGTGTAAAAAATCGATTGAGCTATGCCTATCGCTCTGTCTTTCTCCAAGGAGACAACCTTGTATAAGTACTAAGTCCGAGGACAGCTTGTGACAGTTGTGACAGTTTTTCAAGCCCATTGAGTAAGTGTGTATGTGTGTGTGGGTGTGGGTGTGGGTGTGTGCGTGTGTGTGTGAGTGCACACATATGAAAGTGATGACTGCTGTCAGAGAATGTAATTCTTATCAGGTTTCTTGGAGGCAAAAGACAGATACTGCAACTGCATGAACTGAGAAAGCAGGAATTAGTTAACTTAGGTCTCACACATTTGCCACCAAACTCTACAGCCATAACCAATCAATATTGTAAATAAATTCAACATTTGGAATGCAATGTTGATTTACAAGTGCGAATCATAAAAGTTAATTTAATGTGAAGTTCTGTGAACTTAAAAAAAAAAAAAGAACAAGGCCAAATTAGTTTAAGGGCAATCAAATTCATCAGTTATTTTCAAACTGATTAGATCAGAAGATCCAATGCTACATTTAAGATGAATCATTTAGAACAAACAGAATCAGTAGAATTAAAATTAATTGAAACTTATTTGTATACTACTTTTCAGTGTACCTATTTATTTTTATTTATTTTTTTTCAATGTTACAATCAGGAAGTATTCTGTTAATTTCAGCGATAAGTTTGTCAAAGTAAATATAACAGTAATATATAGCTAAGATAACACAAGTTATGTGGCTAGTAAACATGTATTTAGTTTTTAGCAAACATAATGACCATGTTAGGCAATGATTACAGCTTGTGATCATAATGTTACAATATAAGAATAATATTTCATTAGTTCAGTCAGATCTTCCAAGAGTTTTGGGAGAAAGAACAATCTTGGGGGAAATGATTCACTGAATCAATCGGAGGATAAGTCAGGACATTCCTTGATCTTGTTGGACTGTAAATCAGCATGTGCAATAAAGTACATTTGAATACTTTACTGTACCAGAAAAAGTAGCTAAAATTAGTGAACTTGTAGTTAGTAACTCCCAGCACTGCGGAGAGTTCATTGTGTCTCTGTGGAGCTTTTCCTCACTTTTAGAAGAGAAGTTAGTCACTTTTCTCCTCATGTATTAGCCCTTTGAAGTAAGGTTCTGGCATCAGTTCCACAGTCCCCTGTTGTTCCACAGTCCAAGCAAAGAACACCTCATTTTCCAGGCTCTTATAAAGGCCAGCTCCAAAACCTGTTGTCGTGCAGTCAGACTCCACAGAGCTCTGGGGAGTTGCTTTCCAAAGGGTCCATCACACAATTTTGTAAAAAAAAAAAAAACACTTTGCACAACCAGAAACCAAAAGCGAGGAAGACTGAAAAGAGGGACAGAAAAGAGAACAGTAAAAGACAGAAAGTAAAGGGGAAAGGTGATAGAGAAGCGAAAAAGAGAATTAGGGCAGAAGAGAATGGAGAAAATGAAAGATGGAGGGAGGACAAGTTGCTGTGTCTGTACAAATATGGTATCGCATTGCTTCTCTATGCACTTTACAGCAGCACAGAGCAGTTCAATTGATTGTTTCATAGTTTTTAATTAGCATTCACCAAAGTCCCCCGGTAGTCCTGAGGCCATATGTCCAATGTTCTGAGGCAGGGCAGTACTTGCAATTTATGCAACTATCTGAACACTACAAGGAAAACAAGATTATTGTGCTTACTTTTCCTCTTTGCTGCTCACATTGATAGCATCTGTGTGCATCGATGATTTCCTCAGGCTATGTTTACAGCAAATGTTGCTTGGTGTTTCTAAAACAACCTGTCTATACCTGTCCTGAGCAGAATACATGTAGAAGAACCTTTCAAAATGCACCTGATTTCCAGCTTTTTTCTGCGTAAAATAAATCTGTCTTCTATTGCAGTAGCCAAAAGAAAACTGATTCTGTTAAAAATGTCCTTTTTAATCCCACTGTAGAACTGAAGTTATAGTTCATGTCTCTAAAGATCATCCGAATGCAGTAACAGCGCAATAGAGATTCACTGAAGATTATAGGTTTCGATTTTCTCACGGTTTCTCTTGCCTACCAGATGGAAATCTGTCTGGCTTTTGCTCAACTTTCTCTCAAAGTGTAGGGATCAGTTTATTCTCTTAGTCAAATATTCAGATCAAGCATCACTTTTTGAGCAACCTCCATTTCTTTGAATCCATTTATTTGAATGCACTGTGTGAGTGAAATAGTGCCTTGTTTTAATTAATATCAGAATTTCTGTAGTTAAAGTAAATGATTCTGCTGCAAGGTCATACCCGTTCTTCAGATCTGTAAAGTGACCCTATAAAAATTACATGCTGTGTGATTCAAACATTGGAATTTAATCTTAAAATTTTTCACATTTGTCTAGAAGAGCTTGGAACTCCTCAGATTGGCTGCATATCAATATCCAATATTAGCTGTCAAAAGTTGGCTAATCTTAAAGCTTGCATTCATGAAACAAAAAAAACCTAAATATTTACTTTGAGGGCCAACTATCTCATATATTGCCTTTATGACAGTTTATAAAATTCTCTAACTATAAATTGTAATCTTTTCAATTTAAAAAACAAATCTATTTTTGTAGTGCACAGACAGATTGAGAACAACCAACCTATATGGTTGTGCACTACAAAAATAGATTAGTTTTATCCTAGAAGCAAGACAAGCACTTTGCAGGTCATGTTCTTCTACAATCAATAACTAAGACAGATGAGCAAGTTGGCTTATAAAATTAGTTCTTGTAACACAAGTAATAGAAGTTAACCTGGAAGCGAGGTCTGATATACAGCGTCATAATGGATGACAGCAAATATTAGGAAAGCTGATCAGAATACTGTGTCTGATCAATCAGAATAAAGTATTTGTCACGCATTTGTTGGGGATATTTTACGTACTGGTCAAGGTTATCAGTTATCTGCATAATAACAAATCCTGAGTGCCTGATAGACTCTCGTTAAACAATATTATATGCATTAGCATAAAGGAATGAATATCTGATTTGGTGTCTACTGAGTTCTGAGAGATAATACTGCACTTGTGGTTTTCTGTGTTTAGTTCAGATTCTGTGACGCGTGATGAAGAGGGTTTCTGACCTCCTTAGATAAATAAAGCCGATGCTGGATTAACCACGAGGCATAAAAGTGCTTTTAATAAGATACTGCAAAACCCCTGCACATTATTTTCATCCTCCCAGGCCCTTTTATACTCTTTTGATTGAAGCTTCTTCAATGAATGCAATGGGATAACAGAATAAGCCTGAATACTCATGAGGCTCACTCTGTTCCTATGTGTTACACTGAATAGTGCACTCTCATCAGAATGCAGAGAGCATTCTGGTCAAAACTTTTTTTCTTTCTTTCCACTTTTCAGGTTTTAAGTTTAAAAATCATTTTGGCTTTCTTTGATGTCCAGGTGAAGGCTGACACTTTACCCAGAAAAGGGTGCTATTTCAACTCAGCCTCACAGTTCAGAAAAACTTTAAAGATAAAAGCACTCAGGAAAGATCCTAAGGCCTTAGCAAAAAAAGGAAAATGTAGTCCAGCTTGGTTGGATGAAAGGTCTTTTCAAGCTTTTTTTTCAACCAGGCTAAATATAGCAAGTGAAATTTCATTGCGAATGTGCATTTAGTATGTGCACTTTTAGACGTCACATCACTGTCTTGGCTTACATCTTGTCTTTACATCCAACTGAAATACATGCATGTTTGTGCAGGTTTTTCAATTTAAACAGTGATTTGGGATTTTTGATTAGGTGGCATCCGGAAATGTCAGGTAGTCATGGATATGGAGAAGACGGAAGCCGATTTTTTCTAATTCGATATGCAACATCATTTTCAAGGAATTGACCATTAATGAGAAAGGAAAATCCTCTTGATTTGCTGTGTTTTACTAAAGAATGAGTGACACAATGAGGGAGATGAATATTACCAGAGACTATTTATATAGAGACATGCCACTTCCTCAATCCTTCATACAAATGTATAGGGAAAACCCGTAACACCAAAGATGGCGGTTGTATGCAAATGCCCCGCAAAAGTCAGTACTCGATATCAATGACTAAACTTAACAAACGTACAGTACAACAGAAATCTCTAAATTAAATGATCCAAAAAATGGCTAATTATTTGTGGTCATTATGCACGATCTGAACTCAAACCAACAGAAAATATACTACAGTGTTTACTTTTTTTCTGACATGCATAAATATACACAGTATATTCATATTGCTTGTACTTATGACTCTAACCCTTCTATAGAAAAGATAAAAAAAAATCCCCTGCAGAAAGATAAAAAAAAAATAAGTGACAACAGTTTCCAGTGACAGGTGATAAATGGTTACGGTATGGGAATCTATCTACTGTATCAACACATCGGAAATGGGATCTCCAAAAGATAACAAATTACAGTGAACTGGTGCCATGGTGATTCCTCTCGCTGATGCCTCTCTGACATACTGTAACTGCCAGCACAGGGACTGGATGTGAGGCACAGGACTTCTGTCATGTTTATGCTGAAGGCCCATGAATCATATGGGAAAACTAGAGAACTTTTACAGTGGTTGTCCTGTTCAAACAGTGAAGGAAATGTGAGGATGGTAAAAAGTGGAAACTAAAATTCTATTGGTTTCTCTTGCGTTTTTTTGTATTTTTTCAAGAGAAAAAGAATTGAAAAGCTACTTGCAAGCAAACTGGCCACATGGCTGATTGTAGGACTTCACAAGTGATTGAAGGTGAGCAAGAAGTCTTTCAGAGTCCGAACATTGTTGGTTGGCATAGATTGTTTTGCATACCACTGAATGGATAGAGCATATTTGTTTTGGCCATACTCTTATGTATTCATTTTGTGGATCCATTTTTTTGTGCCTACACTGCACTATTTCAACCTCCTGCATCCTCTGCTCTCTGGGAAATGATTTACATTCTAAAAGTTTGCTTACTTTCTCTTCCCAAAATGCCTCAGTGGTTTTGAGGAAAGAGAGACAGCATTATTTTTATTTTTTTTCATTATTTCATTTTTTTTACATTACACAAATCCTGAACATTGTTTGCTTTTGTGGACTAAATATTAAAATCAATTCAGACATGGTATGTCTCCTTAGGGGAAATGTGCTCTGTGGTTTACTCACCCTATCACTATCCAGATAAGCATATTGTCTTGTCTTATAGGAAGTATGCACTTAATTTAAATCTCTCCAGAACACTGTTAAGCCTCAGTCTACCCTAAAGCCATCCCATAATGACATCATGCTACGGTCAGAAAGAAATTAAATACTATAATCTTTCGCATTTGTTCAACATCACTGCTGACAAGCAAAGGCAGAAATAAATTGGCTTTATTTTGGTGAACAACATGTCTCCCTAAGGAAGAAAATACAAAGATTGTTGCCACACATGAGAAAATAACTTCTGATACAAACAGTAAAAAGGCTGCTTTCCTATACAACCAAAGGCTTAGAATTTAATAGGGATGCGAGAGGCCTGGTTGTATAAACACATGAAGAAGATGATGAACGAGTAAAAATGGCGGGCGGGACTTGATTTTGTCCATTGGGAATTGACTGGATTGTTGTCTTTGGCTATTGATCTGTGAATCATAGGTGGCTGCAGGAGTGGAGAGGTTATTGTCTTGCCCTTGTGCTAGTAAACGCCAGGTGACCACCTGGTTATTGCTCTGTAGCAGGACATACTGTTGATGTGATTTTGGAGGACAATGTGTGAAATGTGTAAGAGAGATAAATTTACTACTAATATACTATGTCAATTTAATTTACATTATTTGGAAAGCCTATTTGCCATTATGTTGGATGATGATATGTTTTATATCACCAGTAAGCTTTGTTGATTGTGACTTGCTCTGGGAAATCAAGAATTTCTAATATTAACGGTAAACAATCTGGCCTTATATGATTATCATTTCAGCCCTGAATTAATCAGTGTTTTAGAACAAATCTAAGTGAATGATTCAATGACTCATTCATAAAGATTTCACTTTCTGCCATGTACTGGCATGATGATGTGTTATTATAATTATTTATTTTATATTATTAAATAATATATTGTTTATTTTTTTTATTTGTTCACAGTTCAGGGGTTCTAAGATTTGAAATTAATTATTGGGGGTCTGCAGAACCGTATTTAAGAGAAAAAAAACGTTCCCATACTGTGTAATTGTTTCAGGGATGTGTTTTATGTGCACAAGTAAATTTAGGAATGCCTGCTGGGACTATGCATGAATTCAACTCATTGATGCACTTCCTCTTTTTTTTCAGGCACAGGTTATCCTTCTGGAGAGACAGGAAGAGCATAAGCACTGGCACTTAAGGTAAGATAAGACTCAGTTTGTGAGAACAGTTGTAATATATCTCTTCCAGCTGTATTTTTTTTTTTTTTTTCAGTACACATACTACATAGTTGTGTGTGCATGCGCGTTTGTGATAATTCACTGATTTAAAAATAAGTTAAGGTCTGTGAGTCTTTTGACATGCCAATTTAAACATAATTTCGCATAATGTCCTCTCTCTCTTCTTATCTGTATCAAAGGTGTATTTAAAAAAGACAGTTTCACGTACATGTCAAAGTATGCCCTGTGAATTTTCAATCCTTACTTAAAGCCTGTATTTAAAAATCTTTTAGAGTAGAGTCTATGTGCTAAAATCAAGAAAAACTTTTTTTCTAATTAAATGTGCTTTTTTTGAATCCCTGGTGGACCTTGAGCTCATTATCAACCATTGTATGTGCTGTAGAGTCTAGGGCTACTGAGGACTCAGCATTTGCTTTTGTGAGTTGCAGGCACGAGTGAGGCTTCCAAATGATTGAAATGTTCTGGGAGATGCCACGGCTTGTTTCGCACAATAGTAAATGAGGATCTCGGTATGTGTGTCTGTCTCTGTGACTGGGTCCCTTGAGGGGAGGCGACTTGGTATTTTTACCATCTTAATGAAACGCTGAGAGGGCTCCTAATTGCGACGCAAGTGTGTAGGGGAGAATAGGGGTGAAGTGACAGCGCTGGGAGCCTTTGATCTGAGAACTCTAATCAATGGGGATTAGTGTCCTTTAGCTCTGTGCAGCGCAATGTCTTTGACAGCCCCATGACTCTCATATTAATGAACCATTAGCATGGCTAGAATTAAGAGAGATACCAGTTCATAGATCTATGTGGATAAGAGTTCACTTTAGGGTGACACTGATAGCAACCCATGGTAGCCTGCGGTGGCATGCAGTTGTCAAACAGTCACTCCAAGTCATCTAAGAATGAGATCTTTAATCTATAAGGAGTCCTAAATGAAGGGTGGCGGGAGCAAGTTTATTTAATTACGCTGATCACAATACCAAGATATATAATCAAGTCCTATCGCACCTCTTAAATGATACCCTCAGTCCTGCAACCCTCCCTCTAAGTTAACATTTCGGTGATGTACTGTTGTAGAATGATGTGTGTAGTCACAATCAGCACTAGTTTGGGCATGAAGTGCTGAATAGTGAACGTTGTGGGTAGTGATGGGAGTCAAAAAGAGGCTGAATAGCCCTAGAGGAATCGTCGTTGACTCTGTTGCTGTGTCCGAAGTCGCTCACTTGAGCCGCGTTTCCACCGCAGGAACTTTTCCCTAGGATCTTTTGGGTGGTAGTCCGTTTGTTTTGACGCAGGGACCAGGGTTTAAATGAAGTTTGGGGTAAAAATTTTCCCCTCAGAAACTCCCTCCTCGTGAGGTACAGTACTTGAGTAGTTTTTAAGCAAAGTACTTATTTACTCTTACTTGAGTCATATTATTTTTTAGTATTTCAACTTGTCCTCAGCAATACTTTTACTTAAGTACAATTAGTACTCTTTCCACCACTGGTGATCTGTTTATATTCAGTGAGCATTTCTGCAATATATTGAGGTCCTAGCCCATTGATTGAGGTCCTAGCCCCTAGCCAAACATGTAAACATTTCATTCTGACTAGCTTGTCAATCAGATTAAAAAGTAACGGCTCATATAAACAGAACTTTCTGAATCTGATATTGGATTGAATACATTAGTGTGTTTTGACCTAATGATTCAGAATCAAATATAATATATATATATATATATATATATATATATATATATATATATATATATATATAAATCTAAGCAGTGATCTTGATAATCTAGATTATTTCTTATATTTTTGTTTGTTTGTTTGTTTATTTTTGGCTAATTCTGAATCACTGGTAATTTAAAAAATTAGTAGCTGAGTTGGATGGATAGTGAGTGAAAAGCAAGCTCCAAAAATAGCTGTCCTGCAGCTGTCAACTGTGTCAACTGTGGTTAGATGGGGAAAAAAAATGGGCTAGATTTTCTTTCCTTTGGAAAGATACTGTAATGGATCCACTGGAAGTGAGTGTAGATGAGAACCCAAGTGCAGTTTATTACAAACAAAACTAAACATGAAACAAAAACAAACCATGGCATGAACTCAAAACAAAAGCACGGCATGGCATGAACTCAAAAACATAAACTTGAAAATAACACTTACCAACAGTAAACAAAACTTGACAAAAACACATGGCAAACATGAGGGCTTAAATACACAGACTAATGACAAGACACATGGCAGGATCACATGACAATCAGGGAATCACTTGTCAGACATGGAACAGACCAAGGCATCAAAGCATAGACATCCAACTCACATGGCGCCCTTTAGCGTCAATATGAGACGCAGATATATATATGGGGCAGAAGGCGCCCCCTATTGGTCTAACCCTAACCCTACCCCAGACCTAAACCTACCCATACTCTGTGCGTGTTATATTGATGCTAAAGGGTGCCATGTGCGTTGGATGTCTACGCTTTGGCAAAAGCATTTTATATGACGCCTTGGAATGATAATGCGTTGGATACACACTGGATACACACAGTATTCAGATACCTATTCAATTTCTGGTATACTCCATGAGCTTAAGTCTGCAGCTTTGACGAGTTCTGCTCGTTTGCATCTCACAGATTTCAGATGGACACCCACATAAGGAAAATTGGATGATTTATAATTTTTAATGAGGACTGGGATGACATCAGATGATTATGTTTGTTCAGAGCATTTGAATGCAGATCGTTTTGAAAACTAGGCACAATGTAATGGAGAAAAGAAACTGTTGAAAGACGAGGAAGACATGCAAGCTGTAAGAAAGTCATTTAGTTAGACTTTATTTTAATAGGATTTAGTTACATTGTACTTACTCCAATAAGTAATGAGTAATACTAATTACTGTAACTACTAGGGATGTAACAAGATCTCATTCTGTGAGGGTGAAATCAGCATTGAATTTTATGCCCGCCGCGTCACTCCCTGGTCGTTTTGCTATTTTAAAAAGGAGTACAAATGAGCTGAATTCCCCTAAATGCAAGTATCTTGTGGCGATAAGGCATTTTTAATGCATCCTAACTTCACCCGTTTGTAATTAATCAAGTCCAGGGGGAGAAATTCTGAAGTGTTTACAGTGTCTTCTCATGGATTGTACAAACATGATATAATCTATAAGTTTTCATATTAATGCCTGAGAAAGAGATAACTGACAGCAAAGGCTCAAGAGCTTTGTAATGTTATTCAGACAGGTGTGTTTCGAGTTCAGGGAAGGATCCAAATCTAGCGACCTGAGAAAGGCAGCAGTGAGAGATCCCTGATCAATCGGAGCCCAAGCTAATGTGTGGGAGTCAAATAATCCAAAATGAATGTCTGATTTTACCCTCTAATCCATCAGCCTTTAGATATCTGTCAGCATCGGGTGCACCATCCTGGATGGTCCTGTCTTTTTTCCTTTTCTTCCATGTTATATCTGCACTCTTATCTCTTCTGGCAGCTTACACAACCATAGCTACACATACAAAGAGTGTTTATATAGTAAGATTAATCTTCAATTAGATTTGAATCTTTGGACCATCACTGAGCCATTGGATTTTTAGAAGTACATGTATATCCCAAATGTGCTTCTCTGAAGGCCACATAATTTATTAATAGGATCTATACCAGCGCGTCCATATGTACAACCAACCCGATCTTCCAGCACTATTGCACAAGTTCATGCTTTCATTTGGTGTGCTCTGTATTTGGTGTGCTCTCGATTGTCTATGTTGGAACAGAGACATTTCAGTCTTTTATGAAAGCCCAACAGTAACTGTCATTTTGGGGGAGTAAAAAAAATAGAGGGTTGTGAGAGAAAAATATAGAAAGGTGGAAATATCCTTCAGGGCAGGATGGCAGAGAATAGCTTTCAGAGGGGCTTGCACCTAAAGGGAAGTGGTAATTATGCTTTCTGTCAAACTTTGCCCCTGATACATTATTTGATTCACCGACATAGAGGAGAGAGAAACATTATGTTATAGAGAGAGCACAAGCGATGATATCACCATAAACACTCTGCCCGAGAGGTAGAAGAAGCTTCTGAAACCAGAAAAGTTATTAAAGTTTTGTTCATTCTTATTTTGCCAAACTCGCTCAGCACAAAACTACACATAGCAGGACTTCATTGTAATCAGTATTTCAGTGATGCAATTGTTGAAGGCCAGACAAAAAAAGGACTGCCTAAAATCATAATGATGAGTTTGACTCCAATCCAACTTTTGGCATTAAATGAAAATGAACATGTATGAACACATATTGTTAATGTAAATTTTGTCAATGTAATTGTTTTCACTATGAATTGCACATAATATTATAATAATCTATGTATTTTATTCACGTGTCCCAACATTTTTTTTTTTCTTTTTGAAAATGCCAAATTTTGCACAACAGGGGAGCAGTTTATGAACAAATTTTCTGAGACCTGAGTGGATTGAGGAACTGGATAGACACTTTTGTGCAGGAAGCTTCTTGAATGTAAATGAAGTCTTTGAACATGTCTCTTTCTCCCTTTCCTTGGAGGTTTTGGTCTGATGACATGCATTTTTACCTCCCGGTTTCTCATAATAGTGGCTGAAAAACTCCTTAGTCTTTCCTTTTATATTCAGAATAGTACCAGCATGACAGTACACACCTTTTGAATATTTTCATTTTCTATTATGGATCACTCTAACACAAGCCAATTTCCCAATTTATTCTGAAATGAAAATGAAAACTCAAGCATAAAATTAAGTCAAACACATTTCTCTATTCACAATTCACTCATGCAAGAAATTGACAGGCTCAAATAAACAGGACAGCTAAAAAAATAAACAAAAAAACACTGCCATTAACAAAAGACTATTCAATAAATCACAACAGTTTCTTCAACAATGGTTTGCAATGGACAAAAAATTGAATTATAAAAAAGTATGATTATATGTTTAAAAGTATATAAGTAAAAAAAGAAAAAAGTAAAAAGAATATATTTTATAAATAAAAAAGAAAATGTATTGTTTTCAAGTTACAATCATTTATGCATCAGTGTGTTTAGTAATTTCAAATGTTTATTTCTTAGAGACAGAGAAAAATAAATAGTAGCAATGTCTGTGTCGAACTGCCCCTTTGGTGAAAAGTAATATGGCCTTCACAGTGTGCTTTTCTAAGACACGCTTTTCATGTGTCCCAACATGCTTAAATCCATGTTGCCTTGGGAACTCTGGAAGTGCGAGTGTGAAGGAGACTGAGAAGTAAAACCCGCTGGGTCGCAGGTGTTGGAAATGAACAGTGTCCAATGATCCTGAAAGACAAGGCAATTTGGCAGGCACTGTTGGAATAATGAGAAAAGAATGGTAATGTTGCAAGGCTGAGCTCTCTTGCAGGGGCATTTGTGAGCCGGGCCAAGGCCAGCTTGCATGCACATTGAGGTGTTTGCACATTAACCTGCACAAATAGGGGTTGCAGCACCCCCAACCATCCACATTTGACTGTGTCTGACTGAGGGTAACACTCACCCTACAGAGTAGTAGTACAGCTCCTTACACAGGCAAAATAGACATCTCTTTTTGTCAATCTAGCAAGTGCAAGCAGGAGATACCACAGGAAGCAATATGAGGAAAACATGTTGAAGTAAGAGAGATTGAGGAAGACAGCGAGAGCAAGAGGAGTCTCCAGAGAGGGATAAAGAGATGGATGAGGCATAGCTGTCTCTTAGGGGAACTGCTCTTCATGTTCTCTCAGACGTGACATATAGTGTTAGTAGATTAGACGAACTTGAAATAAAGGAAGAACTCCACTATCCTGCTGCCAGATTCACTACGGCCAGCTGAAAACATCCTGTTAAACGAGGGAAGAGAGAGACTTAAAGGGACACTTCACCCATTTGAATGGTCATGGTTTATTCCCTTATTTTCCCCTGAGATGGGAGAAATAATGGGAGAATTAAGGATTACTTCCTGCGTATTATGACGTAAAAATCGTCATTTTGCGTCATAATAACCAGGAAGTCACATTTCATTAAAAAGTGTAGAGACTACAAACATTACCTCCTCATTATCCCAAGGTGTTGGACCCACTCACCCTACACCCTATTACAGAACAGTGGATGGGACTTCACTTGCAGATACTGAAATCAATATCAGCCATCTTGTTTAGAAGCTAAGCTAACAATATATGAAGTTCTACGGAAGGCGGAATAAATCATGATATGGAAGAAGAGGATTTTGAAATTCTGCTGACTAGAAATTTTGTGTAAAATTAATTTCAAACTCTGGTGGCAGGTAATGTTAGCCTTGTAAACAAAAGAGTGATTTCTCTGATGTTTGCACTGTTCCAGATTAGTGGTTGTGGCTTGCGGAGCTGTGCAATGTGGTGCATTGTGGGAGCTGTTGTCTTACATACAATTGGGCACCAAATTCAAAAATTATTTTACATTTCAACTATATATATGATCCACTTTCAATAAAGATTAATGTTGAAATGGGTGAAATGCTCCTTTAGACCTGGGGCTGGTTGCACCAGCTGTGTGTAATTTACAACTTAGCCTAGGCTTACTTTGGCGCATATATGATGTGGGAGTGGCATAGGTAGTTGTCACAATGAGAGAGAGGTTGACATAGAGCAGCTAAATATCAAACCTCTGGAGAATCACCCGTTTAAGAAAAAATTCAGAACAGAGCAACAGAACGTGTAATAAAACATGAATCAACATTAGCTTGTCCTTTCAGAAAAGGCGAGAACTGAGGGATTTGAAATAGTGATTCAGAGATGCCATTTTTATTACTCAACAGGTGATTAAGAAATTGTATTGACCAGATAAATTGTCACATGTAGCTCTCTAACAGAGTTAGAGTATTAGAGTCAGAGTATTATATTTTATGAATGGTCATTTCATTATGGGTTTTCAAGGAAGTATCGTGACTATTAATGTGTATAGCTGCAGTATCATCTTCAGCTAGTCAGTTTGATATCCTTTCCATCTGAAGTTTGTTGTCTCTCACTATTTTTTTTTTTTTACGAGTAGTAGGATAACCTTATTCATCTGCACAGTCACAAAGAGCCGACGCACACCCAAAATGCTGTTATTCTGTAAAATTCATGCAATTTTGTTTATTAACCACTAGAGGCCAACAGTTACTGTAAATTGTGTACCTTTAAATAATACAATTAAATTCAGCTATAATTAAAAAAAAAAATATATATATATATATATCTGTGACATTAATTAACTCACTGAAATAGCAGAGTGAGTGATGGTAATGTGTTAAAAAGGTCCAAAGAATGTACATTATAAACCAAATAAAATTGCAGCTATATAAAATGTATCAGTGGATGGCACATTGTATTTAAGTGAATGTTGATCTGAGAACTGTTTATGCCAGAATCTGCCATTTAAAAAACTTAAAATGAATCATAACCCATTTGATGCAGAGACACTTGTGTTTAGGTCATGAAAATGTGTTCTCATTTTTATGTAAACTGGAAAACAGACTTGGAATTTTGAAAAGCAGAAGAACAAAGAAAGAAAAAAGGCAAAGGGGTCTCATTGAAGCCTTGTGTCTGTTATTTTGCTCAGAAAATCAGCAAGCAGTGTTCACTCTCAACTAAAACTGTGTCAGGCAGACTGTCGCTGTTTCAAAGTTATCTTATCCAGTTTCATCTATAATGGCGTTTTCACGCTTTAAGACCTGTTAGAGACCGTTTACATCAGGTCGGCACTGTAGCTCTTAAAATGATGGTGAACATTTATGTTCCTTGCTATCTTTCCATTATCAACAAGGCTTTTCCAAATACAGTGTGAAGCCAACAAACATTCCCATCTGTTATCTTGGTGAGAGGTTAATGCTTTTGTTGACCTCCTGATGCCCTAACATCATGTGGGCTACATGTCTTTATCACAACACGGCTGTGCATGCTCTGTTTTCTCTCAAGTCCCCTGCTTTTCTCTCTAAACAAATCATGGCTTAAGAACACAACAAATATTTACCAAACTATAGGAGAATTGTCCAGCAGGATACAGGAGAATTACCAGCAATCTTTGAAGACATGGGGGCATTCATCAGGATACTGCTTGAAAATTCAAATACGCTACATCACAGGCTTGAAGATAAGTCATATCACCTGAACATGTGGAAAAGCCATAATTCTGAGATCGTGAAATACAGTCATTCATGCTTTCAGCCCTGACATTTCAATCAGTGGTGTATTTGTATTCTCTGAAGAATGGATGTCTTGCAGGTGAAAGTGAGCTCATCACAAGATTTCATAGATTCAAGCATGCACATCACTGGAAAATCAAGCTTAAGCTGTTTGTTTTTTTTTCTTTTTCTTTTCTTTTTTTTTAAACAACTTGTTCAAGCTGGTCATTGGTTGGCTGGCCAGCCAGCATGTTTGAAAACCCAGCCTGACCACTTGAAGCTTGTTATCACTTGGTGCATATTTGTTGCTTGGTCATTAGCTGTCAACACCTTAACGGTTTTGAGTAAAATATGTTCCTATTTAGTTTTGTTTTGAAGTGAACTGAAAGAAAAAAAATTGTTGTATAGTAATCTCTTTACTTTCTGTTTCTTGAACATCTTGAGTCAGAGGTAACTCTCGATGAAGAGGAAGAAAGAGATTTGAAATACCGAAATTATGTTGTCATTATCTCAATTGCGGTGCATGTGTTCTTATTTTGAAAAACAAGAATGCGTCATCTCACTGAAAGAAGGTGAAGCTGTTTTCAGCAATGAGAAGAGATTGCTTCGCATTCATATCCTTCTTAGACTTTGTCGATTTCCTGTCTTTTCTTATACTATAATAGTACCATTATACCTGCCATTATACTTAGACTTGTATCATACAACTCTCTGTAACTTTACATAGTTCTAAAGGAAGTCAAAGTTTATCAGCAGCGACAACAACCACAGAATGCTTTTTAATTAACAAGGAATAGGGATTATAATACAGGATGTTACATACAGCACTTATTATTTAGGACATAATGATGCAATTGTTTTTTTCTTAGTTTACAAAACATCCATTTCCACTGCATCATGTATTCCTCCATTACAGATCTGCAGCATCTCTAGCATTGATTTAAAGCAGAACATTTGCAGACCAGTATTTGAAAAAAAAAAATCTTTAATTTATTTGCTTGGCTATGTAATATTACATTATTGGTTTCCAGGGAAAAGGTATACAGTAGGGCTGTCAATAAATTTCAGAGTTATTTTAGAAATAGATATACAGTATTTATATACTTACATTTTTATTTTTAAGTTATATCAGTAAATGGAATGAAAGGGTTGCAGTTGTTACATTTGCAGCCCAAATCATAGCATGATAATATGTCAAAATAGATCCTCATCTCAAGAAATTGACACAATTCGTAATGTTACTAATGACTCCTTTCACATCTACCACTCAAAAGTATGTGGTCTATATTATTTTTTTTAAGAGAGCTCTTATGTTCACCAAGTTTGTATTTGTTTGATCAAAACAATAAAAATATCTGTGAAAACCACAGCATGCCTGGAAACCTGGACTAGGGGCACTCCGGCCCGAAGAAACGCAGGATCTGACCATGGGGAGAAGGTTTGGCGACAGTGCAGGGTTACTTTGACCCGGAACGTGCCGCTCTGCCACGCCCACTTCGGGCCTCAATCGTGAAGCCAGTGCTGAAGCTCATATGTAACAGACCGAGCGGCATTACTTCGGCTGCCGTATGCCCCAGGAGCCTCTGAATTTGTTTCAGTGGAACCGCTGTCCTGCCTCAAAAGGACCTGAGGCTGGTGAGCACTGGCTGGACACGTTCCTCCGTGAGGCGCGCCGTCTGGGCGACCGAGTCCAACTCCATACTGAGATAAGAGATCCTCTGCACGGGGCAGAGTTTGCTCTTGTCCCAGTTGACCTGAAGCCTCAACCGGCTGAGGTGCCGTAGCATCATCTCCCTGTGATCGCACAACACATCTCGCAAGTGAGCCAGAATGAGTTAATTGTTGAGATAGTTGAGAATTCGAATGCCTTGTTCTGTCATGGGAACAATGGCCGCCTCCGCGACTTTCGTGAAGACGTGTGGCGACAGAGCCAGCCCAAAGGGCAGGACTTTGTACTGATATGCTCAACCCTTGAAAGCAAACCGTAGAAATGGTCTGTGTCGAGGAAGAATCGAGACGTGAAAGTACGTGCCCTTCAGGTCGATCACTGCAAACCAATCCTGGGGATGGATGCATTTGAAAATGGCTTCTGCGTGAGCATTTTGAACGGGAGTTGTGCAGGGCCCGATTCAAAACTTGCAGATCCAGGATTGGCCTTAACCCACTGCCTTTCTTGGGTACAATGAAGTAGGGGCTGTATCTATTTTTATTTGTGCTGGGGGACTGCAGATGTAAATTAGCCTACGGCTAACTCTGGTGTAATGCATCAAATGTTTACATTTATGTTATTAATTGCACATGGTCCCTTTTAAATAAATTTTTCCAAAAAAAAAAAAAAAAAAAAAACCCGGACCTCATCTCGGCAGGAGGGACCGGCTCGATTGCGTCCTTCGCCAGCAGGACATCGATCTCTTTCCGCAGGACAGGGGTGTCCACCGACCGCACACGGGTGAAGTGGACGCCCCTGAACCTGGGAGGCCAGCGTGTAAACTGAGTTGCACAGCTGAACCGAATAGTGCGGATGAGCCATCAGGATGGACCCGGAAGTGCTAGCCAGGCTTCCAGGTAGACCCAACCAACTGCCAATTGACCCAACCGAACCACCAGCATACACCGCGGAAGGGCAGCGAGGTGGAAGACGGACTCGTCGATGTAGCCACTGAAAGCGGGGTCTGGATGTGGAGTTCGCCACCGACCTGCTTCCACCGGGGGGCAGACGGCAGGGAAGGCCCGTGGGCTGCCCCGTGATGAAGGGAGGGGAAGAGACAAGGCATAAGGCTCTGCCTCGTTGTGAGCTGGTCTCTGCCCCTCTGGACCCAACCGCCAACAGGAGCGACGCAACTGAGGAAGCGTCGCTTTTATCTGCTGCTATCTCCCAGTTCTTCTCCAGGTCACCCGTCTCAGGGTCACTTCCCTCCCTTCCTTTTATGGGAAGGGGCCGGGGGCACCTGAGCATGTTGGGCCGCCCTCTCGTGACCAGACTTCCTCAATCCAGGGTTGGTAGGCTGCACTGGAGGGGGAGCTGGCGGGGAGAAGTTGACCGCATCCAGAAACGCACGGGTGAGACGACATCCTGAAAGGACGCGAACACACCGTGAAGCTATTTTAGGAAAAAGGAAAAAATAGGATGACACGTTGGAGTTCCCAGGATGAAAGGGAATGCAATTTATTCCTATGATGGCAAAGCTGAATTGTCGGCACCCAGTACTCCAGTCTTCAGTGTGTCACTGAAGTGTGATCCTTGAGAAATCAATATGCTGATTTGGTGCTCAAGAAACATTTGATTTTTTTTTTTTTATCATTGTTGAAAACAGTTTTCTCCTTTCACTTCTTTCACACAGACACTCACACTGTCAGTTCTGATTGTAGTTCTACCATGTGGACAACCATTAAATGACTGAAAGAAAACAAAGGCACAGTCAACAGGCCCTGTGGTCTTCACTGTCATATTTAATTGTGAGCTCTACTAATTGAGTCTTTTCGTCATTCAGTCTGATGGCACTCCATTCTCTTCAAAGGCAATGGGCTGCTTGGCATTGCCAAGATCTCCAGTCAAAGAAAAGTTTCCCATCAACCCATTATAACAAGATAAACGCAGAGCTGTCTGCATGACTCGTTCTGACTTTTCCTTTGAAGGCGGCATGGGTAAAAAAACACAGCAATCCATGAGAGAGAGAGAGAGAGTGTGACAGTCTCTTCAGTAGTCTGTAGTTTCTGTATGGTTCTCTAACCTTTCTAATCTTCTCCATTACAGAAAATACTATAGTCTAGACCATAAGAAATTTCTCAAATCTCAACAGTTTAGAGAAAAGGACTTTTTTTGACAGTTAAATGATTTTTTGATTTTTAGAATAACATTGTTTTGGCTGGAATTTGTGAAGCAGACTGTGTTACTACTATGCAAATGTAGAAGGTGTGAAATTGGTTGTGTAATGTCAGACCACTTCTGTGCGAATGAGAAGTGAAGTTTTCCACTCAGTCATGTAAGAGGCAGGCTGGAGGTGGAATTAACAAGCCACCTGCTCCAGGGTACAGTGCCACAAATAAAATGAGAGCAACCCGCTTTAACACACCCCCACACTCCGACGGATAGAAATCTGACAGGAATATATGATTGTGCAACCCTACAGGAACGTATTCATTCTTTTGTGACTAATTCTTAATTCATACTAAAATAAATTTGGATGGTTAGTTTAAAGAGGCCATATTATGCCATTTTTTTTGTACTAGAATAGATTTTCATACTTTTTCAAAAAAGTATGTTACAAAACATTTTTCACATATTTTTCATTGTTACAGCACCTCCTTTCCGAGTCTGTCACTAACGCTCTGTTCCTGTTTCTAAGGCCCCTCCTTTCAGTGAACATCACCGTGTTAGTTCCTGGGTGGAAACATGAAGTATACTATTAAAACAACTCAATCAGGCCCTGCCCCTTTTTTTGTGTATGCCTTGGACATGAATGAATTAAATTAGTAATATTTTGATGTGTACATATCGAGAAGAAAACTATACTAGCAATACTATACTATAATTGCTATAGTATTATAAAAGCTATACTAGCAATACAATAATTGAGGCGTTTCAAGCTGTTTAGAAACTGTGTTTACAGATATAGAGACTAACATCATTTGGAGTGGACTTACTGTATGCGTTATAATTTTGCAGGCCTTTTTTATGTTCAAAAAGCAAAATTACTCACTAAAGAAAGTTGAAAATGTAAAAAAGCATAATAGGTCCTCTTTAAAGCCTCTACAAATTAATTCTTCCATAAGAAATTATACAGCACTGGATAAATGTCTCCTACTTTTATCCAAGTGATTGGGCAGTGATAAAAAGTGTTTCTTCGGTAGAGAAGAGGATGTCTGCCAGCGCATGAAAAATAGAAAATGTCAGTGAAGATTATCAGTCTGACCATAGCCCCAAAGACCAGGTGTCAGTCTGACTCTGTGATTTATTTTACAGTTTACTCTTGTCCTGAGTTCTGTTGCTGATAAGGGATTAAGGAAGATTTAAAGAAAATTGCACACTGAATCAATGAACTATATCAACAAAATTCTCTGGGAAAGCTTTGGGAAAGCTTTCTCTACAATTTTAGAAAAAATACCAAATGAATATAAAATGAAAAAATAATTTAAAAAAATATACCAGGTGTGTCTGTGTTGACTTTATTCCAGGGCTCAAGAGTAAAAATGGCCTGATGGAACGGGGCCAGTGTGAGAGGGTTTGGATTAGCTGTCAAGGCCAGTCACTTCCCATAAACATTTGGATTTCTCAACGTTGTTCTTCCAAATTATGCTGATTTGTATGTCACCAAACTGACATTGTCTACATTTGTTAAAATCAAAGAATGCCTTATCTTCCTGGAAGGAAATATACTATATAATAACAAAAATATAATTATACATTATAAACAAATCATATTATTTTGTTGCAGGGGTGTTATCTCTTACCCCTTTTCCACCGAAAAAAGAACTGGTTTGGAACTTGTGCTGGTTCAAAGTTGGTTCGGAGCTGGTTCAACTTGCGAACCCGTTCAGAACCTGTTTGCTTTTCCACTGACTAGAGCGCCCAGGGAACGACGTCGTTACGTCACTGTTTACATTGCTTGCAAGTACATTGTTTGGGATTATCTCTAACTCGTGTACCGAGAAAACTTTAAAAACAATTGAAGTATGTAGGTCTTTTAATCTTTTCGTTTGATATGTAATATTTTCTGATAAGTTATGTACCCCTGTCTTGTGTCTTTTTTTCTTTCCATTTATTTGTTCTATATCGTGACTGTTTTCTTCTTTGCTTATGTTTAAAAAAAAATAAATAAATAAAACGCTTGCGTGTTTCTGCAGTTTCTCCTGGCTTTGCGATGGTCAGAAAATATGTTTAAAAGAACCGAGAAGAACGCGTCTAAACCCGCCCCGTAAACATGACGTGCTAAAAGAACGGTTCTAGTCCAGCAAAGATTTGGTGCCGCTTTGGAACCAGTTCTCGCGGCCGCGAACCGGTTCTTTGGCTGTCGAAACACAAAGAACTGGTTCGCGCGCAGGCACCAGCTCCGAACCGGCTCTCAAAATGCTTTGGTGGAAAAGGGGCTTCTGAGGAGCAAAGGAGACTGTTCCTTCTATAAAAAAACGGACAGTACAAAAAAAATTAGGGCTGTGCAAAAATATTGATACAAATATTGCGATATTTTTTTCACGATAGTGTATTGATATTCCAACCTCTAGTATCGATACTTTTTTAAAATCACATTTTACATTATTTAGAATGATGTTGTTGTGAACATTTTTCTTCTAAAGTGTAGGAAACTTACAAGCGAAGACCAGGAGAATTCACCAGGATTCTTTATTGAGAATACAAGCTGTGGGTAGCTACAATCATTCGTCAAGTCTTACAGCACTGCCATCGAAGTCTACTTCGTCCAAAAATCGTACCCAAGTCTGACTATAAGGAATATACATTGTTGTAGTTGATATACCTTTTAAGGTGGAGGGGTTACATAGAGGTGGAGACCAGGCATTAATACGGGTCAGGGGTGAAAAAGGAGAGAAGGATATTATCCGTCTAGGGTGGTCCGGTAAGAACGGTCCCCAGATCCGGCAAAGTGTAAATCAGAGACACAGATTGCTTGTTGAGGCAACAGAAGTTAATGGTGGCTTGTGCTTTTATCTCTTCCTGGTCATGACGGCATCTGCCCGTGACGCTCATTCTTTCCTTTGGACTAGTTGACATAGATGCTTTAGATGCATTCATGCTGGGGGCGTTCCCAAAGCGTCGTTCACGCATCGTGAGTTCCCTCGAAAGGGTACACTCATTTTGTCATTGTTCTACAATGACACCAGTGGTTTGATAAGGATACGGCATCTTTTTAGCTTTCTTTTACTACAGGATGGCCAGATAGAAATGCCTTCATCACACCATAATTGACTTAATCAACTGTCAATCAAATAATGCCCTATAATTATCAATTGTATTGAAAATGACATCAGACTGTGACTATAACCACCATAGGCTATAAATACCATAGAGATCGAGACAAATTCCAACCCCATGATTACATTTTTTTTTTTTTTTGCTAAATTTAACAAATACAAAGTGTATCATATTTGTTTTGAGGCCAGTGAAAGTATTAGGAGGGCAAGTGAAAATATTGCAATTGCTGAGCCCTGTTATTGTCCTACTTTTTCTCCAGAGCTAAAAAATGGTCTCTTCTTGTCCACAGTGCCAATCAGAGGTCTATTTGTGGAGTTGATGATCTCGCCCTTGTGCCTGAGTTGAGATGTGGGGGTGCACCATGGCAATACAAGGTTCAATAGTGAGCCTGGCTCTACTGTTCTTCGGGATTCAAGCTGTTCCTAACCCCACCAGCAAACTAGTTAGGACCACAAGGGTGAGGCGGCAGGTTCCAGAAGGTGAGGGTCCCACTGGCAACCGGACCCAGCCCATGATCTTCAATCATGTATACAACATCAATGTACCTCTAGAGTCACTTTGTTCAGTGGACCTAAACACTGTACCAGGCCCAGAGATAAACAAAGGTACAACTGGTAGTGACAAGATGCCGACAGAGTACACAGAAGAGACAGTGGACTCGGACAGCCAGGTGACCTTCACCCATCGCATCAATATCCCAAAGCAGGCCTGTGGTTGTCCTGCGGCTGCCACCATGGAACAGCTGGCTAACCGCATAGAGATGCTGGAGAGGGAGGTGTCCCTGCTTCGAGCACAGTGTAGCTCCAGCTGCTGCGGAGAAAGCTCTGTTATGGGTAAGTTTAGGATTCTGAGGTGTACATACTGCAGTATTAAAAAAAAATCTGTGATCTGACTGGATTTGCTCATTCAAGCATGCATTCTGTTATGGCATTTTCTAACAGATAAAATTTTGTTTATGATTGAACTAAGTATTAAGCTTAAATGTTTAAATAAGGGATTTCGAACTCCTTTTAGGTTGAAGACTTGATCAGATAAAATTGGGGTTTATGCCATTTATTGTATTCAGATTATATCCACAATGCATGCTTTTCTGAAGCTAATACAGTTCATACTCATATTTTTTTCTCCTTTAATAAAAAATTCCAGGTAAACTAAAGTTATATACTACCATTAAAGTTTGGGGACGGTTTTATTTTTAGAAATAATACTTTTATTCAGCAATGGCGTATTAAATTGATCAAAAGTGAGTAAAAATATTTATAATATTACAATAAATGTTGTTACTTTTACAGTTGCAATGGCCTTGACTCATTGGTGGACGAAAACAAAAGCTCATTCTGGTCTTTCTGTCGGTTATGATGTGACTGCAGTGCTAAGTGAAGTACAGGCTGTATTGTGCATTGACCCATAGGGACAACAGAACTGTGGACGATAGTAGTGTTGTGCTTGTTTAATGTCTCAAAGGGGCACTCGAGTGGATTCACACCTGCAAACCTTGGCTGTGGAGCCCCTTCAGGGCAGCTAAAAACAGCTGAAACACTGCAGTAGTAAAGGGGACGTCATATTAAGCTATACAAATGAGGTTAGATTGTGAACTAGATTAATTACAGCACTGCTGCTGGATAGGTCTTCCCCTCAAGCCTTTGATAAGTCCTCTGCTTGCTGAATCAAACCAGGCATGTGCTGAAACAAATAAGATTGCAAGATATTGCCTTAAAATTATTATTTATTTTCTCGGCTTCAGTTTAATTTTACTCCAACCTGATTGAAAATGAAAGGAATAGCTTTCCCAGTGTGCATTCTTGAATTCTTCTGAATTATTTACCCAACTCATGTTGTTCCAAACATCTTTAATTTGGTTTCTTTTGAGGAAAATGCATTAATTTTTGAAGGACCTGTTTACAGAAGTGTTCAGAATAATTAAAAGTTAGATGAATGTGGACCAAAAAAGCACAACAAAATTATTTTAAAACTTGTTTTGGCACCCATAATGATAATGTGATTTGAGTCGTTATACACTTAAAATCATAGAGTTTTATAAATCAGTTGACCCAGGTCACAAAACTCGTCTGAATGATTAATTCATGAACCAAACAGGTCCAGTTCTTTAAACAAAGTCCAAAAAAAGAAAGCACATTTTAAGGAGAAGTATCTAGTCAGGGTGCTATTGATTACTAGTTCTTTATTTAAATCACAAATTTACCTATTCAGTCAGAGTTTTAAAGTGCCTCTATTATGCTTTTTGGAATATTACCTTTCATGTAGTGTATAATTTGTGAGTGTAAAAGTTTTAAAGATCAAAATGCACAACAATTAAAGTTATCTCCTAAAAGAAAGTATCGATTCTGAAACAAGTCGTCAGCAATTCCAGTCTCATTTCCTGTTACCTATGTAACAAAGTAGCATAATGCCAGCCTATGGTTTTCATTGGGTGCCTGCAAACAACATCTTATTTGACCCACCCTCAGAGACTCTAGTCGTGGCTGAGGCCTGGAAGCGTTTGGTTTGTGTTGTCGACATGTCAAGAAGATACTTTGCATGCACTTCAAAAGGACGAGGACTTGCTACTGGAATTGATACCGTAAAATCAACGGCAAGGTCACTGTTCATATTACTGTTTTTTGCGCTGAGGAAGCCTCTGGAGCTGAAATTCAGATTTCGTTTCTGATACACACTATAAGTGGTAGACCGATCAAAACAGACTGGTCCATCTGACCAATCAGAGCAGAGTAAGCTAGTTGAAAGGAGGGGTTTAGGGAGAGTGAATATTCGATCGAACCGTTTTCAGACTCTGAGACATATGCTGATATGCAATTTATATTATGAGAAAATTAAGGTGTTTTTTGACATTGAATGTATGTAAACTCTATTGTAGGTGACCTCCAAAACAAAATTAGGAACCTTTAAAATAGCATAATTGGGGCACTTTAACAGTCACCATTAGTCAAATTTCTCAATGATGTTAGCGTGAGTAAAATGATGGCTTTCACTTTTGGGTGAACTGTTTCTTTAACGTCAACATATTTGTTCACTCTTAGGTCGCTTGGACTTCGTCCCTCAGTGTGGCCATGGCACCTTCAGCATGGAGATTTGTGGGTGTGTTTGTGAAGAAGGGTGGATTGGCAAGAACTGCACTGAACCACGTTGCCCAGATGACTGTTCTGGCCAGGGCATTTGCATCGAAGGCGAGTGTGCATGTGACCGTAACTTTGGCGGTGAGAACTGCTCGGAGCCACGATGCCCAGGTGATTGCTCTGACAGGGGGTTGTGCATTGATGGTGAATGTGTTTGCGAGGAAGCCTATGCTGGCGAGGACTGCTCGCAGGGCAGATGTCTGAATGACTGCTCAGATCAAGGAAGCTGTGTGAACGGAACCTGTCAGTGCCGACCCGGCTTCCTGGGGGAAGACTGCTCTCTCATCTTCTGTGCTAATAACTGCAGCCAGAAAGGGGTGTGCAAGGATGGTTTCTGTGCCTGTCAAGAGGGATACACAGGGGATGACTGCGCTTCAGGTCAGTATTCAATGTGTATGGTTGAGTACAGTAAAATATATTGTTGTATAATGTTTTATATATATTTCATTACTTGACATGTCTGTATACCCAGCCTGCCTTAAAAAGTTAGTTCACCCAAAAATGAAAATCATCCCATAATTTACTCACCCTCAAGCCATCCTAGGTGTATATGACTTTCTTCTTCCAGCTGAACACATTTTCGGAGTTATATAAAAAAAATATCCTGGCTCTTCTATGGTTTATAATGGGAGTGAATCTTAGATTTTGAAGCCCAAAAAAGTGCATCCATCGATCATAAAAGTAATCCGTACGGCTCCAGGGGGTTAATAAAGGCCTTCTAAAGCAAAGCAATGCATTTCTTTTGCATTTGAGAAAGATATACACAATAAACTTTATGTGCCTTAACGCGTTCATTGAACGATAGTTCATGAACTCGTTCATATTTTAGGTGAACGTGAACTAAACGTACTGTATTACTGCCTGATGAACGTTACTTTTAACTTGTTCATTATGGTGTCTGTGAACGCATGCTCTTTCAGTTTAACTTCTTTCAATAGGGTACCAGATTTCTATAGAGCCTTATAGGCGGAAACCTGGCTAAAACACATGTAAACAGGCCTTAATATGTAGCGAAAAAACTCCCAATCTATCATACACCAGTGTCGCGCCGCCGCACGCATTAAGACAAGAAGTAGCATGAGCTTGAAAAAGCATCGAGGAGGTGTCGCATCGTATGATCAGTTTTAAGACAAGGTCGGTGAGGATTGATAAAATCGTACATTTATGTGCAAACTTTGCCCGCCGATAAAATAATTGCTGTAGTGGTTGTATATGGGTTGTAGCAATAATTAAAAAAAAAAAAAAAGCTTGCAGAAACATATGGAAAAAAGAACTATGATTTAGTTCATTTTTTTGGAACCGTGAACTTAGTTCAAAATTGTGAAGTATGAACTAAACTAGTTCATTTTAAAATTTGTGAACTGAACTTTGAACTAGTTCATGTGGAAAGTGAACTTTCCCAACAAGTCCAGGTGGAAGAGTGAGCTCTAACCTGACGTATAAAGGGTTAAGAAGACCCTATTACCCATAAAATAATAATAATAAATAAATCCTTTAAGGAAACAATACATCTGTTCTTTTACTGTAATTTATATGGTTATTCATACCTTAATTTGCAGCAATTACATGTGTTGTTCTGTTATATTGAAAACAAAATGAATCATTTTAACATTACAAACACTTACCACAGCTTTATGTACTGACACAGTACAGCAGAGTAGTTAAACATTCCCCAGGGAAATGACTTTGCTGGACAATTCACACTTTCCGCCTTATTTATTGCAAGTGAATATTTAATGTCTGACTCACTTGGTGTTCTTTGAGCATTTAAAATCCATCAGAGAAGAAATTAAGCCATAGCAAAAGCTTGTTTGAGAAAATACAAAAAAAGTATTTTGATTGTATGTATTCTTTCTCTTTAAACCAATTGCAGATAAACAAGCCACTTTATTAAAGGGTTAGTCCACCCAAAAATTATGTCATTAATAACTCACCCTCTTGTCCTTCCAAGCCCGTAAGACCTCCATTCATCTTCGGAACACATTAAGGGTGTAACGATACACAAAACTGACGGTTCGGTTTTCCCACGGTTTTGACGTCTATCGCGATTCAAATTGTGAGTTCTGTATCACATTTTTTCGGTTCGGTGCAAATACCGGTACACCCCTAGAACACAGTTTAAGATATTTTAGATTTAGTCCAAGAGCTTTCTGTCCTTCCATTGAAAATGTATGTACGGTATACTGTCCTTGTCCAGAAAGGAAATAAAGACATCATCAAAGTAGTCCATTTGACATCAGTGGGTTAGGTAGAATGAAGCATCGAAAATACATTTTGGTCCCAAAATAACAAAAACTACGACTTTATTCGGCATTGTATTCTCTTCCGGTTCTGTTGTCAATCTGCGTTCAGTGACGCTGGTGTCATTAAGTCATTAATGGCATAATTTTCAGGTGAACTAACCCTTTAAGTGAAGTCTAAATTTGACTGGTATATTGTCTTTCGAATATCAATATAAAAATCCTCTCTGGGAAGAACCGTTCCCTAGTTACCGGCACACACAAGACAGATGCTAAACCACATGGTAGACCCCCTGCTCTTCCAAGTCATGGCTGTAAAATTGGTGACAACTCACAGCGTAACACCATTCATTTGTCAAAAGTCACATTCACTGCAGAAGATGTGTCATATTAACCTGGCCAAAGCAATTTCTCCATCACACTTACTGAGGTTCACAGCTAGTTGGTGGAAAAGGCTGTCGAAACCCCACATCGCTGAATATAGCTGTCATCTCACGAGTGGGAGAGGGAAGGGCAAATCATATTAAGAACCCAGTTCTCTCCCTCTCATTTTCTGCAAGACTGAGTGGAGGCAAAATTGCTTATTTCATTGCAATTAGGAGAAAATAGTGGGGTGTTGTGCACGAGAGATGGTGGAATACTGCGAGTGGCTGCTCAATTACTACCCTCCACACAGCTTCTGGAGATTCTCTGCTCTCTTAGGTCTTCATATTATCAAGGGAATGAATTAGGATATTGTTTTTTATTTCAGTTACTCTATCCAATTTTCTCATTTCATTAGGCAGATGAAACCGTAAGCAAAAAGTATTTTGCAAACAGGTAGCAAAGAGGGGGAAAAGAAGTAATCAGGGAAATGGGATGTGATGAGTAGTTCCTTTTTTGAAAATTTCAAATAGCTCAAAATTATTATTTTTTTAAATGTATTCCTTTTTTTTTAATTCAGAGATATTTTATATTCAAGGAATTAAATTGCAAACTTTAACACAGCACTACACCTGCTTTTACCATGTCTTTCAACTATAATTCAACCAAAAGTAATCAAAGTAATAGCAATTTACACTACACACTTTGCCAAAGACAGTCTTGAAGTTATTCTGAAAGTTATCTGACACGTTGTTGCTTCAGTACATGACAATTGATAATCTAGACAAGCAGGCTGGCAATGCTAATTTGCATCTGTGATGCTTAATGACTATAATGTAACACAACCTATAATGTATCACAACCTATAATGTAAATACAACACTGTAACAAAATGTTACTTAATACTATATCTTGTTGTCAAAACATTCTTAATTTATCTATTATTACAATAGATTAATAAATGAGTTCAGATGCAAAAGCCTCTAAATGCCATTTGAAATTTTCTTCTAAAATGACCATTTTTATCAAGCTTGTATATTTAAGTTCAGTAATTTCACTTAAATGACAATTAATAGGTAATCTTCATTGCCATTTAAGTGAAATTAATGAACTTAAATATACAAGCTTGATAAAAAGGATCATTTTAGAAGAAAATTTCAAATGACATTTAGAGGCTTTTGCATCTGAACTCTTCAAATATATGCTGACTAGATTAGTAGAAAATATATGATGATTTTGCTGAATATACATTTATTGAAATAGTAAGACAATTCAAATAATTACATTTTACAGTTACAATTTTGTAGGTGCTGAGACTTCCAGTTGGACAGACAATTGATCCCTTTTTTGTCTTAGACTGTATCTGCTTCACTCCCTGGATTCTTGTTCCTCCTTAGAAATAAAAAGGGGAGCTTGGCAGCTCGATATGGGTGAAAAGCACAGATGCCAGAGTGATAAATTTTGCTAAGTATGCACCTTGGGACTTTTTTCTCTGTTTTGAGGGAGAACAGAAGGAACACCAGTCTGTCCTGTTCGTGTGGAAGAAGCTGAATTGCTTCTTCAAGTCCTTAGTAATTCCATAGGGGCCACTTATAGCTACTCCTATGAGCCCAGATCAGGAGGAAGTCTCATGTGTTCTGGAGACCCTGGTTTCTTCTTAGTCTCAGGGGTAGCCTAAGTGGGATCCTCCAAACTCTTAGCTACATTTCTTACTTTTTCAAGTTTACTACACACCGGGACATAAATGTCAGATAATACTGGATGTGGCTTGAACAAGCATGCAAATCTGCTGCCTTGCAACACCACAACATAATGCTAATGCTAGCTGTGGTAAATGCTTCCATTCCAGATCACGTTATAGAAATTTCCATAACTCCGACTCCTAAGAATGATTGCTTTTTGATGAGAATGATTCATATTCATGTGATATCCTCTCCCCATTTTTACACAGTGTCACCTCCTATGAAACTGCAAGTTCAGGGAGTGTCAGAGTACACCATTGATCTGCAGTGGGAGGGCCCTGTGTTCCTGACAGACTATCTCATCACTTATGCCCCCACAACCCCTGGTGGAGTCCAACTAGAGATCAGAGTCCCTGGAAACGTTACCAACACCACCATCAAAGGGTTGGAGCCGGGTCTGGAATACAACATCAACGTTTACGCAGTGATCGACAACATCATCAGTGCCCCTATGAACACTTTAGCCTCCACCTGTGAGTGCACTTCCCTCCTGAGAGCTCTTTTATTCAAAAACATCAGTGTGTCTGGTCAGATAAGGCTTTTTTCAATGGAAATGTCTGAGGTTCTTCTTTCATATATCTTGAATGCGACATTTTCATTGTATGTGCATCATTGTTACCCAAGCATGACCCAGGTTTAATAGACCTGGATGTGAGATTACACACTCTTTCACAATCTCATTTGCACACACACATACCTCATGTTACTTCTTCAGAGGAACAACTGGCTGTCTTTGCCAACGGGATATGATTAGACACCCACCACCTGGTGAGTAGCAGTGCCAGATTGGCAAAATGCAAGAGGGCCTTTCGTATACACTGTCTGTCAGCCTTGAGCAAAATGCCTTAGCTTAGAATAGAACGCATCATAACAAATATTCCATTATTTGTGAAAAGCCATTTGGGGCGTTCTGCAGACAATCACAAAGCATTACTGATTGGCCTTCTGTTTCATACATTTTCGGAGGTAATTCAGGGATTATAATAAAGATACTTAGAACTTAATGAATTTGAAAGAAATTGCAATTTGCATGTGGCATCTGGCCGACATCATGATCTGACTTATACATCTGAGGCATTCAACTAGTGGAACTATAATTTCTGTAATCTAACAAAGATGAGACTAATGATGAACATTATTGCAGATTTTCTGCAACTGAATTAATATGTTTTTTATCCTGGGAAACTTTGCAAGGAAGGAATGAATAAGAGAAAATTTGATACAACAGTTGAAGAGTAGATACAATTTAAATTAACTAGTTTAACTTTTCAAATTTAAACTTTTCTAGTTTCATTTATTTTATAATTTATTCCAGTCTTTAGTGTCACATGATCCTCTCGAAATTATTCTAAAATTCTGATTTGATGGTCAAGAAAAGTTCTTATTGTTTTCAAAGTTGATATGTTGTGGATACATTTGGATACAGTAGAAAAACTGCATTTGAATATATTTCTTTTGTAGCATTTTAAATGTTTTTACTGACACATATGATCAATTAAATCCATCCTTGCTGAATAGCAGTATGTATTTCTTATTTAAAAAAAAAAAAAAAAACTATATTACTGACACCAAACTTTTGAAAGGTGGTGCCAGAGTTTATTTAGCAATGCTTATTGTATGATTGTACATTATCACTTTCTTACGAACCTTTGTATGTCATCATACACGTGGAATAAGCCGAACGCTCCCAGCGCAGATAGTGTTTTATTACTGTTTCCATTCAGTTATTTTCAAATCCTCTGGAGGCTCTTACGATTATTGACACTGAAAAGGCTGAATGTTCCCTTTTGTGTACTGTGAAATGACTTTAATACTATTTCCTTCTTCTCTTTGGGTTTCCCGACTCCATGTGTTATAAAATAAATGTAAACTGATTGAAAACACACTGCATATTGAAAATAACTGAGGAAAAAAAATGTAAACCAATGCAATGCAAACCGCTCTGTACAGAGCTTTCTTTTTAGAGAGCTAAAAGCTGAGAGTAAAGATCTGTCTTGGCTGGGAAAATGTTGATTTATTGAACACACACAGGACGGAGGCCAATAATGCATCAATCTGTACCTTTTAGATCTCTCGAATCCAGACGGTTTACTCTTCAGATCCATCATGGAGACATCCGTGGAGGTTCAGTGGCAACCCTTAGACTACTTGTTTGATGGTTGGGAAATAAGCTTCATTCCCAAGGTAAGGCTTTCCTTTGAAGGTCACACATCATTTGATTCTGCCCCTGCTGTAGCTCTCGGCGTAACAATACAGAGGTTTCGGAGTCTTGTAGCATTTGTGGACTTCCACAGCATTGTCTTCCAACAACAGTAAACACGGCAACTGCAGTGTAAGGTTTTGACAGACGTCTGTGCACAGCTGATAAATTAATGCTTCTTTTTAGGCCAAGATTATTCGTTTTCTGACAGGTGCCTCTCAGCATGATAAATGTCAATCTGTCCGTGTTTGAAAGAGAATTATTTTGCATCATGGCAGAAACAACAATACATCCAGGCAGAGATGTTCTCACTAATCCCCTTTCAAATGTTCCATCTGGAGAAAGGACAAAACATACTCCACCCTCACAGGAAGATGCCAACAAAATGTGGAGCTTGCGCTTGGTGTCTCATTATGAAATAGCAGTGGGAGACATCGACGTATGCAAAACAGCATGTTTCCTGTGCAACATACCTGTCATTTCACATCGAGGTGAAACATCTCTCCCTATGTAAAATAACAAATGTGCAATAGAGCCCCTGAGGCATTTTGTTTAGTTGTAGTGTTACTATTAAGAGGAGCCATTGAACCTGTAAACATCAAGCTCCCCTCCGACAAAAAGATCTGACATATCAAAGGTGTGCTTGAGTGTAATGGTTTACTTAAATGGTTCAAATAAACTTCCTTCACCCAGCAGATGATTTGGCAAATCTATCTGCAGACAGTTCTGAAAGCTCAGTCAAATAATAGTCACACTTCTTGAGCATTTGAAGAGGGCAGTTTTCTGTCGTGGATGGATGGATGGATGGATGGATGGATGGATGGATGGATGGATGGATGGATGGGTGGGTGGGTTGATGGATGGATGGGTGGGTTGATGGATGGATGGGTGGGTGGGTGGGTTGATGGATGGATGGGTGGGTGGGTGGGTGGGTGGGTTGATGGATGGATGGATGGATGGATGGGTGGGTGGGTGGGTGGGTGGGTGGATGGATGGATGGATGGATGGATGGATGGATGGATGGATGGATAGATAGATAGATAGATAGATAGATAGATAGATAGATAGATAGATAGATAGATAGATAGATAGATAGATAGATAGATAGATAGATAGATAGATAGATAGATAGATAGATAGATAGATAGATAGATAGATAGATAGATAGATAGATAGATAGATTAGATAGATAGATATTCTGTATGACTGCATGTTGTCCATGTGACCAGTTCACATTCGGATATTTGCTACATTTAAAAAAAAATGATGTGAACAGCCACACAAAGAAATTGGATCTGAGCAATAAATCAGAACTGAGCTTTAAGACTCAAAGGAGGCTTTGCAGTATGAATATAGCCTTCGCTTTCAGCTAAAGCCATAGCCTATGCCCTGGCAAAGTGAGCTCCGGGTAGTTCATGAGTCACATAAATCCATCATTTTTGGAATGAAAAAAGAAAATACCTTGGAAAGTCAAAAGCCTATTTCAGGAGAATAGGAAGTGAATACAAAGAAGCCGAATTTATTTATTTTTTGGGAGATGGGGGTGGGTTGATCATGGTGCACTTCAATCTTCCATCAGTGAGAGGGTTTGCTATGAGTACCGTGCCAACTCCAGCACACCACTGGGGAAATCATATTAGAAGTGGAAGTCATATCCTCTGTGGATTTAATCCAACAATGCGTAAGAGCCATTCTGATTTTCCACAATATTGTAATGGATGCGAGGGCAGAGACAAGTGTGCGTTCACAGGGTCAATGGCAAAGAACATACATTTAGAAGAGTAACATCTTCTGAAACCCTTAAGCACTTTGATATTGCCCGATTTCATAAGCTGATGTCTTGCGGGGTGCAGTGCAGCTCTCAAATTTCTCTGCTAAGCAAGTTGAGGGAAAAAAACGAGACTTGATTCAATGCATCAAACATCTGGTGAAACGTACCTGCACAGAAACTCCAGCAGGTTTTCCTTTTACACAGCCGACTGCCTTGTGAAAACAATCTCGGTTGATTCAAGCCGTGTACTGTTTGTTCCTGCATGCCTGCCTGCACTCTGATGCCAGAAATGTGAAATGTGATGTTTCTGTGTGTGTTTGTCTTTTGCATGCCAAAGGACAATGATGGAGGGATGACAGCACAACTACCTAGTACCATCACATCGTTCCACCAAACAGGGCTGAGGCCTGGGGAAGAATACACTGTCAACCTGGTAGCCTTGAAAGATCAAGGCAGGAGCCTGCCTGTTACTGCAACCGTTACCACACGTACGCCTCTCACTCATTGTACTACATTTATGCATTCGCCAGAATTTTATTCCAAGCAATGTACAGTGCATTCAGGTTATATGCTTAGTTCTTTGTGTTCTCAGGGAGTCACATCCATGACCTTGGCATTGTTAGCACCATGCTCTACCAGCCAATCTATAGAAACACCCACGGCTCACTGTTTCATTCTCCAATAACTTTCAAGTTTTCTTGAATGCTCAGTATATATCTTTGATTTTTAATGACCTACCTAGTGTTGGTGCCTCCAAATATATACATTTTCCCTTTTCACTCTATAATGACATTATGTTACATTATAACTTGCAAAAAATCTTGCAGGTTCTGTGTAAGATTACACAGCGTGACTTGAGGACTTTATACAGTAATTGTCCCCAAGGACGAACATTTGCATGGCTCCACAGTGATAAAACTAATTATTATGGTAATGAATTATATAAGAATGAGGCCTGTCTTCATTTGTGAAATGTTCCACCATGTTCCAACATGGCATTGAGGAATCAACACTGGACACTTATTGTCCACTTGTTAAAATAGGCATGCTTTTTGGAATAGATACTGTATTGTATTGTATTATATTGTTTTATAATGTAATATGAAATAACTTGATAAAATGGCATATTTAGTATCGACTAATACTTTGGCGATCCCTAGTTGTCTAAATGACTTATGCTCGTCAAACAAGCAAGTTTTGTGATAGACAGCATAGATGCTCTCAATAGCCCCTTTTCCACCAAAGCATTTTGAGAGCCGGTTCGGAGCCGGTGCCTGCGCGCGAACCAGTTCTTTGTGTTTCGACAGCCAAAGAACCGGTTCACGGCCGCGAGAACTGGGTCCAAAGCGGCACCTACTTTTTGCTGGACTAGAACCGTTCTTTTAGCACATCATGTTTACGGGGCGGGTTAAGATGCGTTCTTCTCGGTTCTTTTTAACATATTTTCTGACCATACCAAAGCCAGGAGAAACTGCAGAAACACGCAAGCGTTTAATTAATTTCTTTTTTTTAAACATAAGCAAAGAAGAAAACAGTCACGATATAGAACAAATTAATGGAAAGAAAAAAGATGCAAGACAGGGGTACATAACTTATCAGAAAAGATTACATATCAAACGAAAAGATTAAAAGACTTACATATTTCAATTGTTTTTAAAGTTTTCTTGGTACACGAGTTAGAGATAATCCCAAAGCAATGTACTTGCAAGCGACGTTAACAGTGACGTAACGACGTCGTTCCCTGGGCGCTCTAGTCAGTGGAAAAGCAAACCGGTTCTGAACGGGTTCGCAAGTTGAACCAGTTCCGAACCAACTTTGAACCAGCACCAGTTCCGAACCAGTTCTTTTTTCGGTGGAAAAGGGGTAAATGTGGAATTTTAGAACAGGATGCTTCATCATTATTGGAGACAAAAGTTTACGAAGCAAACAAATGCTCCTCGGTTGGATGCTCAATGCCGGGGGAGTTCAGTTTACCATTGCATTCTGTCCGCAGAGAAGATGAAAGAGAGAACAACGTGAAGTGCTTTTTCCCTTCAGGTTACTCAGCCAGCTGAGTCACTAGTGTTTCTTTTGTAGCTGGAGTTGACAAGTTGGAAGTGGCTTGAGCAGTGATTTCCTCCACCCATCTGCCGTGTCCTGTTGTTTCTCCCCTGTCCTTGGTGCTGAAATCGGTGTATTGCAGCAGTGAGGCTGAACAGAGGCCTCACCTTCAAACTATACTATGAACACAGTCATTTTACTGTTACTCTGCTGACAGTGTTGTCAGAACGAAGCACTATTGGAAATATGTCTGACAAGACATGCAGAATAACATATAGTGATATAGTGCACTCACAAAGGAAGGTGTGTAAACACCTTTCAAAAGGTGTGTGAGAGGGACTAGACTGGGCCGGAAAGGCAAAACTGCAAGGAGGTGTCTTTGCTTCAGCTAATGGAAAATGTCACCATGATGAATTGGTGAGTCTGCCAGCAATTATGCACTTAATGTAAACTTCACCCAAGAATTCTTCTTCTGTCACTGACAGACAGGAGGTTTAGATTCAATTGAACTTTTCATGGGCAATTGAAATTGCATGTCTGCTGTGAAAACGGCATTCATTTCACCATCGAGCATAATTAAAGAGACATTAATTATGCATGCAAGTCCATTAATATTTCACATGTCCACTGCGGATACCTTATTGGATAAAGAAAGACAAATTTGATGCCATTTAATTATTTATGTGTGCAAAGATTTATCTATCCCCGGAGAGAGCCTAGGAAGACGAGTTTTCGCTAACCATATGCATGGTTCCTCGTGAGTTTGCAATGCTGCTTCACAGTAATTATGCTTAAGTGCTAAAATGAAACATTTTAAGAAAAAAAAAATAAACAGTAATCTGTTGCCTAGTCTCTGGTGTGACTAGATTTAAAAATGAGACTATGCTGGTGTGCCTTGAATAAAACCGAGACATCACCCTTGTGGATTGAATAGGCTGTGCAAAGAACTTAAAGTAAATATCCCCATAACGTGACATCATTTCCCCATTTGCTTGGGGTTCCTCCTGAACCCTAGTGTTTGATTAATGCTCACATTTTGTGGTTGTAATATACTGTAGAGGGTTACAATGGTATCATGCACAATATACCGTATGTTTTGGACTTGAAATGTGGTGTTCAGTGCAGTCTCACTTGACCTGGTCCAATTAGTAGCGTCTTACATATATCAAGTCAAGTCACCTCACCTTTATGTATATTGCGCTTTTTACAATACCGATTGTATCAAAGCAGCTTCACAGTGATAACATTTAGAGTAATTTGTCCATTTCAATCTGTTTGGAAGACGAAGTAATCACGGCGGTATATATCACAGCAGAATGAGGGCGAAGGTTAGAGATGAGGTCAAAAGTACCAGAGGTGTTCATCTTCCTTCACAATACTTGTTTCTGAGGCAGATGGTCATGTTGCCCTATATAAAGAAGCAGGTTAATTATTCACACAACCAGTTAGCGTCTTATTAAAAGAGCCTGTTGGAGGCTCAGCATGGCCACTTGATTCAGTCACTTGAGTGTGTGTTTGCCTGCTGTCAATATCTGGTGAATACTTTCTCATTAACTGTCCTTGAAAACATGGATGAGTTCAAAGTGAAGTGTGTAATTCTCAATATTAAAATACTTTTCCAGTTTAATATTATGACTTCATTGTATACACTGTGGCTCACAGTTTTCAAACATTGTTGAGTGGTCCAACATGGAGCCTTTTGACTTAACCAGTGGCTCGGGACTACCTGTTTGCCTGCTTAGCATGGGCTAGTTAGCTGTAATTAAACCATAAAAAGCATATTTCTCCATTCGTTGACAGCCATGTGTTCTGATGATGCCATGTTTTCTGACAAAGTAGGCCTAGTATTTTTTTTTTTTTTTTTTTTTTTTTTTTTGCAAGGTAGATTATAGTAGCCTATATTTTTGATGAGCAACTTATAGATGAGGAAAGGGCAAAACTTTTCGCAATTTCATTCGGTACTTTTTGTGCCACATAAATTACACCTTTAAGATGTTTTAGTTCAGTATATTTGAACTTCAAGCTTAACTTGCAAATTCAGTGTTATCAGGTTCTGCACATTCCTACAACACTGTGCTTCCTCATTTCTCCATTACTTTGGCAATATTCTTATGATGTGATAGATAAATAAATAAATAAAGCAATACAAATATTTTTTTTTTGTGGACATTTTGACTACATCCAAGCCATGTTAGTTCAATAGCTCAGTGATTCTTTGCATGAAAAACATAAGCATTAAGCAAATTCGCATATTTGCTCATTTGTATTTTATTTTCATTTGTATTTAATAGTACAAAACAGGGATGTTTTTATGTCCATCATTCATCTTTCATGTTTTTTTTTTTTTTTTTTTTTTTACAGAAAGTATCGGTATATTAAAATCATTAAATAAACTCCCAAGGCTCATATGCCAAAAAAAAATCAATTTTACAATGTTCTTCTGTATTATTGCACTTTATATTATAGAGTTTTAAACCTTTACAGTTTATCCTTTGCTAGTTTTTTATTATTATTTCACTTTCATGTTATCAGATCATTAGTTATTTTTGTATGTTTAAAATGTCAGAGGTTTAAAAGACAATTCGGTATTTTTCTCCAAGGACCCCCTTCCCATGGTTTAAGGCACTCCGGTGTCTCATAGGTTGAAAACTCTTGAAGCATATTGAGAAGCCCTGACCACTCTTTTCTCATTTCATTGATGATGTCTTATGTTGTTTTTCTTTAGTAATCGATGGGCCAACACAGCTTATTGTTCGAGACATCTCCGACACGGTTGCCTTTGTGGAGTGGAGCCCACCCAAGGCTAAAGTGGAGCAGATTATATTGCGGTACGGTCTGGTAGGGGTGGACGGGCCAAAGACCACCTTTCGTCTGCAGCCTACTCTGAGCCAATACTCCCTCCAAGTACTGAGGCCTGGATCCACATATGAAGTATCAGTTTGTGGAGTCCGGAATGGCAGTGAGAGTGGAGCCATTTCCACAGAGTTTACGACAGGTGAAAGAAAGCAGTTCTTGACTGTAAACGATCTTTCATCAGAATTTAAAGAATAAAGATCTTTAAGTGAAGTAGGTCTGCTTCACAGAAGTAAACATTTATATTTGATTACATAAATGCAACATAACAATGCATGATATCCATTTCTAGCTCTGTAGTTCATTATTGATTGTATCATTTTTCTCAGAAATCGATGCACCAAAGAACCTGAGAGTGCTGTCAAAAACTTCCACTAGCCTGGAGCTGGAATGGGACAATAGTGAGGCAGATGTAGAAGGCTACAGTGTGGTCTACAGCACACTGGCTGGCGATCAGTATGACAAAGTCATCGTCCCGCGCAACGATGGCACCACCACCAAAACTACTCTCAATGGTAGCTCACACCGAACCTTTTCCTTTATTTCCCTAGTACTGGAATATATAGGATATGGACAAAAAAAATGTAATGGTTTTATTAATAATAAAAGTGTTTCTCTTAAATGTAAATAGATTTTAAAATAAATAATAAAAAATCAAACATTTTCAATTAAACCGTCAAGGCTGTGGGCCTCATGGCCAATGCTCCTGCATGTAGATCATGTAGAAAATTATTATGAAACAGCTTGTCATCCCACATTCACTTTAATCATAAAATTTAAATATATATTGTTTGTCCATTGCGTCGTCACTGTTTTCTTGAATACATCATAAAGGCATTTATTTTATTAACTCGCTATTTTCTCCCAAAAATTCAAATTTTGGAGATCAACATTATAGTCTGTGTAATATTTTTTTAGTGTTCTTAAACATTTGCACACAAAATACAATTATTGTTTGCATTTGGATATGCATGGACTTTATGGAAAACTTTAAAGTGGATCCTCTTTTAAATTTGCTGCCACACTGATTTTTTTCTTTCTTTAACAGCTTTTTTTATTCAAGTGAGCAACATTTCCGACAATAAGAGTTGAAAATAAATTATACGTTTGTTTCTCAAAGATAGTACAAGTCACATCCAGGTATTCTGTTGCTCCATGATGTTTTTCTTCTCATTATGAGTTAATTCTGAGCACCCACAAATCTATTTTTATACTTATGTAGTGACAACAAAATAAATTGCTCATTTGCCAAATGTATTGATCTTTTTTTTTAGCTCTCTCTTTTATTTTCTCTTTCCCCTTCAGATTTACTGCCTGGCACAGAGTATGGCATAGGAATTTCAGCTGTCGTAGGGGCCAACCAAAGTACACCGGCAACGATGAATGCCAGAACGGGTAAGCGAGAAGATTATGGGTCCGCCGTTGCCAGATCACAGCCAAATAAATTTATTTCCAATAGTATGGAGTTTGTATTTCTGCTGCTGATCGTGCAAATCTGTTTTTGCCAGTAGAACAGATATATGATGTTTGTGATGGCATAAAAAAACGTTAACTGAGCCAAACAGTGTAGTACTCTCATTACAAACCTTGAAACAGCCTCAGTATACTCTTTATCTTTAGGTCTGGATGTCCCCCTGGATTTGACAGTCACAGCCTCTACAGATAACACCATCAAGCTGTTATGGGGCACAGTGCAGGGGCCTATTGATCACTATAGGGTGACCTACACATCCTCCACTGGAGTCACAACTGAGCTAACGGTGCCCAAGGACGTCACCACCACCACACTGACAGGTCTAGAGCCGGGCACAGAGTACACCATTACAGTCGCAGCACAGAGAGGCAGGCAGCAGAGCACTGCAGCTACTATTGATGCCTTCACAGGTAATTTGATATTTTAGGAACTCGAGTACAGGAATCACTGTTGAGTGTCTAAAGCATTGCCTCACCACTGCCTCATGACATGTCCTATCAGTTTTGGGCAGAAGTCTCTCGTTAATCTCTTTGATAATTGCATGAGGAATACAGCATGATGTGGAAGTAAGACTTTTGCTTCAGTGTCAACAATGTGCAAACAGTTCTTGTAGATTTTTTTTGTTCCACAGCAGGTTCATTTCTCATCAATTCAAATCTCACTTCATCAAAATTCAGCCGTGCATATGTCCTTTACTTCAGGGGTTATCAGGCAATTGAACATTTGAATCATTTTGCTTATATGAAATTTTGTCTGTTGTTATCATTCACTTGCCTGGCGCATTAAATATCTACTGCATCAAGATTTTATCATACTTCATTATCATTTTCCACTTTTATTCATCAAGTTTTCTTCAGATGTCTACTAATAAGATTCATGTGATTTGTTGATAGCCCTAATAAAAAAAGAACTAAATTTAAATTTTGATTTATTTGGTTTTAATTAGGGATGTCAATCAATTCAAAATAAGCAAAAGACATCACAAACAACAAATTGAATATATTGTAACGTTATGAGAAAATTATTCGAAGACATTGTTGTGGCAGACAAGTAAATTATTAAATAGACATTTATATTTTCATATCACTTTCACAATCTACTTGCAATCTATGATATATTAAGAGGTGTTAATTTTGTCTCAACCTCTGATGTCAAGCTTTTTACACAGGACTCGATTCGATATATATATATATATATATATATATATATATATATATATATATATATATACACACACACACACACACACACACACACACACACACACACACACATATATATAAATAAATCATACAAATCGATTTACGATTTTTTTTATGCAAGTATTATTATTATTGTTCTATGTAGACATGCAAGTTGCAGTCTTTGGCTGTTGCATCACATCTTGAATGCTATATTGTTATGATGACATGTCATGCTCAACTTTGAAATTGAGTTTTGAGAACCGTGCTTTCTCTTTCATTCTTTTTCTGGTTTCATTCTGCACTCTGTTCAGCTGTTTTTGAATCCATGAGTGCATCCTGCGTGAATGGCTCTGTCTGCTCTCGGTAGTGTGGTTTGGTGAGGTGTGTTGGTTGTAGTAGCGGTATGAAGGTATGAAAGTGGTACTTTAAGTTTCAATAGCTCCAGTGGTCAGTATCAGGGCGTGGTTAATTGCTTATTGTTATTTATGCAAAAAAAAAAAAATGCACTAAATTATCGCATTAAATTAACAGCTCTGATTTAATTTAACATTTCTATCATAAAATGTGGATTAAAGAATCCTTTGTTGGATTTTTTCATTTTATTTTAGTTTTTTACATCTTCCAAAGAAATAACTCTTCATACTTTATCTTCCTTACGCATTTTGTCTTTGCTGTTATCAGTCACTCTCTTGCTTTGGCCTGGTGCATCAACACATTTGTATCTACAGCATCAAGATTGCGTCATATTTCATCAGCATTTTCCACTTTTTTTCTTCATTCAGTTTCCATCCTTTGCTTGATAACTATTGTCTGGCTGCATCTCTTCTGCAAAGCATATCCAAGCTCCTCATTGTTTTACGTTCTTGTACTCTTCCTTCCTCCTTCCTGTGAGGATGTGCCAATCATTTAAGAGGTCTTTAATCACAGGAGCAACCATTTCGTAATATCGTTGTTGTCATTCAATTTCAGGGTTCCGCCCTATCACGCAGCTCTTCTTCTCTGAAGTCACATCTGATTCATTGACTGTGGCGTGGAGTGCGCCGGCACCGCCTGCTGACGCATTCATCTTGAACTACAGTGCCCAGGACTCCAGTGATGATTCTGAAATAGCTCTAGACGGGTCCAAAACCAGAATCACCCTCACTGGTCTCCTTCCCTCCAGGCGGTACACTGTTACCTTGGTTACAATGCACGGCAATGTGACCTCAAAGCCAGTTATAGGCTCAGTTACAACAGGTATTAATACTAATGATGTTCAAGGATATTATTTATACGATATGTCTGAGGGAGTTAAGGGGTTAGTTCACCCAAGAATGAAAATCCTGTCAGTTATTACTCACCCTCATGTTGTTTATTATTTTGGGGAGTTTTGTGCACAAAAAGTATTCTCGTCACTTGAACTTATGGTTGAGCCACTGTAGTCACTTGGACTATTTTAAACATTGTCTGGCAAGTTTCAATTACATAGAAGCCTATGGAGGAGTGAGACAGCTCTCAGGTTTAATCTTCAATTAAAAATATCTTAATTTGTGTTCCAAAGATGAACAAAAGACTTAAAGGGTTGGAACAACGTGAGGGTGAGTAATTACTGACAGAATTTTAATTTTTGGATGAACTAACCCCTAAAGTGTTTTTATTTAATGTTATGTGCATTTTTCCTAAACAGAAGGGCTTTTCACACTGTGCTTAACCCTAGCTTTTTGTCGTTCTAAACCCTGCTTCTAACTGGAGGAACGTTACACACTTGTGTGAAACAATACAGTGAATGTTGAATATTAGATGTTAGATGCTTAGAATAGACATCTAATAGTGGACCTTATATTCACATGCTTTGGACAGTCAGGGAAACATTGCATAAATGTTTGAGGCGGCAAATGGGAATGGAAACCACAACAGTTTGAGCGAGGAAGAGGCTGTATCGTTTTTACCTTTATAGTCGGAAAAGTCTATTCAGGAAAAACTTGAGAGTACATTCGCCAATGTATTATATAAGGATCTGCAATAGACTTTATGTAAACGGATTGCTGCTGCGTTTGTCCAACGACACTGACACTGCAATTATGCAAATAAGCATGTTAACCCTGTTAAAATGGTACACTAAAGTGGTACATGCACCACATTAAAGTGGTACATGGCACCATTTTCATAAAACATTTCAAATTTCTTTGATCCACGCTACTTGCATTCAAAAACAGTCGACACAGACAACTAAAATGCCATATTCTCAAAAGCACATGATGGTATGCTGTCAAATAGAACTTTATTGAGACCTGCTGTGTTTGTAATGCACACAATACAGAAAGTTCAATTTATGAAATTGTCAACTATCATGACTTTGCTATTTATATAAGAGTCATCATCAGTGAAAACCTATTTATGGATGGTGGCCTATTACCATATTCTCCATTTCTGAATCCGGTTGTTGAGTTCTTCTCTTCCTAGATATATAAAGTGTTCAACCGCAACGCAAGAAAGTCGTAAGAAAGAGCAATAAAAGAGGCCTACATTTGTGCCTTTTATGGATTTGCCATTGACATTGTTCTCTCCTTAAATTCATCACTTGAGAAACGTGTGTTGTTTGATGTGAATAAGCTTCTCTGGCTTAATAGAAATTAGAGGGATGATGAATATGTAAATTTACCGAAATTTCAAGAGAATGAACAACCTGTATTGAAAAGAAAAATGAAAATTTTACTTCACAATGGAAGAGACAATTATGTGCTTCATCATGAAGATTTTTACTAAACGATGAGTCTATTTGAATGGTTGTGTTAATTGTTTTGAGAGCATTGGCTTTAGTTTGTGGAAATTGATTACGAAAAGTTTAACATTTGCATGCTCACACTGGATTCACAGTGCTTGTTTTTATTAGGGGACACTTTAAGGTTTTAACATTTTGTTACGGTTTTATCAATTTCACTAGACAGTCATTTGTGAGCGTGTGCAGATCAAAATCTCGTCTCTACCTGCTGGATTTCCCCATTACTTGCACACAGCTGCACAGCAGATTTTTCACCATTTTGTGTCTTAATTAAGTCAACAGTGTGTAATCCACCTCTAATTACCTCTCTCTGAATATGGAGGTGTCAAGAATTATTCAGCTTTTCTGTCAGTGAACTGATATTTGCAGTTGCCAAAGGAGATACTGTCTCGGAGCTATTTCTAAACATGGAAATTAGCTCTGCAGAGGAACACCTGCACAGCAGCTTGATTAGTTTTAAAAAAAATAAAAGTTTTAACTTTTACTTTGCATGATTTTATTATTATAATAACATGATTTATACGCAAGCACTTTCAGTAGTGTGTTTTAAAGCCTGTTTGCTTAGAAATGTGTTTAGTAGATTTTCAACATGCATCCCTGCTTTATTTAGAAACCGTATTTTCACTCATTAACATTCTTTACATTAACATAATGTGAAGAAGGTCACCATATGCTCAACAATAAAAAACCCGGAATAAATGGAGACGGAATGGGCTGAAAAAAGTCGTTCTTTGTGCCCTTTATTCAAAGGATGAAAATATATTTATTGACTGCTCTGCCGAGAGTGGGAAATAAATTAAGATATGCATACATGAATAATCACGACTTATTTACTGAGGAATATTTTACCCTGAAAGCATTTAAATGAGGTTGACAACCTGTTTATGAATTGCCACCTATTTTATGAATTGAATGCATTAGTCTAATGAATATGGGGAGGTGTGAATGGCTTTCCACTCGTTTTAAGGACTGCCACTTCAATAATTGCCAGAGTAAATCTGTTTATTTCCCTTTCAATTGTCAGAAAGCTCCAGAACCACTGTTGGTCTGTGTAGATGTTTTTTTTTTTTTTCAGAGGCTGTTTAACCTTTGCTTTTTGCAATGCTTAGAGCTATTGGGACAGATAAACAAAGCATGAAAGAGTCCCTGCTGGACAGCGGCAGACTATAACAATGTAAATGTCCTTGTGAAGAGTGTCGTTTGTCCAGCATACTCAAACTCCTCCTCCTCTTTAGGGCCTGTTGGCAAACATAAATAGGAAATAAATGACATGAGAAAAGAATTACAATGACTATTCCATTGAAATGAATAACAAAAGAAGCATGCAAATAGATGGAGAATAAATTGAGATTATAATAAGAAGAAGAAAAAGAATATACCAATTGTATAATGTAATATATTTATATATTTATTTTACATGCAACACCTTATAGGTGCAGACGCCTTATCATGTGACAAAATGAATACTGCTAATTTTGTCTTGGTAGTTTCCTGTTATTGGGAAATTTCCATCCCTGAATAAGGTAATCATGTCTAACCGTGAATAGTGCATTTCTACAATCAGCGTAATGTTATCAAGTGCTGATTTTATGAGTGCACAATCTGTACACTTAAACTACTGTTCAAAAGTTTGGGGTTGGTGAGATTTTTAAATAGTCTCTTATGCTTGACAAGGCTGCATTTATTTGCTCCAAAATACAGTAAAAAAAAAAAGCAATATTGTGAATTATTATTAAAGTTTAAATGAACCATTTTCTATTTTAATGCGTTTTTAAACACAATATATTCCTGTGATGGCAACGCTGAATTGTCATCAGACATTGCTCCAGTGTTCAGTGTCTACCTAATATTTTGTGGAAACTGTGGTAATTTTTTTTTCTTCAGGATTTTTTGAACATCAAACATAATTTATTTGCATTGTAAATCTTTTATAACATTATATATGTCTTTACTGTCACTGTTGATCAATTTAATGCATAATTTCTGAATTAAAGAATTAATTTCTTTCAGAAAAAAAAACCCTACTGACGCCAAACTTTTGAACGGTAGTGTAAATCTAAATCAAATACATTTTATTTCTTACTTATTGTCATCTTGTCCCCCATGATGCAGGAATGGATCCTCCCAGAGACATGACTGTGCTGTATGTCACCGAGGAATCTGTAACCATATCATGGATTCAACCACTCGCACCCTTTGATTACTACAAAATGTCTTACCAATCACCAAAAGGTAATTCCACTGCAGTATATTTAAAGCGTGTTGAACGAAGACAAATAAGCCAGCATTACTGTTTGTAATGGCCTCACAGGTAGGATGGACAATGTGGTGATTGACAATGATGTCACCAACTACACCCTAACCAGCCTCCACCCAGCAATGGAGTATGAGATCAAGCTGAACGCAGTGAGAGGAAGTCAAGAGAGCAAGGTCATCACCACTACTGTGTTCACAGGTATGTCTGCTTTCAGTCAGTTACTCAGAGACTAATCATATGCCACTGCACATTCTCCAGACATGTATTGTAATTTACCGTAGGAAATGTCTTTTGGTATTTTGTGAAGGATGTGCTCTCATAGCCTCGTTCGTCACAGAACTTTGATTTGATAGAAACATGGATGACAGACTGAGGAATGATGCACATCATTTACCATGTGATGAGTGCCATCTTTCACCCTGTGCGTTCCGCCCGTCCTCTGGGAGGCTGCCAGCCATCTTGCAGAAGTGAAATGAAATTTTACTAATGGAATCAGTGATCAGCAGGGATGCTCACCTGCCATCGTACTTGAACAGCACCACACAGCGGTGACAGGCAGCTAGTACTATGAATGGATTGAAGCGTTCTTACTTACATGTAAAGATCTTTATTTTGCAGAAAATATCCATCAGATGCACAATATGTTGTGCATAAATCTTTTCCCTGTTTATTTTATTATATACACACACACACACACACACACACTACTGTTCAAAAGTAAAAGTACGATTTTTTTTAAAGAAATCCCTTTAAAAACCCGGGTTCCCAATCCAATGAGACACCAATGTGTCCCTGAGCAAGACCCCTAGTTGTTCGAGAGGCGTGCAACCTCTGACATATATAGTAATTGTAAGTCGCTTTGGATAAAAGCGCCAGCTAAATGAATAAATGTAAATGTAAAAATACATAAATAAAACAATATCTTATATAATTAAATATTTCAACTTTCCATGTTTCACACAAATTAATACATATGCACAGTTAGTGTATGAAAGCCAAGCGAACTTTTGCTCAGTGGTTTGCTTTGTAACTTTGCGTCTCAATAGACAAATCTCCAGGAAAGGTCTTTGTCCCAGCTGTGCATTATTTCACTGAAATGAATTAATTACTCTATGTTTCGAGCCTAGGAAGTTAACTAATTAGTCATATCATTGGATGTAGTACTATAGAACAAACAGATGCTGGCCTTTGCTTAAAGACTGCTGACTTGCTTAATAATAACTAGGTAGGAGTGTGCCTGGATCAAAACACAGCTACACTCCCTATTGCACCCTAAAGCCTGACAGTTTTGTTCAAAGCTAATACAAATATGACATGCAAACAATCTTAAGCTGCCCGTGTTGACATATCTCGCCAGTGCAGTAACAATACTAAGTGACAAGTGGATCTTCTTTTTAAAAATGCATCTTTTGGAAACAGCTTATTATGTAAGGGATAAAGTACACCAAAGCCGGTTGTTATGTGAGCAATAAGGCACGAGATGCTGTGCTGTATCGTGAATAAGTAATGGCTGATGGGCGTTGTTAGGCACGATGCAAAGCGAATCTTGTACCTTATTGCTTAGCCTACATAACAACCGGCTGGGAACCGGTATGCAACCCACCTTCAGGGAACGGTGGGTTGCATATGCAACTAGGACGTTCCCTTTCTGTCGATAACATCGGATGTAGTCAACGGTCGACTGAATGGGGATAACCTTTGAAAACGCCACTAAAGCTACCAGCTTCCAATGCCTAGACAACAGCCTCCTGATACCCTCGCAATTTCAGGCGGGGAAGGACAGGACTTATCCCAGAGAAGTCACTGCTGTTCCTACAGGACCACTGGGAAAGCATTCCCCGAACATTGGAAGGAAAGAACGCTGTGGAAGCCACGTCCAACCATAGGTCACCGTAGGGACCGCAACATATGGACCCAGCCTAACACAAGTTCTACACCTGCTTACGAGTGGAAGGCCTAACACCAGACATTCCGAACATCCAATGTCGTATGGGTGTGGAGGAACTCAACAGGGTTCAGTTTAAGGGAACTCTACTGGAATAAATGGTAAATGGACTGCATTTATATAGCGGTTTCATAGACCTAATGGCCACCAAAGCGCTTTACATATTGCCTCACATTCACCAATTCACACACACATTCATACACCGACAGCGGTGTCAGCCATGCAAGGCGCCATCCAGCTCGTCGGCTGGGGTTAGGTGTCTTGCTCATGGACACCTCGACACTTGGTCAGGTGGAACTGAGGATTGAACCACCAACCTTCTGGTTTGTAGACAACCAACATGAACCACTGACAGACAGAGAAATCCTGGGCTAGGTCTGCCTCATTCTGGGCGGTCTCTGCATTGCAGTTGCACCAGAGATAAGGCCCAAGACAATGTGTGCCAAGACAAGGCAACATTATTTTGAGGGTGGAGGAATAGCCTACCCACCAGTCCACCCAACCTGCAGGAAAGAGAGCACTGAAATGACCGAAAGCTTTCAGGCTTTCAAAACTCACTCAACGAATAGGTTCCACTTCTAATGCGTAAGCACACTACCTTCTTTCCTTAGGGGGTGCTCGCACAAGTGATGGTAACTACCACATGTTCCTGTGATAGCCATCTGAATCTCTGCATCCAGTGTTGGACCGGCCGTACACTTATGAACAAAAGAGAGTCTCGACCTTACCACTGAGATGGACATATTCCCAAAATGGAACATGACTCGTCCATACGAGTTGCCTCAGTTTGAGCCCAAACACGTGATACAACTCTCTGACCGTCAGAGGGGGACAGAGCTCTACCAGACCCAGAAACGCACGGATGGAATGGCATCTTAAAAAAGATGCAAACGCACCCGTGTTGCTCTTTCAGAAATGGGACCCATCACCAGTGCCAGAGCACACAGGAATGACCACGTCAACACTGAATTCAGTGAACTGTAAAACAGTGAAGCACTCACTTTTTCGCCCTCAACCAGTCGTCAACATAGACACAAACACAAAAATTAGCTTGCTGTTAAAACAGCAGTTGAGAGCTCCCACTGTAGAAATCACCAGCACTGGGAGAGTCTTTCCAAAAGACCACCGACACACTCGCGCGTTGAAATCAACAGCACTCTTCAGTGACATCAATATAAAAGGCTCAGAAGCGAAAGGCAACTAGTGTGTACGTCCACTTCCGTATTTATACCTGCATGTGGGTGTGATGCGAATCACGCACGTCAAGTACATTGGCTTGTTTAATAGTACTTGAAAAACATAGGCTCTCTGAAGCGAACCCCATTCAGTCGATCCTCGACTACAAATGATAAATAGAACCGTTGGGTGACGCGGTCATAGCCATGTTTTATCATGAATAAACCACAGCTATTGACCAATCAGAATCAAGGATTGGAACCAACCGTTTTATAACTCAGAATAACCCTGACAGGGTGATGACGACCCTGATGCGAAGCAAAGGGGTCTTTTATCAGCCTGAAGGGCGCTTACTACACGGCTAAATACACAAAATATTTATCTGAGTCAAATCGTTTTTTAGGTCTTTAAACGTAAAGCTTCTATAGAGAGAGCTAGCGCGGCAAGTTCAAACTAGACAGACATTTAAGGAATATGATACAGTCATACAATTTATTACAGAGCATTTCGCCACATAAATAATTATAAAAGCTGCTTTTGAATGAGAGCGAGTCCACAATACTGGTGGACATAATTAAATAACTACACAAAATAGAGATTCGACTGAGTTTTAATATTGTAAATCAAAGTAATCAAAGTAAAACCTTTCCCAGCACGCATATATAGTGCTGTTGACTACAGTCTGTGTTATCGGTTTGTAGCGGTTGTTATCAGGGAATGACATACCGCTGGATGGTGCGATTAACTAATCAGAATCAAGTATTCCATAGAGCTGTATAATAATTATTGGATATAGAGAAGTCTGGCTTATTTCAGCTGTAATATTAAAACTGACAAGGGGGTTGATATAATATGATGGATCTGGTTCATGGATATGTTCTGGTTCAGAGCTCTGCCTAATGACCGGGGATCATCAAGTTCACTTTCATTACATAAGGGAAAACTAATATTCTCCTCCTAGTCTGTTAGCGCAGGGGCATGTCAAGACACGGTAAAGCAGAGTGAGGGATTTTGCCTCTGAACTACAGTCAGGTAACTGAGATCAGCTTCTCTGGAAGGTTGTGAGAGGGCCTACAATTTCTTGGAACAGACTCAACAGAATCTAATGGGCAGGTCAGATCTCTACAGCTGTAGAAGTGATATGGTTATTGCAAGAGAGGCTGGCAGAACAAAAAACTGTGAGGGACAGGATGGGAAGATGGTAATGTGTGATTACAGTCCACTGACCTCATCTTAGAGGACATACGCTACAGCGCAAATAGGAGAGAGAGATTTTTCCTGTCTGAAAAAAAGAAAGGCCATCTGTGAAAGTCACAGCATGGATAGAGGATTACGGAGAATAACATTTCTCATTACTAACTTATATGGAAATGCTATTGAGAATGAGCTCTGCACACATTTGACTGTCTAATTTCCCCCTCGATGTCGGCTAATTAAAGAAATTGTGATCTTCTTCAGCCAGATAATCACAACAAATTAGTTCCAAGCTGCTGAGGTGCTCTAATTTTAAATTGCCACTGAATATCGTTTGCACAGGGAAAAAAGGTGAAGATGCGACGGCTGCCAATTACCTTGGCTGAGCTTATCTAAGACTGTCTGTCTGTAACCTGCACATAATCTTCTGTTCCACACAGCTATGGACATGCCTATGGAGCTCACTGCATTGAATGTCACACCTCAGGGGGCTCTGTTGCGTTGGAACGCCCCTGTTTCCAGTGTTGATAACTACGTGCTCACCCTCACCCGTAACCAAGGTATGTGGAGGCCTTATGAAGAGAAACACATCTCTGTAAAACTTTCATCAGCGTAATTTACTCTTTAAATCACATCTCAAAAGCATTGAACAAAATGTAATTTATTTTCTGATGGACAAATATACACTTCTTTGCCATTTCAGGTCTGCAAGCGGCAGACAAAAAAACCCAAAACAAAACAATGCGCATATGCAAATGGGCCTCACTCAATGGCAAAAATAAAATGCAGTTAACCATAATCATGGGTTGTTAGGATGGCTAAATAAATTTGCTTATCAACTTTTAAAAGGGGTGAAGAAAAAGCTTCCCGTATCTTTTGTTTTTTGACTTCATACAATCAATCTTTAACTTAGCAGAAGCCAAAATAGGTAGATGCCAACATGGACAGGTTGCTTGTCATCCTTTAAAAAAATCATCGCCAAATTTATGACAGGTAAATAAATAAATAAACAAATGAAAAATACAATCAAGACTGTTAAATATGGTCTCACCTACATTGAGGATAAACATGGTTTGTGCTGACCACAGATTATTTGTAGTGATTTGTTGTCTTCTGAGAGCATGAAACCATCCAAAAAGTACATTAAGAAAATTGTCATTATTAATGTTAATAAAATTGTATATTGGTGAGCCAATGCAGGTCATGGTCATTTTAATGTTGTCAGGTATTGTAATATTGAGTATTTTTGTATGATAAAACTGTTGTCGCCACACATGTGTAATGTTTGCTTTTTTAAATATTAAGTTAATATTTGAATTTCAGTTATAATACATTATAACATTTTTCAAATTATTTAAATATGAGAGTATTTGCAAACAAAAAGTTTTTCATTTGTATCTGCACTAATGGAACTTATCTTTCCAGTTACGGCAGACACCTTTTTAGTGGAGGGTAGCAAGCAGGAGCACCAGCTAAGTCAGCTCATTCCCAGCACCACCTACTCACTGGCCCTTTATGCCACCAAAGGTCCTCTCACCAGTGGCACTGTCATCACCAACTTTGTCACACGTAAGTGCAACATCTTTGTGCCCATTGTTCTAATTAAAGACAAGAGGAGGTCGAGACCACACAGATATTTTGATGTTAACAATGTCAAAATTGTCACTTTTTAAAGAGTGAGCAAAAACGCACCGTTTTTGTGTCAGTCCCTTGAAATGTAAATGAGCTGCTGCTCTCGGCACAGAGGACGGAGGTTCTAGAGCTCATGTGTTAGCATCTCCGATTACCTCACGCAGACATGCACTGAAAATTTAAAAAAATTAGCTTTTTATGTTCAAACGAGAGACATGTAGAATGCAACAGGACATTTCTGAATGGTTGGTTGATCTTATGTGTAGTTATCTTCTAGTCATTGATTAGCATATTCTGTCATGATATATAAATCTATACATCACGTTCCTGGGGGTGGGGATTATCTCAATTTTAGGGTTTGTGATGTCACTAACCCGGGGGGAAGCTTGTGGAGTCCCTTCCAGGTGTTTGTTGTAATCCTTAAAAAGCAATTTCTTTAAAAGAAAATATCTCCCTTTGCTTTGAACTTTGACTGTTGTAACTTTGCAGATGTTGTTTATGCTCAAACAGCAACATTACACATAAACTTAAGTTACAAAAGTGAAATCATAATCAACCATATATATATATATATATATATATATCAAATAAATGCTATTCATCAAAAAATCCTGAAAAAATGTATGTTTCCATAAAAATATTAAGTAGCATTGATAATTTTAAGAAATTTCTGAGAGATTTCTGAAGGATCATGTGACACTGAAGACTGTAGTAATGATGCTAGAAATAACATTTATTTTAAAATAAATAAAAAAAACATTTATTTTAAATTGTAATAATATTTTACAATGTTACTGTTTTTACTGCTTTTGCAAACCTTGGTGAGCAGACATCTTTCAAACTTGTAGGGGTAGCTGTAAAATAATGTAATATTTATTTGCATTACTGTAAATGGAATGACAGGACAAGTCAATAGTATTTTCTTTTTATTTTCTCAATCCTGTTGCTAATGGCCCACATTTTACAGTAGGTGTCTCGTTAACCTGATGTACCCTTACAGTGTCTTCAGGTCATGGAGCACTGTACTAATGAGCTGATGAGCTGAATCAGACATCCAAATTGTGCTGAGATGAGCAGGATTGAGAAACACTGGTTAAATGGAAGTTAAAGTTGCTGACTTCATTTCAGTTTTATCTACAGCTTTTTATACACTGGCCCAGTGTACTCTAATTTGATTGGACAACCAGCATCCCAATAGTGCTGATATTTAACCTATGGTTACGCATTACCTGCAGTCAAATCTCTGCTGTGAACATTAAGTAAAACAGCACTCATGTTTAAATATCCAATAGACAGCTGAAAGATTAAACACTTCTCTAATTATACTATCATCCTCTTTTAGTTTAGCAGAGATGTCAAACAGCGTTATTTTTGGGTTATCTTTGTAGTTTGTGTAACAAAATACTGAAGTCAGCAAAGCTCCAATTCCCATGTGAGAACAGAGAGGAGATCAGCATCACTACCTGTCTTTCCTCACAGTGAGGTTGTTCGCGGAGAGAGGCGAGCTGTCTTTCCCACACAGAAGACTGAACGAGAACAAGCAGTGATTTCATTTCAAGCTGCTTTATTCGGCATTGAAACTTTCAGCTCATCTATTAAAGTGGGTGGTTGGGCCGAGCCACTTTCAGATGCATTAGACCTTAACTTTAATCAAGCGGCCCTCCCAGAATACTTCATTAGTTTGGATTGTTTAGAGGAAATTAATTTGCACATAAAAGTGTCACAGGCCATTGGCTTTGCAACCCCAGTGCCAGCTCAGTGACGTGCAGAATCTTGACACAAAATCGCTTGATGAGGTTTGTGGTGTGTGTTCATTTGCCTCCGATACTTAATGACAATTTAATTCAGAAACATTTCTGCTCTAATAACAGTGAATTTAGATCCTGCCATGCTCTGATAAAAATGTAACAATGTTTCATTGCCTGCACTGCCTGAAAAAACTTTGCTGAAATTACCATCCTGCGGTATTTAAGAATCTGCCCGCTCCCACCCAGAGGGAGGTGAAGCGTCATAGATGCATCATTTTGGCATTTATGAGGAAGCTTATGGAAGCTTAAGGGGATAATTAAGATGACAACAACTAACACATTTCATGCCCATTTCAGGATTAGTGCTGTCTGTCATTTTGATTTAAATTACAGTTCTAAATTCATTGTTAAAGAGATTAAGGTGAGGACAGGAATATGAATGTGTTCCTCAGATATACACACAAGCATATCTCTCCATTCCTCCATTTCAGTAGCATTTCAATCTCCATAGGTGTAATTTGTTAGTAATGGGAAATCAAGAGTAGACTGCTGTTCAAATGTTTTGTTTGGTTAGATTTTTTTTTTTTTTGAAAGAAGTATCTTAGGCTCATTAAGGCTGCATTTATTTGACCAAAATTACAGTAAAACAGTGTAAAGGATACATCATGGAGATGCACCGGGACACATCCTCAGTGATGTATCCTGGGGTCATTTGGTGTTTCGGGTCTTTCAACACCAGACACAATCACCAAGGCGACCTGGCCGGAGTTGATCAGACCCTGGCCTGTGTCCCAGCAACAATTGCCCACAGTTCTGCCCTCTTAATCCAAAGCCACCTAGTGGCTTTCTCTACAGCTTCGGTTGTAGATCTAATCGCTTTTCTCTTAGCTTCCCCAAGGGCTGTGTTGAAAAGATCGATTCACCAATTCTGAATCGATTTTCATATTAATTTCTAAAGATCGATCCGTAACTCAGAGGATCGATTTAATAGGCCTATATTCCTATATCCTATTATTTTTTTTTTTGTATATTTTCAAATGTAATTTATTCCTGTAATTTTCAGTAGCCATTACTCCAGTCTTCAGTGTCACACGATCCTTTGGAAATCATTCTAATATCCTGATTCAGTGCTCAAGAAATGTTTCTTATCAACAATGAAAACAGTTATTACATTTTATTACATAGAATGTTAACAGTCTTTACTGTCACTTTGATACATAGTATTATCTCAAAGAGACAGTAAAGACAGTTGACATTCTATTTTTGTTAGATTCTATCTAACAAAAAATCCCGACAGAAACGTAACATTGCAAGTAAGCTTGTACATTTTACAAAAAAATATACCATGTTGAATTTGTCATATTTTATTAATTAGTCAGCCATCAAGAAAAACAGAAGAAAAAAAAAATAAAACAGTTCAATAAACAAAACAGCTCAAGGTGTTTGATATATAAAATACCGGCTCTCACGGCATGCATATGTTTGTGTGTAAAACCAAAATGAATTTTGATATATTTAACTAATGGTATTATGTTCTGATATGACTTTTCATGCCTCCGTAACTCTGTGATAGTTTCTTATTAAAATGTTTGGTAACACTTTATTTTAAGGTGGTGTAGTAGTACTATAGTACTATAGTACTTACTATAGTAGTAACACCTAACCGCAACTCTATTGTACATACATGTGATTAATTAATATTACTCAGTACTTGAGTTAGTATAATATAACTATGTCACCTTAAAATAAAGTGAAACCAAGTTTTGACATTTCATGTCTTTAGTTCCAGAGAATGGTAGGATTGGAGAAGGAGAGCTGTACTTTTTAACGCCCTGAAAAACAATAATACATTTTTTTTTTGCACTTAGACAGAAGATGTCTTTTTGATGGAAAAGAAGCATCAGTATTACTAGTATGAATGGAAAGTGTGATTATGTGTTCAGCTTGTGTGCCTGTGCTCTGCTGGAGGGAGAGTGGCATGTTGACTGATAAGAGAGCACATTGAGAGACAGGATGCCGGTGAACACACACTAATTGTCTTGCCTCTGAAGTGGATCTGTCAGTGTGCCTGAAACCTATACTACACACGCAACCATGTGATTTATTTTGTCCTCAGGCAAGCGAGCATCTTACATGCCTCCAGCGGGTGTGCTGACACAGCTCCAAACATACACACTGATACATAGACAAAGCATCTGATCAGCTGGATGTCTGGTGGGGGATGGTCATTTTAAACATGCTGTTAGTGTAGCTTATTGTTTTAAACCAAGCAGGTCTAAAATACCTGTAGAAAAACCATTAGAATTCCCATTCATCTCAGTAGCATTTGTTTGGCATCAGACCTCTGTGAAATCTGTTGTGTTTGCTCATGATTTCTGAAGCCATGTTGTTTTGAGCCAATCACTGCTGCCATAAATGCCATGTGACTAAATACTATTGGGAGCTGCAGGAAAATTATGACAATATATATATATATATATATATATATATATATATATATATATATATATATATATATATATATATATATATATATATATATATTGTGAATGAATGCAGTTTGAGGTAGGTAAGGATTTTTGGAAACAAAAATAACAACAACGCTGGTCAAAAGTGACAACAAAGACAGTTATAATTTTACAAAGGATATCTACTTCAAGTAGAACTTTATATTCATCAGAGAATCCTGAGAAAAAAAAATGTACCATGGTTTCCAAAAAAAAGTTAAGTAGCACAAAAGTTTTCAAACATGATAATTATAAGAAATGTTTGAGTTGCAAATCAGCATATTAGAATAATTTCTGAAGACTGGTGTCACAACTGAAAATTGTGAAACGCATGGAAAACTAATGTATGTCATAATTTATTACGTTGTCAACCCCAAGAAAAACATAAAAACGGCTTAAACAGAAACAAAAACATAGATTTGAGGCATTCAAACATAGTCCATACAAGTAAATATTATCTGACCAAATAGTTACTGGGTTTTACAATCAAAGTGTCCAGTAGATGCCAGTGTAATGTTGCTTGTCAAATTTGGCAATGACACTTCACTCTAACAGACGTGTTTTGTCTATAAATTGCTTTTGCTCTTTGATCTCTGTTTAAACAGCCATGGATGCTCCCCAGAACCTGACAGCTAGTGAGATTAACCATCGAAGCGCCCTCATATCCTGGCGACCGCCCATCGCGGACATCGATAACTACATGCTGACCTACAAAGCAGCAGACGGCAGTCGAAAGGCAAGCATAATGTGGACTTTAGCTTGAGTGGCAAATACAGATATGAAGTAATGCAATTTGTAACACAAATTTAGAAAACATGCATGAATTATAGTGCGAATATTTTATTAGTGGTTTTGATATTTAGCTGTTCACATTTCTGTGCTCACGCCATTTCAGATTTGAACTGTAGTTGATGTACAGCTTGATCTTATAAAAACTTAACAATCTAGCATAAGCTAAATTCTGCAGAGATCAACCATCTAGGGAGCCGTTACATCTTTTTAAATCTGCCTCGGAAAAGCTCAATTTAATTAAATCATTTAACAAAGTCATTTCAAAGTCTATTAAAGGCTTCCCTGAAACAATTTCTCTGAAATGAGAAAGTAGATACAGTATCGTTTCAAATGATTGCATTACTTTTAATGCATGATCACTGTCCTATAATGTTTTTAACAGCTTGACTAGAAAATGCAATGACAAAAATTAGGTTATGGATTATAATCTTTAGATTGATGTTGTTATACACAATCATTGCAACAGAACACTCTGACCTAGTAGCCAACTGTTAGTGTTTATATCCGTCCAGTGGGTGTCAGTGGTGCACAGAGGTTTTAAACCGTGCTGGTGCATCTTAGACATACAAGATTTAGATTTTCATTAGAGCCAGGTTGGCATAATAACAGACAAAATGGGAATTGCCAAAAATAATAATACAATGAAGGAATCAGAATGAGAATAAATGAAACTTCCCTAATACAATTACCTGCTCAATATACTGACAAACATTAATGCAAATTCATTAAAACTGCTGCATAATTCACAATTCACATTGATCAAAAGGAAAAGGATAAATATTGAATCAAATGTTGTTTATAAAGCATGTGGCATGTCCATCCAGGTCCTCTGTAAATCCTCTGAGTAAAAGTTCTGAAAAGTCACAGAAAATATGTGGCACATTAGTTTGATAAAAGTGAATTTAAAAAAAAAAAAAAAAAGAGGGGAAGTGAAATGTCATGAGCTAAAAACCAAAATAGAAACACGGTTTCTCCCCAGCAGCACCAGTGCCTGATAAGCCTCTTCCTCCCCCATAAAGAGCTTTAGAGCTGCCAATCATATGGAAGAAAACACTGGGAGGAAAAGCCTTGTATTAAAAGCACCCAACAGTAAGCAGCTTCAGATCACAACAATTTGTCAGACAGTTCTTAAAGTGATTGTGATCTGTCTTCTGTTTGTTTATGACGAACATCTTTCCTACCCACAATGCTAAGAGCTTCTGTTCTTTGTAATCTCTAGGCATGTTTTCCACAAAACTATTCAGCCACCTAGCAGTTCTTTGTTTATTTTTGGTCTACAGTGTTTGAACAGAGGTAATGTACTAGTGCCTCGGCGTGCCTGCGGATCAGTAGACTGTGTTTGATTGTGTTTTAGGAGCTGATCTTAGATGCCGAAGACACATGGATTCGTCTCGAGGGGCTGGCAGAGACCACCGAATACACTGTGAGACTGCAAGCCGCCAGAGGATTAGAAACCAGCGCCATTGTTTCCACTTCTTTCACAACAGGTGCAAATCTTCCACATCTCCTGTAAACTTCGGGTTCGTTCGGGTTCGTTCACCTCATTAGGTACAAATGCACACTATTGCCCCATCAACGTCATCAAGTACAAATCAGTAGCGACACATTCAGTGCATCTGTTCACATCTTGCTTCACCCTCATTTATTGCCTTGTGTTTCTGTGACTTTACAAGCGCCCGACTTCCAAAGATAGCATTTCATTACGTCTCAAGCTGAAATCAACAAATTTACACTTCATTGTCGTAGCGGTGATGCAAATCACCACTTATTAACCTCCTAGTGACCCTTCGGTTTCTTTTGCTCTGTTGTTGCTCTGATGTTTCTCAACCCTTTTCCTCCTCAGGAAACCGATTGTTTCCCACGCCACAGAACTGTGCGCAACACCTCCTGAACGGAGAGAACCTGAGCGGAATCTACACCATCTACATCAACAGAGACCTCAGCCAAGGTGTGCAGGTTTACTGCGACATGACCACCGATGGAGGCGGCTGGATAGTGAGTGAGAGATCTGACTATGACATCTGAACCCTGTCTGTATTGTCGATATGTTTGGCACAATGTATGATTTACACGAAATCCCACAATGCCATATTGTAGGATTGACCCCTGTTGAAAAGACCAGCATTTTTGTTTTTCAAGGGATACTCCACTTTTTTTGGAAATAGGCTCATTTTACAACTCCCCCAGAGTTAAAAAGTTGAGTTTTACCGTTTTCGAATCCACCAGAAACCAGACAGTTTCTGGTCTCATTGACTACCATAATAGACCATTTCAAAAGATGTAAACAACACTGGTCCAGAAGCACTTCCTGTTTCAGTTTGTAACTGTTTTCTTTATTTCACATGTAAAGAAAAGATGTTTGTTTAACTTTTGATTCAGTTTTAAATGTTCTGTTGGTTGTATTTTATCCCAGCTTTTATGTAGTGTTAAAAAACTGAAACAGGAAGTGCTTCTGGGCCAGTGTTGTTTACATCTTTTGAAATGGTCTATAGGAAAAAATATATCCTATGGTAGTCAATGAGACCAGAAACTGTCTGCTTACTGATATTCTTCTAAATATTAGAAAATCGGCTGAAAGGATTCGAAAACGGTAAAACCCAACTGTTCAACTCTGAGGGAGTTGTAAAATGAGCCTATTTCCAAAAAAAAGTCGAGTATCCCTTTCAGACTGGTTTGTACTGGACTATCCAGTGTAGCCATACTGTTCAAAGTCAAACTTAGCTAGATGAAACATGCTGTTTTAGGCTTACCAACCAAATATTAATGGTTAACCTAGTTGAGAACTTGGTGTCAACACCAGTACATATATATCCAGAGTCCAAAATATATTTCTGGCAGTTAAATTCAGCAAATGTTTTGCCCAGAAAAAATGTATTACTGGCCATACACACACACACTCACGTGTACACATGCAAATACATACACTGAACAAAATTATAAACGCAACACTTTTTTTTTGTCCCTGTTTTTCATGAGCTGAACTCAAAGATCTAAGACTTTTTCTATGTACACAAAAAGCCTATTTCTCTCAAATATTGTTCACAAATCTGTCTAAATCTGTGTTAGTGAGCACTTTGCCGAGATAATCCATCCACCGCACAGGTGTTTGCATATCATGATGCTGAATAGACAGCATGATTATTGCACAGGTGTGCCTTAGGGTGGCCACAATAAAATACCACTCTAAAGTGTGCAGTTTCACTGTATTGGGTGGGGGTCCGAAAACCAGTCAGAATCTGGTGTGACCTCCATTTGCCTCATGCAGTGCACAGAGTCGATCAGGTAGTGATACAAGTGTAAATTTTGAGTCTTGTCTGTATCCCAGTGTTCAAAACACAACACATGCTGGTTTTTGCACATTCTGGTCTTTTCAGCAGGGTCACTGACACACAGCTGCTTCTATTGCAGATGTCATCATCCCAAAGTAAAATGACTGTTGGGATAAATTGCAATTCATGTGCTCCATATTGCCCTAAACGCATTATATTTAATTGGCATAGAGTGTTGTGCGACTGCTGTACCTCTGCTGATTGTGTTTCAGGTGTTCCAGCGACGTCAGAACGGTTTGACTGATTTCTCCAGGAAATGGAGTGACTACAAGACCGGCTTTGGCAACCTGGAGGATGAATTCTGGCTCGGTGAGAAGACGTGAAATACACTTGAATAATAGACAGAGCGGTTAGAGCTGTCTGGAAAAAATAGCTGCTACGTAATGACTCATTAAAAATATGGTCGTTTTAGGCCCCATTAAACTCTTCAGGCAGATCTAAATTTGGTCAGCACTTTCTGGCAAATGTATGAGTTTTATTTAAGCTTTAATCCCTTTAAATGTAACTCAGTGAGGAGTGCTCTTGACTAGGAATCAGATGGTTTCTTCATTTAAATTAATTAAATGCATTTTGGGAAAGCATCTAGCTTTACCTAAGTACTTAACCCTAACTAGCTCCAGGGACACTGTATGTCTTTCCTATTTACTTGCATTATATGGAGCACACTTTCAAATGAGAGACAGTGTAGTGATGCTCTGAATAAAGATGAAAATTACACAAAGTCTTCTAGCTCTGTGAGAGACTGCATCAAATCACCATCCTTCGAAATTCTCCATGTTGTCCTCGTGCATTCAGTATCTAGTATTTGTATCGTCTCTGTGCTTCAGGGCCCCTCAGTCTGTTACTGGTGACTCTCAGCTTTCAGATTCTGTATAAATGATCCGGTAATTATTTTCATCAAAATCCAATTTGAAGGAAAACAATAGAGCCCATTTTCCTTTTTATCCCTTATGCATAAATCTTATTAGAAAGCTATAATTATATTCATTAAAATTCGGCATTTGTGCACAGCATGAATTTCAGAGCATTGTCTCAATTACAGATAAAAAGTAAACATTACAAATGACTCTGCAGACATTTAGGCTTGGATAATATGTATAACTATATTTAGTGTGGAAGGAGCACATTTGAAAAATTTCAGCTCATGAGCAGAAAGTAAACACTGTTTGCAGCAGTGCTGCATTTCTTGGTATGATTGAAGAGCGGCGGCTTCACATTCTACATTTATATACACAATAGACATTTAACACAATGGAATCACTTTGTGGCTATTATGCTTGAGTAGATGTTGCCATCATGTAAGTAAGCTTTCAAGTAAGCTTTCATACCAAGGTAATAATTAGCAGGGCTAGGCGGTATATCCTATGACCAGTAGATATTGTATACCGCTGTATAACCACAGACACCAAGCTGAAAACAGTCTATTCTGTGTACTGCGTCATAGATGAGCGTTTACGTTATATATATACTGTATATATATAGTTAGTTTTTCAACAGTGAGACAGTCTGCTTGGTCTGGTGGAAACATAACTGTTGGTTGTCTGTGGTATCACAGCTTTCTGTCAGCTATAGCTATTTATATATTATTATGTTGAGTTTTTTACTTTTCAGCCCAGCTGTTATTTAATGTGAAGCTGTTTTTGTAATGATGAAAGATTTGTCATGTACTACACAATTTTTTTTATTATTTTTATTTTTTTGCAAGTACAACTACACTGGACTACAGATACTTTGTTCATCAACCACACAACTTAGCAGATAAACTTTGCCACCCTGCTTCATTCAAGCATTCAAATAAGAATTGTCACGGAATGGGTAAAACAGAAAGCAAGGATCCAAGTCCAGGAAGGATATTTATTAAACAAACAAAACAAACTACAAACCAAAACCACTGAAAACACAAGGGAAACATAGATTACGAACTAGAGCCAGACCGATATATCGGCAGACCGATATTATCGGCCGATATTAGGCATTTTCCAAACTATCGGTATCGGCAGTTACAATGGCCGATTTCAAAAATAAAATAAAAACGGACGAAACACGCTTGAACCATGTCATGAGTGTTGGAGTTGTATAGTTTGTCCACCAGAGGGCACTCTACACCACTCCTGTTGGCAACACTCCTTGAGTTGGTCACGATACTTACATTGCTTGAATAACAATTAAAATAACATCCCCATCAGTTCTCTTAACTCAAATAAGCATGACAAAATTTGTGACGATCATGTCCAGTTTCAAATAAATAAATAAAATAAAAAAAATATCGGCCGATATATCGGAATATCAGATTTTAAAACCTAAAAATATTTGTATCGGTATCGGCCTTCAAAATCCTTTATCGGTCGGGCTCTATTACGAACCAGCACAGGACTGCAAACACAGGGAGACTTAGGCCCTGTTTACACAAAAACGCTCGCAGGTGAAAACATAAAAATATTTTATCGGATGTGCCTTTCGTTTGCACTGTGACGACGTTTTGGGGGCTTAAAAACGCAAAAAAGTGAAACCACCCTCCAGAGTGGAAATCTTAAAAACGCTGCACCACCGCGTTCCTGTGTAAAGGGTAAAAACGGAAAAGTCTGCTAGACAGTGAAGGTAGTACGCAGGCGCGGACTTTGTGTTGTTGTCTGGCAGTGCTTCATATCACCACCTAGCCGTCTGGAGTCCATGCTACTTTGAATTTCACGCACTTTTGCGTCACCATATGCACGCGGATTTGGATTTCCATTGACAAGAGAGCACATGGCACAGGAATACAAGAAGCCATGTGCTCACAATAAACCAGACTAACATAAACACAGGACGAACCAGGAATGTCCGAGTTCTGTCACCAACAGAAATATAATCCAGACAGAAGTGACAGAAACCTGACAAGAATGTTTTCCTGTGGTGCTTGTTACTTCTCCATAGTCCCTCCTTGTAATTCCTCACCTGGTCATGACAGTTAGTTACTCCTGAATGGTGATGTGTTTAAGAAATGGGACTGGAATTCAACCATGCCGATAGGACAGTATTGTAGAGATATGGTGTTATGGAAGAAGGCACAAAGTAATTCAGAAAAGTAATAGACTCTGCTGTTTGCCATTATTCCAAGACATTTGCAGTCTTCCTGAACTGAGAAAAAAGGTTATTTTCTTTGCAACACATTTTTTTTTTACACTGGAATGATGTTATGCATTTTCAGTTTCTGGTTGAAATAATGCTATGATAATTGGTGTACAGAGAGACTGTATTTACCTCGTTAAACAGTCTGACCAACTGTTTTTTTTTTTCTCATTAATACAGCGTCTTGTTTTCCAGTAAACATAAATAAACTTAATTAATTATAATTATTATTTCTTTTTTATTATTTTTATGTTGATTACACCTTCGGCAAATACATTTTCCTGTTTTAAGTAAACATCTAGGAAAAGTTAGTGCGGTATAAATAATATAATAAAATAATACGTATAATAATAATATAAATAAATAATAGTAATCAATGAAAAATAAAATGTGCAGTGTGCTGTTAAAAGTGCAGTACTTTGCCCAAAATGGTAATTAAAAGTAAAGTGATTCTGTATTATTTCTAGATATCATGCCATGTGATGCCTGGCTGATTTTAATCAAGTAAAAACACAGTCTCTTGCTGAGATTGTACTGATTGGGTCAGTAAAAAAATGGTGTTCATGCTGCTATTTAATAAGGTTCCCCCCACCACATTTTTTACTAATCTCATTACAACATGGCTGCCCTTAAAGATACTTTTTGACCATGTCAAGTGATTCAGTTCGTTTCCCCTTACTGTTACGGTTTATCAGCCTTCTGCTTCCTAGGTTCATTCTATGGCTTTAAATCCTGAGGCGAGTTTAAGGACTTAGTTACAGTTCAGCACATCCTTGTAGACACTCACAAAATAGATGGAGCTCTATTATCAGGAGACATCTACGCTATCAAAAAGTGATTGTGTCTTTAGCCAGACAGGACATTTCTCCACTGCACAGTCAGAAAATGTGATTATCTTCAATAAACAGACTGTTTATCTGCAGTCTTTTGCTCCTTATCTTCAGAACATATAAGAGTCAGAGAGAGTGAGATGGACCACCAAACAAGCACTGCTTTTATATTAAATTATGAGCTCTTATCTGTGTGGACCATATTTGAAGACAACATTTTCACATGTTAAGGGGCTGGAACACAGAGATGGGATGGCTGGATGGTAGATAGAGTTCTAGGTGTGTTCCTCAGAACTTTTTTTTCCCTTCCATTTCTCCATGCAGGGTTGGACAGCATTCAGAAGATTGCAGCTCAAGGTCGTTACGAGCTCCGCATTGACATGAAAGATGGCCAGGAGTCTGTATATGCCAACTATGACAGGTTTTCCATTGGAGATTCCAAGAGTCTCTACAAACTGAGGATAGGAGAGTACAATGGCACTGCAGGTGTGGCCGTGGGACATTTGGGCATTCATCTGAAATTCTTTCAATTAATTTTTTTTATCCATTTAAACAACCCAAAGATGATCTCTCCAGAGTGGTTTTGGATATTTAAGCCAATCAATTATAATTATGGTCTCTTTTTACCCCAGGTGACTCTCTGAGCTACCATCAGAGTAGACCTTTCTCTACCAAGGACAAGGACAATGACATCGCTGTCACCAACTGTGCACTGTCCTACAAGGGAGCATGGTGGTACAAAAACTGTCATCGGGCCAACCTTAACGGAAAATACGGAGAGTCCAGACATAGCCAGGTAGTCCTAAGCACTGGACTGAAATGTCTGGTATATCCACATAATTAGCCTAAAGGTGCGGTCACATTTACCATTGTTCTGCGAATCATCTCAGGCGAAATCCAGTCAGTTCAATAGAAATCAACTCAATGCACTTATTTCACGCAGCCGCCATTTTGAAATGGCTCCGGTGGGAAGAAAACCAGAAGTGTCGTCTTTAATCATAGGAGAGTCGCGAAAGCAGGAACGAACTATATACATATCCTATATTGGATCCCAGACAGCAAACTGACATTGAATCAACGTGGAAACGACGTCTGTCACGACATCGAAACAACGTTGATCTGGCATTGTTTTGCTCATTGAATTAACGTTGAACCAACGTCAGACGCGACATTCTTCAAAGCTAAATGAAAACCGAAAATTGGTTTGCTTTCCTAACGTTGAAACAACGTTGATTTCAAGTTGATTTTTCCGTTAGTTTTGAAGAATGATGCGTCTGACTTTGAGTCATCGTTAATTCGATGAGCAAAACAATGTCAGATTAACGTTGTTTCGATGTCATGTTTCCACATTGATTCAATGTCAGTTTGCTATCTGGGATATTAACATCCAATATTTTAAATCTTGACAGCAGCTTCAGGTTGGTAGTCCAAGGCATTGTTGTCTATCTGGACTTTCAGGATTCTTCCCACCAGAGTCTTGCTTTCAATTTCAAAATGGCGGCTGCGTAAAATCAGCTTATAGGGAATTTCGAGTGAGGACAAAATATATCTGGATTTGTTGTGTTGACCAACAGAAAGCTGCTTGGTTTGAAAGTAACGTATGTGTGAGCTGTGCTTCTACACTATTCAACTACTACACTATTGACAAAAGACAATGGCCTTTTTTGCATTTCGCTAATGTTATCGCACCTTTAATACATGCATTGTTTCCACCACGGAGTAACAAGTAGACACAAACTGCCTACACATGCAAACTCTCACAGGAATTTAGTACTTTGATTAAATCTTAATTCAGCTATTTAATCTTACACCTACAGGGCCTTTGTTAGTTGTGACTCATTCTTTGTGGTTTCGTTTGCAAGGGCGAGCGCTAAAGACAGGAAACATGCAAGAGCATTTCGAAGCAAACTGAAAGCAAATAAAGCTTGATAAGTGAGATTCACAGGCCAATGAGTGAAAATATTGTAAATCCGTCCTTGCTTAACTGTGTTGTGTAATGTCCTTTTGTCTCGCTGTCTGCTTTCATTTCAGCTTTCTCACAAGCGTTAGCGTGTTGGTGTTAGCTTATAACCGATAAGGTCATATTTCCCATTGGTATCTGGGAAATTTTTTCATAAAAGCAGAGGTTAACACTCTGAAAACTAATAAAGGCCTATAATATAAAACATATTCTTTTGAGAGGTGTTCTTGACTTTGTGAGGTATTTCAGTAATAACATTGAACATACCTTTTCTACAGTAGGCACATAACATTTTTGTACCTAGAAATAAATTGCTTGTACATTTTTTGTACATTATTTGTAAATGTATGTTTTTGTGCTTTTGGATTGATACTGAAATGTACATTATCAACACACTGATATTTAAAATTCTTATGTATAACTTACCTACAAAAAAAAATTGTAAAATGGTTAACTGGTTCATTGCAAAATTCCATAAATTCGATAAAATTAACCTATGAATTCAGTATGGTTTCACAATATTGTATATCAGTTACTGGTTATTAGATATTTTTTAATAGCTGTTAGTCTGTTTTTAAATGTCATGCTGATTTCCAATATTGTTGCATTTAGATCTAACACTCATTTAAAGTTAATCTAAAGTAAATCTCAAAACCAATATCTATTTTCAGACTATGATGCCTTTTTTCACAGATTTTTTGTGTTGTATTTTTTATTTTTGAGTTATTGGATATAACATGAAAATGTTAATTGGCTTACTAGGATTTTAATATCAGTGCATCCTTAAATATTCGTTGATTTTCCTAAGATTTATACACTTCTTAAGTTATAAGTATATAGAGTTAAAGAGTTTAAAATGCTAATACAATGCTAGTATGTTAATATTTTATGTTTAACTTTCTGACAGTGTATCTGTACTACACTCTAAGAAATAAATCCGTTAAATAACAGAAAAAATACTGGCAGCTCATTACCCGGACTTTGTCCCGTTAAAAAACGGACATTTTCTGTTAACACAATGCAACGCGTAATTCAAAATACGGGTAAAAGACAAAAACGGAAAAATCCTTCAAATTTATATGGTACATTGTACCGTAGTTTTACGGATTTTTTTTACAGTGACAACATTTTATGCATAAATACCTTCAGTACAAATTCTAATGAGATGGCTTTAGTTAATATAACTGTTTGTGTATTAACATTATGTGTTTGACTTCTGCAGGGTATAAACTGGTATCACTGGAAAGGCCATGAATTTTCCATCCCTTTTGTGGAGATGAAGATGAGACCTTTCAACTACCGCAGCATCAGTGGCAAGCGGAGGAGGTCCACCCATTAATCCACCGTCCTACTAGCTGTTTCTATTTTTAAATGGGCCGAGGAGGACACAAGGAGCGATGTAACTTATTTAAATCTTTGAATGACAAAACCCCCTTGACGAATGTTGGTTGTAAACTGTAAACCTTGAGGTTCAGTGACTTTCTTATGTGTAATGCAATTAGTTCAGTTGTGGGAGAATGAAGACTAAGTTTCGGTATTGTTCAGCACGTTTACAGTGTGAGGCCTAAGGGTAGAACCCCACTAAATGAAGAAAAGAGATCATTTCTCCCTTTGAGATAAACGATTTTGGGGAAAAATGAATGCCCCTAAAAATGAGATGCTTCTATTTTTATAAATGATGAGAAATACCTTTAAAGAGTAACTGAATGATTTTCATGTTCATGTGACCCATCACAGTGTTCGATTTTGCATTTACTGCACCCTGAAGCCTAATTTCATCTCATATTTAAACTTATTTTAACAATTGGCCATGGTACTGTTGATCACAAAATTCTGTCATCGTTGAAACCTCAGAAACCAAAGAACTATTCAGTATCTGAGGTCAATTCAGACTAATCTGAAACAAAAATGCTTTTCAATCAAATAATTTGTCCCATATTTTAATTTATTTTAAATTGTACATTTTTTTAGTAGTAATATCACATCATCCCACATCAGTGTTTTATTTAGATCGGTCTAAAATAACATATAAGCTGGCCTGAGAGCGCTGATTTGTACATATGGAGAATTTTTGCATAGCTCCATCTCACACTCCATGCTTTAGAGCAGAGTTTCTCAACACCAGTCCTCTACTGCTCTGCATATGGACTATATGCACACATAAGTTCCGCATTTAACGCAAGGATGCTCTAAAGTTTCCGGTTGTGGAGATTAAGGCCTCGTCCACACGGACACGGGTATTTTATAACCGGAGATTTTCCCCTCTGCGTTTAAGAAAAAACCTCTGTCCACATGAAAACGCAAAAACACACTATCAAGCTCTGTCAAGAGCATGCAACACAGCAAGTGGCGATATAAAACTAACCGTAAAGCCACGTTAGCCAATCAGAAGTTGTCAGCTGTGCAAAAACTCCGGTTTCACTGTCTACACGACAACGCAGCAACCGGCGTTTCAGAAAATACTCACCCTGGCAGGCGTTTTCAAAAATGTTCGGTTTCAGTATCTTGATACTGCGTTTCCGTGTGGACGAACGGCCGAACCGTAAAAAAAATCACGGTTATAAAAATACCTATGTCCGTGTGGACATGGCCTAAAGCGGAGGAAAACCGAGGAAAACGGGATTATTGCAGAGTCTTAAAAATTTACTGTCCTCCCGTCTTTGAAACAAAACTTTAATACGTTTAGATGTAATTTTATATATAGTTATGTTTATTTAATATAATTTTAAAAAGAAGCATAAACACAACGAGGGGTGTCTGTTTTATCTGTTTTTGTGACAAAGGTTTCTTTACTATAACCATGGAGTATAAAATTCAATATAAATTCTCGGTATTGCATTGGACTGTACGATCGGCGAAAGTTATCGAGCATCCTTAAACCTTCACCAGAAATACCACCGTGTATAAAGCCTATGGGCTATATGCACACATAAGTTCCACATTTGACGCAAGGATGCTCGTCCATTTCGGGTTGTGGAGATTAAAACGGAGGAAAACCGAGGAAACGGGATTATGGCAGAGTCTTCAAAATTTACTGTCCTCCCGTCTTTGAAACAAAACTTACATACGTTTAGATGTAATTTTATATATAGTTATATTTATTTAATATCATTTTTAAAAGAAGCATAAACACAACGAGGGGTGTCTGTTTTATCTGTTTTTGTGACTAACGTTTCTTTAGTATAACCATGGAGAATAAAATTTAATATAAATTCTCGGTATTGCATTGGACTCTACGATCAGCGAAGTTATCGAGCATCCTTATACCTTCACCGAAAATACCACCGTGTATAGAGCCTATTGTGTATGTCTCCCTTATTTAACACACCTGATTCAGATCCTCAGCTCGTTAGGATAACGAGCTGAGGATCTGAATCAGATGTGTTAAATAAGGGAGACAAACACAATATGCAGAGCAGTGGGTCACAGACTGGCGTTGAGAACCACTGCTTTAGAGTGTTTCAAATGTTTTGTTCCTGTAGAATAATTGTGTTAATCAGTGTCTTTGTAAATCCTCTAAGTTAAAAACAGTTCATAGTTGAGTGCAGGAGAAATGCTGTCTATGTTTAACACTGTAGAGAGAAGACCATCTAAAGGGTTCTTTTCGTAGATGTTTCTGTTCCTTTCATTCAGAGTCATTCTAAAATGGAGTTGGGCAGACACCTGCTGACAAGCAGTCAGGCTTGAGCTTTTAAGGCTTGGAATATACACAATAGGTCATAAAAGCAATGCAAGTCCTAGTGCAACTTAGAACATAGTCTTTCTTCTTTAAAGTTTTGTAGCTGACAAAAATATATTGTTTCATTCTGTAGTTTATACAGTGACTGAAAGGTTTGTGAAGGAGTGCAACCATGAGATATTTTTTAAACCTTTCCTCATGCAGTGTAACACTTACCTCATGCAGCTAGTGATATTTCTTTTTTTAGTAGCACATCTCTCTCTCATTTCTGGGCCAGAGGGTGTTTTTGCCTAATTAACTCACTGAAGTTGTAATACATTGTTTTCTATTTATTCACTTTTTGAAAGTTCTGAAACAACTGTAGCATAATACAGATATGCTGGAATTCAATTAAAACATTTTAAAGATCGACATTTTATTCTGCATTTCGACTGCAAAACCAAAAACCGAAAATGATTGACTCGCTCTCATGCTGTTCCAAACTTCTTTTTTTTTTTAAGAATATGTGTGGGTGCCAATAACATCAAAGGAAAAATATCACAGAAAATATTCAGCCCGGTCTCATCCCTTTAGCGTCAATATGAGACGCAGATATATATGGGCCAGAAGGCGCCTCCTTGTGATCTAACCCTAACCCTACCCCAGACCTAAACCTACCCATAACGAAAGCGTCTCATATTGACGCTTGAGGGTGCTATGTGTGTCGAATGTTGACACATGCAGTGTTGCCAACCTAGCGACTTTCAGACCCCTTTAGCAACATTTTTTTTAAAAAGCGACTAGCGTCAATTTTACCGACTTTTGGACAAACCTCAGTAACCTCCAAATGTTGCCAGTACTGTTCCGCGAGCGCGAACTCTTGCTTCCTCCCTGTCTTCACTCTCTCTTTGCGTCTCCCCTCTTAAGTGAATGGCTGAGAGAAGCACACGGCCGCTGACAGACGTGAATGAGCAGTGTTTTTCCAATGATCTTATCACTTATCTGCTTTTCTTTTGTTTTATTTTTAAACTTAGTTTGATCATTTTCATTTTATTTCTTTTCTTGTGCTTGTTATTACTTGTAACCCTTAGCACTCACTATCACAGAGCTTAGTTCATCCGGTTCTCTCTCTCAATTCAGATAATGTTCCACATAGGCCTATAAAAAGTGTAATCATTTGCTATATTATAGCTACTCGTTCTATTGTCTGACGACAAAAAGGAGCGGAAATGAAAACAGCTTTATTTGACATTCGGCATATTAATAGAGCATTCATTTAGCGAGAAAACACACTAGGCTGACAGGGCGCATTTAGAACCGACGCGATGACGCAATTAATATGCTAACTAGCGTATGATGTCATCTAGCGACATTTAGTGACTTTTAGGGAAGGCTTTAGCTACTTTCCTTAGAAAATAGTTGGCAACAGTGGACACATGGTCAGAAGTGTCAGTTAGATGACGCCCTAGGATGAGAATGCGTTGAAATATTACAGTCCCAAACACTAAAATCTCTTTAAAATACATATTTTTAAGTCTTAAAATTGATTTGAAATTGTGATTCTTCTGTTTCGATATATCTGCATGCTCTGCATAGATAATTTTCTTTCCAGCGCTCTGCTTCTCTAACAACACCCGTTTCCCATATTCACAGATCTCCTAATGAGCCTCTTCTGAGAGACAACACTGATGTTTTCAAAGAGTTTCTACCCTTTTCCTATGCTTCTATTTTTTTTCTTATCTTTTTGAGGGGTAAGATTAGAGAGTGTAGCAACAGCTGGGATGGGAAATAGAAAACAAGTAAATTCTTAATCAGCTCAAGCTAATTGCATTTAACACTGAAAAAGACTTTTTGCATGCACCAGAAGGCATCATTTTCTCCATTTACTGTTCTGTGGAGAACATGGCAGGAAAATATGTGTACCTTCTTGTGTTTTCTAATCGCTTTCTCCTGCAAACTAATTGTTTGTGGTTCTCATGAAGCAGCCCTTCTAGTTATTTTTGAAAGAGGAATAGAGACTTCAGCTTGTGATTGGCCGCTTCTCAAGAGAGACAGGGGCAGATTTCCCTTCATTATTCATTGACTCAGCATATGGTGGAAACACTTCAAGTCCCCCTCCATTCTGACATGCCTCCTATCCACCGAACCACTTATGGCTCAACATTCACCATCGAAAACTCTTAAAAACATGGAAACCTGGTCATTTTACCACTCTCATGTACTTTTATTTAATTTTGAACTTTAGGATATTGTAAAAATCCCCTACATTTTGTACCTAAATGAAAATGTGTTTAGCATGAACACTAATGAAGCTGGTAATGTGTGCAAAAAAAAAATAAAATCTTTGAGACATTTCTCCCTAACTTGCTAACCACATTGTCAGATAACCTTGGATATTATTGTAACAGATCGGATTAGCTCTAGTTTAACTTAAAATGTGCTGTATAGTTCCTTTTTTAATACATTTTCTACACATTAATAAAATATTCAAAATACAAAATCTGAGTTTGATTGTGAAGTGATTTGGGGGGTATTTTTAAAGCACCGTTACAGGTTGTGTAGCCAATTAATATCATAAAAAATCAAAAGCATACTCATTCTGCAGCGACTGTTCGCACTTACCATCCGCACTTGACATTTCACTGTTTGTATTGTTCCTCTTGTCTGTGATTGCGCGTCAGACAAAATGTTAGTCTTTGCATTTGTGGTGGGGATTTTTCAGTATTTTTTCTTGAGTCATTGGATCATTCGCTCAAACGATTCATTCAAAACAGTGATTCATGAACTGTGTTGCTCGGAAACGCAAAACTGTTTCTGCTTTAACTTCCTTTGGAATTATCATTGGTCGAGCAAAAACACACAAAGTAATGCAACAATTCCATCTTAAAAGTTCGTTCCTCAATATTGTTGAGCTGTGGCTTTTTCTCTGAAATGTACCATTCAAACTAGTGAAATAAACAAGTCACTGTTAAAGTGACTAATTCATGGACACTAAAGTCATAATAAAAAAAATTAAACAAATGTATTAACAAAATATGTGATCTGTCTATTTTAACTATGCCCCAGTCGGGACTTAGCTGTTATTTCATAGTCAATTGAACACTGGGCTTTATATATAAATTAGTTGTTGTTGTTTTTAGTGAGTGAGTGAATCTTCAGATGTGCTAAAGTGCATTTTGGCAAAACGAATTATATGGTACTACAATGTGGAAGCACTTTGGATATAATGTGTTGAAAACAACATCACTGTTGAACTATTATAGGCTATGTATAAACACTCACAATCAAGCTGTTAGTCTGAATATGCATGGCCTCTGCATAAAAAAAATGTATATGAATATATATGCTCCTGTAGGAAACGGGGCCGTGTTGAGTACAGAAAGGATACATTATCAATGGTTGCTTGGTGACAGAATTTTATGTAGGCCTTTTTATGTGCTACTCTCCTAATGCTGCGTCACACGCTTCACAGCCATAGACACTCTTGCTAGGTGTTCATTTATGATCCAAAAATACATTAGAAATCCTTTATATGTGATCCTGTTCAGTGCTACAGCTGTAATAACCCCTTTTATCTATTTAAGGCGGGTGGACAGAAGTCTTGAGCTGACTTGCTGGGGCTTTTATTAAAGTACAACTCTGGCGCAAAGTGAACCTTTAGTCTAATAACACATTGGTATTTAGTCAATCGTTCTCTGAAATTTTGTTTTCATGATAATCAAATGTAAAGTGTTTCATCTCTTAAAACTGTTTAGATTATAATGTTATATGGGGCATAGAGTAATGAAAAATAAAAATCAATATTTAATACCACTAACACAGTAGCATAATGAGGGTTCCTACTAGTTACAACCAGACCATTCTCAGTTGTAACTGAGTTCCCGTCTGGCAAATCGTCACCAACGGACGTCGCGGGTAGACCTAAAACCAATCAGAGCGTTGAAGGAGATGACATATGCAGAGCGGCAGCCGGCGGAGAAACATCTCAGAGTGTTGTTCTTTGCTCGGTTTTTAAAGCTACACTGTGTAACTCTTTTAGTTTATCCTTAGCTAAAAACACTTAGTTCTTTCAAAAATATATGTGCTCATTAATGTATATTTACTTCGTTCAAGTAATAAAACATTCTCGTGAGTGTATAATATGCCATTGAAAATACATACGGGTTAGGGGTTCTAATGTCGGTCGCCATGTTGCCCCTCCATCTTGAAAGTACATTAGCCAAAGAGGGACATACCCATTAATTCAAGCTTCGCCTTTCGTGTTTACGTTTGACTCTTTACGTTAACACTCATGGACGAGGTCGAACTGGAAGCCATGATAATCTTGGAAATGAAATCGGAATTGAGAGGAACAGAAACTAATATTCACTGGATGGTCAAATACCTTTTCACCGCTAGATGGGGGTAAAAATCACACAGTGTAGCTTTAACAAAAAGGAAACGTTCAAATCGCTTAAAACAGACGCGATAGCTGATTCGAATGTGTGACGTTCGATGGCGCCATCCATCTTTGTAATGTAGTCTACAAAATCTGCTTCAAAATCCCAGCACTGTCGTCATCGTGTAAAGCCCGTCCCAACGTTTCTGATTGGTGCCGCGATTTCGACGGATCGGAAATGGGCTTGAACGAGCTCTCTGCCAGACTAACTTTCAGAGCAAATCTAAATTTGCCGGAAGTTGTCTTGGTTTTCCCAGGCTAGGTCCCTACATGCAAACCGAAGCATTTGAATGCAGTGACAAGTGAGCTGAACTGTGACTTGTAATCTCAAATGGACCGTTGTTTTCTGAAAATAATAAAAAAAAATAAATAAATGAAATTAATTTTAAAAATAGACTTAGTGCTTCCACAAGATACACACTAAAAAGATGGCGGATTATTCAACCGACAAACTGTTTGTTTAATGGACGGTCTTATCTTTTCGAGCCAGAATATACTGACGAAAAGCTCCAGGAGCTCCGTGAAAGGGTTACGAGAGAGAGAGCTACCGCTGGTCAATGCCGCAACACAGCCTCATACTTCGGGAAACTAGTGGTGTACCTGCGGCATTGTGAAGCTATGGACATTGAACAGGATTGCCTGTGTTGCACGGAGCGGGACCTGTTGAGTCACGACACCCAAGAGACCCATTTTTTATAGTCTGAAGATTTCCCCGCTCTGATAATCAAGGGTGTACTTGCAACTTTTTTCCATGTCCAGAAAATAAATTGGAGGCGGCAATCCACAGCAGAGGGACCAGATGGGCAGTAATCCACTAGTACACTAGACAAGTTATGTTTTAAATCGGTGCAAATTTTTCTGATATATAAGTTAGAGCAACTATTGCGTGATTTTAGTTAGCATCGCCAGCTGTAAGTCTTGCTCATTGATCTGCATGAATGACCGAAAAAACTCTTGCCCTTCCTTTCCCCAGACAGGACAGACTTAAACAAATACAATTTATATAAATTCATGCATTTCCATGTAATTAGATTTCACAAGCATAATTCCGATTGACCAGTTCACTTGTCATGGCGTTCGTGGTTCGACTAGTCGAGACAGTTTTCCAAAGATGGCTCCTGCCTGTATACACGAAGGTCACTGTCATGAAATATCTTCTTATTAAACGGTCTGTACACTTACAAAGTTCTCAATGCTTCGGTTTGCATGTAGGGACCCTCATTATGCTACGGTGTTAGTGTGGGGCTATTTTGAGCCTTGTTAGTGGTATTAACTACCGATTTTTATTTTTCATTACTCTATGCCCTGCGTTATAAGCTAAACAGTTTTTAGAGATAAAACACTTTACATTCGATTATCATGAAAACAAATCTCAGAGAACGGTTGACTACAGTAGGTACCAATGTGTTCTTAGACCAAAGGTTCATTTTGTGCCAGAGTTCTCCTTTAAGTAGGATGCTTGCCTTTTCAATGCTTCCTCTGAGGTAAGAGGTAACAAATAAGAGCCATGCCGCAGGTATTTACTGTGCTAAACATGTCCTGATAATGCACTTTATAGCCCGATCACCAACCGGAAGGGCTCTCGAAATGGCTGACCCCTCTGGCTTTAGAACCTTCTTCTCTCTGTTATCCGAGCTCTAGATCCCTGTATGCACCGTGCCCTGGGTGAGTCTGATGTAAGTAGGCAGAGTACACCACCCCCATATCTTCACAAGTCAGTGAACGCGGCAAACTAATCACTCCTGACACCAGAATAAGAGGCTGGGCGGCAGCCTGTAGGAGGACTCACTAATGGCAGCACACACACACATATGGGGGTTAAATCAGAAACCAAGTTCAAATCTCTGGAACAGCTTCAACAGAACAAGTGGAGGTACGTTCAGGGCCAGTTCATGCACATGCTGTGGAGGAAACACCGGCGATCAATGTACATCTAAAGGTAAGCTTCATGCAGTTGCAGGTGATTCCTAAATGGAAGGATATGAGTTTGTAATGTAATGTGATGTGTCTATGTGTGTCTATGTGTTAAGTAATGTGTCTTTATTTTAAGTTCTGCTATCAATTGCTATCAAATATTTTGATGTTGGTTCATCAGTCATGCAAAGAAGTAGAGCTTATTTTAATATTAAGTACCTGTCTTTAAATATGTTATTTTTCAAAATAAGATGATTCAATCCTACCAGTATGTAAATGACTTTGTGGTTCGTTTAGGGTGCAATATAAATTGTAAATTAACTGAGCTTTTTTCTTCTTTAAATTATGGATTAGTTTTGATTGTAATTAACAATACGTTCATAGTACACCTCATTTTGCGACGTGCGTGACGATTGTTGACAAATTATTGCCTGGATTTCCAGTGCACACTTTAACTTGATGGATGAAATAATGCTTTCCAGAAAGGAGCTTTTAGTACAAAATCAGGCTTTTCTGAGTTCCTCAGCCATGTTGGAATTCATGCTCTCAGGCAACATCAACCTTCTTATATAGTGAGCATGCCCAAGCTTTTGTCCTTTTATCAAGATGTCACAACATTCGGTTCAAAAACCACAAAAGTGCCCTTTAGGGCTGGAAACCCAATAATAAGCATGAGACCGAGGCCTTTTATGGGATCCATTATTTTGAAACTATTTTGTCTCTTTGGCCTCAATATGGTCCAGACTTTACCCAATCCTAGAGCGAGTTTGGCCCAAATGAATCATTCTATTTTAAGCTTTCTGTTGTCAGCTGAAATGACATTGGAAAACAGAACTTAAAAAAATGCACTGACCTTGTTATAACTATATTTTGTTTAAAAAATAACGTTGTTGGGCATTTCAGGTCATGTTCTCAAAAGCGGAAGTAAACATTCTCACATTCAGCCACAATCTCTGTAATCATCTCTTCTATACTTGCTATTTGGTCATTTAGACTGATATGCTGAATATCAACAATACTGTCATATGTTTAGACTACCTAACATCATGAGATATTGTGTTAACAAGACTGTTGCAATAATCTAAATAAAAATCTGAAAGTTTGAGACGGCTTAGATAACTTTAAAGGATTACCCAAACATGACAATTCGTTCTTCATTTACTCACCCTCATGTTGTTCCAGACCTTCGTCTATTTCTTTCTTCTGCTGACCACAAAAGATTGAAGAAAGCTGAAAACCAAACCGTTTCGGTTCCCATTGACTTCCTTCCGTTGTTTTTATTTTGTCCAAAATTCTTCAAAATATCCTTTTGTTCTCCAAAGAAGAAAGAAAATCATTCAGGTTTGGAACAACATAAAGATAAGTAAATCACGATTTTCTGGGTGGACTTTCACTTTTAAATCAAGCCAGTAAATCAAAATACACACACTGCGCAAACAATGGTGCTACCAATGTCTCAAAAAATTGGACCAATGTTATTAAAATGATTGAACTGTTCGACAGAATTTAGTGGACATTTAAAAAATGAAATGTATGCATATAAATGTATTAAGAAATTGTATGCTTAAAGTATAGAACAAAGCACTTTTGCGTTTTACTGCAATGTGGTGATCAGCAGAACAGGAAATGAAGCAAAACACCAGTGATTGCTTATCATAAAAACAGACCATTGTTTCATAAATATTCAACTAATTGAAAAGAGCAAAAACATGAGCATAAACAATTCTTCCATGAATAGTTTATTAGCCTAACAATATAGGCGGCTTTTTATATGAAAATAGAGTTAGGTACAGTCATGGTGCATTTTGACTAGTCTAACTTTAAACATGGATAACCCAAACAAATTTTTATTTATAAAAGCACATAGTTTTCCATTTCTAACTCATTACTTTCCACCTCTCGTAGTATACTGATCTAAATATAAAAGTGATGGGTGCGGTGCGGGAGTGAAGACAGGAAGCTTATTTCAAGGTTCAGCACAAATTCATGTGATTTTATCTTTACATCATTTCTGAAAGGAGTAGTTCCCTGTTTTGAGAAACGTCACCCTCTAAAAGTCCAGTACTAAGAAAAAAAAACCTACATGTAAAGATTACCTAATACTTGGATTGAAATGAAAACCCATATGAAAAAAAAATAAATGTAACAAGTTTCAATTACATTGCAAATGACCTGATTCTTAAGTCATAGAAAGTTAGGAGGGAGTACAGTAGGTCCATTTATGGCAGAGCACTGAGCCGTCTCTGGTCCCTCCTCTTGTTTTCATAGCACTGCTCTGATACATTTCATTAGAATGACTCATAAGCTACAGTTCTAACTGGTTGGGAACGGCCTGGACTATATTTGGATTCAGAGGCAGCCCTCTTTATTTTTCATTAGAAGGACTGCATGTAAACTTAACACCCTTATGTTTCCGAAGCACACTGTGCCTTTGGGATGTGCTGATACTGCTTCTGAAAGATCCAATCAGAGGCCAGAACGTCAGACAGAAGGATGATGGCTGAGAGAGATCATTTTTGAGTCTGCCTTCTTTAGATCTTTAAAGTTGGGTGTGAATAACCACAGTAACTTGAGTCAAAACCTCAAGCTTGTGAGACATCAAAGATGATAAGTCCTGGTTTTACATCATCAACTCAACCCCAGTCTGGTAGAAAGCATATTTAAACGTGTTAAAAATTTAGTTCTCACAAAAAAAACAACTGTCGCCCTCATGTTTTTCCAACCCTGTAAGACTTTTGTTCATGATATTTTTTGATGAAATCTGAGAGCTGGATCACTCCTTCATAGGCTGAAAGATAATTGCATTTTCCAGCCCAGAAAAGTTAGTAAAGACATTGTTAAAATAGTCAGAGTGACTACAGTGGCTCAACCTTAACCTTAAGTTTATCAAGCGTTGTGCGCAACCCCCCAACGACTTTATTCAACTATTCTTTTTCCATGTGGGCCTCTGACATGAGTTCACGAGAGTGCCACAACGCAATGGGGTTGGAACAACATGAGGGCGAGTAATTACCGACATCAAGAAAAGAGTAGAGGAAAAACTCTGTTGACCGAGGCACTCCTTTTAAAATGTCTTTATTTATATAAATGACATGTCCCAATGGACAAATTTAAAAGCCCACGCGTAGCGGCATGAAGCCTTCTTCAGGGCATGGTGAATGCCCTGAAGATTTTACCGATAATTACCGATAATTTTACCGATAATTACCGACATCATTTTCATTTGGGGTGAACTGACCTTTTAATTGAGGCTAGACTTCACTTGGTTTTATTAAAGTTCAGCAAGCAGCCAGTTCTAATTGTGAAAGTAGAGTTGTAAATGAACATCAGCAGGGTGGGAGATCTTCCTGTATCACTTGACTGAATAAGAGAAGTTCAAGTCTTGAACGTGCCCAAAATAAACACTCAGTTCTGCATTTCCATCCTTGATAGATTAAAGCCCACAGTACAGTGCTGCATAATTTTAGTCATAGTATAGAATAATATCAGACAAATGAATATAATTATTACATTTTAATGCACATATGACATTGTTTGATATGTCTTTGTTATAACAACTTGACATAAACCAATACATCATAACCTGTCAGAGTCTTTGTCACGACAACTTGACATTACTAAGACAACGCAACCTGTCATAAACATGAGATTCACAGCAGATTCATTATCAAACTTAATAAACAACTTCGATTTATGGGTTAACATTACATTCAAATGTCAGGTGGTTGGTTTTGACTTTGGCTGTCATGTGGCCATTAAAACATTTTAATGACAAATTAAATTTTCACCACTGCAGTTGAGGTCAAGAAAAATATTCATGACACAGAGTTGTAATGGCCTCATGACAGCCAATGTCAAAACCAACCATGTGACCGTTTAATATAATGATAACCCAGAAAAGCTAAGTGCTTTCTTAAGTTTGATAATCTGCTATGTCATGTTTTTGACATATTTATTAAATTTAATGTTGTCTTGGTAATGTCAAATTGTCATAACCAAGACACTGACAGGTTATGATGTATTGGTTTTTGTCAAACAATGTCATATTTGAAGAAATGGTTTAGAAATAGAAATAGTTTGAGAATATTCTCTAGTTCCTCTGTGCACTTTCAAAATGCTACCATTACATGCTGACCACTTTTTTGTGGGCACTATGTAAACACAGTGACACATTTTCCCCACCCTTCGTGACATCACAGGGAAGTTGAGTTTATAAAGTAACCACAAGAATGCAGTGTGTGTCAGGCGAAAGAGTTGCGAGCAGACAGAGGGCTCTTTCTTAAAGGGTACGGCCTACAGTGACTCAACTCCTCCTCTCGCACGCAGGTACAGCTGTGGATATGTGCCTTCCAGTCAGAGCAGCAGATTGTGTGGCTGACAGCAGGGTTATGTGATGCCCGCAGAGACATCTGGACTGACCTCTGATCAGAGCCGGTAAGGTTTAATGATTCTGGGCTGATAAATGATGGATTGCTGTCCTGATGAGCATCTGTTTGTCACATGTGGCATAGCTGAGAACAGCTAACTCAATTCAGGCCATATGCCCTTTTAACTTCTGAGTTCCTCCCGTGTCGTGACTGACATTCTGTGTAACGGAGAAGCTTGTGGACATGCTGAGAAATATGCTGTTCATATTCTGTTTTGATATATAGCGAGCACATGTGCATTCTGCTTAGCTTTCTCTGGGTTTCTGACTGATATATTCCTTAAATAACTTGACCTTTTTTAGATTAGTCCTGGCAAAGATGTGGTAAAACTCATTCTGTTCGGGATTGTACACTCTACTTTAAAGTCTGGAAAAATATTAGTGTTTGGCATCACCAAAGTAGGAATGTGGGAGATACAAATCATTCATGAATGTAAACTGGGTACCGTAAATGAAGGGCAGGTGGAGGCTTATACGGGCTCTTTAAAAGTCCTCTGCTTTTGTAAATATTTCCATGACAGGACTAGCAGCAAGCAAGTGTTTCATTATAAGACAGGCACTTTAACTTTAGTTTAATACAGAGCTTCAAACAGATGAAACTAAGCAATTGTGAGTGAAGCTTTCTCAGCCATGTTCGCCCTCTTTCTCTCAAACACATTTTGCGCCCTGAGGGCCTGTGCTGTATTTAGACAGTGTCCTCTCTTGTGGAAGGTTAATCATGTCCCTGTATTTGTCTTTTCGAAATGTGTTAAATCTGGTTGTGAGTCTCAGAAAAAAATGCCTTTACTAGGTGAATCTAACAACCTCCTCACGAAATTCGGAGGAATTCGACTCGATGTGCACAACGGCATGTCTTTGCATGTAACTGATGTTGTCTGCGAAACTCTGAGCTCCATCCTGGCTTTGTGTGAAGCTGAGAGAGTCTTCCTGTTTAACATTCCTCTGCAGATCTTAGAATTATTTAAAGTGATTGTTCTTCTTCAGAAGGGTCAAGCTGAGGAGGTGAAGGATTGGAGTAAGAACGGAGAGCTGAATGCTCTTGAAGTCTTATGCAAGTCTATTGAAACTTCAAAATGGGAAATGAGATATGAAGCCTTTTAGCATTGAGATTTTATTTTTTTAATTGTCTTTATTTGAAGAGGGAGTCGCTTCCTCTTACATAGGTGCTTTTCACAAGATTCTGCTGCACATATTTCCTGTTGTGAAACTGTCTGCAGGAAGCAGGGCACACACATTGCACACATGCTGAGGGTTCATTAAGTTTGTGCAACACAACATTTAGAAACAGGTTTTTTTTGTTTGTTTGTTTGTTTGTTTGGTTCCACAGTGAATTTGTGAAAGAACGTTAATAATGTGTAAATCCAACACTATCTCACGCCCAATTCGTACGAATACGACGAATGAGTAAAAAATGTTTAATTCATACGACCTCACTCGTACAAATTTGTACGATTTGTCTAAACCCACGTGACGGTTAAGTTTAGGGGCGGGGTATGGGTTAGGTCATTCGTACGAATTAATACGAATTGGCCAATTCTTAAAATATGTACGTTTTAGCAAAATCGTACTAATTCGTACGAGTGAGGTCGTATGAATTGTTACGAATTAGCCATTTTTTAATCATTCATCAAATTCGTACGACTTGGTCGTTATCACTTTTACAGGTACACTAAACAGTTTTTAATGATGGCAAGACACCACAGGCAAAATCCTTTTTGTCAATTGATTGTTCAATTTTCACGTTTTTTTTTTTTTTGTGATTTTTTGCTTTTAAAAATGCTTACTTTCAGATAGTGGAAAGAAAACATCTAAAATACATATTTAAGGGTTACTTTTATTTCACATATGTACAATACAGAAATGTACATTACTCAAAATTAGTTTTTTTTTTTTTTTTACAAGTGCAATGCCCATGCGAAATGACACAATAAATATGGAAAATCCAAACAACGTCAAACTTGGCACTGCACTTTCTCGTGCCCATAGAAAGACACTTGTCAAGTTTGAAATCCATATAAATATGCAATTAACAGAAAGACAGACAGACACACACACAGACAGAAAAAAAGAAGAAAAAAATGGCTGGATTTGTCCATATTTTACTCAAAAATGGGTTAAAACAACCCAGCATTTTTAGAGTGTACCTGTAATACACCAGTTAATTTTATAGTACAGATTTACTTCATTATTATTATTATGTGCATGACATTATGTTGATATTCTGTTTGTTTTCCATGTCAGTTAACTGTCGTGGTGGTTTTTGGTTTTGCTACCATTATCGTGGTATGTCTATTGACGTCAGTGTATAGTTCTTCGGGCCGTTGAAATAATGCTTTATCTCTCATTGTTTTTGTTGATTATTATTGCTAATTTACTTACTTGCTTGTATATTTGTTTATTTATATTAGTATATTAAAAAAATAAAATAAAAATTATACCTAATCAACTTTCTGAGCAACATTGAATTACCTATCGATCTAATTCTACAATCTACAATCTTAAGCTCATATCAAGTTGATTTATTTTTAAACAGTATATATAACCCATATTTGTCAATTGTCATTAAAAATGTAAATAAAAAGCACATAAAAATATGTATACAGCCCAGTCAGAAGCTTATACAGTTGGGTTCTTAGACCTGTTTTGACCCATGTAGCTGTGCACCAACTCTGTCCTGCAACATTGATGAGAGTCAGAATACACAGGAGACATGGAATCACTGGATGATCCACAGCTGACTTAACTTCTGCTCTCTCTCTCTCTTCCTCTATATTTATTTCTCTGTTTCTCTCTCTCTTCAGAAATGCCCCAATTCCATCACATCTGTGAGAGTCAAGGCAGAAAAGACTAAAATAGAGTTGGTGTCTCCAGAGGGACTGATGCTGAGAGGAATCCACCCAGTATAAACACGACCCACGATCTCCGCAGTCCTCCCAGCCACAAGATATGAATCGTCAAAAGTCACAGAGAAACATCTCGTAAGCAATCCTATGTTGTTAGACCTCAAAGGCAAGGCGTTGTTTGAAATGAACGGTGAGGTTTGGGATTAAAGCAATAACTGTGTGCATCAAGGATTTTGAAAAACTCCATCCGTCATTTATTAAAACGGGCTTGTGTTATATTTCCTCATGATGGGACTATGACATCAAAACATTTAACAGGCCTAAACTGAATTGAAGCACAGTGACAGAACTGGCTCAAGTGGACAGTTTCTTGATCTCCAGATAGACATCCCATGCTAATTACTGGTTTAATCGGATCTACAGTGGCTTTACATCTCAGATCACGTTGGATTTGATCGCTACAGGGATTTGAAGAACTCTTGCTGAACCATGACGGAGGCAATCCTGCAGTTTTTCAATTATATTTGGAGCCTTGCGTCATCCAAGCATGACCAGGGCATCTACAACACGGTTTGTCTGGTAGTGCTTCTGACTCTGCCGCTGGTTGTGCTCTTCACTTCTGTGCTGGTGTGCTGTCATTGTTGCTGCTGTCGTCGGTGTTGTCGCGGCAAAGGCGAGACCTCGGTCACAAATGTGAAGTCCGAAAAAAAGAAGAAAAAGAAAAACGGCAGCCAGAACAGTGAGGACTTGTGGATCTCAGTCAAAGCAGATCCCATGAGTAGTGACAGACTTGCACTCACTATGGTGTAAAAAGCCACGTTGAACAATTTTATATTTATTTGTCTTTTTATGGTACATGTAAAGGTACAAAAGTGTTGCAGCAGTGTTTACTAAACATTTGCCCGAATGTAAAAAAAAGAAGCAGAAAGAATTTCAAGAGACTTTTTGTATAGAAGTGAAATTTGGGAGTGAATGAATGTGCAAGAATATGCTTTATGATGACTGTGTGTGGTCCTGAAAGGCTTTCCTACCCTATCGCACGACCAATTCGTACGAATTCGTACGAGTGATTCAAAAGTGGCTAATTCGTACTAATTCATACGACCTCACTCGTACGAATTCGTACGAATTGCCTAAACCCACGTGATGGTTATGTTTAGGCGCGGGGTAAGGGGTAGGTCAATTGTATGAATTCATACGAATTGGCCAATTCCCAAAATATGTACGATTTCACAAAAATCATGCTAATTCGTACGAGTGAGGTCGTACGAATTGTTACGAATTAGCCACCTCGTAAAATTCGTACGAATTCCCGTGAGATCGGGTAAAAAAAGCATATCTGTCACTATAAAACAGTTAGTCCAGGGTCTTGTTTTGCTGAGCTGTGTTTTTGCATTTGACTGCACTGCTTTTCTATTGATTTTTTTTGTATAAATATGCTCTAAACGGACATGTTTGATTTTTGTGCTCATGCCCTTCTCAAGTCTCGAGCATAACATGGCTTTCTAAAAATGTGCCACTTAATTAAAAATAGTTTAACATTTTTTTAAACGCATCTCTAGACCTTGCATTTTGTTCATTTCACACCATGCGTTTTAAAACCAAAAATGTGTTCCGTGTGAATGGCCCCTAATAGACGGTCCAAAAGCACCAGGATTGGTATTACTCCGCTTATCTGTGTTTGTGCGTTCCGGTGAGGATTTTCAGTGATTCTTTCTGCATTTTACATTGTTAGCAAGTGCGACAGTTGATTCTGGTTTGGAATCATTTGAAATGTGTACATTTGTGTCGAAATACACGATGGAACAGAGTGTTGCAATATTGTGTCTAAAATGTAAGTTCTATCATGACAGCTCTCAGGATATTTTTTGCAGGGTAATGGATATGACAATTTTAATTTATTTGGTCTTGGCAGAATAGATCTGCTACGCTGCTGCTGTTGTTATTGCTGTTGTTGTAAATTATTGCCTGCACAGAAACAGGAACTGTGTTGTGACGTGGGTGTGTAAGACACACTGCTGCACAATTAGAATATATATGAATTACCCATGGCAGATCTATACTGGTGGAGCTTGGGAGGTGGAGGGGTTTAGTGAATAGTGAATGGTAGGGCTGGGTATTATTGACACAAATTTCACAATTCGATTCGATTTCGATTCACAAGCTTGCAATTCGATTTCGATTCGATTCAATATCGATTATTTTGGATATCAGTTACAATAAATGGCAAATTTTCTCAAGGAAATCAAATCTTAACTAATGCTGTAAACTATGGGATTCTAGTTGTAGCCTATGGCTTCATTAGCCTAATATGAAGGTAATAATTTTATAGCTTTACAAACCCTTAAATTACACTTTTATTTATTTTTTATAATAAGAAGATTATATGAAATATAAACATTTAAATGGTGGCTGTCGTAAAAACTTGCCAGATTCATTCAAATATGCATTAAATATTGAAGAACATTAAGATTATAATGCGTATGTAATGTGGTGTATATATTTAGCAAAATGCTCCTCTCTAGAGTTATTTTTTCTTGCTGACTATCGAGTTTATGTGGGTTTTCTGAGGTAAATATGACGATACATGACATTGATTACAAGCTGTTTACCTGACGTCTTTCCACGGTTGAAACGCTGATTGAGCGAATCAATGTGACATGATTCGGTTTTCGAAAAGTTGTACTCTATCTTTTAACACACTTTCAGATGCTCATTCATGTTTATTTCGTGCTGTAACTGGTATTATTAAGCCGGAAGAGAGATAAGCGCTGCGATCTCACGCCACAGCGCCAAAACGTTTTTTATCTTTTAGAATTTCTAAAGAAAATGGACGTAATTTGACATTTGAGACTTTGTTTCATATCAATAGTAACAAAGGACAAAGATTATTGGATGCACGCAGCCGCGATACAATGTTCCATTCGTTCAAATGAAACAGGATGACTAATCGATTCTTGAGATTTAAGAATCGATATTGGTTCGTAAAAATGAGAATCGATTCATATCGAGAAATCGATATTTATTACCCAGCCCTAAATGGTAATCAACCATTTAGATGTTGACCATAGCCAATGGCTGCTGACATTAACCAATCAGCTTGTGCCAAGGAGTTAACGCAGTAAATATCATCAGCTTGTGTTAATGACCAATCAGCCTGCGTCATCAAGAGTTTCATGACAGAACTCATTAATAAGAACTTCTTGTTTATTCAACTCCTGTATAAAAGAAACTTCACACTCGCGGTTGCTATTGATCGGAACAACAGCAATAGCCAATTGTTACATTTCTAATCGAGCCAGATGTCAGAAATGTGTAATAATTCCAAAAAGCTCTTCACAATTACAAATGCTTCTAAAATCTGCACTTGAACCAAAACATTTTAAAAAGATGTCAAAGACAAGGGATGCACTTAGTGGGTCACAACCACTTGTCCTTCACTCGAAGGATGCAATGCGTTTAAAATGACTTGCTTGAAATGGCTTCAGAAATTGATACTTTCCCACAAAACAATTTCCCTAAACCATAATTTAAATAAAAGTGTGGGGGTATGTTGGCTCTCTGATGCATATTGATGAATTTACTAGACTAGAGTATAGATCAACAGCTCAAAGACACTTGTCTCATAATCTCCCCCTAAACACTACTCAAAATAGAGTGAAAATGATTATACTGATCTCAAAACTAAGACTGTTGGATACAGCATTATCATCACAGTTGTGTGTAATTGGGCTTGCTGATAAACAAACTTTGATCTTCTTACACTATTCAGATGTAGGGATGTTTGCAGTGCCATAATTAGATGTTTATGTTGTTCCTTCACACATTCTGATTATGCATGTCAGAAAGTCATGCATCAACACCCACCATCATGCTCTTTTTTCACTTAACTTGTGTTTGGCTAGCATGCATTTTTGTATTATCGGGTAAAGCAACCGCTGAATTATTCATTGCATAATCAGTAAAGTTGGGCCATAGACTTGTCCTTCATTGATTTTGGTTTCTGGTACAGCTGGATCAAAGGAGAACATTTTTTCATTAGTTTGAACAACAAAACCGTCAAGTTCTGTTTCCTGTGCTCTCGTTCAAAATATGTGATAGCAAAGCTTTGATTAGTCAAGTTCTGCATGAAAATGAGTGTCAGTTTGTATGAATACGCTTCTCAAAGTCTGTTGCTATGCAGGTTGATGCATGCAGATATTTCCAGCCTTGTTTTCCAACCCAGTTTTTTTTTTCTTTTTCTCGGGGGTGGGGGTAATACAAAATTAAATAAAAATATTTTTTTATATTTATTGGCCTCTCATTTTTTTTATACCTGTCAGGGTTAATAAACTTAATTAAAGGTACACTAATGTTGCGTCCCAATTCGATGAAGGCTGTCCCAGTTCGAATGCTTCATCAAATGCATCTTCAAAATGCGTCCTCCGTTTCCCGTTTCCCATGAAATGAAGGAGACTAGATGGATCCTTCGAGGCCTTGCCTACCCCAGAATTCACCAATGACGGCATGATTTTATTGCCGAATTACAACTTTATTGCTGTTAAATATTGATGTGGCAAGCAGGACAGGTCCGATAGCCATGGGAGAACGGCGCGAGGCTGGTGGCGTGATTGATTATGAGCACTCTCGAATCTCTCAGAGAGGAGCTATGGAAGCAAAAAAGGAGAACGACGACAGTGAAGGATTAGAGAGGACCAGGCCTAGACTATTTAAGTTATGTTTTGTTTTGTTTATGTGATTGCGGCAGTCATCCATGAGGGCCTGCTCCTTTTACTTTCATTGTGTTGTTTGTTTATTTTATATGATTAAAAGTTTGTAAAATGTTCGCCAGTTCCCACCTCCTCCTCCTCATAACAAAATACTGTTACAGTTGACTTATATCTTACTAAGATGTGATTATGTATGGGTGATAGGGGCATGACCTAACGCGGGGCTAGTTGTAACACACGGTTTAAAACTTTCCACACATTCCAGCATGACAAAACTTATTTTATTTACTAGTTGCCATATCAACACTACATAGAGAAAAAATTGCACCAAAATAAAAAAAAAATCTTTAGAAGATTTCACTGAAAATGTTAAAAAACAACAACAAACAATTTAATTCCCCAGAGGTTCGAGATTTAGCCTATGCCCCATCCTCACCATACACGCCTCATTTAACGAGACACGCCAACCCGATCTCATGACCAAATCGTACGAATTCGACGAATGATTAAAAAGTGGCTAATTCGTAACAATTCATATGACCTCACTCGTACGAATTAGTACGATTTTGTTAGATCGTACATATTTTACGAATTGGCCAATTCGTATGAATGTGTACGAATGACCTACCCTTTATACCGCCCCTAAACCTATCCATCACGTGCGTGGGTTTAGACAAATCGTACGAATTCGTACGAGTGAGGTCGTACGAATTAGACGATTTTTAATCATTCGTCGAATTCGTATGAATTAGTCGTATAGCGTAAGACACGCACAGACGAATGATGTATGGTATCTCACTTATCCCGTGAAAACCATCCTGATATGTTACTATAAACACTTATAATAGGCTTACCATAGAGAATCAGGGTAAGACAAAAAAAAAACTTTTTGAAAAAGAATTGATTTACAGACTCATTTAAATTGTGTTAATTTTGAACAAAAAAGCTACATAGGTGTACCTGAATATGAGTTTGATTAACGACTTAACCTAAAAAAACAGTATTATCTTTAAATCCTGCTTTTTAAAGGATATTCAGACTCAGAAATCATTAAATTAATTACATTTTACACACCTTTTTTTTCTTACTCTGCATATATAATTTATTCTCAAGTGCACTTTAAGTTTTCACAGAACAGTAAATGGTTCATTCACATTTAAGAGTGTTTCTCAACACTTAGCACTTAGTGAACATTTTGTAGCCATGTACACACCCTATTGCTGCAGTTTTCCATCACATAACAGTCCTGAGCATCAGGAAATTCTCCCCTGGCTGATGGTTGCGCACACCCACTGCCCAGATCCCTCCACACACACAAACAGACCTTGTTTTGTCTCATGATCCAGCTCACACTAATGCAGGAGGGGAAGGTGGGGAGAGGAAATATAACAAACCCCATTTCAAATCAGTGATTCAGCCATGGACTGATGAGGGAAAAATGAAGCACGCAAAGCTGCAGGCTGAACAGATGAGACATAGAAGAGCCAATACAGTCATGCTCCTGCTGAGCCCGATATACCTCCTCCTGATTATCAGTTCCGACTGTTCAGAAGAACAGTCATTTTACCGCTATGATCTAATTTTACACTTCTGGTTACTCTGTCTGAGGCCAACCGGCCCATTGCAGAGACAATGACGTTGAAATGCTGCAATTTTTCTTATTTCCCCTTATTTTTGGCTGTAGAGCCAGTCAAAACTGATCCTCATACGTGTATGAAAGATGCCAAATGCTTTTTATTTCAACAAACTTTATTTCTGTAAAAATATGTGACACTTAATTTGGTGTCTGTGTCAGCAATTATAGTACAACTACATTATACATCCAGATGAAAGACATTATAGCTTAGACTAAATAAAATAAAAACACGGGTAAATAAAACGTCTTTTTTATGCATGACATTCAAATTTTATCATAATCGTCAAATATTATGATGGGGGGGAAATCATTAATATCCATTTAAATTTTTAGAAATTATCATACAAAGTCCTTTGTTGCAAAACACTGTAATAAAATAAAAAAGAGGTTCTGTAAAGGTCATAATACAATATGACCTTACTTATGAAAAGCACCCTTTGAGTAAGGAATGGCACTGTGATGTCAGTTAGTGTACATACACTAAAAATTAAACAACTAAAGCCTATTCTATTAAAAAATCTGCCTTTTGTAACATGATACAAAATACCGTTACACAGCATATAATCTAGAGTGGCTTTCCTGACATGAAGATCCATTCCAACCTGGTTTGATCCAGTTCCCACACGTTTTTGATTTTGTAGTTTTTGTCACGTGATTGTTAATACACAGCTACCCTCCTCTTCAGTGACCTCTTCTGTCTGCCCGATGCGCCCACTGGGCGGATCTTAATTTCAGCAAAGTCAAGAGATTGCAGGTGCCCCTTCCATGGCTCCCAGTTTACTCCCTGGAAGACACAATCAGGATTGCATTTAAGGTGGTGGTGGTGGGCTCTTTTTCTTATTTTAAAAAGAGTTTTGAAAATGCCAACGAAAAGTATTTTTGAAAAGTTGGTACCTCTTAACACCTAAGCTTAGTATGACGTTTAGAAGAAAAAAATTCTTCTCTTTGCGGCCTAAAATGTTGTTTTCACTCCTCAACGAAACAACATAGTATAACCTTCCTGTTAGCCTCACAGAAATAAGGGCTTTAATGGGAACATAAAACTACAACCAACTTGAAAGTATCGTCTTATTTGTGAACTTATGGGATCTGATAGATTCAGGACACTGCTTTTCTTCTGAATTATTGGGCTATTCTTTGTACATGGCTTGGCTTTAAATCCTGCCTTCAGTGTTGTAATTTGAGAGCTCCCTCTGTTGGTTATTATATTTTATTACAAGGCTTAACTACAATACAGATCCCCCCCTTTTTTCAAAATATCAGTCAGCTTCAAAACAAATCATCATAACTCACCATACTGTGCCTGTTATCCCCAAATTTGCCATTCAGATTGGCCAGGTGGCAGTTCTTGTACCACCAGGCGCCTTGGTGAGTCAGAGCACAGTTACCAAGTGCAATGTCATTGTCTGAATCAACTGTGGAGAAATGTCCTCCCTGGTGGTAGGTCATGGCATCACCTGTGCACAATGTGTTATTAATAAAATGCCTTTGCTTCATATAGCTTGGTAGGCATAATCAGATTACATAATCCAACTCACCAGCGTTTCCTTTGTAGTTGCCAATGGTAAGTTTAAACTTCTGTTTGGATGGTGCTACTTTGAAGTTATCGTAGACGGCATATTTCCGCTCTGATCCAAAGCCCAAATCGAAACGCACCTCATACTGTGTAGGAGTATTAGTCAGATCATGGATCTTCTCCAAGCCTGTTCCAAAAAAAACCCAAAAAACCTCTGAGCAGCTCAAATCAATATCTAGTTCTTTATGAATCAAAGACGTGGCTAGGTGAAAGGTTTCAATAAACATGTTGTGTGAAATCTTTATTGGATATACCGAGCCAAAATTCATCTTTCAGTTCGCCAAAGCCTTTCATATAGTCTCTCCAACGCTTCATGAAATCTAATTTGCCGGTGTTTCGTCTCTGGAACACCTGTGGTCGATGCATTGGGTAAGTTGTTGGATACAACTCTCATGTTATACTGTAGATGCAAATTGAATAAAAAAAATGAAGACAGGAAGAATATTTCATAAATGAAACTTAGCACTCACAATCCAGCCGCCACCATCAGTCGTCATGTCACAGTACACCTGCATGGTTCTACTTTGGTTGCTATTGATGTAGATTGTGTAGATGCCACTCTCCATGTTTCCATTCCTCATAATCTGAGTGCAGTCCATTGGGAACGGGTAGGCCACACTCTCTACAAATAGCCCCAATTAAATGAATCAATGATGCTTTTTTATTTCTATTAACTTTCTTTTTATTTAATATTTAGTACAAATAAGGCTTGTTGATACACTAGGAGTCAAATAAAGGTGTGAATGAAGGAATATATTACCTGTACTAAATATCGTCTCCACTACCCTGCTCCTCTTTGAGCCCCGGTAGGCAATAAGGGTGACAATGTACCTTTTCCCCATTGCAAGGCCAGAAAGAGCAAATCTATTGTCCTGCGCAGTCAAAGTTTTTTCCATAGTCTAAAACAATAAAGCAGATAAATTAATCAAACAAACTCAGTTGTGCCAAAATGACAAATGTCTCATAGTATCAAACCAGAACAGCTACAATTTAAACGGGGCACGCTTATTAGCTAATGCTTTGGGTATTATATCTTTCAAAGAACAATCATTTTTTTAACATAAGTTTATTACAACATTCATTTCATATTAAAAGAAAATGTTCACTACTGTTGAAAAGTTTAAGGAAAATTAAGAAGTTAATAGGCTACTTATATTCAGCGAGGATGCATTCAGCTGATCAAAAGTGACAGTAAAGACGTTTATAATGTTACAAAAAAGTCTGGTTTTAATTTAACTTTTTCAACTTTTAATCAAATTAAGTTGGATCCTAATCAAATAATCCAAATGTATCACAGTTTCAACATTTGGGTTTGTCCACATTTTTGGGTTCAAACAACCCAGCATTGTTTAGAGTGCAGTATGCAATTGAACAACTTTGTGTGTAGAGCAAACCTGCATGCTGCCATCCTCAGCCCTGTAGGTCAGGATGTAGCCATCAATATTAGCCTGAGGAGCTTTCCATGTAATAGTGGAGCTTTCAGTCTTAACATCAGTGGCTTTGAGATTCTTGGGTGCATCAATCTCTGCAGATCAACAAAAAGTGCTTGGTTAAATGAGGTCGACATTGTATGTCTGGAATTGGTCATGAGAAAACAACTCATTCTAAATGAGCTCTTAATAGATGAGAAATGTCTCTCCTTATAACTAGAGTTAGCCTTCCAGTTACTGTTGAAAAATGATGGATTCTTCCTCTTTAAGCTTTCTGTGCTGAATTAATTCAGTTATCACTACTGCTGAGACAAGACCTTAGCAAAGACCTTCATCATGCTTCATTTGACATTTTTAGGCAGAAGATGAAAGCACAGGCACAGAGCCACGCTGCCTTCATGAATCAAATAACCTGTTTCAGCTTCTGTTGTGGCTTTTCTGCTTGAGCGAGAGCCTTTCACAGCCCAGACATAGACTGTGTAGAGAACTCCAGGCTTCAGACCAGTAAAACTGTAGGAGGTTCTGTCAGCTCCTACTCGAACCTCTTGACCGAAGCCATCTATAGAGCTGTGGCTTAGCATGTAGCCATCAACGTCAGCCTGCACCCTGTCCCACGTCACCGCCACCGAGTCCTCTGTCATCTCTCGGGTTAAGAGGTTAGTAGGAGCATCTATGTCTAAAAAGCCATTTGTACAACAGTGTTAATGCTTCAAGGAAGTACTGACATTTTGTCTCATTCAGTTATTTATCTTATCTCAAGATTAAAAGTTGACTAGTGAAAGATATAAAAGAAATGAAAAGCTTTAGTGGTGTGAAGTACTTAAAAAGAGAAGACATACTGTATGTACATTCTATATGTTTGTCAACGAGTATAGGACTTAAAGGTGAACATGATTTCACCAAATAGAACGTGTTCATGGATCAAAATTCCAATCAATTAGTCAGATTTGAGGGATTGGTTAAATTTAATGTCAATCTTAGGCTTCCAACAAGGGTTAGGGGCCTCAACATCATTCTTATTTACCAATCCTTTCCCTCTAATTTTTGGGATAAGTTATGGGTTGGGTTAGGTTTAGGGGTTGGAATAGAGTTATGGCTATGCTTTTAGACAGGAAAGTTGTTCCAGGATAAAAATCACAGCAACCAGGACATAAACTAGTAAACCTTTAGGGGGCGCTGTAGTTTCTTTTCATTTGGCCAGAGTTTTGATTGTAACAGATGTCTTTCTATTATTTGATCAAGAAGTTAGTAGGAGTATGTATTTCTAAATTAACAGTTAACACATTTGATTAAAGGTGAAGCATGTCATACTTCACCACTCGTGAAGACATCTATCTAGATATCTTCAAACGTCAAGGCTTTCTAAATATTCTACACAGCTATATGAATTTCAATAAATTTTGACTCAACTTCTTTACTTTCATATTCAAATTGCAATTCTCCATCCAGTTTGTTTCCTCAATTCTAATTATTTTCAAATTCAATTCTGAATGGAGGAGAATCTTTAAGAAATGACATCACTTTTAATGTAAATTTCTACATTCGAGCCATGCATGATTGAACAATTTATCTGTAGAAACAAAAAGCCACATGTCTCAGTACAGCACAATAACTGAAATTTAGGGAGGGTAATTTGAAAGTCAAATTTAGTGCATCAGAAGAAAATCCACTCATTATTTAAAGCGTTACTATTTCTGCAAACAGATAAATGGTCCAAAACGGAGAACTCTGTGTTAGTTTGCATGAGCCGGTTGGTAGATGCAATTCAAAAACCTGTTAATGCTTCTGTTGAGCTCTTTTTACTAGAGCGAGTGCCCTTGATGGCCCACACATAGACTGTGTAGAGAACTCCAGGCTTCAGACCAGTGAAACTGTAGGAGGTGCTGTCAGCTCCTACTCGAACCTCCTGACCGAAGCCATCTACAGAGCTGTAGCTTAGCATGTAGCCATCAACGTCAGCCTGCACCTTGTCCCACGTCACCGACACCGAGTCCTCTGTGACCTCCTTGGTCATGAGGTTAGTAGGAGCATCTATGTCTAAATAGCCATTTGTACAACAGGTTAATGCACCACATTTATGCATTAAAGCCATGCAGGTATAGACAGTGCAGCAGAGGAAAAGATGATGTATGTCCATGTAAAGGAATGCATCACTGAACCATGAAGAGGTTAGAGGATCTATCCTTTTTATACCGATACAATCAATGCAGGATGCGGATAGCAATTGCTATTATTTCCCATCACAATTTGACTTTATTTCCCTCTTGGATCTTGGTAAAGCTTTTTATCTTATCTGATGCTGGTTGCGTCTTTAAAAAGTTGAGCAAAAAATAAATGACTTTCATTAGTGTAAAATTGGAACTGCTCTGTGCTTATGAAAAGTACAATTTTCTCAAATTAGTGTTCAGCTTGATTAATGCAGCCAGCAGGTTCTGTTAGAACGTTGCAATTCATCATTACACGTCACAGAGACGGAAAACAAAACAACACCGAATGCTGCTGTATAATACTATTATTTAAAAACATGTCATATAAATGTCTCGTATGAATGCTTTAAAGCTTATGGGAATTTATCCATCAAAACTAACAAGGAATTTCTTGCAAGCACTCCTTTTCTGTCAGTGTCTGTGTTGTTGTGTGAGCACAATAAATAACTGACCAATCAACACTCAGTCAATATGTATATATATAATATTTATCATTTTTATGCTGTCAATTTTTTGTTGTAGTTGATATTTCAGTAACCTCCAATCCAATCCACATTATTAAAATGTAAACTAATCGTTCCTGAACAAGGATAATAAAAAGCTACTGTTCGACTACCACAAATCTGTTAACCTGATCGATACTTTGCATTTAATTTGAAGATTTACGCATTTAAGTGAAGTATTTGCACAGAGCAAACATGTTTTGAGAGGAGTGATGAGTGAATTACTGTGCAATTAACTGTGTATTATGTATATTAACATAAAAATCAGCATTACTTTGTTACATAAAATGTCTGAAGCTAATTAAGTCAGTTACAGAAGCAAACATTATGAAACACTGTCATTTGTTCAAGTTCAAGTTCAGACACCAGCTACTATAAGTAACATTTCCAACAAAATAATTTATACTTTAGATTCCTTGATTCCTGTAAGCAAAACCTTAGATATTCCACTTGTTAAAGGCTGTATCATTCTTTCATAAAAACACAATGTAAATAAAAAACATACAATGAGGGTCACACTAGTGCACAGATTTCGTCTAATGCTCTTTAGATACTGTAATGTGAACAGTGATGAATGGTTATGGAAACCAAACAGAGGATACGCATGGGTACAACCAACTGCTTCTGTTTGGGTTGTGTTTCCTGACTGGATGTCAGCTGCTAAGGCACTTAGACCATCTGGTATACCGTCTACAGCATCAACCACTGGAGAAATAACTTTCTTGTTCTCACTTGTAAACTTGAATTTCAATGAAGGAGTCTTATTATTACAAGGTTGGCAGTTTAAAGGAGCTGAAAAAAACATCCCTTCTATACGTCTTGATGCCTGTTAATGACGCTTCGTCTTATGGAAAATTAAATATTAGAAAATGATGGCTCCACAATATGCGGGTGAAAACTGTTAAGTTGCTGCTGCATGCAATGCTCATTCCCAGGTAACATACATAAAGATAAAATGCGCACTGTGCGTCTGCTAAATGCACAAATGTAAATGCTTTCTACTAGGAATGCATGAAAAGGCCTTGATGGAGAGACAAAAACTCTGCCAAAAGGAAATAAAATCAAGCAAGGAAATGACTGCTTAGATGCACATGAAAGCAATGAGTATCTGAGAATGCCACTCTTCCATCCACTGAGAAACTAGAAAGATCAAAGCCAATTGGCAAGATCCCCTGAGGGAATGCTTGAGATGAGGAAATAAAAACAGAGGGTAAAGCCCCAAATCCTCACCCAGAAGGTGAACAGCTTACCCGTCTCAGCCTCATTCATGCTCTTCCTACTGGAACGAGAGCCCTTATAGGCCCAGAGGAACACTGTGTACAGGACTCCTGGCTTCAGAGAGGTCAGCTGGTAAGACGTAGCGTCCGCTGCCACTTTAATTTCTCGGCTGGTGCCCTCTGCAGAGCTGTAAGTCAGCGTGTAGCCATCGATCTCAGCACGAACACCATCCCACGTCACACTTGCGGAGTTCTCTGTCACCTCCCTGGTTGCCAGATTAGTTGGGGCATCAATGTCTGTTGTATAAGATAAGTCAAGACATTCAGATTTAAAAAAATAATAATAATTAAAAAAAATGCACCAATAAAAGAGAAAAGATTTTCTAAATTAAAACTTGGCATCCAGAGTCACCCCCCTCTACAGCCATGTAAAATTTAAATTAGTATTTTGTACAGCAAAAATATTTAAACAATTTAAATTGTACACACAATCAAAATAAATTAAAAGACAATAATATTTACATGAAATATTTATGACAAATGTACTAATTACATACAATTGTATATGATAAAAAAAGAACAGATATTTCATTTAAATTCTCAGATTTTTGTTGCATACATTTTATTTTATTATTATTTATTTATTTCATGAAGTATTTTGATGAATAATGTTTAAATAAAACATTTGATATTTAAATATTTATAAAATGCTCTTTTTGGGGAGATAAATTTACGATACATTTACTTCCCACACCCCCATATCACATGGATATTAGTTACCCGACAAAACATTTTTACAGTGAATTGATTCTTTGTGAATTCATTAATAGATGGCAAACTTGTAGTATTTTGTATGCAAGGGAAAGTAACTGCAGGAACTATATTTCATCAGGCTTATGGATTCTCAATTATCAAGACCTGAAGAGCTGAGGATGTGCACAGGGTCATATAGGCAGTGCGGTAAGCATTTGTGAGCAGTTTCACTGGAACTAAGAGAGTGCCCATGCAATGCAATGGAGGAAGTGAGGAGACAAGGAAAAGCAATCATCATTTAGGTTACCGTTCTGTGACTCCGGCAGGGTTAGCCGAATGTCACCATGCTATCCGCATCATGGAAACTGATTCCTGATGCCTTCCAAGATTGCTAGAATCCATTTTATGCTCTCTGATTGCCAAGGTGGGCTTATCTTGTTTGACTCGTCTGGGTTTTAGACATGGACCAGAATACAAAACAACACCTTATACTGGACAGCAGACAACACCAATGCTAAAAGCATTTGTGAGACATTGAAAACTTCATGATGCTGCAATTGCCTAGTCAATATCTCATTACACAAACCACTACTCATAAACCACAATACCAAGCAGCTCTTTTCTGTGTTATGTCTTATACACATAATACAGTATGTGCTTTATCAAACAGCATGTGGCCAGAGGGATTGAGCCAAACTGTCAAATGTATCTCTATTCCTGTCTCTGATCATTGAACTATAGTCAGATTTGATATATTTCTCCCAAATTTCTCTGGACACATATCAAGCTTCCAGGCCAGGGTACAGCAGGGGAGAGGAAGCACTTTTTTATCCATCATGACAATCGGGGCAGAATTCATGTCTATGTCAAGATGTGCATTGTAGATATGTTGTGAAAATCCATCGCAATGCAAAACGATGCACAGAAAACGATGCGATTATTCAACGACTTGTGAGTGCATTCGTTTAATCTGGATTGCATTTAGCACAGCATATAAGAAAAGAAGCTCACAAATACACTCAATATAAGTGTAGAGCTCGGAAAGACACAAGGATCTCCTTTAGCATGCTTTATTAAATGAGTGCATCTAATAGTTGTAGATGTGCATTTGTTAAGTAATACAATTCAAATATAGCTTTATGTATGAAATTTGTCCAACCCGATCTCAAGGCAATTTGCATGAATTTTACGAGATGGCTGAATCATATGAATTTGTCACTATAGGGTACACTCTGCGAATTGTTTTTTGATAATGGCTTTTATTAGAGAAAGTCAAAAAGAGAAAGAAAGAGTTAGAGAAAGAAAGTATTAGAGAAAGTTAAATTTAAAATAGACCTTTCTCAAGAGAAAACACCTGAACCATTTGTTTTAATGATTTTGAAAGCCCTTCCTGGTAAATAAGGCTTTAAAGTAGCGCAGGTCAAGATGTGAGGTCTTGCTTACCCCAGGACATTAAGTTCTTTGAAGCAGTCCAATCCAATGATTCTTTCCACTGAACAAATGATGCATTAAACTCCCTTGTGGTGGCAAAACTACACCTGATTGTTATGGAGGAGGCGAGGACACGCTGATTTCAGGGTAGTACAAAAGTCTGCGGCAGATTGAATGTCTTCAATTGTAGAAGAAACATCCCCTATAGAGCAATTTTATTCTTTTTATAGAGGCAGTCCTTTCATTTAATTTAAAAGTTGTTTGTCTATGGTTCCCAGGAATTAAAAAAAAAAACTACGAACTCAAAAGTGCTGTTCAAGTCATCGATGCTAAAAGAAACCTGTTTTTTATGTTGGGTTATTATTCCCAGGTTCCTTGTAAAGCCCACAATCAGATCTATAAATTTCACTGTTCATTCTCAGGTCGGTCTGAATGCTCCAGTTGTAAAACACAAGGAATTCTACATTAAAGAGTATGGTCGCCCTGCATTGCAGTGGATGACAAGAAGAATAATATACACTCTGTGATGCACATGCACAAAATATGTCATGTCCATGAAGAAGCATTGAAAAACCATTTCCTGTTCCTACGGTTTGGTGAGACTAAGTGTGGGAGTATCTGGTGCTGTAATTCATAAGTTGCTGAGCAGAGGGAAAATCCTGTCTACTGGAGGCCCCTCTAATAGCTGCTGTAGCTGTCAGGAACAGACTTAAAGGATGTAGTCCTATCGTAAATTTAAAGGCACAGTCTTTAGTCACAGGTGTTAAATTCACACTATCCTGAGCACTTTTTGAAAATGAGAATCTTGTTGAGGCTCAGATTAGGTATGTGCAACAGAAATAAAATATTTAATGTGCAATAACACCTGGGTTGGAGCCACCTCACCCAGACTATCCTGCCCTCTCACTCAAGATGGATGAGATTTTAATCCCTCCGCTGTGATGATATCACCCCTGTCCTTTTCAACCTTCACTGGCTAACCGTTAAACACAGGATCAACTTTAAAAAACTTAATAACCTTGCCCCTCCATACCTCTCCATCCTACTAACCTGTCACACTCACGCCCGCCTCCTCAGGTCCGTTGGTGCTGACACACTCAAGACAATCAGGACTAAGCGCCAGACCTGGGACAGAGCCTTCTCGGCTGCTGCACCGACCCACTAAAATGCCCTCCCCGACCACAAACAAGCACCTTAACATCCTTCAAACAGGCCCTCAAAACTCACCTCTTTGAACTGGATTTTTCCTATTAACAGACTTGTCCATTTCTTCATCATTCACACCACCTCTCTTGATTTGCATCTGCTTATCTATGTACCTTTGTGGTTTTGTTCTTTTAACGTCTTGTGTAACGTCTTGTGTAATTTTGCTGTATTGTTATTGTTTGTCTCCGGCTGCACTTCAGGTTGTTCAAACTTACCATAAGAATATGTATCTGTTAAATGCATCGCGAGTGTCTGTTTCATAGTAAAGCACACACAACTAATTACTTTTGGGAAAACTACTGAAATTGTGTATCTAAGACACATTTATGTGTGGTGGTTTAAAACGTGTCAATTTCATGGATATCGAGGAATCAAAAATTCAACTACTGTATGTTGGCCTACACTGTAAAAAATTAATCCTGTAAAAAAAACTGTAAACTACTGGTAGCTGTGGTTGCCAGCATCATACCGTGAAAATACGGTGCGTTGCTGTTTTTGTGTTAGAGCATATAGCTGTTAAATTAAAGCTTTAATCTGTAGCTGACAATACGGTATTTAGCTGTTAATTTCAAAAACAGTAACACCGTATTTTTATGGTATGATGCTGGCAACCACTATGCCAGTAGTTTACCGTTTTTTACGGGATTATTTTTTTTACAGAGAAGGCAATTTTCTTTTTGTTTTATATAGTATTAAAAGATCTGCCATCTGTATTTCTTCAATAGCTTTCAGTTTCATAGTTGTAGTAGTAGAGTTGTAGGTTTGTTTACAGTCCAACAAATACGTGAATGGGCCACATTTGATGTTCTAGCTGGGGTTACTTTGTGTTATTGTTACGATAACCAGCCCTTCTGGATTATCCTTACTCCAGTTTCAGCGCCCCCTAGCTTTGTATGTTTATGGACTCACTTAATTGCTTCCTAGTATGCAGGACTGCTGATTGACTGCTGATTGTCTATCACCTGTTCTGATTTAACTCTGATTAGTTAACCTATATCTGGCTTGTTAACCTGGCATCCAGTTTTGAAGGATTGTTTCACTGTTGTGTGCATGTCTGAGCATTCCTGGTTTTACTCTGCTTACACCGGTTCTGAATAACACCCAAATTATTTATTCAAGAAGCCTATTACAATATGCAATCATTCTGAGCCAATATTCTGAAAATCCAACACAAAGCTAAAGTTTCCAGCAACTTTTTGGCAACAGCCTGACTGTGTAAAGTAAATTATCTTTGCTTGGAAGGGATTAGCGCTGTAGGACTAATATGAGGTCAGGTTTTAGCTACCTGACAAGAATCAAATAGCCTGAAGAAGCAGTAAGCTTTAGTTTGAAGCTCATTTAAAGTGATAGTTCAACTCCCAGAAAATAGCATTCTATCTACTCACTCTTATGAATTTCTGTCTTCCGCATAACACAAAAGAAGATATTTTGAAGAATGTCGGTAACCAAACAGGCCCAGGTACATGGAAGTTGATGGGGCACACCACTAATCCTACCTGGGGTTTGTAGTGCATATCATATGCACGTAAAAACTTGCATATAAATTGCATGGTAAATACAAAGCGTACTAAAGACGCATTTCGGGAGATCGGGTTGGATTACTGAGACTTGGCAAACTCTAACAGCTAATTTATCTATCTTAACTTTGGGTAAGAGCTGAATTCCCATAGGTAAACAGCCTGAGAAAGTAAACTATATTTATGCTTACAGCAATAATTCAAAGATACAGATGTTGAAAAAATCTAGCATTTCCCTGCCCTGCATTTGACATATTAAAGTCGCACCATGAATGTACTGTAACTGTGGTAACTTATGATAGGTTTTCTTTGCAACCATAGTTTTGTGTCTTTAACCATAAATCTAAAGGGATGATCTAATTATTGGGCCAAAAGCATTGTTGGATAAATATTAAACAGGGAATATTACAGCTCCTAAAAAGCCATAAATACTAGTCCAAGCATTTAGGCTATGCAATTTAATGCTAAAACATGAAAAATCCTTTTTAATGATTTAAGGGCTATGGCTAATTGACATTTTAATAAGGGGAATATTATATGACCAGTCCATCAGAATTATTCAACAACATTTCCAAAAGAACATGCACAAATCACAATTTTAAAAGACTTATTTTCATTAGACATCATTGCGCACTTCTAATGGGGATTTACAGACCACACAATACAAATTTATTTCCACATCATTTGACAGGTTTGGTTAGTATAAGGATCTCATTGTTGGCAGACTATCAGCTCTAAAGCATCCTGGATCACTATATCTTCAGCTTCAACCACTAAGATACCTATAATAATAATAATACAGAAACCGATGCCTAGGGTTCTTCATGAATATTTGTTGGTTTTGGACATGTGTATTTTTTCAGAGCAAGAAAAGTAGAACTGCCACATTTCAATAGCCCTGGGTGAAATAATAAAATGGATTTGTTGTTTTTTTCAGTCAAGGAAGCAATTTAATTGATTTATGGTGACAAGGAAAATATCTGTCTTGCGCACTGGGCTGTAAAGATTTTAACTACCATTGGACACTGAACCCTTTCAGAAGAAAATATTTTCAGAGAGGAAAGCATGAAAGGACTCCCTCCATTAAAAGATTGTTGTGGTAAAGATTTCTATCCCTAGCATCAACATCAGAACTATAATCTGATTTCTGCATCTATTTGTCTCTAATTTTTCACTTCCGTCATTTCTTTCAGCATCTTTTAGAGTTGTAATTTCTATACAGACAAAGGTCAGGGGTCAGGTTTGACCTTTTGTACAGACAAGATTAGAGAAATAAAACGTAAAATCACATATAATGTGAAAATGACACAGGCTAATAAACATATTGAATATAATAATATTGTATTGTTATTTGTAAAAAAGAATGACCTTAAGAATGAGAATGGCCTTCTAAAAAAAATATAAATAAATAAAAAGATTCTGTTTTGGATTTAAAGGACAGAAAATATAGCTAGCTCGATTTAAAAAAGCAATAGAAGTCAATGAAAAGTTCTCACTGTGATAGAAAAACAAAAGTGTTATCTCATACATTTTACGTTCCACTTAATGCATTGCAACGAGGCACATTACTGACCTGTGACCCCTGTGGCGTATGATGGCTTGCCTTCAATTTCACCTTTGATCACTTGTACACCTATCTGATATTCTGTTCCTGGGTTGAGGCCTGAAAAACACACATTCATGTTGTTCTCACTACACAACCACTGAATTAAACATACTCTGTCTGAAGCTCAGGGACCCATGATAGTAGATGGATGTATTGCAGCAGACTGACCAACAATGGTGTGCATGGTTTTAGCCTCCTGGCTCATGGCCACGTTCTCCACTCCTCCCTGACCATCAGGGCTAGAATGGGTCAATTTGAAGTAGTCCACAGCGATCGCAGGGTTCTTCCAGTCCACCTGGATGGAATCCTCTGTCTGGCCCACCACCTTTATTCCTTCAATACCAGAGACCTCTGAAGAGAAAAGCAGATCGGGGCAATATCTGTTATGCACAGTAAATTATTTTTGATTATGTTTCACTGTGCAATATGACAGTACTAGCATATAACTTTACATTGTCACTGTTACAACATGAGTCATGACTCATTTTGTTTACCAGTGGCATTATAGAATTACCCTATTCTCTGAATGTATTTATCCATGAATAATTTTTTTCTTAGGAGAAATCAAATCCCCGAGCAAGACACTTAACCCCTAGTTGCTCCAGAGGCGTGCGACCTCTGACATATATAGTAATTGTAAAAAGCGTCAGCTAAATGAATAAATGTAATGTAAATGTAGGGGGCCCCCTAGTGGTGGTGAACTATGGCCCTAAGCAGCCGCGTATTTCGCTTAAGCCCCTTTCACACAGAGGTTCCGGAAAATACATGGATAATGTGACCCGGCATTTGTCCCGGGATTGTTTGATTTCGGTTCATTCACACTGCCAGTGAATTGCCGGTATCTGAGAGTGCGTTCACACACAATCCGTAAAGACACATGAGGTCAGGTTGAGGCGAGTAACGTACGTGTCAAAAACATGTACACGTGCATACCGTTCCACAAATCGTTCGATCTCAGCTTCAGCGCGGATAGTGAGGAGCTCCTGGTCTCTGCTTCGTTCCAGTTTGCAGACATTTGTTCGTCCTTTATTTGTTGATGACGAACACAAACTTTCTTCTAAGAGCAACAGAGTTGTGATAGAACGAGCGTCATCACTATGACACCCCTTACGGCATTGGTCCTGGCTTTTGTTCACACAACACGCGTCCGGGACTGATTCCGGCAATGTTACTAGGTCCCCAACCCGGCATTGATGCCAGGATCAATCCCGGGTCGTGATTGTGTTCACACAGAATGCGTTCTGGCAATTTCCCGAGATCAACGTGCTGTGTGAAAGGGGCTTTATAGGGTGAGCCGGCTCTGCCGGTACTCCTCTTACAAGCATCCGTCTTCGACATTTTGCCTCCGGATGACAGAAATGAGTTACAGCCAAGTATTCTACCACTTCAGACTGAGTGGGCGCTTCTCATCTCTGAGAAGGGAATTTTTTTCAAACATTCAAACTCTTTGTTAACCAGTGACTGACAATGTCCCATGCTGACCCTTCATCTTTGTCATCATATCCAGATGATCAGCACTTTCTCATGGGAGTCTAATTTGCTGTTAGAGAATGTACAACTGACCACATCAAAATGCTATAGTGCACATCCCATTGTTACACAACTGCAAACATTCATTTCCATGAAAATGTGTTCTTGGCTATTCATTGAACTCTGCAAGCTTAGTTACATCTGGCGTTACGGTTAACACAAATACCCCTTATTTCTTTAGTTTACAAGGGAGTGGAGACATAAAATCTATTTTGAGCTGTAAATAAATAAATAAACCCCCTAATACTGCATGATTACAAGTATCTCTGTGGCATTGTAAGCAATCATTCTTACCGGTTGTAGCCACTATCTCATCAGAATCACTGTTAATGCCCCTGATGACAGCGTACACCTGCACTATGTACGTGACTCCGGGTCTGAGGCCTGTGATTAGGTAGGAGTTTTTTGTGTTTTCCACCTGGACCTCTTTAATGGCTCCCTCGTCTCCCTTCGGATAGTAGGACAGGATGTAGTACTCGGCTCCTCTTACAGACTCCCACTCCACCAGCAGAGATACATCTGTGACTTTGATCAGACGGAGGCCTTTTGGTCCTAGAACTGAAGTATGAAACAATGTTGTCACCACTGGCAGTTTATAAGAATTATTTTACATCAGATGACATTGGGCCAATGCAATGGGGTCTGGTTTATTAAACGATTTGTTTACCAAAAAATAACAGAGCACAATAAGTCACAATTTAGAGAGAATCTTTTCCCCCCTTTGAAACTAAAATAAGTGTGGGATTTACTTTGAAAAAAAAAATCCACTCAGAAGTTAAAATTCACTTTTACTTACAAATAAATAAAGTAGTAACAATTAGTTACTCTGAATTCAAAAAGTAAATCAAGTATAAAGACTAAAACAGTAAAACCTACTTCATTTTTTACAGCCTCATAGTCAGTGTGCTGAACTGATGAATCAGAGCATTCCGATTCATGAACAAATCATTCAGACCATTTGCATCAACCGAGTTATTACAAAGATCCGACTCAAAAGAACAACCAATTCGTGAATAAGACATTGCTGCTTCTCTCGAGTAAACACCAAGGAGAGCTTTTAATTGAATCATTTAAGTACATTGATTTGTTCATCACACAAACTGCAAAATACTTGTACCCTGAGTCATATGGACCACTTTTATGATACATTTATGGTACTATTCTTTGGCAATTCTCCATTTGTGTCCCACAGACGAAAGTCGGTCATACAAATTTTACCCAGTTCTCCTCTTTCATTTCTTAAGCTTGTTCACATTTTTGCAGCTCATCTTGCCAAATAACAGATGATCCTGAGGTTTACTGAACACCTTAGCTGGCTATTTTTGGGAGATCTTACATTTTCACTCTGGTTACTTTGTGGTTTTAGACCTCCATCAATAAGCATGGATTTGAACAAAACAGCACATCAGTGAAGAAAGAAAAGAGGTAGGTCCCAGACCAGTAACAATCCAGGAGCCCCAGAGTCAGACAGACTGTCAGCAGCCCAGGGAGCGAAGTTTCCATTAACACATTACCCACTGGCTTATGGGGAAAATATAAAGGGGATGGTGAATTTAAGGAAACACTGTTAGAGGGGGGAAAACATCAGGGAACTCCATGAGGGGGAGAAAAGGGTGCTGTGGAGACCGCATTACCCAGGAAAGAATGAACAGCAGGTTTGGACATTGTTCAACATGGAGAGGGGGCAGGAAGTCAAATGTTTTCCTTCAATTCTGCAGGAGCCTTTCCATCCAGTGGCAGTTAATATGGCCATTCTTGCCGTTCTCTCCAGGGTTTTCCAGTAACAATTTCACCCGTAAATAATATCCCAAAAGGCCAGCAGAACTAATGAATTATCATCAGCAAGCTGGAAAGAAAGCATAGATTCCGGAAATGCACGTTCCCACTGATTGATTGTAAGGGATAACCAAAGCCATCAAACTACAATTATAACACAGTTCTGTTTGGACATTTGGACACACAAGCATAAATCAACAGTGGTGGTTCTTCTAGCTAGAGCAGCATCAGTCTGATGCTTAAAAGTACATTTAAATAACCATAAATGCCATTTTTATTGCATTTTATTGTAATCTGTATTATATGTATACATTTTTTTGATGTCACAACTATATATATTTATTGTGAAATTGGGCAGTCGAGGCCTAATGGTTGGAGTTATACTGGTAACCTGAAGGCCGTGGGTTTGATACTCAATATCCCATTAGCTCCCAGAGAGTCCACAGTTCTCTACGCACTGCTCTTAATGTGTAAACACTAGCTTCGATGGGTTACCATACTTGGCCTTCACTTCACTTTCACTTCAATATTTTTGATAACAAAACTTTGTTATAATAAGACTTTTTATGCAGTGTCTAAGCAGTAGCAGATGTTTTCATAGAAGGTAAAACAATTCTAATCAGCAGCATCTGCACTGTGTTGTTGATTTGAAATTAAGGCATCCACCAAAACCCACTAGACTCTTTGTGGTCAGAAGTTTCCACGCTGATCTTTTAGATGATTGACCACTTTTACGATTAACGTAGAATCGTTTCATGGTGAATCCTCAGTTTTTCATATCAGTCTAAAATCTATGTGGGTTTGTAAATCGCTTCCACATAATCCAGTCAGCCTAGGCCTGCAACCCAAATTCCTTTATTAAGTACACTACCGTTCAAATAATCAGCAAGTATGACTTAAATTGATCCATTATATACATTACATAACCCCTATATGTTTTATTGCTTGGTGTTCATGGTAAAACTTTTAAAGCATCATCCAAGAATCCTCGTAAGATTTCAAAAGTCAGATATCTAATATATGCACGAACGAGTTTGGTTTATTAACGATGGCAGTTCCCTATAGGCTTAGATATGGAGAATCTTTCAGACAAGTTATGGACAGCTGAAACCCTCAAGTTATATTCCAAAGCCAATTAGTGTCAAGATCACGAGAATGTAACAGCTAAATTGATCTGTTTGACTAGTTTGCAGTGCTTGCTTTCAACAACTCCCTACTATTATCATTCTTGGAGTAAATTACACTGTGCCCTAACTCCCCTAAGAAGCCATTTCAGAAGTGTTAACACAGATGATGTGTCACACCCCAAGGCTCTGGCCATGGCTAATATTTTTTGAAACTCAGCTCATCTATCCATGCATTCCAACTCTGAGGCACTCCACTTTTATCTGAAAGTCTGAGGGCGAAGATGGAACAGAAAAGGATTGATGAAAAACAATTCCCTTGTGCTAATGAGGCCTATCGTTTACCTTTTCTTGCAGCAGGAGACTGAAAAAGAGAGTTAATACAAGCAAATGATCTACCTCAAAGTGTTCAATTAACTCTTATATAAGCGTTTATTGGAAAAGTATGGGAGTAGCTGTAAATTGTAAAGTCTGCACAATGTCGAAGCTTGAACTAGAAAAGTTGCCCCTTACTTTGTAATCTTGAAGAATCCTCTCAAATAAAGCATATGCATGGACTAAGTATGAATTCTAGTACTCAAAGTTTCTGATTATATGACTGTTTTTAAAAAGAAAAGCATTTATTTGCATTTCTCTAACTGGTGCTTGTTGGTTCAACTCAAAAAGATGTGTATGTTGTAGATTTTTTTTAAAAAAAATTGAGATGCATTATTTGTGTTGAAAGCTGCCCAAACTTAAAGGGCATATTGCAGGTTAGAGGACCCAACGAGTCAAAGTAGAGAAAAATAATGTAGGAACTAGATTTTCTTTAAAATATACTTATAAATACGCTACATAAGCTTCTGGAGTCATAAGCTTAAACCGACTTCACATTCTCACACATTCCTTCACATTTTCACACTGAAGACAGTCTTACCCATGGAGCAGTCGATTCCAAAGAATCCCTCATCGCATATGCACTGTCCATCCACGCAGCGTCCATTACCTATACAGTCATTCGGACAGGTCGCGACGCTGCAGTCTTCTCCTGAGAATCCAGTAAAGCACACACATTTGCCATCCACACAGTGGCCTTTATCTTTGCAGTCATTGGGGCACGTGAGCTGGCTGCAGTCATGGCCGGTGTAGCCTTCATGGCAAACGCAGCGTCCGTCAACACAGCGGCCATTATCGTTGCATTCATCGGGGCAGGATGAGATGGAGCAGTCTGGACCCTCCCAGCCTGGGTTACACTTACAACTGCAGGAGTCATGCTGGTACGTGCCATGCCCACTACAGCTGGTGTCCACACCTAGCACAGGAGAATACTCTTAACATATTGAAGATATGAAGTGGTATTACAACCAGTGCATTTAACTTAGAAGTGGAGCGCCGTCATATATAGCCTATAACATTGTGTTGTTTTTTTTTACATTTTGGGAGGAGTAAATTTTACACATGTGGTTTCGACAACCAGATGCACTTGTCCAGCTTCATGTGGAATGCGGCCCACACAGACCACCTCCTTGAGTGGTTTGAGCGATTGGATTTTAACCATATCGAAAGCGTTTCGGAGGGCATTTACAACTGGTTTTTAACGACCGAATAACTGTCTGATCAGAGAGAACGCATGAAGTGACTAGGTGTAAACAGGCCCATAAAAGAGAAGGGAAAAATTACCTATGACCTACTTCTCCCGGCGTGATTCTGATTGTGTGGCGAATGACAGTGAAGCGACGTAACTGACGCTGGTTGGTCATATGATAATGACAACATGACGAATGTAGACGTCCAGATTATATTCATATTAACTAATGGAAAATTTATTTAGACTGTTCATTTGTGTACTGTCTTTAAAATCTTTAAATGATACAAAGGTATTTTTATTTTGTGTGGATGTGCAAATTGAAAATGACATACATCTCTGCTATTATTTGTAGTTGTATTATTCTAAATAAAAGGTCCCAGAGTGTAGTTCCTGATCATTCTGGTCTAAATTGTAACTGATCATATAGTTATTGGGTGTTGCATGTGATAAGAGACACATAACATCACAATTCATTTTGCACATCTTTCATTATGCACTAACATTATGCACATTTTTTTTTTTAAATCAGAGAATAATCTCTTAGGTTAGTATACTAATACCTGACCCTCCTTTGCAGCAGCCCTGAGCGCATTGGCCTTTTAGGTACGTGACCTCCTCCTCCAGGCCATTTACACGGTACAACAGGGCTTTGAAATCCTCAGAGTCAGCACATCCACAACCACCCGACTGCAGCCGTATGTTGTGCTTGAAGACAATGTCATTCTCTCCATCTACTGTGACCAACTGTCCTTCTGAGGCCTGGTCCTGGGAAAGTTGTGCCACTTGAGAACTCTGCTTACAACCAGAGTCAATCCTGTAGACATGGCTGAATGTGACTTCTTTCTCTCCTGGAACCACCTCCTCGGACAGCACAAGCTGGGACACCGTGAAGAGCGTCCCCAGAAGAAAGAGGCCTCTCTTCAGCCGGTTGAATCTAACAATCATAGTATCTAAAAGAAAGCATAAGAGACGTGAACTCTTGGAGAATCGTATGTTGATTGTGTGGTTGAATTTACAAGCATTTCTTTCTCAAAATATCAAACTTTCCTTATGGTTTGCGGTCTCACCTTCCAGTAAGGAGCTTGATTTGCATACACACATGAAAATCAATGCTCAAGACATCACATTATGTTTAATGGAGCGAAATCTGTTTTACAAGGCCAGTGTTATAGATGTCTGATCCTACTGGGCAGACCTTATGTTTGCCAAGCACATTCCATCAAAACCATTAATTGCACATTCCACAACCACAAGGGCTTCTGGGAGCAGGGAACACTTTAAACTAAATGATGTAATCCCCATGACAGTTATGTCATTCATATCTTTTAATACACCTCTGCAAAGTAGGAGGTTTTACAAAAGAGAAAGAACGTGCTTCAAAAGAGCCACCGGGGACTTGTTTGCTTTAAAACTGAAATATGAATTGAAATAACTTTCTTCTCCTGAGCACCAGCAAAAAGCAGGGCCCCAGCATACCTTATTGTAATTCATTAACAGTAGGTATGTGGATCGTGTGTGGTCCTGGAAATCTTGATGTGGAAAAAAAGGGTTTTCTCTTTTAAGACTGCAGTTTATCCTAAGTACATTTTAGTACTAATCTAAATGAATTATAAGTACATGTATACGGCAGATCCACATAAATTACAGCATTCTTGTATAAATAAATCTGATATAAAACTATTTAAAAAATACATAATATAATTAAATCTGTTTTTTAAATATATAAAAAATCAATAAAAAATATTATTTATATGCGTCTGATTGTTGTAGATAGACAGAATAGAACTTGAGTAAAAATAAATCATAAATACCCGTAGAAGTTGAGACATATCTAGCCATTATGCAATGCAAAGCCAAGGGCCCCTGTGAGCCTACAGGACCGTATGTGACAGCCATCTACTCTGCTTTTACAGCTGACACTGCATAACCTGTGACGACAACCAATTAATATCTATATGCACTTTTCCTTTATGGATTTGAATTATGTCCTTTTATCAATCACAACACTGTATGTAGTAAACAGAAAATGACAAACGGCTTAAAAAATTCAGCGCCACGTTTTTGAATTTGTTCATTTATTCATTTTACACCTTGTTTTGGAACATTAGGATAATCTGTGTAAATGTGGCGCTTAAATATAAACACGGATCAACACGCATCAAAGTCCAGAAGCAGATGTGGAATGGCAGAAATGCTGAAATGAGAAGACCGAGCACTCCCTCGGGACCCAGATAGAAATGTGAACAGAAGCACAGAAAAATCTGGAACTCATGCCGTACGGATCAACCAACTGAGAAGAAAACAGTGCTGGCGGCTGTTGTTTTTGACAGATTCTCTTTTGCAGATGTGGACAGCTATTCCATTGCATTAGTCTGAGAACGGCCATTTTGTGGTTATCAATTTCCAAATAATAACCTTAATAAAACAAGTAAAGCAATATGAATCGTTCACTAAATATATTCATGTCAATGCAACCCAACTCTATGTGTCCAATAGTAGAACTCAATACAAATAATAGTGACTTCAAAAACAACATCAATAGCACAAACAAAATGTCCACAGAGCAAAACAATTATAACAGTAACCACATAACAAATCAGCAACACAGTTCATATGAAATGGTTTGTTACGGTCTGTTGAGCACTTTGCGACTATTTAGAGGAATAATGTTGGTTTAACATGTGTTTTTATGTAGATTCAAAGCCATCCACATCTGAGACTCATGGAACAAAGTATTTCGCTGCATGATCCCTTCTAATTGATATATCAAAATAACAATATGCGACTCACTGGGTAATATTTAAACACTTAGCACTGAACTTAAACAGGCGGGAGAGCCTCTCCATCATCTGAAGGACTCCCTGGTGCTAATTAGATTGGACGCTGCAGTATTGAAGCATGGAGTGGTGAGGTCCATGACCGTCCAGCCATAGCCCACATCACAGGCCCAGACACCACACACATGCTAGAGCTGCAAACCCCTTTGAGGGTCTCGTTTATTGCTTTCTGTCAGAGGCTTTTATTTCTTGTGCGCTTTTTCTTTTTGCTCTTTTATTTATCTTGGAGAGGACACAGGAAAAGCCTGCCAACTTTCTTCTTCCGCAGGGGATGTTTGAGTCTGCATGCACGTACATAAACACTCTAAAGAAGATGCTCTGCTGTAACTGAACCAGTAACTGAACAGACGATAGCACTGGGAAAATCACTATATACTTTTTGCCAACGTTTTGCATGCAACTGCTAATGCATGGTTATATACTGTATACCCTATATATATATAGCTCTGTTTCAGATGCAGAGGAACAGACAGTTAAAACTAGAAAAATATAATAATAACAAGGTTATAATAATTCAAAAGATATGTCTTATTTTATGCCTGTTTGGTGTAGTGTATACCATTCAAGAATCTCCTTGAGTTTTACGACTTATTGTCCAATTGGACACAGTGATTTTTGTAATTTTTGCTCAATGAAATCCCTGCAACAGCAATAGTGGAAAGGATGCTTAACAGAGCCTGGCTCTAGACATAGAAGAGATGCATGCAGCTAAGTGGCCGTTGGCTGTTTTCTGTTTGATCTCGAAACCAAGTCAAAACATAATCTTTCAATGCTATGACTGGGACTTATTCATGGCTTTTAGAAGGGTAAAAGGCAAGTGCAAAGACCTACAAGCAATAAGGCATATTGACTGTGAACAGCATAAATCACATTCTTAGAGGGGAATAAATAGAGTGAGGTAGAAGCCGGGAAAACAGAGAGCCAGACTGTGCTGTGCCATGCCCTCTCCTCTCCTGAGACGCATTAGAAAGAAGACAAAAACAGTCTGTTCCACAGCATCTGAAGCGGAGCCCCAGTTGCACCATTAGGAAGGAGATTCAGGGCTTACCAATGCATAGACAAAAGAGGCGGAGAGGTGAGGAGCACAGACTGTGAGCCGCAAACATGCAGCACTAGTGATTTTCCCCTTTGCTCTTCAGCTGATGAGAGCTGAAAGCAATTAAGCTTAAGACTAGGTGCAGACTCATTTCCTCTCCTCAGTATGAACGACTGGGGAATGAAACCACAGCAGCCTTAGATGATCTTTCAGATGCCCAAAACTGATTTTGTTAGCCTGTAATGTGTAATGTGCGGGCTGCATATAGTAAAACTCCAGTGGGCTGCGTGCAACATCTGCTGTTCATCTGATCTGGGCTTCTGATAATACCTGAAGCCAACACAGTAGCCTTTCTTCCTAATCTGGCAGACGAGGGGGATGTTGCTTAGATCTTGTGTAAAGGTGGGTTCCAAATAGGTTAATTACAACGCATATGCTTCAGAAAAAAAAAATACAGATGGAACAAGCAGGAAACACAATGACAACCATATTTTTTCTGTTATGGCAAGTAGGAAGATTTCAAATAGCGTACCAATTACAAAGTAATATCAAATATTTTGAAATGAAATAGTAATTTGATTGGGGAAAAAAATAATTATTTATTAGTATTAAAAAAAGGTTTTAATTTATAAACCATGTTGCCAAGCACCTGACTTCAAACAATTTTTTTCCACTATTAGGCATTGTCCATTGGGACACATTATCTTGTCAAGACTGGGACACTGTACAAGATTTATTTATCAACTGTTATGTTAATGCTTTCATTGAGCACTATTTGTTGAAATGAAGTTGTTTGTACTTTTTAACCATGATATTATTGTACCAAATGATAAAACATGAATCAATGCCAATGCTTTCAGTATATTTGTCTAAAAAGGATACACTGTGAAATGGTTCTTTACCAAGCATTGACATTTAGCAATTACAAAAATAGAAAAAGAAATTTTAATCTGTTTTTAATCTGATCTGACTATTAAATATAAATGACAACGTGATTCAGACATTTAAAACAAATGTTTTAACTTGAATAATACTAGGTCATTTAGATTTGATCATAAAGTACATTTGTCAAAACATGTTTACAGTGTACATTAAATATTGAAGAATTGGGAAATTCTTTTAAAATTAGAAAAACTATGAAGCAATTACTAATAAAATGTAAGGATTTCTTTTAAAATCACAGCTTGATATTGACCCTCACAAACACCATAAGATAATTTGATGTCAATAAAATAGAAAAAGTGAGAAGTTCATGCACATGCAATAATGAAGCTGCAGATGCCTTACCCCAGAATACTCTCTGCCACAGTAATATAGTAATACCGACTGGCGCCTATTACTGCAAGCACCTGTTTATAAGCTCAGACTATAGGCATTCAAGGCCCTCCTGTCCAGCAATGTAACGGGAAGTCCTTCAGCTCTCTGCCTTCAAACTGTTTAAATGTCCTCGTTGCAGCACTGAGCCAATGGCCAGCCTGGGTGTGGCTACCTCCAACTTAACCATAGAGGACAGAACTGAATGAGGGAGGTAATGTTGAACACTGTCTGGAACTTATTTCATTAAATATAAACTTAACAAGGGTGCTCCACCATCCCTCGCAGGTAAATTTTGATGAGAGGTTTTATTTCTGAGCTTTTCTTACAGTAGCAGTGCTAATCAATCTATTTTCCAGGAATTGTGATATATAGATTCTGACAGGCATTTGTAGAGCCAAATTCAATTTTTTTCCATTTGCGCACAATTTTTTTCCTCTAGATTCCAAAAGCTGTATAACTTTACAAATGGAAATTGATTCCTAATCTTATCTAAACTCCACACATATTTTTCTGTCAGCCTACAATCAAGATTTTAAGTGGAACGGAACAGCAATTATCAGAAGTCATCAGTAGTAAGTTGTTTGGCTATAATTTCCCAGACATCTGTTGAACTCACGGTGTTGTGTTACACTGAGGAGAAGTGCTTGGGCTGAAACAGCGAGCAGGCCAGGTGTAATGTTTTTTAAAGAGAAGCAGCGGTCCGGCTTTTTACATAATGTAGTCGTATATTATTCCTCAGACAGTAGCTTCCTCATGGAACACATTCAAATGATGTTGTCATTGAACAAAGTCACAATTATATGCCTTAAAATATTCCCTTTAGTCCTGCAGCAGATATACTCAATGTTTAAATTGTTAAGGGCTAAACATAGAGACTGAACACTATAAAAAAATCTTTGGCACACCTGATTGTCTCCATAAATATTTGGATACTTTTACATGTGGTTGGAATATGTAGGGAATAAGAACAAGGAGAGTGTTCTGTAGTCAGGAAATGTCCAGATGCATGCTGAAAAAAAAGTCATGCTAGTTACAGTACCTCTCACTCAGCAGTGATTCTCCGAGTAAGTGATTGTGTCCGTGTCTATATGTCTTTAATTACCTGTGAAAAACAGTAAACACTGTTACTACTGGTTTTTAATTAGGCCCTAGATGCCATTTTGCTTTTTGAGTGAATGATTTACAGACTGCAGTCATTTGAATAAAAAAGGCAGACTTACTGTAAGTTATGATTTAAATCTGTATTTAGTCATGTATGACGATACACAATATCGATGTACCCCTTTATGCAATATTTTATTTAAAAAAAAATCATATTTAGATTTTTTTTATTGATTGATTGATTGATTGATTGATGATTTTATTGATTGATTGAAGGGATAGTTATGCACATAACAAATACTGTCATTGTGTAGTCACCATCATCACTCTTACTGACTTTCTTTTGTAATGTTTTAAGTCTTTTAAAATCATATCTGTTTTAAAAAGACACAAAGGTAAGTGAATGATCCGTTTCAATTTTTAGTTTTAGAAAACTATTGTAACTTTAAAGGGGTCATGGACTGGCTTTTTAAATTTTATTATATTGTTGTCTGAGTTCAACTTATGACGTTCACTTGTTTTTTTGCATTCAAAAAACATCAAAATGAATAACTAATAGGCTATTTTCTTATGCAGCCACTGTCTTGGTACACAATATTTTGTATTGCTCAGTAGTTCGATCCGGATTGTCATCACGAAGTAGGCATCTATGTTATTTAGCTATGCGTGAAATGCACAAATTGGTGGGCAGTGCTAAACCGGCTGTGTTGAAGTAGGCGTTGATCTTCTGCGAGGGTGGTGTTTTATCCTCTTTGACGTCATAGTTCTCTAGTTTGAAAAACGAGTCGTTTGCTGAGGCTGGTGTCAATAAAAGCTTTTATTGGACTAACAATGATGTTTTCAGTTCTGAATCTTACAGGATATTCTTATAATATGATGACCTCTTAGATGTCAAAAGCTCAAGGAAAATTTAATTTCTCAGTTCATCATCACTTTACATAAAAATAATAAAAAAACAACAACAACAACAACAACAAATGAGCAAAGTTAGTGGCCGAATATTTAGTGGTCTCATAAGGCTCTTAATCATTTTAATCACAAATCTCTGGTCAAGAAATTAGCAAGTAAAATCTGAACTCTGACCAGACCAAAAGCTTGATGGACTTGTTCTTGAGTCACTTCTTGGTCTTTGAAACTTAGGGCAGGAGAATTGTCTTGCTCCTGAAAAATTACATTTGATCATTCCTCTTTAGATAACAACTTTTCATTGATGGAAAGCAAGCCATTCTTCAAAATTCTCCTGTACTCCAAAGCATCAATTTCACAGTGAAATATACAGTATCAGCAGCTAAAAAGGCTCCCCACACACAACCATAACGCTTCCTCCATGCTTCACTGTGGAGATGCATTTGTTATATTATAATATATTATATTAATGGCTATATTGGCTATTATTTTACCACATACATACCAATGAACTATGCATTCGAATGATATACGTGTTTAAGTCAAGCTCTGGGTACCGCATGATTTACATGTTCCAGAGAACTCTAAATCATTTACCCTTTGAGCGATACACATGTTTGAGGTCCCCCCTGACATCCTAAGATATATCAAACCAGTTCCCTTTTGAATTACTGAATTATGTTCCAGTTTTCAAAGTATTGAGATGAGACTCACAAAGGAAATATGACTTTCATCTGTCACTCATTTTTCACCATTGGCCCTTCTCTCTCTCTGTGTATATTTGAGAAGAGGATCTGTGTGATTAATGTGTTTGGCCACCAGTGTTGTGTGTATAAGAATGCAGCAGAAATGTGGCGTGGCGTGAAGCAGACTTAGGGCTTTTACCATGCTTTTTATGAGGCAGAGGCTCAGCAAGAGTTTGGGCTTGAAGGAAACAGGGATAGTTTTCAATAAAGATTTGATATTCGCAGAATAACAAAAAATGGTGGCGGAAGGAAAAAATGTTGATTGCTGTGCTGGAGGTTTATGATGATCACAATTAGGCAATAACCTGTAGCTATAAAAACATAAACACAATTTATAAGCAGACTACACGTTAGACAAACTCAGTGGTGTACATTTTGTTCCACAACCCATCTCTCTTCTTGAAAACGAAACTTAATACAGCGTATTTGTTTTGAAGTCTAGCTACTGTAGAGGTGCAGAGACTTGAGGCTACAACGACAAGCTGCAAGGAAATCTATCAAAGAAAACAAAATCTCTGTACTTAAACATATTTAGATGGAATGCTTCTGGGTTTTATTAGACTGGTTTTGAAGGTCAACCCCACCATAAGAGAACTAAGAGGGAAAAAGACATTTAAATTAAAGCCATAAGGCCTCAAGCTCTGCAAATAAACCTTCTACCAACTTATACGTGTGAGACACATATCCAATATTCTATATCACACTGTCAACAGCAGGGGATATGTAATCCATTCATCCATTCATCTATCTGCCTGTCTCCAAAGCGGGGAACATAACAAATCTTTCGAAAGCTCTAGCAGGAAGCTCCAAGGAACCGACTGGGATGTGCTCCTACTATATTGTTGTGCAATTCTTTACTCACTGAACCGAGACATCGTTAGCATTAACGATGGGAGAAAATGTGATCCTACTATTAACGATTTGCTCTTCAAAAGTTGACCGATGGCCTTAATCACACAACACACATTAAGAATGATTGTTGTTGTAACTTCTAGCAGGAATATGTATGGCAATAAACATACTAGCATCCATGTGACCTTTAAGTTCAGCACAAAAGGCATTCTTCACATGCATGCCATCACACTGAATCAGACCTATGTGAGGCAGATTTATTTTAAATCCATTGCAGGACTCTTTGGGACAGCATGTTCCTATAAAAACTGTAAAAGAGCTTCATTGCTCTTTTCCTAAAATGTATTCAGATGTAATGTAAATGCAAGACAATAAATGCAAAATCAATCGATCAATAAGTATGTCAATAAAGATTTTAAAAGTAGACACCATTAAAATAAGAGAATCAGAATTTTTTGTATAATTAGCAGGTTAATCGTAATATCACAGTATTCTTTAGAGAGAATGCAAAGAGAGAGCAAAGTTCGTCTTCTCTCACCTGTTTCTCATTGGCCACAGAGGGGTCTTTCCTCTTTAGATATAATGTAATCTGAACACTTGACTTGACCCGCACTGCATGGCCCAAAAATACATTCTTTCTTTATGTATAGCAGAGGTCAAATCTCTGGGAGAAGTGTCCCATATGGCGCCACAGGTTCTTTACAACATTTGTGGACTCTTCAGTTTTCGCTTTGCTTTTATGTTTTTGTTTTTCATTCAAGACAGACTTTTCTTTGATAGGTTCCACATACACAAGGCAACAAGTGACAAGTTTATGAGTTAATCATTGAGCCATGAACTGAAATTATTCATAAAAACACATTGGATTCGTCCAAAAACACATACTCTCATGAGTAGGTACTTATTTTGAATAAGTAATTACTTCACAAGTCACGACCATTGAAAAAGTACTAGTAGTATATGTGAATGAATTTAATCTGGACATATTCGCTATTTGCTGCCTTAAAACAGCATCTCCGCCAATCACAAATCCTCTTCCGTGGCCTCATGGGACAGTAAAGTGTCCATTGTGTGCACACTTCAGAATCTTGTAAGTCATCCGGATACTTTTTGCCTAATCTTTTACTGTGAATTCGGACATACTTTTTTTCACATGCTTTTTGCCTACTGGGAAGTATGCAATTTCAGATGCAACCATAGTTATACAGCGCACTAATCTGTAAGATCTTACCTTCATACTATTGAAATACAAACCGGATGACAGAACATAAAGTGTGCACCTTTTGCAATCTATGCATAACAATTAGAGTAAATAATAGTACATTTCTTAGTAAAATTTTCTAAAATTGACAGAAATTTCTGTGTTTCTGTGTTTTCACTGTGATGTGCTAGGGGGTGCTATGACACATTATAGATGCATAATTATGTAAAATAATCAATATTAAACAGAATATAAATCAAAACTGCCCAATGTTACTGAATGAAATGTCAACCCAGGATGAGCTAATATGACGGTGCAAGCTTTGGGGGTGTTGATGAACTTGATCTACTCCATCTATCATCATTCTGAATCCAATCCAGAAATATTATTGGACAAAAACCAATATTGGACAATTTGCTCAAAACATTGCTTTTTTATGAAACTTACCCATATAAAAGTTGATAAAAAAGGAATGTATGAATCTAGAATAAAACTTTTTTGTTATTTTTGTTTGTTTCAAAGCTGAGGGTCCATTCTTTCTTTTGACATATTGCATGTTCAGGTATTCATAAAATATTCTGGAGCCATAAAACGTTTGTAAAAATGATCAAAAATCCTGGCTGCATGGCAGCTTTTTTCAAAAATGCTGGCAGGGAAAGAGTTAAAATGAAAGTTTATAGCTTTCACATTAATAAATGACCTTTCACTGTAGCTTAAAGTAAAGCATCCCAGCCAGAGGATTGATATGATTCAAGATCATGTGTGAAAAGTTTCCAGAAGTCTAATCAAATGAACTAAAGTACTTCACCAGTCACATTCTCCATGCTAAATTAGATATCCCCTACCCACCCACTCAGGTGGGTGCAGAAACACTACACTTCAGCTGTCCACAACTGCATACATCCACACAGTTTATATGTACTGTTGAAAATAATGCACCATGGCGTTAGGAAATCAGTCATGCAATCTCGCCTCTCCCCAAACGTCTATGGATTCAATTTATCCTCTTATGGTTAAAACAGGTCAGAAACACATGTAGACATGCACATGTCAGGCTTTTTTTTTTCTCAGCAGACCATTCTCAATTACCCGACTCAATAAAAGAAGCTTTCTTGAAGTTTAGAGACTCTACTACAGAATTGTGTTGGGTGACTCCGCTCCACTGACTGGAAAAGGGTAGAGGGTGCCCTGAGAGTACACTTCCTGTTAACCTTGGTGGTCCCATTGAATGAATTCACAGATGGCCATTTAAAAAAAAACTCCAAAGAGGAATAAAGTCCCAGTTATCATTTTATATTTCATTTTGGATTGACTCATCATAAACGTCGATGTGCTGTGTTTGATGGGATTAACAGTTAGGTTTGGAAGGCGGGATCGCTCTGATTGTGATGGTTGGCCGTGCGAAGTTCATTCCCTCTGATGTCTCTATTTCTTAATAATGTCAAAACCAGACATGCATCGAGGACAAAACATTAATCAAATACTAGACGTGCTTCTGTTCTGAGATTAGAGGTTTAATGTTCACACTGCTGGGAGTCATTCTAAGAGCCCTTGTTTGTTTACTGTCTGTTACAGATTAAATGGGACTTCAGGATGGATAGATTCTCTTTTTTCTATACATTGGCCTCAGCATCTGTTGAACAGAAGGACCAGAGTATAAAACGTCGATAAAAACATGAACTGACCCATGGAGAGACAGAGGAACAGGGGCTTCCGACAAAATATAGACTCGTTCAGCATGAGGTCCTTGGTCCCAGCTATTTGACTGACACGGTCCTGAGGGAGCAATGCAGTACATTCCATAATTCAGGAAGACCTTGACCTCAAGTCAAAACAGGACTTTACCTCATATAGTTAGAAGGCTGCCGAAGCGAAGCTATTCTACACTTTATTTTAATGGTCCACTTTAGACATTCGATAAACTACAAGTAACTTTGCAACTACATGTCAACTTATGCTCATTATAGTATGAATTATTAGACTGACTGTTGAAGATATTTAGATCAGGGTTAGGTGTCAGGATTGGGGTTGGTGGAATAAGTTTATAGTTGCATAAGTTTACGGATGTCTAGACCGTCAAAATAAAGTGTAGCAAATATTAAGTAGACAGTCAACTAATACAGTTGTTAAGTTATTTGGCTTAGTTAGTAGAATAAAGGGCAATTGAAATTAAGAGTGACCAAACAAATTATAATGTTTGTGCCACATTCTAACCACAATATTGCTTGAAAAAATAAACTTGGTCCAAAAAGCCACTAGTCCAGAAAAGCTAGGTCGTGGAAACCAAACAATCTTGAGGTTATGTATGCAAATCACCTGTTACCATGGTAAAGAGCTCAGAGGTCTCCATATTTGTGGAACATTTGAATATCGTCAAGTGAAATTTGTGTGAACTTTCTGAAAGATGCTGCCTTCAAGTGCACCATGGGAAACTCATACCTCTAAGGCATTTAGAGTGTCCTCTAAGGCATTCAAGTCAGAAGTAGCCTAAATAAAATAAACTGTGAAATTTGAGTAACTTTGCACTTGTCGTCTATAGCTGTTCTGTACATCATACCTTTAAAATTGGTTTCAAAATCCTTTATAATTCAATACAGACTTGCTTTCCACTCACTGATCTCTAGATATTTTGCATCATGATAGCATATAGACCAATGCTTCTTTGATGTTTCAAATAAAAGTTGTTTCAAGTCCCTTACCTTTTGGGAACTCAATTATCATCTTGAATTCAGAGTTTGCAACTTGTAAATACAACTTTGCTCTGTCATTCATGTGCACAGAACTCGTAATTATGATATTTCTAACTCTACCTGAAGGGCACAAGAGAACTGATCAGAAAAACAAAGCGAGTCGCACTTAGATGTCGAACAGACATGTTTGTCACAAAGAGACTGAATCTTTTTGCTAACGTTGTTCTATTTCACATTCTTTGAGCTACACTTCTTATAAAAAGTGTATCCACAAAGTCTATGCCAGCTTCTTTTCTTCTGACTGTTAAAATGCTGACTTTGCAAGGCCTAAATAGTGATGTTACAATGAGCCCACACAGCAGCTCATGAAAAGGTAAAATTGAGAGCATCAAATAAGTTATTTTGGGTTGAAAATAATTCACACAGCTAGGTTAAAAACATTAAAGAGCAACAAAACGTCAATCTAAAACTCATTTGGTTTCATATCATGCCAGGTTCTGGTTTGTTTCTCATTTTCACACTCCAGTGGGGATCCAGCCTGAATGTCTGAATGTAAATGTTGAAGTGATGAAATAAAGCTCTTCACAACAGTATATAATTTGAAGAACAAAGTGCAGAACCAATCTGCTTTGTTTTTAGAAAGCATTGCTCTCATTAGATCTCAACTAGTGGGGTTTCAAGTGGCGGAAAGGCAGGAAATTTAATACATATTTTTTGAATGTTAATGTAATTCCTAAATGTTAAGAAGAGCAGAGTTCCAGATATTAGATTCAGCTTCAGAAGAGCAGAACATGCCCATCACAGTGTGGCATTCATGCTTTATATTGAAGTTTTTAAAATAACAGCAATGCCCACATGCCCAGAGATTTCCAAAAATACAATTATTTGCACAATGTTTCGTGTGGAGCTCTTTAAAGTGTATTTTTCATATAAAAATGATTTCATCATATGGTAATTTCAGTGACCGATGGGCACATATCACATTTAAAAACTCCCATAGAAACTGAAAGTTTCAGATGAGAATATTTTTGCTCAGTGGTGACAAAAGTTGCCAGGTTTTTGAGTAAACATCCAGAAATGGGTCATGAATTAAATATCACCAACTTATAATCTCCAGTTTCAATTCAAAGTTGTCCAAACCTCTTAGATTTGTCTTCTTGTATGGAAATTGTTCATAAATAACATGAGCCTTTAGAGTATCTTATATTTCGTTTTTGTCCCTGTTTATCGATTTTAAGCTCATAATAATCGGTTAAAAGACGCATACAGGTGTCTACCCCTGCAAGATCTGTATTCCACTTTAATTTACATGACTGATCTTCTTTACAAAGTTGTGCAATTTGACATATGTTAGTATTTTTCTCAGAACACATCTCCCAGTATCTTTTAACAAAGGCTGATTGCTTGGGAAATTCTAGAGGAATTTACTAGAACAGTTTTTTATGAATGCCTTGGGGTTGAACTCTAACCAATGTCATGCAGAGAAGAACATAAGGAGCTGTTTGTTGGTTGCTATTTTGTTGTCGTCTGCTTTTTTCCCCTTCTTTTCAGTAGCATTGTTTTATTGGAGGGGGGGTTATTCTGTGGCAATGACAGAATGGTAGATGAGCATGAGAAATGGCAATGTAAACATCATTAAGTATGAAAAGAAAAAAAATCAGCAGACACAAAATGAGCAAACTTACCTCTTACATCAAGCTGCGAAGGGGGAATTTTAAACAGAAGTTTTGCTCTCTCCACTGTTTATTCTTATAGTTTGTTGGCCTATTATATGCTCAACAAATCTGATGTCTAAACATGCCAAGATTCCCAACCAGTCTGCATTACAATCAGACAGTTGTCTAAGAGAGCTTGTTTCTCCGTTAACACAGTGCAGGTGTAGGATCATGATGCAGGTGACCTCAAAATGTGTCAAATGTGTCGCATGTTCATGTGCATTTCCACTTGTGAAAATGTTATTTGTGAAGACCAACCTGTAAAACTGAGCCAAGGTCAGCCATCTGATGCAAAAGTTGTTGTTGAGTTAAAGTTACCCCTCTAAAACCATGACAATCAGCAGGCTTTAGCTGTTTCTCCCCAGCAGGGATTTAAATAATTAATGACATATTAATATTACTATTTTTAACAGTACAAATTGGGCCTTTGTACAAGAAACTATATTGATTGCTTTTAAATTTTAGGATGGGGGTCCTTCGCTTGAGGATGATCATATTTGGAAGTCCGTGGCATCTAAAGGATTGAAACCCCAGAGACAAGAGGATATAGTGTTGTTGGATTAATAGCTACATTCTGCCACTATCTGGCTGTGTACCGTAATTACACACATTTTTTAGGCCTAACTGTAATGCTCTTCATACTTTCTGACTTGTTAGAAAAAGCAATTCTGGTTGAATTAGGAGACGTGCCCTCAGACCTGAGAAGAGATAAACTCATGCTCTCTGGAGTAATTTACGTGGATGTGGATATGAAAATCATGCAAAGAGTATTATTCAGGAATGTTGGGAGGATAGTTATTTTTAAGGCAATGGCTATAGATGGGTAACAAAGACAAAATCAGAGGAATATACAGTAGATTAACTAGAAATATCCCTATTTGGTTATTTTTTCCAAAAACCGAGATAGACTTTCTTAAATATATTGGAACTAAAAAGCGAATGGGAAGAAAGTGGTAAAGGACATCTGGCAAGTCAGTCCATAAGCAGCAAATGTTACTGTTATTTAGATATACAGACGGATCTAAAGATGAAGAGGACAAGGTAAGAATAGGAATATATACCAACAAGCATTGGGAAAAGATGACCTGATCAGGCTTACACGGCAGAGATGATGGCGATAATTAGGACTACAGTGGGTTGAGGAGGTAAAACCAGACAGAGTGGTGTGTTGTGTTGATTCTCAGCCCTTTATTCAAAATATGAAATTAATGCTCGAAATCCAACAAAGTTTATTTAGATTACAGAGACCATGGATAGATGTGAGATTCAGTTGGGTACCTGCCCCAGGAATTAAAGTGAACGGAGCAGACAAAATAGCCAGAAAATCAACAAGGATGAATGATATCATTAGTAAACTCATTGGAAAAGGAGATGCGAAACCGATAATCAAAAAAGAAATAAATAAGAAATGGCAGGATGGGTGGGATGGGGATAAAATTGGAAGCAAATATTACAACTTGCAAAAATCTAGGGGGTGAATAGAGATCACAGAGGAGAGGAGAGCGTTAACCAGACTACAGTTTGACCATAGGGTTAAATAAAACTATTTTATGTGCAAAAGTCAATCAGATTAAGGTTTGGAATGTAGATCCAAGGAAGATGTAGAACATGTAGGCTACTATTATATTTCTAGGAAATATATGGATGAGAGGATAAGGCTAAACCAAAAGATAAGTCAGCAGGAAGGAAGTGAACCTTGAAGGTTTATTTGGCACAACAGGAGATGGGTTGAGGATACACAGAAAGCAGTTGTACAATATCTCAAAAACGTAGGAATATATAAGAAGATCTAGTTTTTATTTTATTAATATAAAATAGTCCCAACGAATAATAGTTCATGCTACATTCTTCGATACAGTAGGTGGCGGTAAGCACCTTCAAAAGTCATGGTTGCAATCTGCCATACAAATAAAAGAAGAAGAAGAAGAAGAAGAAGAGGTCGGTGCTGGATCAACATGGCGGCGGCATGGAAGCTCCTCGGTACGGGGATGGGGCTTCTGCAGTCACCCTTGCCAGTTTGTAGACAGGTAAATTTACTGTAAAAATCATAATGTGTAAATGCAAAGTCTTTAAGGGCTTTTAAAGCATTGTATTTATGTTTCGATGGTGTTGTATTTCAATTGTGATCCCGCTGAACACTAATGTTAGACCAGAGATGCTGGTGACATTTGTAGTTTTACGTCCGTCAGAAAGATTCATTTTTAGCCATTTCATTGTATTTTTTTTTTTATAATTGGTTAGGGGTTTTGCAAGGCCTGAAAATGAATCTATAAATGTAAGACTTATTAAAATGAATCTACAAATGTAAAGTAATTAACGCTGTACAGTAAGGTTTTATTATTTATTATTAGTTAGCATGAACTACAAATTTACAATAGGCCGTACGTCTTTGACATGTATTAATCTTAGCAAATGTTAATTTCAGGATTTACCAATATTAAAATTGTTATATTTGTTAAAATGAGTCAATGAACCGTAAACTAGCCTATGCATGCACTGAACAGTTTACACTGAACAGCTGGATTTTTAGCCTAACTGATATTAACAGATTAATAAATACTTGTACACAAATGTATTGCTCATGATTAGTTCATGTTAGTTAGTACACTAACCAATGTTAACAAACGAGACCTTATTGTAAAGTGTTACCATAAAATCTCATCTGATGTCCTTCAGGCCTACAGAAGTTCATTTGGAGTGGTGGAGCAGATCAGGAGCTACTATGTTGACTGGAGGATGTTACGAGATGTGAAAAGAAGACAAATGGCATTTGAATATGCAGATACGAGACTGCGCATCAATGCCATTAGGAAGAATACTATTTTGCCTAAAGAGCTACAGGTATATTCAAAGTCTTGCGGTTTCACTTCAATTCTAGTTTATACTCAGTTTTTTATTTACGTGATTGGCTTACCGCCTTTAAAATCCTGAAAATATTAATACTTTTATGCTATTTAACTCATTTACAAATCCATTAACCTTTATTTTGACTTGATGCAATGAATAAAATGTCAAAATATTGCTCTAATAATAATGGCCATGTCTTCATGTTTATGTATTTAGGAGATAGCTGATAAAGAAATAGCTGCACTTCCTCGAGACAGTTGTCCAGTGCGGATTCGCAACAGGTGTGTGATGACATCACGTCCACGTGGGGTGAAGCGCAGATGGCGTCTTAGCCGAATTGTTTTTCGGCATTTAGCGGACCACAATCAAATGTCTGGAATACAAAGATCAATGTGGTGATCAAGCATGGGATTGTATAAGTGGTTATTCATAATTCAGTGCATGAGCTTTACAATCTATGAATGAACTTGAGCTTATTATGCCATTAGAAGAGAAGATATTCTTACAAAAGAGCAAAGTCACAGAGCTAAAAAAAACATTTTGTTTAAAAAAAACAAATCTGCTCAAATTTTGGATTTTTCTTTTTTCCTAATGTGATTCACATTGTTGGATGGATGGCAAATTTAATATAAGTTATGTTATTGTAATAAAAAGTGTAATATGTTACTTTAGTGTTTTGTGATTTATTTGCAATTTTTTTTGTGTGTGTGCTCAATTCAGGATTTATGTATCTAACCTTATTGTGGATTACTTTATCTCCTTGTTTGGTGTCACACTTAAAAATAAGCCAGTTTTACAAAAAGTGTAATATATTTAACCTATCAACAAGACAAAATAAGTAATTTTACTATGAAATTTTACTTTTCAGGTTTTAATGAAAATATATTCACAAATTGTGCATTTACAGATGAACACCTTACATTAAGCAACAGTAAATTAGTACATTTTTAGCTAAATAATAATATTTTGTGGTTAATAAACTGTTTATTTTAATTCTTAAAAATGTGTTGTTTTAATAGTGTTGTAAGTGACATTGACACACAGCTATTATAATTATAATATATATATATATATATATATATATATATATATATATATATATATATATATAAACACAATTTAAATTTTTAAATTATTTTTTTTTACCTGATGGATAATATAATAAATTAGCTGTAATGTACTTAAAAAGTAACTAATCTGATTAGTCGTATTTGTTTTTTTTTTTTTGTTTTTTTTTTTTTAGAATTATTTTGTAATTAGGGACTTTTATTTTGAATTGACAACGCGGAAGCAAGAATCTTTCTAGAAAAAAACAGCACTTCATGCATATTAGTGGACACACGTTGACGGATTGAAAGCAAAGATCATTTTCATAACTTCGATAAAATTGTTGTGGATAGTTTTTCCTGGACGGCGATGGACATCAATGGAGTGGTATAATATTCAGTTTTCAGCGTTCTGTAATGCACTGTAAGCGCCCCTATGGCATAAAAACCTTATAAATGTGAATGAAATTCATGCTTTACTATGATGTCTTGTGGGATATACATGTTGGGTAAATTAAATATTACTATGTAGTGAGTTGACAGCTGCTGAACTCAACTATCATGTAATGAACACGTTAATATCCTGACCTGAGCCTGATATCAGATGTGACTTTGTCTTTAGATCGCGGGTCTTGAGAGTGATTTGAAAGAGATCACGAACCTGATAGAGAAATGTGAACGACAGCGCGTGCGAGACGTCTTGACGCAAGAGCAGAAGAAAATAGAGAAAGAGCTGGCACAAAAACAGCGAGAGCAGAAACTGCGGCAAGCCAAGAAAGACTCTGGAGACAAAACTGAAACAACACTCAAAGGATACACAGTCAAAATCAACAATTTTGGTGCTTTCATACCTCATGATAATAGGCCGTAAGTTATACACTGTGATACACATCGTCTCTAATACATATGTCGTGTGTCTCTATTTTAGGATGGGACCAATCTGACAAGTTCGTCAAAATCTACATCACACTAAAAGGAGTGCATACTATTCCAGCTGAAAATGTTGAGGCTAACTTCACAGAGAGGTGTGGACTCGCATTAAATATTGCTGAATTTTGGTTTGTGTTATCATTTTTATTATAGTGAAACCATGGACATATATTTCAGCAACCCTTTACAGTAAGCTCTCATTTGTTAAAATTAGTAAATGCATTACCTAAGATGAACTAACAATGAGCACTATATATATATATATATATATATATATATATATATATATATATATATATATATATATGCATTTATGAATATGAATTAGTTAGTAAATTTAATTGTTCATGGTTTGTTCGTTAGTTTACAGTGCATTATTTAATACAACACAACTTTCTATTTTACAAATGTATTAGTAAATAATGAAATTAAAATGGACCTTTTTAAATAAAATCTTTAGAAGTGTTGTTAGTTTATGTTAACTTGAGTTAACTAATGTTAAAAAAAATTAAATGTTATTGTTCAGTGTAGCCCACATTTTTTATTTATTATTGGGTCCAGTATTTATTTATTTAAAATTCACAGTCAGGGAGAGTGGGGCTGTGCCACAGAGAGAAATTCTTTAAAAACGTATGATATATAATTTTAGACGTGCATAAATTTGCTTTGACAAAGTTAATTTTTACAAATTCAGCATAAAATTACATGTTAGCTACTGTTTGCATGTTTATATCTCAGTCGCAGGCACCTGTAAATGACAGTGTTATCTAGATATATGGTCATGTGACAAACTGAATTTATTTGGTTAAGAGGGTGAAAATCTTTTTGCATCATGGTTTTCTTTATGGTCAATAAGTGTATCCACTGCTTTTCTGTTTTTACAGAGGTTTTAATGTTCTAGTCAAAGATCTGGATGGGAAGAACCATCAAATGACAGTCAACAACCTTTTATTTCCCATTATCGTTGCAGAGAGTAGTAAAAAGGTTTGTAACATTTTTTAATGGTATTGTATATTCTGTTGCTAAATTGGATAAAATTGTATAGATAAAAAGGCTTGACATTTTATTTGTTTACAGATAAAAACAGACATGGTCCTTGTCATGTGCAAGAAGAAGTCGGCAAAAAAATGGGAATGCTTGACACAAGTAGAAAAACAGTCTAAGGAGAAAGAGTGAGTCAAATGCGCACACTTTCATTCTCATTTTTTAATTGAAAACAAGATTTTAAAGTGAATGGTGCAGATTTATGCATAATAATAATAATGAATATTATAATGTCAATTAATATAATCCAAATAAAAATAATGTATTTGTAATCATGAGTTATGTTTATTATTATGTTAATATGAAAATAAAAAAAAATATATTTGACTGCAGTATGCATTGTTATCAGAGTTAATTTGCATTGTACCAAATTTGGTTCTGCAAATTATGTTTATCAGTCATAAAATGGTAACATCTGTTTCAGCAAACCCAGCTCGAATGAGAACGCTGATCCAAGCGAGGGGCTGATGAGCGTACTGAAGAAGATCTACACCGATGGAGATGATGAGATGAAACGCACTATCAACAAAGCCTGGGTTGAGTCTCAGGAGAAGAAGGGCAAAGCAGATGATCTTGACTTCTAATCTGTTTATTGATCTACTTCCACATTCACAGCGAAGCACACCAATTCAGCTGCTGCACACATGCCATTCCACTTTATTATTTTTTGCATTTTTGTTCTTTGTTCTTGTTAAATGCGGCTGTTAAAGAACAATGTTTTTGGAGTGTTTTCATCCCCATTGTAATTCCTATCAACAAATGTTCAGTAATTATTCAACATTTTTCCTGCAGTTAGGACCAAATACCTACAAAGTGGAAAATAAAATAAATAAATAAAAATATCACTTCTGATTTTTTTTTTATTTTTTTTTTTTTTTTGGGGGGGGGGGGGGTATTGTATATAATATGTAATAATATTGTTGTCATGCAATAAACATTACTATGATGCATGAATGGGTTGTGAAGTCAGACAGGGGACACAGTAATAAACTAAAAAAATATTTAAAGTATGATGGAAAGGAAAACAGAAAGTAAACACTTATGACGTTCCACCAGATCCCTTATATGGACAAATGTATTCAGCAATCACAGCAGTCAAATACTTGTAGAAAATACAAATACAGTCAGAAACTTTTGAACATGAAGGAAAGCAATATATGTTAATTATTATTTTAATACGGTCTCAGAACATGATGTGCAAAAAAGCCGTAGTAGTTTATTTGTCAAATTCAAGACACAAGGGGGCGCATGAAACCAAGAGTTGTTTTACCGTAGTTCTGTTCAGTATATTCCACAATTACGTAATTTGGCTTCAACCTCGTGAAAAAATAGCCTGAGTATGCAATTTAATTGTTCAATTGTTTTAAACATATGCTTTCAACTCGATTGTTGTATGATAAAATATAAAACTCTCACGGCGTCCATGTATTTTGTTTTTACGCAATATGACACAATCCTCACACTTGATCAGTATAAACAGTTAAATCCATAATGCTAAAAAAAAATCATCATATAAATATATATAAAAAAAACTTTTAGTGGCATGTCGTTTTGTTCATAATAATAAAAAAAATCCTTTATTTAACCAGGTGAACACATTGAGAACACTTTCTCATTTACAATGGCGACCTGGCCGAAAAACCCTAAACAGAGGAAAACAGAAACACTTAATAAACCATCCAGTGCAAGTCATCCAGAGATCCATAATCACGTCAACCGTGATTGGGTGATGTGTTCTAGGGGTTTTCATTCACTTTTCTCCATCACTTTCATATGTGTCTCTCTGATCTTTGATTGAATCTCCACCAGCCAATAACGTTGACTCTTTCCAGACGTCGTCTTATTTCAGCCCCGCCTATGCCCATGACGTCACGAACAGTTTATATACTTGCTTGACTCCGGCGTCCGGGCATGTTTGATTCACAGGACTAGAGAACTTGGACAGACTTTGGGACTTTACATAGAGGAGGTTATTTTTCTAAAGCGAAGGATCTATATTGATGAATGGATCCTGCTCGTTTTACCACAGCGCAACGTCTCTCCTGTAAAATGATGAATCCGGATTTGTTCAAACCGTCTCAAGCGGTTCAACCACCCACCAAGCCGAACCGGAGTAAATCAGAGCACGTTAAGACGGAGGTCGCCCAGGTGGTGGTTGACGCAAAGTCTGGAAGATCGTACTGTAAAGGAAAGCTTTTGGGAAAGGTACCACTCTTTTATATTTACGCAATACATGCGAGATAATCATTTAAATTAAGAATGCCATTTGTTAATGTCTCATGTCGCGTTTCCTGATATGCTGCTCTAACGTGGACGCACGGTGCGCAATGTGTCGGTCTCGTGCGTGCTCGGCTGGTTTTGGGAGCTGTTCATGGGTGCACCAGATCCACTGGACCGCAACCCGCCCTGTCTGTGATTCTAGAACCTACCTGCTGGTTATAAGACCGTCTTACGATTTTGATCAATTGCATATGGTTTATGCAAAGGCACTCTGTCTTTGCAATTTTGTAATTGACTGGATTTTTAATACGATTCCAGACTTGATCCTGATCCGATGTCGGGGAAAGATGAATGATTGAATGAATCAATGCATGAATGGAAATGATACTGCATTGCTTATGATCAGTGGAACATATGACCACTGTCAGTTCCCTCTCATATTCCCATAACGAGGCTCTTATTTTAATTAGACGATTGGTTATTAGAAGTCTCCTCATCAATCCCAGTTTTAAAGTGCCGCATCATGGTGCGATGCTGTAAGGATGGTCTAGTGGGAAAAGAATACGTCATTCCTTTGTATATGTGTTGGGAACAAGGTGAGAAATTAACTAGGAATTGGGGCAGAAATTACCCGAAACGTGGAGGTGAAGAAATTGTTAAAAAAAAAATATTGTTTTTGTTTGTTATTATTTTCAAGGAACAGGTATTTTCTGCAGATTTAAAATGAATTCGATATGACGTCTGGTTTACTGATAACCACTTTATTGGTTTATGATAATTGGTACAATCTCCCTACAAAAATTGTTGACCTTGATGTTAGAGAGCTGTTTACTGTTTTATTTTTTGTATAGATAATGGCCACAATTCTGTTTCTATTTAACCATTTGCTAAATGAATGACATACTGTCTATATATAAATGATGCAAAGGGTGAAGATGCCCTTAAAATCAATTCCAGGTTGCAGATACTGGTCGGTACATATTGAACACCTTAAAAACTGGCTGCCTAGACCGCATTCTTGACATCAGTCATGTGGAAAATATGAATCAAACATGCTGGTAATCCCTAAAGATATTGTAGCCTATGTCTAAAAAACTAGTTAGTTGCTTACAGTCATTGAGTTGACTGTTGAACAAGAGATCTGCATTTGATCACCCGTTGACACATTTTGAGTGATTTAATTTATAATGGCTTTTGTTTCTAGGGTGGTTTTGCACGATGTTATGAGATGACGGATCTTGCCAACAACAAGATGTATGCTGTGAAAGTTATTCCTCAAAGCAGAGTCTCGAAGCCACACCAGAGAGAGAAGGTAAATGGATAATCACTGAGTGCACATGTGAATCGTTATATATTTCCAGCTTCCTCCTTTAATATTTACATCCATCGGTTCTGTCACAGATCATTAATGAAATCGAGCTCCACAAAAGCCTCCAACACAAGCATGTGGTGAAGTTTTCCCATCATTTTGAGGACCAAGACAACATTTATATCTTCCTTGAACTCTGCAGCAGAAAGGTGAACTGCTTTACTAAGGACAGAACTCCGTTTAGATTTGGAGAAAACAAGGCACTGATTCTAATCCTGTGCTTCATATTTTCAGTCTCTGGCACACATTTGGAAAGCAAGACATACATTGACAGATCCAGAAGTCCGTTACTACCTCAGACAGATCATATCTGCGCTCAAATACCTCCACAACAAAAACATCCTCCATAGAGACCTCAAACTAGGTATTTGTTTTTTTGTTTTGTTTTTTGCCTCCTGTTTTAATCCTAGTATGACGTCCATTAAGTTCAGTTGGTTTGACAGTGTTATAACCTGTTTTTTAGGTAATTTTTTTGTGAATGAAAACATGGATTTGAGATTAGGAGATTTCGGGCTGGCAGCAAAGCTGGAGACAGTCGAGCAGAGGAAGAAGTGAGTTTGCTTGTCTTTTATCCTCAATCACATTCATAGAAATGCACATGATCAGTGTGCTGACAAAATGCTAATTTTGCAGGACCATCTGCGGGACTCCAAACTACCTGGCACCAGAGGTCCTTAACCGACAAGGCCATGGGACAGAGTCAGATGTTTGGTCGCTGGGTTGTGTAATGTAAGTCTTCAAGTCTACTTTAGACCATTTTATGGTTATTGTGTAGACCAGGGAATCCAAAACTATAGGGGGGTTTTAAGTTCATTTTTAAAATAAAAATGCTGCTTTTTTATTTTTCATTTATTTACTTGCATATCACATGGCCATTAATTGGTCATTAGAGAACCGCGGACATCCAAATTTTTTCTTAAATAATTAAAATATTAATTTACAATCTCAGGGGGAAATTTAAGGTCAGACCGAAAAGATTGGAAATTTCTGTTGTCTTCTATATTAATACACTATTTATATTATGAAAAGTCCCTAGCTGATTTATTTTGCATCAGATGGGACAGCCATGATGACATGCTCTTTTCTTGTCTATTTAGGTACACACTCCTATGTGGGAATCCACCATTTGAAACCTTAGACTTGAAAGAGACCTACAAGTGTATTAAGGAAGTGAGATACAGCCTTCCTCCATCCCTCACTCCAGCTGCACAGAAGCTGATCTCCGCAGTCCTTCAGAAAAACCCCTGTGACCGCCTTACGCTGGATCAGATACTGGCCCACGAGTATTTCGCAAAGGTTAGTAATCATTCATCAATGTCCAAATGCAATTTAAACCTTTTTCCTTTTAACTGGATTATAACGAGCAGGGTTTTTTAAGTGTTTACTTTTCTTAACCAGTTCCTTATTTTAATTCGGCAGTCCTCTAATCTGTTTTTTTTTTTTTTTTTTTTTTTCTCCCTCAGGGCTTCACTCCAGATAAACTCCCTCCCAGTAGCTGTGTGATGGTGCCGGAGCTTAATCCACCAAGCCCTGCCAAGAAGTTCTTCACCAAGATGGCTAAAAGCTTCTTTGGCAAGAAAAAATCAAAAGGTATGTACCTGTTCGAACCACTCTTTCTATTTGAGATGTTTGTGACATAGTTTTTTTTATATATATTATTGTTTTTTTTTAACATTAATGATTTTATGATATCTTTATTGGCTTGCATTTATGTTTCCAGATTATTTTAATTTTAGTATTTAATCATTTTAGTTCTTAACTCATTTCAGGTGGTTGCCAAGCTGACATTTCTAATTTAAGTTTAAGTTCATCAAATATTTATTTGTTCTTTCAGCTTTATTTCTATTACTGAAAACATTAATAGTTTTAGTTAACAATAACACAGAAATAAGTTTCTGTTATTGACCTAAGTGTGTCATTGCAGCTGTTGAAAAGACCCCTTGTGAGGAGAAAGATGAGATTTCTAAACTGGTGTCGGGCATGGTGAAACACTCCATCGGTCGGCAGATGAGCTACAAGACAATGGGAGTGAACGAGGTAATGCATGTTACAGTTATGTGCGTATTAATAGCATCTCTGCTCCGCGGCTGACTCATGACTAGAAAGCTGCTTCACTATGCATGCAGTTTTGCACCATAGCTTAAGTTGGCTCTGTGGGGATGTGTTTTGAAAGCTACTGTAGATGAATGAGTGCAGTAGTCCAACTATTGTGCTGAATGTCTCAGAATAACTCCAGACTGACCAAACCCACATATTAATCACATGACAAAGATCTTTTAAGCTTGAGACACGAGATTGGAAAATGAGTGTCCGCTGTGCATGATAATTGCTTACAACGGAGTACAAGGAAGTACTTATGATTGTAAAAACATTGTGACTTCCTCTTAGGCCACTACTCCCACGGTCCAACTGGCAAGCTCTGGCCCTCTGGACACCCCGGCTGAGGAGGAATCCCGGAAGTCTGCGTCACGGTCATTCAAAGGGACCGTCGCCAGCAGCACTGATGGTAAGGGACCGTAGCGGCTGATTTGCTCAGACATACAGCAGTAAATAGTTTTGGGTTTGCATGTGTGAGGCCTATTTTATATAGACTTAATCCATCAGGCATTCAGAGGCAGCTATTAAAACAAGTTTGTCCGAAAACAATCCAGCCCTAATTATTATTTTTTATTTATTTATTTGGGTTGAGTTTAGCTGCAAGATGACACGTCATTTTTACACTTCATATATTTGGCTGGCACTTTAGTTATACCTCTCTTTTTATATTTAGACTACCAATCAAAAGTTTAGGGTCAGGTGAACTTCCTATTCTTAAAAAAAATCCTAAAATAAATGATCAGTTTCCACCAACATTATGCAGCACAACATTGATAATGGACTGGGGTGATGATGCTGTAAATTTACTTTTGCCATCACATTTGCATTTAAATGCATTAGAAAAAGAAAACTCTTATTTTGAATTTGTAGTGATATTTCACAATATTAATGTTTTTTTATTGTATTTAATCAAATAGTTGCAGCCTTGGAGAACTTCAAAAACATGAAAAAAAAATGTTTCAATGACAGTTTACATGCATATAATGTACAACATAAAAATACATATTTTGTGTATTATTATTTTTTTTTCTGCCTGTATATAACTAAAAAATTCTTTCCCTTTTCCCCTCAGCTTGTGACGACATCCCGACCCCTGCTGCTGTAGCCGAATCTGCCATGAAGGTTCTTAACAGCTGCTTGTCTTCCATGCCAACAGGTTTGTTCCCACACTCTGTTCACACCGAGGTGCTTAAGCAATGGCCATTTTCAAGGTTTACTCTTAGGCCATTGATCATGTACTCAAATATTGTCCTTCCCTCTTCCAGCTTCAAAAAACCCTCCCTGCCTTTCGAAAACCAAGCCTTTTATTTGGGTAACCAAGTGGGTCGACTACTCCAACAAATACGGCTTCGGTTACCAACTCTCCAATCAAAATGTCGGCGTACTCTTCAACGAAGGCACTCATCTGAGCCTGTGTGACCAGCGGAGGTACGTCAGCTTGCTTTCTGTTCGCTAATGAGCCTCCAGTTTGGCATTTTGGACTGAGCTCTGATTGACCCACATTGAGTGATTTACCCTTTACAAAGTCTCTGCTTTCAACCAAATGCTTTAAGCTTTACTTTTTATTTGTGAAATTCTAATTCTCCTTTATTTTTATTCTTCTGCAGGACTGTACATTACTGTCTGACAAACAACAAACACTTCAGCTTTCCTGCTGATGCTTTACCAGAGAAACTCCAGAGCCAAAAACACATAGTGGATTTGATGGCTAACTACATGGAGCAGAATCTTATGGAGGTAAGTCCATAAATTAAACATTTTTAAGCTTAGATAATAATATTTAAATGATTATTGTCTTATTTTAAAGCTACACTGTGTAACTATTTTAGTTCATTCTTAGCTAAAAACACTTAGTTCTTTCAAAAATATATGTGGTCATTAATGTATATTTACTTCGTTCAAGTAATAAAGTATTCTCGTGAGTGTTTAATATGCCATTGAAAATACATACGGGTTAGGGGTTCTAATGTTGGTCGCCATGTTGCCCCTCCATCAACATTAATGAAAGTACATTAACCAAAGAGGGACATACCCGTTAATTCAAGCTTTACCTTTTGCGTTTACATTTGTGTTAACACTCACGGATGAGGTCGAACTGGAAGCCATGTTAATCTTGGACTACATTGGCCACTGTAGGAGTTAAAACGAAATCTGAATTGAGAGGAACAGAAACTAATATTCACTGGATGGTCATATACCTTTTCACCACTAGATGGGGGTAAAAATCACACAGTGTAGCTTTAAATGTTTAAATCACTTATAAATCATGAGTCTATATAAAATAAAGCCATTTCTAAATATTTATATAAAGTTTTAAACTAATTTTTCGTTTTTGTAGGGTGGAGATGTCAATGGTGAGAACCAGCCACCTCCAAGCTCTTCTCCATTACTGCTGCAGTGGATCAAGACCGATCACGCCTTAGTCATGCTTTTTGACAACCGAACCCTACAGGTGAGTCTCTGATTGTGAAGGAACGACAGATGACCAAAATCGAACGACTGACCTTGCTTGGCCGATGCAGTCCATAACGTTTCCCTCTGCTTCTGCTCTCTTTCCCAGGTTAACTTTTACACGGACCACACGAAGATAATCCTGAGCAAGACCTCGGACTCTTTGTACCTGCTGACGTACATCAGCAAGGAGCGCGTCTCTTATTCCTACCCTCTGAACATGCTATCCGAGTGGGGCTGCTCTCCGGAGCTCCGGCAGAGGCTTCATTACGTGGTGCAGCTTCTCCAGCACTACACCAACGCATGATGAACCCCGCGGAACCGCTGTTCTGCTTCGTATTACGATTTGCTGCTTACCGCTTCAATTTGGGAAGCAAAAAAGGACTATGACAAAGAAAATCAGGGGAAGCTTCCTCGTTGCCACGAAGATCTCCTGTCCTTGGTCATCGGCTGGCCTCTTTGAACTATGGTGCACTATTCTTTTTTTTTTTTTTTTTTTTTTTTTTTTGCAACTGAGCCTACACCAACAGTATCACACTACCAGCTTGACTCACAGTGTGCACGACCAAAATTTGAGCCCGTTCATTTTATTATTTCGATTTTTAGCTAGACTGAACTGAATTGCTGATGGCATAAAACTCACAGGGTTCTAAAGCATCTTGCATTGTCTCATGCACTGCGCAAGATGAGCTTGTTTTTTTTATGCTCAATCACTTGGCCTTTTTGTTTTTCTTTTTAAAGACTTTTATTTCACTAAATGGTACACAAACTAGAAGAGCTACGGACACCAAATGGTTTATTCTTTTAATGAGATTAGTTTTAAAGATGGCAGAGGTGAATAGCTGAGGTGGAACTGTAATTCATGGAGGAGCAGTTAGGAGTGGGAGTGACTAAAGTGCCTTTCTGATGGATTCCTCTGTGCAATAATGGCCCTGAATCTCCGGCTTGAGTCAAAAAGGGAATGAGACGGGCTTTATATAGTCTTCATATTCGGTTTTCCAAGCAAATTAGGCAGGAGGGGGGGAGAAACACTACAAATACACACCTGATATAAGCTTTTTGCTCTTAAAAGTTATTATATCCCTAATGTCTGTACTTGAGGGGGAAAAAAGACTATGTATTCAGTGTGCCTCCAGCTTTGTTTACTTCACATGCTCCATAAGTAATCATAATGTCCTCAAAACTGTGACCATGGCTATAAGTGATGTGTTTAGAATACCAACATTGTGAAAGCCATTTACTCTCTCAGACAAATCCTAACTAGTATTATTAATTAATTGTGGCACGTGTTCTATTTATTTTTTTATTTATAGTTTTTTATTTATTGATGTAACATAATTGTATGGTGTCAACACTGGGAAATGTTCAGTATGATCACTTTTTATGTATTGGGAGAGTGGGGGGGAATAAAGTTTATTGAAAATATAAATGTTCTGCGTCTCATGATTAATTGAAATTTTCAGTTTTAAAAAGGAAACACGTATACTAAAGTATATTATCAAAAACAGTCGTAATCAAATGTAAACTCAAACTTGTCCTTTTATTTTTCGGGAAGCACTGCAAAAACAGATTTACTAAATTAAACCATGGATAAAAAAGATGTTCCTTTAAATAATGTTTAAATAAAATGTATTATGATTGTTATTATTTGAGAAATAGAATAGTAATATATTTGTCATAATTTCTCCAAGTAAAACCTAACTTTTATTTTGACAGGTTGTGATGAAGACCAAAAATGTAAAAAAAAAAAAAAAAAAAAGTGTTGCAATGGTGTTGTTTTTCTCAAATAAAATTATGAAAATGCTCATTATGTGTTATCTCAGAGCAGCTCTGGAAATGTTCATGTAGTCATATCCTCAAAATGTTTGTGAGATGCTGAAAACACCATCAACGTCACGCGTACTTGAGTATGTAGTAGCGGCGCAGCACAGCAAAACAACAAAATAGGTTAAATATTTAGTGTTTTTGTGCTTAAATATTCAAAGACCATGCCCATGTTTTACTCATTGTGATGAACGATTAAGGGAATTTGGCCTTTGTGTTTCCTCATATTTACTCTTGTGGAACAGGAAGTCATGGCTGGACAACTTCATTCTCCTAGTCACCCTGGTGCGCTTAAAAAAGAAATGGGAATATACTTCAGAGATATTTTACTCGTTGGAATTTATAGGGGTGTCAATAATTGTGGCCAACATGCATAGGAGAAAAACATTTAATGATGTTTTATTAACAAAGTTCAGGAGGAGCACGTTCAGTTAATTAACACAAATGGAGTGAGCTGTTACCAATCAATGATAAGAGGTGTAGGCTGAGCAATCTCACCTCACTCCATCGAAAGTTTAGCAGCATCCCTTCACCACACTTCCAGTCTTAAACCAGGAGTACGGATGTGTTTGGATCAAACTCCGAGCTCGGAACCCTCCCCCGCACAGCACGCCAAATATGCATTATATGTAAGTGTGAACTTGTGAATTTTGTAATGTGAGTTTCCCCTCACTCTCAATTGTTTTACTTCAATGAAAGGTTAGAATTTTGTGAATTTTTCTAATGAAATCAAAGGATAAACAATGCAGATTTATATTCACAGCCACCAATTTACCAAGCGAGACTTCTTTCAAAAACATTTTAAAATCGTAATATTCCAAACCAGATGTCCAGTGCTGTATTTTGTGTAATTATGTGACCAGTATTTATTTGTCTTGAATTTTTAAAGGTGTGCATTTTGTACACTCGAAATATGAGATGTTGATTTAACTTTCATTCAAAATACACACCATGTGCCATAGCCACAGCAAACAGTGAGTGATTTTGGAAAACAGCAGATGTGAAGTTGTCAGTGTTGGGGTTGATCAGGCCACAGCTGGCCACCCTTATACCTTGTTTATCATTCTGCCCGACCACCACCTGGCACACGAGTTTATATCGTGGCGGATTGACATCTTTTAGCTTACTGAGAACTAGATCTGCTAACATCTGACACAGTTGGCTACAGCTGTCAGGACTGTAACTCACACCTTCCAAAAAACTATCCAAAGTGGCCTGTAATATCTGCTGGGTCCTGCTGGCGCTGAAGTGGCACCCTGGTTCCGGTCCCATTCTGTAGGTGTTCTCCACATAGACTTCTTGGATGGGTTGGGGAAGGTAGAGTCCAGAGAAGCTCACTCTTCCTCCCTGGTGCCAGCCGGCGAAAGAGAACCGCTTGCCAATGGACATGTGAGAAGTGCTGACGTTGGGGCTCAGGAACGATGAATCTGATGAGAGACCCGTCATGCCCCTGAGGAACAGGGGTCTGTGGTGGGGCTGGTCCTTAGATTGGTCTTTGGAGCTTCGGCGGGTGGAGATGGAGGCCAGACGTCTCCTTGGAGGCCCTGAGGTACCTGGTTCTGTGGCAAGGGAGCGATTGAACTGAGCTAAAGTCTCCTGTGACAGCGGTAAAGGCTGATTGGCCATGATGAAGAAATCTGTGAGGATACGAATCACATCGAAATATATAGCCTTGTTCAAAAAGTGATTTTGAACATTCTTGAGCATTAAAGTGTTAAGTTCAGTATTCTGTCATTATATCTGTAGTAAGTCATTGACACACAAAAGACATCAGTTCTTGAGAATTAATTACCCATGTATTTGTTGAAAAATTAGTGAACTTACTGGAAGGTAAACTCTGTAAAGAGGTAATGCAAGTTCAATGATTGAATTCTTACAGTGTGAGACTTATGGCCTTGCCCAGTAACACAAACTGAAATTTTACAATAGCTTCCTCAAAGACACAAGGGTTTCTAAATTAAATATTTTTTGATCAAAAAAACATTTATATGGACCTAATTTCAAAGAGATTTAATAGTTATAGGACAAATCACTATCAGGGACACTATTATCCCAGACCCTGTGACTAGGGGGACCTACTAAATCAATGTTTATGGGTGTATGGGGGGCTGGGGTCCAACATTACAATTTTGTCCCAGGCTCTATGAATTCGTGTCCAATAAAATAACCTCAAAAGGTGTTTACAGTAGGCAATTAAAAAGGTACGAATAAGGAATTGAGAGTGACAATATGATGAGTCGCGATTTCAACATAAGAAAAATAATGTTGTGTCCGCTGGAACCAAACGGGTTTCTAAAGTAGATCTATGAATTAAAAGCTCAAGTTGTAAAACAGTCAAGCCAAAATCCTAAATTTGAATGTTTTTGCTCTTAAAAATCAATCAACCAAGAGAATATCAATTTCAATTGTTAATGGTTTATTCGCCCAGACTCGCCTAGAAGGAATGGTTTTCGAGAGACATCTTCTTCAATCTAGATCTTGATCAAATGCAGATGATGATTACTAATGCACCAGGTTTGAGGTGTTTCATGGAAGCCAACCCAAAGAGCTTATTTAAGAGAATGAGGTGCTTTTTAATGTATGAAACACTTTTTGATCAGCACATCAGGGAAGTTCCCACCTGTCTGTACAGTGAAATGTTGTTAGAGTCCTCAGACTGAGTCAACGGTATACCACACCTCAGGTTCGGTTCACTGCTCTTCTGCCTTTTCCCATCCACAGCCTTTGCCTCCACACCACTCTTCAGTGATAATAATCTGTGTGCCAAAACATATACACAAACACCACAGTTTACTGCTCAACACTCATGTAGTTACAGCAAGTAATGAGAGTAGAGGAAACGTGAAAGTACAGGTATGGATAGAAGAGAGAGTACAAATGAGTCACTAGAAAAGAACAGCCAGCTCTACATCCTCACTCACATAAAATCATTTCATGAGCACATCTTTACCGTCAGCTTCCGCATCATGAACAGCAAGAATGGACAAGGTGAAATCACTCTTGAGTCAGAGATGTTCAACCTGAACTTCAAAGTTACTCAGAGGAGCACAATGCATTGTCTTAATTGTGTTGCAATATATTGAAATATATTTACGTATCAGTGTGATACTTCCTGACATTTAAAATTTTTGTGAAAATGTGTTAAAAATAAAATTTCAACTTGATAACATTCATCACGGTTTACACATAAAATGTTACAGATTATGAAACCACGGCATTATAAAGTTACAGATTATAAAATGTTACAGATTATTTTAGTTTTTTCTAATAGGTTTTGGTGAAATTGATACCAAACGGAAACAATTGCCAAAACAACGTCGTTTCTAAATAAGCTCATGCCTAATTTGTGAGGGTTAAAGCTTCAAAAACGACTGTCAAAGTAATTTAAATAGTGTACAGGATAATTTTAAAATAATTTAAAGAGAAACAATTGGTAAATTTCCAAAATTACTAATATTATTTTTTACCTTTACTGTCTCTGGGACCCATAACATAAAAACAGTAAAGTCAGTCTTCGGCTAATGACTGCCAAAACCATCTATTAAAAAAAATGACCAAAATGTTTAAGTGTCAAATTAAGTATCGACACGAATCGATGAGTTATCCTAATTCCTTACCTGTTAGGAGCTCAATAAAATATGATTATTGTCGTTTTCCAATGAGGCAGTCTCTTCACAATGTTGTCACTAAGTGGTCCACGCTCACTGTTGCGAGTGCATCTCTAAGCAAAGACCAATCTCGTAAATTATTGTCAAAATGAGCTACATGGGCCGCAAGCCAGGCAATCATTCACACAGTGCTTTGAATAACCTGGATATCTGCCACGAACTTGCTTGTAGCCATGGAAAGCCTTTTATTTCAACTGTCCACTGTAGATTGATTGGCTTATCAACAATTATGGCCAATGTCTGTAGTCATGGGTAATCAAATTTATTTTACCACATACATTTTTTGTTTGGGAAATGTTTTGCTGTGTTGTTTTTGTATTTCCAATAGAGATATGGAGCTGCGAATGGTTCTGATTCTTTGTATTTGAGAGAGAAAAGGTGCTGATCTCAGGTTGCCAGTGGGCTGTATCAGGCAGAACCATCTGTTTCCACTGCAATCAAGAGGAAAAGGAGGGCTGCAGTCACATTCAGACAAAAGCAGCTCTTCAAACGTATTTCTGTGCTGATTCTCACTAAACAAATTCCAGCAATTTCAGTAGGATATTTCAGAAAGAACAACTCTATGACTCTTGTGAGAATTATCTCAAAGAATATCACTGACAAATACTTTATATCTAATGAAAAAATTATTGTTCATCATCAGGAAAATGTGCGTAATGTCAAACAGTCAGTTCCACACATGGTCCACCCCAAATTTACCCCTCTAATCTTTTTGTTGTTAGTCATGCGAAACATAGGGACATTTGTGAGGAAGTTGGAAATAAATGATAGACGTGCTCAGGTCAACAAGTTCTAGCATGCCTGGACATGTCTGGAGATGTATCGATAAACTAGAGGAGTTTGAAAAGGGCTGACAAGCAGAAAATACAAACAGAAGAGAACTGATATTTTAACAGAAATCCTGGTCAGGCTATACAGTTTACGACAAGTGGGAATAATAATTCAATTTATGTAAGTTCCAGCACACGTTTTTTAGAAGCGTGCAATAAGAAATGGCAGACAGTTTGGGACTCATGTCATACAGGTCGTCATTATTATAAGGTCAAAAAAAAACATAAAGTGAGGCAATATAATCTACAACTTAAGTAGAAGAGAACAAGTTATTTTCACACATTTAAGAACAGGACATTCAAATCTAAATCATACTTTACACATTATAGGGAAACATAACAGGTTTATGTGAAGTATGTTCAATAGAGGTGACAGTAGAACATATATTGAAGAAATGTAAGGCTTATAATAAAGAAAGGAGGATTCTAAGGAAGAATTGCAAGCAGTAGGGTGCCAGGAATTCACTATATCAAATTATTAAATGATGGTACAAATTCAGGAAAACAAATAATCATGGGGTTTATTAAGAATAGTGGGTTATATAATAGGGTTTAGGAGAATTTGGTTCATTCTTTTCACACTCCATCACAGTAGGTGGCGGTATGCACCTTTAAAGTTGGTTCGCAACCCACCATAAAACCAAAAGAAGAAGAAGAAAATACAAACGGTGGAGACAGATGAAAAGGTAAGAAAACCATGGGAAAACAATGCATAAACTGTGTTATTATATTGATGGAGAACTCTCTCTCTTCCATAAATCAACTAGTAGGCCTAAAACTGAAACTTTTACTTTTCTGGAGAAAAAGTAGTGTTTGTCACCAAATGATTACCAGAGTTTTACAATGGTGTTTTGGGTGGGTACCTTTGCTAGGGTGTTGCTATATAGTTGCTTGGCTGCTTTGAGTGGCTGTTATGTGTACCAACCTCCAAGCAGTTGTTAACAAGTTGTTATACGCTACATCTGAAATTGAATTTTACTTTCCTACAGTATAATAAAAAAGTAAGCTAAAAGAGTAGTATACTGAACAATTATAGTAGGCCTATTTGAAAAACAGTAGGCAAAATTCCTCGAATGACCTACTTCTGGCGAGATTCAGAAGGGTGCATTCGATGGACACTATCCTATGAGGCCACAGGAGAGGATTTGTGAATAGAGGTGAAGCGATGAAACTTATGCTGGTAGGTCACATCATGAAAATGACAAAATGGCGGATGTAATTTTGTCTGAATTACATTCATAGTACACACATTCATACTATAGAATGTACTTTTATAAAGGTCAAATTCACATTTAGTCCTACTCAGACAGTATGCTATTTCGGACAATAGAGTGCAGCGGGAATGATGTAAAAAAAATAAATAAATAAATAAAAACTTTTTTTTACAATTTTGAGTAAAATAGGGTCTGTGGTAAACACAACTTGATGATACTTCTTGTACGTTTTGTTCTACAACGTAAATTGCACAAACTCGCGCCTTCAATTACATCTCTAGTTCAACATGTGATTTTGATGCACAAGGAGTTAGTAGCACTCAAAACAATCTGGAATTCAACTCTGAGGCTAACTTTGTATCTGTACTCAGTGAACTTGAGGGCTCTAGTGTTACTCAACTAACATACTATGTACTTCTTCAGGTCTAATGATGTCAGCCAACTGAACGATTTGGAGGAGCTCTGAATCAGCCAAGGCCTACTCAAACTGGAACTGAGGTAACCTTGTCAATCATGAGAAAGACCTTTAACGAAGACCTTTAATTTCACAATATGCCGCTTTAAAGGGATAGTTCATCATTTATATGCCCTCATGTCATTTTAAGGACGCAAGATTTGGTAATGAGTTCATTTAGAATTGTGAATGATTTGTTGAAAAGAACTGGCTTTTTTGGGGCATACTAAAATATAAGACAAAACATATCAAAGTATTCTTTTTCTCTGCATTATTCAGTGAGACCTACACTGATGCATTTTTCATTGAATCATGGTGTCACTTTAATCATGGTGTCAGATTAACATCTTTTCTGAATCACAATTAAATGCACAATGTTTCATAGAACAAGTGCATGTCCATGTTATGGCACGAAAATACAGATTTTTTTTTAACTAAATTAATGAATTAAATTAATAGTTTTATTCAGCAAGGATGGGTTAAATTGATCATTGACAATTGACATTATTTATAAAATTAAATTTCAATGAAATACTCTTTTGAACTTTCTATGCATCAAATAATCCTGAAAAAATATATATTAAGTAGCACTACTGTTTTCAACATGGATAATAAAACTGTTTTTGACAAAATCAGGAAATTAGAATAATTTCCAAAGGATTGTGTGACACTGAAGACTATGCTGAACAAATTCAGCATTACCATCAGAGGAATAAATTACATTTTAAAATATATTAAAATAGAAAATAATTTGTAATTATATTTTACATATTACTGTTTGATCAAATAAATACAGTGGTGAGTGTAAGAGTAAAGGTTAAACAAGTAGACTAATTGTTAATCATTGACAATTCTCCTAATTTGTTAACTGTGACAAAAGTATGAAACGAAACATCCTACAGCGCTCATAACCTGACGTTGTAGTTGTTTGATGTTTTGAGTAAGCTTGTGTGAGTAAAAAGTAACAGTAAAAAGCTGGGGCGCATTTCTCACTCTGACTAAGTAATCTAGTGTCACCCACTTGCCAGTATTTCCAGAGGTAGTCTTAGAACCAGTGAATCACATTCGGGAACCACAACAAAAAAAAAAAAAATGGAGTCAGACAGGAGTTTCGTTTCCTATTGACAGCTTCCTCCATTTCCTTGGCCCAATCCCACTGCGCCCTGCCCCCTCCTTGGTGGAGTTCATCTGGTGGGCTGTTCTGAGAGTCACTGCTGAGTAACACTAACTGTGACACTGTTGGCCAGGTGATATCACTCATATAGTGTAAACTAAGAGACCCTTATACAAACACTGCGGTGAACGAAGGGCTCATCCCTTATTTTTAGTAGCTTACAGGCTTAAGTTACGTCAAAACTATTAAATGGACAGTTCAGGCAAAACATGAAAAATGCTGTCCTCATGTTGTTCCAAACCGGTACGACTTCCTTTTTTTTCCCAGGCTACAAATGTTGTATGGTGTTTTGAACTCCACTGACAAAAACAGTAGAATCATTCTTCAAAATATCAGAACAAAGTCAGGTTTGGAATAACATGAGGCTGAATAAATAATGACTTTTAACCATGATTTTCTAATTCCCGTTGCAAGTTGTGTAAGCGGGGGGCTATTCTCATGTTAGAGAGCATTTGATTAGACCAAATTTGTGTAGTGCAGGATGAGTCATCAATACTTTTGGTCTGTTTTCCTATAAGAGAAAGACTGTAAATTTTAAATGCAGCTTTTGGAGCATAGTGGTTCTCTTCTCTTTTAACTATGTCTAAGATGGTTTTCGAATGTGTGCCCCTGGTAATTCTGTTGTTTAAAAAAAACCCTCAAAAACGCTGTTTGTTAGTTTAATGTTGTGTATCTTTATTTTTAGAATTTGGATTAAGATTGTGTTATTTTAACTAATTCAAATTATTTTAGACATATTGCAAGTTTTCCAAGGCCTAGAACTACTGGCGTAGAAGACTTTAGCGCTAACGGCCTCAAAACTCTTGTTGATTTTATGGCATATTTAAGGAAAACCTCATGGTAGTCATCACAGAGGAAGTGGTCAGACCTAGTGAAAGAGCAGTTGCTGATGTTTAGTGACTGGTTTTAATTATTAACTTCCTCAGTCCCACCACATGGCAGCACTCCGAAGACCAAACAGGGCCTTGTCCGTTTGGCTTGTTCAGTGTTTCCTGACAAAAGCAGGGATTGTATGGGCTGTGGGTGATGGGAGACTGTTGTGGACTTCCTCTGGACACCGGCACAGGCCCAGGGCAGGGCTAGATAAGCAGACCTTTGTTTGTTGGACCGTGTTGAAGAATTTTCAGGGAAAGCCCCCTAGTTTGTCTCGGCAAAAAATAATGAGGGCGTATTTGTTTGTGAAAGGGGTCTGTCATTAAACTAGAAACATGTACAACAAAGTTTGAATGAACTGATTCATGCACACTTGATGATGTCTAGAATGGCAGCTTCCTGGTTATTCTTTATTGCACATGTGATGAAAGTCACACTGTTGTTGTAAGTCAGATTGTTGTTTGACTTTTAACACTGTTTTCTCAATTTTGGGGTCAGTGCTATCTCCCTAAAGACTGATTTGTTTCTCTGCAAAGCTTTGCTTTGACTTTCAAGATCTGATGCGTCAGCAGCAGGCTCATTTGACGAAAACATTAACTAATAGGATCAATATTGCGGGAAAGATCTTTCTACAGCAGCCAAGGATGTGGACACCTCTTATTACTCGTTTGCTGCCAAAGTTTTCTCTGCTAGGTATTCAGATCAGATTTTGCTATGTTTGACACACCAAGGGTATATATATATGTATATATATATATATATATTAGGGTTGTAACGATATCCTCATGTCACGATTCGATACATATAATGATATTGAACTCACGGTACGATATTATTGCGATACTCCAAGACATTTGATAAAAGGTTAACAAAAAATATACTGTTGATTAAAATGCTAACTTTGATATTTCATTGTGGGTTTAAATGAATAGCTTTGGACAATGGTGACACTAGAATAACAATATTTTGTTATTTAGCTGAAAATACAGAATTTTTTAGATTAATATACTTGCACTGATACACTCTTTTACTGAATGGATAATTTTGGCGACTTTTTACTGGTAACATCAGACATTTGGCTTTATCAGGACCCATGAATATTCCCACATAGCATTAGTATACATTATAATCAACATTATGTATAGTCGTTTATTGAAGTACTGACACTAAAACTCTGAAAAAGAAAAATAGATTTCCTTATTTCTCACTCAGAAATTTTTATTTTGGGGGGACTATCCTCAATACGTATTGTCACTATCCACTATATACTGTATATATATATATATATCCAGCTCAGTTCCAGTATAGAGGAAAAACGGATTTCTCATACTCTGACACAGACTTATCCATTAATAATCACATGTACCATGACACATGGACGGCTGATCTTTGCTTAAAGTGTTTATTATTAATAACTTACTGTCAGTATGACCTGCTCTCCCTGCTCATTCACCATCTGGACTGTAAATGTATCACTGTGACGCAAATGGAAATTTGACTGGAATGAATAGATAGGTAGGCTATACAAAATGCTTTTTAAAAATTTATGTTTTTTCCTTGTCCTATGCAAACGATCAAAAGTCTGAGAGATTAATAAAAATGAAAGAGGACAAACAAACGGCTTTGAAAAGTTTTAGACTGATATTCTCTGGCAAAGTACAACATCTGTCCTTGGCTTTGACTTAAAGCCTTTTCATTCTCACTCTTTCTTTCTTTGAACATTCTCTTTTTACAAGCCCAAATATTATGCCAGACCAATAAGACATTCCAAAGTAACAGATAGGGGGAATTCCCACAACATTCCCTGCTGATTATTATGGCAGCCTGGATCCCAGATGCACCTCACAGCAGCACCAAAGCCAAAGGCTTGAAGTTTAAGTATAAAAACATCAGTGGATTTATGTATCTCCTACATGTTTAGACAAAGAGATTTACTTCTGTCAGACACGACTTTGTACTTTCCCTTAAAGTACAAAGATTTAGTTTGACATATATTTTATGAGTAAAAAGAATGATATCTTTTTTTCGTGACACAAAGCCAAGATTATCATATAGAGGCAATATAATCATATATTTGGCAATATAATCGCAAACATTTCTCTAATCAGAAGCAATGACATTCAAGATAACACTTTTCCAGTTATTTTAACGGACTGATACAGAGTTTAGTCAGATTTCTGTAAAACTAGCATGGAAATATAAAAAAAATATGGACTAAAATGAATTCAGAGAAGCACAACTTTCCCATTATCGATACTGTATGACTACTGTATGACAGATGACTTCCCAATCATGCTCCATTTACATAATCTTAACTAACAGACCAAAACCACCCTTCTAAAAAATATAATCTATTTTTCAAGTCTAAGAAATTATTTTAATGGAATGTCACTACTGTCTGGCTACAAAAAAAAATAATAATTCAGAAGAAAGTACAGAGGTGTTTCTCAAAATCATATCAGCTTCACATCCTCATTCTGAATACCGCTGGCTCGGCTCATATGAGACACGTTACTGTTATTAGCTATACACAGTCAGGCAACGCTGAGTTGATCAGAACTGAACTTTTTTGCCTAGAAATATGTGGGTGTTTATGCTTGATTCATTGACAGGGTATTTCAGAGGTGACATTCAGAACAGTAGGAGGTTACGGTTTTCAAGGTGTGCAGAACTGATGACAATGTAATCGAGGGAGACGAAAGCATCACGCACTTCACGCCGGAGCTGAAACAGAAAGAGACTGAGGGAGGTGAGACTGTGGGTGGAGGACAAGTGATTTACTCAGTCAAAGGAAAACCCATCAGGGGCCTTTCCTAACAACAATAATAAAGAGAAGATGATGATGAAGAAGAATGTGCACTTAAAGGAGTAGTTCACTTAAAAAAAAAAAACTTTTGCTGATAATTTACTCACCCCCATGTCATGCAAGATGTCCATGTCATTCTTTTTTCAGTCGAAAAGAAATTAAGGTTTTTGATGAAAACATTCGAGGATTTTTCTCCATATTATGGACTTTAATGGGAACCAAACGTTTCAAGGTCCTAAAGGCAGTTTCACTGCAAACTGTTCAAAGGGCTTTAAACGATTTCGTCGCCTTGCTCTGTTCTGTGATGCACGTTCATGACTCTCCTGTTCGAACTCGTTTATCAAAATGAACAAATCTTTTTTCGTGTCATTTCGTTGAGTTGACTCGGGAAAAGATTCGTTCATTTTGATGAACGAGTTCAAATAGGAGGGTCACGAACGCGCATCACAGAACAGAGCAAGACGACCATTTGAGCTTATAAAACTTAAACTTATTTATATGAGCGATCGTTTCGCTTGATAAGACCCTTATTCATTGTCTTGAATCGTTTAAAGCCCTTTGAACAGTTTGCAGTTGCACTGAAACTGTCTTTAGGACCTTGAACCGTTTGGTTCCCATTGAAGTCCATTATATGGAGAAAAATCCTGGATTGTTTTCATCAAAAACCTTAATTTCTTTTTGACTGAAGAAAGAATGACATAGATATCTTGGATGACATGGGGGTGAGTAAATTATCAGCAAAAGTTTTTTTTTTTTTTTTAAGTGAACTTTAATACGAGTACGGTAAATCTGAAAAGAAATACTTGTAGTTTTAAAAGCCTGTCAGTAAATCACTAATATTTGTTTTAATATTTAATCTTATTTTCTAATAAATAAATAAATTGTGCTTAAAATGTTAATACTTTATAGCGAGATAAATGAATAAAGATCTTGCGTCTCAGAAGCATGGAATGTTAGACACTTCTCTTGCCGTTATTCTGTCAGACCGGGACAGCCCCGTGCCTGTCTCTTCAAAAACTCCCCTGTTCTTCAGAGTCAGAAACCAGACATCTCTCAACTATCTTCTGCTCATTTTCCTAGAGTAGAGAGAGAGGGAGGGAGGGAGAAAAAACAACAACAAAAACAACAAAAGAGAACAAGAAATCTACTGGGGGAATTTATTGTACTTTCTGCTGTTCCAGACCTCTTATGAATACAGCATTATAATTCTGGGATGATCTGTGTCATGGCATTATAGCTTGAACTTAAAAAAAAAAATCAATGGAAAAAAAAAAGTCAATGGCTTATTGGATGTAATTTCCATGAACATGCATGTTCCATGGGTTTTCCATGTGTATATTTTCCCCTCATTAATTCATTATGCTCAGAGTATACAAAAGTTTGTATGGGCTGTGTTTGCATGAGAGCGTGTAAGTGCAAAATCACTTCATGACTGTATCAAGCCGATAAGAATCACAAATTGTACCCTGGGGGTGTATTTGTTGGGGTGTAACACAAATAAACATCCCCACAATAAACTAATACTGAAACAACAGTACAACCCCTCAGTTTCACACAGTGGAAATGTCCATCCACGGACTGCACTGTCACCACAGCAGACTGAAGAGTGTTGCCATACCCTATCGTGACATTTGTGCATGTGGTGTGTCTGGCCTTATAATATATCTGTTCCTGTAGAGCTTATGTAGCCCTGTTCCACTAAGTTTTTTCAGCAACTAGTCAACATTTGTATTGACTCATCGTGCACCTTTTTTCAGTAAGCATGTTACAAAGCGTTCAAAATAAATGGCCTGGTAATTACCCCTTGGTAAATCATAAACCCCTGGTAAAATGATCAAAAATGGCTGTAAAAAATAAATCTGCAATGTTTATTCTTTTGATCTTTCATTACAAAAAAAAAATAGCGAAAATCGAACCTTTCATTGACGTAAAAGAATTAAAAGTGGCAGGCGAATCACATTATGAAATAAATGTTTTTCTCCAAATCACAATGGCCAGAATAATTGACACCCCTGGATTTTTTTTTTTTACAAGTAAAATATATAGTATATTCCCATTAATATTTACTTTTTTATATAAAAAATAATAAAATAAAATAAAAATAATATAAAAAATTATAAATATATAAAATATGTATATTAAACTGAATTTAAGCAATGAATTAATTATTAATTATAATTAATTATTAATTAATTATATATGCACTAAATAATGTGCTAAATATGAGTGCTTTATGTAATAAAAAAAATGTATATTACAGTCATTATTTTCTCTTGACGTCTCCACCTTTTAGGATTATTTTTTTTTCACCAAGCATGTCACAATGCATTGGGATTACCTAATTCACAAAGGATACATGTTACTTTTGAATTTGGCCAGAAAGAGGTATCTTATAAGGAAGCATAATTGTGCAGCCTAATGATCTTTGCTGTCTAGACTCTATGTTTATGGACAGATAATGTGCGACTGTCTATACACACAGTAAAGGTAGTGGTAAGCTCATCCGAGAAGAAGGCAGGTGGTGCGTCTGGAGTGCTGATGTCCATGTGGGTGACCTTTTCGAGTAGATTAACACAGCGTGAGGACACTGAGGTCTAGAACAGAGTCTTACCACTAAGGGTCGACCGAACAACAACAAGGATCACTTAGCAGGCCAATGTTTTTAGGTTATTTTCAAAGTGCAGTGAGAGATATCACTTCAGGCCAGGGGATTATCTTTGAAATACAAGTACTCTTAAATCTGGCCAAAAGATAAAATTAGTTTTTACAGGAGTGACAAGTGAAACTCCCTAATGTCTGTCCGTTGTAAAAACATAAAAATTGGCGGCTCGCCTTGTGAGGGATTGTTATATGGGAGGAAAGATACAGAAGGAATTCAACTTATCTGAGCTATTACTCAGATACATTTTGACTGATCCGTCTGGACCCTTTCCGCGTTTAGCATCGCAACTGTTTATGAGCCATCCATTGTTGCTCAAGTCTGTAAAAGACACACAGCACCTTTATAAATCTAAATTAACGTCCTTCTCAAATCTACACAGTGCTTTCTCGCCTGGTACATGAGAGGCAGGGAACATGCTGTGATATGTGAGCAGACTAGAGCTGTGATTTCATTCATCCACTGTTTGCATGAGCACTCTGCTGATGGGAAGGAATCAAATGAGTCCAAACTCCCCAAGAGAGTATCTCTGAGCAAGCCAACCAAAGCCCAAAATCCTGCTGTCTGAATCAAGATTTCTGTTGAGAGGACACTGTTCCTCCTTAAGATTGCATACTGATAAAAGGAGGATCTTATCAGTTAAAAGTACAGATTCAAGACACCACATGAGACACGTGACGTGTGAATGATTATCGAGTCATGTTTTTGCGTATCATCATCAACAACAAGATAATTCATGGCTCTGTCTATGTGCACACCCGGTCTGTGTCTTTAAGTTATCATGAACTACCAAATGACATGGTGGTAATGGATACTTCATGGATTGCCAATTATTTGGATTGCTTAGATCAGTGCTTGTCAAGACACATAGGTCAAAGGATAACGCCGTCAACCCAGCTAACAAAAGTCTGTTCTAAGAATGTTTTGCTAACATGCAAAGTATGCAGTATGCCAAATTGACAGCTAGCGAATGAAATATTGGAGAGTTTTCACCCTCTTCCTCAGACTCAGATCTCACATGGGTTGCTAGAATATGCAATTGATGAAGGAAAACGATGAGCACGCTACTTGATCAGCTATTGATAAGTTTGTAGAGGCTTTTTAGATCAGATAGAATCTGTGATCTCTGACCCAGTTCGTATGCTGGATTCCATGGCTTCAGTATGCGGTGTTTTCCGCCCACTGGCAACCCGGGGTGTCGAAATACTATTGGGAAATTGAACGGGCAGGATCACACTGACCAAAACAAAAACAGACATTCTGTAACATAGCGCACATTTCCAAGTAGAATAACTGACTGTAACATTGTTTTTCGGAGTATTTGAAAATGTTTCATAAATCTCTGCAATCATATTATGGTATTTTTTATGCTTAAATTGGGGACATTTAATTTAATATTCAACAATATTATTGATCTGCCTGCGTTGACACCATTATACGAGAACTGAGCTGAGCTGGATGATGACGTCATCCAGAGCGGCTGTATACATAGTTTTACAACAAAAATGAACCATCACTTAATTTACTTAAGTTGGACTGTGACGCTATTTTCTTGAAACAAACTTTATTTTATTATTTTCCTGTTATCTCTGTAAAGCTGCTTTGAAATAATCTGTATTGTAAAAAGTGCTTTATAAATTTAGGTGACTTGACTTGACTTATATACAGTAAAAAAAAAAGGAAAAAAAGAAAAGGAAAAAAATACAGCACTTTTAAGTTACGAAGTTATGAACATTTGTTTTTCTTGGTTATGCGAACACTAAGGAAACTTTCCATTTGATCATTCTGCAAACATTTTGGGAACGTTACTTTTAACCTACAGTCTATGCTTTTAAAGGGATACTCCACTTTTTTGGAAATAGGCTCATTTTACAACTCCCCTTGAGTTAAACAGTTGAGTTTTACTGTTTTTGAATCCATTCAGCCAATTTTCTGATATTTAGAAGAATATCAGTAACCAGAGAGTTTCTGGTCTCATTGACTTATATTTTTTTCCTACTATGGAAGTCAATGAGACCAGAAACTGTCTGGTTACTGATATTCTTCTAAATATCAGAAAATCGGCTGAATACATTTGAAAATGGTAAAAACCCAACTGTTTAACTCTGGGGGAGTGGTAAAATGAGCCTATTTCCAAAAAAAGTGGAGTATCCCTTTAACGTTCTCTGAACATTCTGAAGCTTTCAGAAAATTGGAAAAATGTTAGATGAATATCCAACTGAAACGTTTCAGGAAAAAAAAGTAAAAACAATATGTATGACGTTTATGTGCTAATGTTTTGAGAACATCATGAAAGACCAGATAACTGAAGAAATGCTCTATGAACATTACTGAGGAATGTTTGTAGAGAACATTTTCCAGAACGTATATAGACGTAGTTGGAAAATGGGAATGCATTCATAGCTACTATACACTTGCATCAGAAGAACTTCGTCATCAAATTTGGTACCTAATATTAAAGCACAAGTATTTGGATGCATCCCCTGGCTAAAATCGATCATCTTGCTGATCAGACATGCACAGCAACCAACCCATGAAAAATTCAGCATTTGCCCCCCACCATGTACTTTGCATTTGCTTCCCGACGCACCACAGAGCTGCTCTCTGTATTAATGTTGCAACATTATAGCGGCGATTAATCAGGGTACAGTCTGCTGAGGCTGGCAGAGGGGCTTCTCAGCGAGAGAAAGAAAGAGAGAGAAAAGAGAGTGAAAAGTTCTCACTTGCTCATTGTATTTCCAGTCACACATTATCTCCTCAGTCAGCCGCCCCCACCCCCCTTCTTTTCTCTTTTCTCCCTCTCTCTCCCCTCCTCACATCTGTTTCCTGGGGTGATGTCCATGTTGCTACCTACTTTCCAGAACACATTTGATTCCATCCAGGGGAAACACTGGTGTGCTGGAATGTCCAGTAACCAGGTGCATCAGCGTTCTCTGCTTTTCACATCAGAGAGGCCTCACGATCTCTCTGCCAAAAAAAAAAAAGGAATAATAATTAGTGTAGGCCGATACACACAGTGTTATTAGTGTAAACAGTGCTTACTTGCAACCGTTTAACATTGCTTTTATCATAGACAGATGGTTTGATAGGCCTACTTCACCACGCTCTGATATAACTACTTTCACTTGTTGTTCTGATGATCGATTAGAGATTGTTTAATGTTGTTTACCATCTAGGCAGTGTTAGTTAACTGTGAACATTGAATAAAAAATAAAACAGAGAGTCTACGTAATTAAGCATCACTTGTTATCAACCCATCTACGCAGTTAGACGGGACCCCTGAATAGAATTGTTCCTGTTGCCATGGAAAACCTCCAAACCTATCATCACATCAAGGATATGATGAGTCATCCACATGCAGATCCATATAAATACTCCGTCACCCTGATAGGTTACACCCCCACCCCCACCCCTCTCGCTTTCCATTTATGTTTATAAGCCTGCTGTAAGATCTGTAAGATCTTATCTGTTATGCAAAAGCACCACTGTGAGTCATGTGGTATAAAACTTTCTTTATGATTCATAAAGAGATTTGTAATATACTGCTGTAATTCTTTATACATATTAAAGATTATATGACATTAAAGTTTATAGTTATATTAATTGGTCATGGCTATATATATTTATATTACCGTTCAAAAGTTTGTCTGTAAGATTTTTTAAGTTTTTGAACATTATGATTACAATGGCTGCATTTATTTGATCAAAATACAGTAAAAATAGTAATACTGTGAAATATTATTACAATTTAAAGCAACTGTTTTCTATTTCAATTTTGTTTCAGGATTTTTTAATAAATAGAAAGGTCAAAGAAACAGCATTTATTTAAAAAAATGTAATAATCTAAAAGTCTTTACTGTCACTTTTGATCATTTTTAGTGCATCTTTGTTGAATAAAACATTCATTTCTTTAAAACAAATTTTTAAGAACGATATATATTTCAAAGATAAAAAAAGATTATTAGTATGACAAAAAAACATGAAAACATTAACACTGACTATACACATTATTTATAACAAAATAATATTCTAAAATATTGGGAAATAATGTGTTGTAACGTTTAACTTATTTTATTCAAGTAAAAAAAAATAACATCACTGAATCAACCTAAATTTATTAGTTACACCATAAAAATAAAATTAAATTAAATTCAATTAAATGTTAAATTCAATTAAATTAAAAATTGTAAATTTTAAAGCTCCTTTCCGTAACTTTTTTGGTTCAACTGGTTTTTGTTTTTTTTACTTTTTCAGATTACATTTTCCGGTGAAAATTCTTATGTTGGTCATACTTCGAAAAAGTATAATCTGTGATTGCGAATGATAGTATCCACTCTGGCCACACATTTTCCTCAAAACATTGAATTCATCCGCGCTGTGCTGTGCCGAGGCACAACCCACGTAAAGTTAAAATTATAAAATAAAATAAAAAATTAATAAATTTTTAAAAATTGTATATATATATATTTTTTTTTACATGTAATTGCACATCCATTCAAACACTATTGTAGACATAATACCATCAGTTGACACAAAATAGAACAACAGAATAGAATACCAAGAGAATCTGTGGCTGAAATAAAATACAGTGCAATTATGTTCTAAATCACTGGTCTCTTTGAGCAGAGGGTAATGCTGTTTTGGTGGCAGACACAGGGTGATTTCCCATGCTGTGTGAGAGAGAAGTGTAAACAGTGGGGTGAGAGGGCTGACACCATGGGTGTCTGAGAGTGTTTTCCTAAGCCCAGTCTCTCCTAACTTTACAGCACGTAGGTGTGAGATGGTGCACAGTTAATAGCACCCTTCGAGCGAAATAACGCACCGTGCAAGCTTCACAGACAGGCAGCTGACACCTTTCTAAACACTATAGGCTCATAAAGGCCTATTTCTCTGTGTGCGTCAGCTGGGGTGAAGACTTTATCATCTTGACTGGCAGTAATATAGATTCCACATGGAATGTCAAAACGGCTCCGTCCCTGTTCCTCAACCACACATCAAAGTAAAGAAAAGAGTTCATGAGCTCAAAATGTCTAATAGTGGATATTCTAAACTTTGACCCTAGAGTATAAGTGCTGTGGGTATAGTCGTTCAGAGCTCAAGGTAGTCCTTGCTTTCATTCATCAATAAAGCTAGAACACACTGAGAAAACTACAGCCGCTTGCATGCGCGTTCTGCGCTGTTTAAGTTACATTTCATCTGCAAAAACAATGTGGAATTTTATAAAGATCTATTTGGCTATTAACTTTAAATGCATCATCATGCATTAATATGAGGAGAGTTCTCCGCATTAAAGACTGCAGATCAACGTGCTACTGCATTTCTCTCTGATAAAGTAGGAAATGAAATGAAATGACATGTGATATTGAAATTTTTTTTAAATTATCATTTAATTTTAAAATATATTTTACATTCTCACAAATTTTCCAAACACCTGGGGGGTCCACTGACCCTATACTTAAACAGTTGGACAGTAAAATAATAGTTATTTTTAATAATAGTTGTAAGATCCCTATCTACTTTTTTTTGAAGGGATAGTAGAGAAAGGACAAGAACATTTCACATCCACCTTGCACATTTAGCACAACATGTAAGAGCATGTGTGGCTGTACGTCCCTGCTTATGACAAGTAAAGCACTGATTCACCACTTACCATTACGTCTAAGCTTACAAACGCAATGTCTGGAAATGAGGGAGTTAAACTCTGTTGCCCTGACAACAGCAGCAACCAGGTTCCCTGGTCTCTGGCCAATACGTCAGACACACAGAGCAATATTACAATGAGTTCACTGAGTCTTAGCCGGAAACTAATGCGTGTCTATGAGTCTCCCAGTCAACACACACATCGATGAGTGTGACATGTGGCCACCTTAATGACAAGACATTTCTGTTTCATTTTCTTGGATATGATCTTATGTCGGTTATTCATTTTTATTACAGGGTCTATGCAATGCCCTAATTTGCTATTGAATGACGTTATTACAAAGACTATTATTCCCAAATCAGAAACAAAGTCTTATTACAGTATCTCAATTCCTTTTCCAAAACAGCAATGGTATTAAATGTCAAGCAGGCTTTCTTTCTTCTGTGGAACAATAGAAGATGCCAGATGACCACCATTCGATGGTTGGTGAATGGGACACTGAGACATTCTTCAAATTATCTCCTTTGTTTCACAGAATTATTACAATTTTAATTTTTGGGTCAACTATTTTATATCAGTCTCCTCTAGAATTTCAGAATAGTGCCCAGTTTTGCCAAATTACTGAAGTTTGCCAATAAATCCAAAGATTTTAATATGCATGCAAGCAATTATTCAAAATAAATAATTTGATATGCCATCTGCATTCATTGTATAGCTTCAAACATACTGTATGTCAACAATTGGCTTATTTCTGTTTTTGAGCAACATTGGAGTCATGATACCTTTTAGAGCATAACTGAGAACTCCTGAGCAATGAAAACCAACAAAAAAAGAGCAATACAATGATCATCTGGGTAGCTATACATACTGTAAATGGCCAACAGGTTATGATCTGTTAAATCCATGATAATAATTTTAGATTCAACAAATTATTAACTTTTAAATCCAGATCTAAAATTCTACAAGTCAGTTTCCAGGAAACCAAATTCACCAAAGTGAGTTTTTAATCAGAGTAAAGCATCTGAATAGGTCAGAACAGCTGATCTAGAAGAAAGTTCACATGGGCCACATAAGCACTGAGGCAGGAAGGCATGTAGCCCGAGCTCCATTAAATTAAGTGAGCAAAGCAAAACAGCCCAAATGATGAATCACGCCTGCCAGCAATGTGCACCTCTGCAGAGAAGAACTAAGTGAGAGAAAGCCATGTAATTATGTAAGTGAGCTGAAATAATCCAGGGAATAAAAAAACAAAGCCTGAATAAATCATAAACTGTTTGATTGCTTTGTTTTTGTCTACTGAAAGTGGATCCCTTATTTCTGCAACAAAGACAGACATGCAGTTCTGGCAAAAACACAAAAAACAAGCATGGTACCAGCATACATATACACACATTTATAATTCAGGGAATCGGCTTTATAATGAGTCTGTGGCTTCATGTCCTGGTGATGTGGGAAAATCAATAGATTTTCCATAAAACAAGATGACAGCAATAAAAGATTTACTGCAGAGGATGGGACCATTGCCAATACCGTCACAACTTATTTTATATGGTGGCCATTTAAAATTGTGAGCATAAAACACCCTTGAGATTTTGCTGAGGTTTTGATTTAATTTCACACCTTTTTCTGATTGGAATCATTGACTGGAACTCAAATATACATGTTAATGTACTTAGTGCATAGAGCATAAATCTACATGAAAGTTAATTATTGTTCAAACTGTTATGTTGTTGTCATAAACAACTAAAATGAAAAGCAAATAAAACCATTTTCCTTTTACAAACATTTTTTTATAATCTAAAATTAACATTACATTTTTTTTAAATGGCACACTTGGCAAATTGAACTGTTGTTTTTTTCTGCTGCCTAATGCTTACATAGATATATCATTATACATAACTATCATTTTCGTTTTTGGTTTTGTCTGACAATGTTTCAAAGTATGCACTTAAGTCTCAACCAATTATATGTCAGATATGTCTACCATCACAAGCATTCATTAGATTCTATGCTAATGTGCAGCCTTGGGGTTTCAGGAATACCTTGACATTTGTTTCTCTTTCACGAGCGTGAAATATTTTCTCAGGGAGAAGCAAACACCAGCATATTGTTTGTTTTTCAACTATGATCAGCATTTGAGCACTAGAAAGTTAAACACTTCAAACTTTAAACTGGCAAAGTCACTGACTGCTTTGCATAACTGTCTAAATGCGAAGTACACATGAGTGTTTCACAAGCTAGACTCACAGTAATATAATATTTTTCTGTTTTAGAAAATTGAATTTTAAAGTCCAGGAAATATTCTCCAGTCGATCAGATTCTACACAGAATATATTGATAAATGAATCCCACTTAAAGGGTTAGTTCACCCAAAAATGACTATGTATGTACGATATACTGTCATTTTCAGAAAATAAAGACATCATCAAAGTAGCCCACGTGACATCAGTGGGTTAGTTAGAATGTTTTGAAGCACTGAAAATACATTTTGGTCCAAAAATAACAAAAACTATGACTTTATTCAGCATTGTATTGTCTTCCGGTTCTGTCGTCAATCCGCGTTCAGTGAGGCTGATGACGTAAAACGCTGCTGACCTGTATATGGTGTGTCCGTGTATTCGGGTTCAAATAAATATTGCTGGGCAAAAAAATACAAGTCTTCTTCTGTGTCGAAATCCTAGACATGTTTGCGAAGATTGTTTTGTTTGCATGCGAACTCATGAACACGGATTGACAACAGAACCGGAAGAGAATACAATGCCGAATAAAGTCATAGTTTTTATTATTTTTGGACCAAAATGTATTTCCGATGCTTCAAAACATCAACTAACTTACTGTTGTCACATGGACTTCTTTGATAATGTCTTTATTTCCTTTCTGGACAAGGACAATATAACGTATATACATTTTCAATGAAGGGACAGAAAGCTCTCGGACTAAATATAAAATATCTTAAACTGTGTTCCGAAGATGAACAGATTTACGGGCTTGATTACATAATCATTAATGACAGTCATTAATTACATAATTTTTGGGTGGACCAACCCTTTAAGATCTGCCTAACAAACTGTAGCTAAAGCAGGGCAAACACTCATCTCCTTAAGCCAGCAGTGAATCAATATGCACCCGACAGAAGATCAATGCTTGGCGTCATTTCTCTGTTTGCTATGTGGTAATCTGCACAGTAAGGAATTAGGTTACACATCACATCCTTGAATGGACTTCCTGTTCCCTGCCTGCTTGTTTGTCTCCATTTGCCTCTCATACATGGCTTTAAATTACATCCATTCAGTTTCAGTGTATTTTTCTACTCATTCATTCGGTCATGAAGTTGCATAATGCGTGTGAAAACAGTAGAGTTTAAACAACAGTTCAAAGCCCAAGTGCTTACTCAGAATAATGCGGAGTCCTTGAGCGCTTCCGTGCAAGGGTAATTGACTGCTTTAAAATGCTGTTGGAGCGTGCAGCTGTAGCACTGAAGCCTGAGACCGATTGCAATTTATATGCTAGCGCTGTTAATGAGGCCAATGTAATACAGTGCATCTGCAACAGCACACATCACGCCACAACAAGTTTAACGGTTGACAGCAGTGGAGTGCTCTTTGTTTAAGGCGAGACAGGGCAGACAAAAACATCGATTTTTCATGCAGTGATCAGTTTTGAGATTTTGGACTATTTCTTCAATATGTGTTCTTTCCAGCTGATATAAGGAAAACATTGAAAATATACATGAACCCACTGGGGTCCAAGGTGTATTTGGGGTCCTTGAGATATTTTAAGATGCCCTGACATTTGTGCTTTTTTCAGTTGCTTATAAACATATTAATGGGACAGGTGAAATTGCACTATATTTAGCACAAACAGGTCTACCATAATATGTGAGCAACATGTATGTAAATATTTGTATTTTTGAGAGAATATTGTTTATGCGTGCTTATTGGCTGATATGGCTGAAATCAATTTTTTTTTTAAGGCTATGGACAAATTTTGATTTCTTTGGTAATGAAAGCATATATCCTGAAATCCCTTTGAACTTTTGTTTTTTCATCTTGTGTGTAAACAAAATGAAAAAAAATAATTTTGCACCTAGCTTTATCATATGTTCAGATCTATCTAATGAAAATATATGCAAAATTGTGCATATTTAATGAGATAATGCCTAATTTACATAATTAAACATACAAATTTCCAAAAAAAAACGTATAATACATTTTTTATATACTTGTGTGAGTAATCAACTGAAGAAGTTTCATGGTGATATATATTATTTAAATGTTTTACCCTATTCACCTGTAGTGTCTGGCCTTAAAGAATTTTAGCAGTGTTTCAATATGACCTCTTTTGAGCGATGTAATCCTCTAGCGAGGAATGTCACCTCAAAAAGAGATTACAAAAGAATTTGCCACTGACACACAACTGAACCAAAAGTGGCCTCAACATTCTGAAAAATGATAATTCTGTCATTTACTCATCCTCATGTTGTTCCAATAGCAAACAACATGAGTTAACTAATAGTTAACTAAAACCAGGAAAACCACATTTTTTTCCTTTTTTACTTTTTACAATAAAACAATTTATAACTTAAATTAATTGTATTTCAGATAGTTGACAAGGAAGTATTTCTCACTGAATACTTTACAATGAATATGGAATTAAGTTTTATTAAGTAATATGCTTCCAAAATTCACCCTCTGTGTCCAACGGAAGAAAGAAAGTCACACAAGTATGGAAGGGCAAAGAGTGAGTAAATGATGACTGAATTTTCCTTTGTAGAGGATCTATCCCTTGACATCAAATATGCATTTAGGACACAGTGTGATTGTTGCAGGTCCTGGTTGGATTCCTCTCCTCACTTGCCAAATTAGGAAACTGTGCTAAAATAACCCCTCACACATCATCCAGGAGCAGGTGCAGAAATCAATCACATAAATCAACATGAAGTACCCTCATCAGAGTAATTAGCATTGCTTCATGCTTCACAAGAAGAAGAGAGATGTGCGCTCGGAAAATTCGAGAGAGAGAGAGAGAGAGAGAGAGAGAGAGAGAGAGAGAGAGAGAGAGAGAGAGAGAGAGAGAGAGAGAGAGAGAGAGAGCGAGAGAGAGAGAGAGAGAGAGAGAGAGAGCGAGAGAGAGCGAGAGAGAGCGAGCATAAAGTACAGTATAATTGCAGGGCTCAGACTCTGACTGGCAGAGACGGTCTGATGCTCCATGAATATGCTGCAGCCCACTCACAGATGGAGAGGGGCAAACACACTCAAACAGAGCTGTGACACAGCAGAATGATGTCATCTCATTGTAGATGTGCGCTCAGATTCATATTTGCACAAGAATTATTAAATTATATATAATTATATTATTTGACACATTGTCACAATGCCCCTTACGTTAAAAATCAATTTATAGGAACAGTCAACGTAAAAGTAACTGTAAGTACTTTGAGTTGTAGAATCTCTTGTACTACAGTACAGAGCTAAATCTGATTATTGAGTATTTTCAATGTTTACTGAATTACAATACAGCCTGCTAGCCGTATAGGCTTAGTGAATATATGATCTGAAATGGCCAACAAAATCAGTAAACAGAGTTGTCAAGGTGAAATGAGTTTTAGCACAAACACATCACGGAAAGGTTTGAAATCTGAAGATTCAAGTCACACAGCCTTTTAGCAGCAGCTTATGAGTACAAATGCAAGCTGAATGGATTTTCAGGCTAGCCTAAGCTAGCTATAAGCTAAGTTTCTTGTTCCTTCAAACTGTCAAAACATACTACCTTACTGATAGAACAGAAAACGGGGAAGGAAATTTTTAGCATAACCCAGCCAACAGGGTACATTCTCCGAATTTTAGCTAACATTCTAGCATGGCTCTCTCAACAAACGCTCAACTATTCTGAAGGTGTTATTTCTAGTGCAAAACAGGGATGAGATCAGTGAGCAAATGTCAAACAGTACTTGAATCAAAATCAAACAGCATGACCAGAGAAGTTGAATTCTCGAGCAAATTAATTTTCTGAGCTGGTTCTTTTCAGTGATTTTAAAAGATATGCACTAGAGATGTCTTATTCCTGAGCAAATGACAATTGAGCCGCTTCTTTGTGGTTCATCAAAAACAGACAGGTCGATTCCAGTCTGAATCCTGAAAGAAAGACTCGTATATCCTAGTTCTTTGTACTGCAGCATAAATGCTTGAGCAAAAGACTCTATGAGCCGGTTGTTATAAGTGAAATATACATCGCAGACAGAGAAATCTGATTCCAGAGTGAAAGACTTATAGTTCCTTTTAGTGAAATACTTACGAACCAGTTGTTTTTCAGAGTAATCTGATACTGTTTTATGTTGTTGGCGACTTGTTTATATGACAATGTATCCACAATATTTTTTTAGTGGTATTTTCTGAAAATATTTTGTTCGTTGTTGTTTCAATCCAAACATTTCTTCCTCAAATTCAAAAGTATTGTTACCCTGGATTAAGACAAATCAGTATTGGAACCCAAATCAGCTTTTTTTATGATTACCTTTATATTTAGCAACCAAGTGAACTTTGGAAAGGAAAGAAGGCGGCCAAGAAGAATCAATGGCAGATGTGTGTATTTAGTATTCATGTGACCTCCAACAAGACCCGTTTTAAATATCAGTATGTTCCGTGTTTATACGCCTCTTGGTGCTGTATGAAAAGCGGCCTTGGGTCCAGCAGTCTGCAGACTCATCTTGGCCTTTGTGACGTGACGGTCTGGCTTTTGTGTGGTCTTGACAGGTGGGGTAGACACACTCTGTCCTGTTGTTCAGAGCAGCGAGAGGGATTCATCCCCCATCTGCTGCTGTGAAAGTGGGGCACGCGACCCTTGTAGCAGCCCCCCTACACAGCCTACGGCGGTAGAGTGAAAGAGGCCCAACGGCGCTGTGCACACAATAGAGGAGTCTGCACGTCTGTCACTCTGGGCGTATAACACAGACCGGAGGCCCCAAACAGTCTTTTTAGCTTTTCACTTAATGAAATGGAGTGTGTGTGTGTCAGTCTGTACACCTGTCACTGCATTACCTTGGTTACTCCTTAAAGGAATGCTATTTCATGGTGTCTTTCTGTCCTTATGTGTTCATGCAAGTATAATATATAGGCAGAGGGCTCAGCGCATTTCTAAAAGCACAACTGCAGTGAACACCTGATACAGCCCTGACGAGTAAAACCTCCTTTGCCCTTTCATTAGGATTTGAAACTGGTTTTACACATTTAACAAGCCAGCAAAGCATTGAAGTATGTTACTGTTTTCCTAAGGGCTTGACATGGCTTTATGAGGGAGAACATGTAATATGCACCTTAAACTTTTCTCGTAATGTTGAGTGAGGTTCTCTCCTGGATATAATATATATATATATATTAATAAAGTCAAACAATGGCTTAAGTATCCACTTAAAACCTATAATAAGGTAGAATAACAGAAGTAGAATATCCAACACAATAGAAATTCAATTAACAAAAGGTCAAATCAAAGCTTATTTATCCATTGCTCAACATGCAACCAATATTTAAATTAAATATTAAATAGATTGCCAATTAAATGGTATAATGTTATAATATAATGGAATTTGTATGCTCCAAAAAACAAGCAAATACAAATCAGAAAAAGAAATAGCAATCACAGAAAATGTCAAATTGTTCATTCACACATGCAAACGCACACAAACACACACATTACGAAACCTGTCTCTTTCTATATGCGTTAAAATCTACTATAAAACTGCTGAATATATCTAAAATGTATGATTTATTTGTCTTAATTGCTTGTTTTGCATGCATTTTAGAAAATTAATATTGTTCGAGCGTTCTTAAACCAGATACCTGTCAAAAAGGTGTCAATCAATGCATTTCTTTTTAAAAGCCTTTCTGTTTCTCTGTCCTCTTTATCCCTCCCACACCTGTAAAACTAACGGCCACAACCTACTTTAGAATCATTATGTCTGCAGACCAGAGAATTGAGTTTTAGGGTAGGAAGTTGTGGTTTGACCTGTGCTATTTTATAGTGTGTTTGGTTCTAATGAGATTAGTTGAGTGCTTATTACAGTATGTTCTTTTCGGCCGTTAACGTTGTCTGACATGTAAAGAAGCAAAATGACTGTCTTTATCCATTGATTTATTAGAAGTGCCATTTGGAAGTTCCTTTGCAAGTTTATGATACTATGAAGAAGGTGTAAACATCATATTGATAAATGCATGTGTCTGTGGCCGTGTCAGATTCTCTAACGGTTTTACTCATATTTAAAAATACTTTGTGTACATGCACTCTTGAAACAACCCCTCACATCCACAGGAAGGATATCCTTTACTAGCGGAGCAACAGTGACAGACTATGCTCAGATTGTACAGACACAATATAACAAAGCAGAAAAAACCCGTTAGAGGATCTTTTGGCAAAGGCCAGTCAGCCAGCATAACATCTCCTTCAGCCAACACAAACAAACACACTGCACATATGCACCCCGTTCATACTGGTACCTGAATCCCACATGCAACATGATTTATGATGACAGCAGCTGAAGCGACACCCCCCACGTCAGATCAAGAGCAAACTAAAACTCTCTTTGGGACAGATTTAATCTACTTTGACAGTGGGTCTGTAGCAAGTCTGTCTGTCACGCCATGAGTGTGTGCAACGTAGGGATCTGCAGTCTAAAAGAGATGACCTTTAACATTTCACCCCCAAACCCTGGCAGCTGTTTGTGAAGCCAGTTCAGAGCTGCCCCCATCTGTCACTGACCTCCTGGAGGTGCAGGGGGAAGGATGTCTCTTTATTTCATTAGGCTGAAAGAGAAGAATGCCATTCTCTTTGTTAGTGCACTTGTTTGGTATATATAATGGATGGATGGATGGATGGATGGATGGATGGATGGATGGATGGATGGATGGATGGATGGAGCAGGCAGACAGACAGATAAACTTATATATACTACATGCATTTATATGCACATAATATGTAAATATACTAGACAGAATATATACACACAAAAAGTTCAGGCGAATTATGAGGTGAAAAGTGAACATTGATGTCTGGCCAATGCATTAAAGGGGTCATATAATGGTATATGCACTTTTTCCAAGTTGATTGTACTGAAAAGTGTGTTGGCAGTGCCTGTAGACAACCATCATATAATGATAAAAAAAAAACATCCAGTGTTTTTGTTTTAATCTCCTTAAATGTTTTCCCCTGCCTCATATTGAGCCTTTCGATTTTGTGATGTCACTAAATTGGACGCCCCTCCAACGATTGTTGATTGACAGCAGTGTTTCAATACAGACCTGCTATGAGTGAGCTGTCATCATAGTCCATAATTGTTGATACGCTGGAGCAGAATGGCATCTAAGCGATTGGGGTCTTCTGTTCTTCTGTTCACGGTCATTTTGATGTTCCTAAATCCGAACCGCTGAAGACACAGTGGCTGAGTTTTGTTTTCGACGGGAATATTCCCCACGAGTAACGTCGATGCTTTCATGTTAGCATGATTATCTTTTCAGCAGACTTCTCTATAAACGAGGGTCAGTATAAAGCTGGTTTTGCTAAGAAGCTGCTCCTGAAAAAAGAATCGGTACCAACTATTATTGTTCCTGCTGCACCTCCAGAAGAAGTGAGTGTAAAATCTTTGCAAATCGTGGAAAAAAAGTTGTTCATGACCATTAACTGTAACATCAATCTGTCAATGAACTAACCTACAGTATACATCAGTAAACACAGTGTTCGTATCTCACTACTCTACCCTGCTAGTTCATACAAAGATAGATCAAAGAGACATTACGTTAACCAACCATTCAGAAACGTGCTGTTCGAGCCTTAATTGTCGAACTTCTTTGCGGCCGTCATCTTGTTCAGGGTCTGACTCCTTTTCAAACTGATACGATTGCACAGATGTGTCCTTAGAGACTCCCAAATATACCCTCAGCTGTTGTCAAGGCAACACTCCACGTTGTGTCAAAATGCCCCACAGAAAAGAGGGGCGGAGTGAGCGAAGCTCATTATCATTTAAAGGCATATGCACTGAAATGGCATGCTGAAAACAGAGCTGTTTTTGACCAGGAATAATGAGTGTTTACTTACAATACTTATGAGAATTTATAATGAAAGTATATTTCAAAGTGTTCATTTACAGCCAAAAGATTCATATTAACTTCTAGAAAATGGCATTATATGACCCCTTTAATCAAAAGACCCAGATCGTACCTAAAAATCTCATCCCAGATTTCCTCATCCCAGACCTACTTCTGAACTTTTACATTACATAAACTGATTTATGCCCAAAACAAAGTTCAATACAGAAGGGGGTTAAACTTGATTATTTAAAGCTGTACAGCACAAAGACTCAATTGAGAAGTACCTCTGTGAGCTCCATAAATCCCTAATACTAACTGCGGTCTAGGGAAGCTTAGAGTGAACTTTTGGAGGTAACATAAGACGCTAAATTTTATCTGAGAAGCAGCACACGGAATAAGGAAATGCAATTTCTAATTGATTCATCAGTGGTATCAGACTCAAAGAATACAATGAACAGTGGTCAGTCCAGTAGACAAATGCATTCATTGAAATACCAATAGACAATGATACGAATGAGAATTTGAGTGTTTTTTACTTACTTAAATTAAATTCTGTCATCAATTTCTCACCCTCATGTCATACCAAACCTGTAAAACTTTTGTTCATTAACGGAACTCATGAAGATCTCTTTGATTAAATATGAGAGCTTTCTGTTCTTTTGTTGACAGCTATGCAACTACCACTTTGTCATTTTTAAAAGTTAATAAAGATGTTGTAAAACTAATCCATATGAATTTAGCGTTTTAGTCCACAATTTTCTGATAGGACTTGATTGCTTTATGATGAACAGATTCAATTTATAATTTAATTCACATATAAAAATTGATCAGCAAGCATAAACAGAAGCTCAACTGAACCTGCTTCAATGGTTTTTGCTAAAGCTCAGACATGATTTGTAACACACAAGAATGAACCTCATTGGCTCTTGAGGAAGCTCGAACTTGATGCTTAACACGAGAATGAACCTCATTGGTTCTTGCAGAAGATCAAACCTGCTGCGTAACACGAGAATGAACCTGGTTCTTGAGGAAGCTCGAACTTGATGCTTAATGTGAGAATGAACCTCATTGGTTCCTGCAGAAGCTCAAACTTGATGCCTAACACAAGAATGAACCTCATTGGTTCTTGAGGAAGCTCGAACTTGATGCGTAACACGAGAATGAACCTCATTGGTTCTTGTGGAAGCTCAAACATGCAACGTAACATGAGAATGAACCTTATTGGTTCTTGCAGAAGCTGAATCTTGTATAACATGAGAATGAACCTCATTGGTTCTTGCAGAAGCTGAATCTTGTATAACATGAGAATGAACCTCATTGGTTCTTGTGGAAGCTCAAATGTGCTGCGTAACACGAGAATGAACCTCATTGGTTCTTGCACATCAAATAAACACCTGAGCTTGAGTTTATGAATTGCTGTTGATCATATAAAGCGAATTTTGGACAAAACCACTCAATTCATATGGATTCGTTTTACTATCTCTTAATGAAGTTTTTGAAGCATCAAAGTGGCAGTTGTGTATCTGTCTATGGAGGAACAGAAAGCTCTCAGATTTCATCAAAAATATCTTTATTTGTGTTACAAGGATGAATAAAAGTCTATAGGTTGGGAATGACATCAGGCTAAGTGATTTACCCTGGGTGAGTGGGTTTGTACTAAAACATTTTAGTCATTTGTTTTAGTCATTTGTACTAAAACAATTTCAGTCTCACAAATTACAAGTAAAATGCCACCAATCAGAAAAATGCTTGCAGCAATTATTCATTTCTGAGATCACACCCTATAAACAGTATATTAATGTGCCCAAGGCTGTTAGCGTTCTGCCTGGATGATCGCCGGAAGTGACTCTTTAAGGTGTGGAGAAGTCTCTTTCATAGCCGTGAGATGAGAAGGGGGGGAAAGAGCGTGGAGCTGTGGGCGGTTGTGAAATGCCAGGAGAACACTTGCCGTGACGCACAGGCGGCTGCTGTCACAGGCAGGATCAGCTCGGGCTCTGCAAAGGCAATGTGTGAGAGGAAACCCCGTTCTGGGATCGCTGTCTAGCTTGTGTGGGTGGTATGGTGCTTGCTGTTGCCATGGAAACAAATATCATCTGACTGTCACAGTCTTCCTGTCTTGTTCACACATGCAGAGTGCATACAAGCATAGATACATAAATAGTGGCTTTATCTTTACTGTAGTTAAAGGGAGTGTCTGTTTGCTGTCTCCGTGAACTTTACTGCACTGTATTGTGTGAGTAATAATCGGCACTCATTTATGTCTTTGAAATGCAGACTTTGACAAGGTGTGGTAAAAGTAATTTGGCTTTGAGCATTTACACAGTTGCTGGGACTCTATTGACACTAAGACAACAAACAAACATGTGACCAAATATGAATTCTAAAAGATACTTTATGTAATCTATACACACTTACTTTCATCAGTTCCCTTACGTCACTATCATTACAGCCTTGATTCCCCTTAGTTAAGAAAGTTTCGGATTAAATTGAATTAAAAAAAAAAACATTCTGGTGTGAACATTTGCACACAATGGAGGCTTCAGTTAAAGAGCTACAAAAGTCACACAAAAAATCGGTCATCATTTAGGCATTCTCATGTTGTTTCAAAACCTGTATGACTTTCTTTCTTCTGTGAAACCAAAAATAAAATAAATAAATAAATACTGTTTTTTTAACTATATTTTACACGCAATTACAATTGATTGTGAATGTAGATTCAAAGGACGATTCAAAGGATTAAAGGTGTCATGAACTGGCTTTTTAAATTTTATTATATTGTTGTCTGAGGTCAACTTATGACGTTCACTTGGTTTTTGCATTCAAAAACATCAAAATTAATAAGTAATAGGCTATTTTGTACCCTAGTTTTGAGCCTAGCTGAAAAACGCTCTGTTTTTATGGGCGTCTCGTACTGAAGACTTGGAAGTAAACACCCACTGCTGTGAGTGGATAACAGTTTTGCATATTATAATGAGTTTAACTCACCCGTCGATGCACTTGGGGGAAATTGTTTTGAAAACATCCAATGTTGTAAAATGGCAACCGGAATGATTTGCCCATACATGTGGTTCGACCCATAGTGTTGCACTATTCCTGTCAGATCCAAGACGGCACAGCACCATTCTTTAATCTTAATCGGTCTGCAAATCCAGTCTTTGTTTTTATTTGACAATAGTGATCCTGACAGAACTAGTAACCCTGAACCAACCCCTGGAGTTGCCTTACCAGTACTGTACCTTCAATGTACACGTACTGTAAAACAAAGTGTAACCATTCATCGCTCATTGTAATTGTGAACTATTTCTTTAAATTCTTTTGCAATTCTCGTTTTCTGATATTGTATGACGCAAGTTTTGTACAGACAGCACTGATTATCTATAACCCTGATTGTTCTGATTAGGATAATGCTCTTGCTGTGTTATGGTTCCAGCATCTGCCATTATTTTACTCTGAAGCTAATCTCCAAATTATTTTAACTTCTGGTTGCTGAGCCCAACTAAACTAAGCCAAAGTGTCATTCAGTAAGCTATATTTTTACATTTATAGGATTAATTGTAAAGGTTTCTTTTGTAACTATAAAAAGTGTGATTATTCAAGTCTAAAGACCGATTTAAATTTTTGGTGATGATTTGACAAAGAAAGAATAACAACATATTGCACCGCCATGACGTACATCAAAATATGTTGATTTCATTCTCTCGACCCTAAAACCACCCATGAGACTTCACTTGTGGATTGTGAAATATCTTGTGGTTGTGGCTGGCTTGCAAACATGCACAAAAAAGGTGTGAGTCTTAAATATATGCATACAAACTGAAAACAAAGCTAACCTAACTGCGTCAAGTAACTGTTTTGTTTGTGCTAACATAACTGTAACATTTCTCAAGAGATGAATGCCGCATTTATGTCATCACTCGGTTTTTTCTGAGTACTGAGGCAGGTACTTCTATGTAGAGCAAGTCAACAACAAGTGGACCACACCTGACATATTTTTAGACTATAAAATTCAGCCTCAGCTTTGTTAACAATTTAGTTCATTTTACTTAACTTAATAATACATATTTGTATTCAAGAGATAAGTTTTGCATTTTTGCACATTTGACAAAATAAAGCATTCAGAGAAGGGAAGAATAGGCTCTATGCACAGCTCCACTACTTCCTGAACTTCAGCCAGCTTCTTGTTTCCTATCTGGCATTATTGGACACATTGATTAATTCAGGTGTGTTTGATTATTGTTGCCGTGACTACTGAGGTCAAGCACACCTGAATTAATCAAATTGTCCAATAATGGTATACAGGAAACAAGGAGCTGGCTGAAATTCAGGAAGTAGTGCAGTTGTGCATAGAGCCTATTAAACCACTTAACCCTATCACCACATCTGAATACATTAGAAACATCTATACCGAACTGAAATACTGTAGAAACCTCCTAAAAGAGAGAATATAGGACAACCAAAATCAGGACAAGCACAAGTTTTGCTGCCACCCAGATAATCAGCCACATCAAGCCCGTCAAGCTACAAAAACAGCATATGTCCTTAACTCAGCAGGACAAAAATATATTAGGAACTCTAACCTGAAAACTAGAGCACCTCACAAACTCCCAAATGGACAGGAAGACTTTCGCCAGTATATTGAGCTTATTATCCATACCCTAGTGGCAAATGTTCACATATATGTTCTTTTTTAGGGAAAGTGTTTGTGCCTTTAAAAATAGCTGAGAGAGAATCGAGGAACTGGTCAGTCATTCTCTCTCTTCAATTTTTAGAAATGTCTACACTTATTATTCCATATAATCAGTGAGTCATGCAATAGTGTATCTTTTAGGATAATAAGGGTAGACAGAATTGGAATAGGATCATGCACAAACCAAAAACTCTTATCACATCAAACAAATGTGATTTCTGCAACACAACACAAAACACTACAAATAAAGTTTAAACATCCTAAAAAGGGAAAGTAGAATATGTATTTTAATGTTTCGTTGCACTATTTAATTGTATATTATTATTAAAACATTGTAATGCCAACGTCATGAGTCATTGCTAGGCCCAGACAAAATTTGCAGCCTTTTTTTAATAGAATTTCTGCATTAATTTTGTTGGAAAATTCTACAGAATGGATTTGAAGACTAAACATTATGGGCCTATAGTCATATAGTCACAGACAGGATGTTTCGGAAGTTATGATTAAAGGAATTTCATCTAGACAGTTACAGATTGCTATACCCATCTCTGTATATTCAAACATCATAAAAAAAACATACTTTATGGAAGCATTTTGGTTTTATTTCTCAAGATCAAAGTCGCAATTTCATTATTCTTTAAGGATTTTTCTTAACCAAGACGTTTTTTTTCCACCTGATCAAAGATGACTTTGACTCTAAAGTGAAAGAAAGATACAGATGCAGAGTGAAAATAAAACAGAACAAAAGGAAACAGCTTAGCATAACCACAAAAACACTTGTGCACAGGCACAAACACACACATGATGAGCTGATCTGTAAACAACTCTCCATATTTCTAACAGTCCTCATCAACTATAATCTGAGCAGACTTCACCGTTTGACATCCATCATACACAAGGTCAAGAAGAGCCAGAGGTGCAACAGTGCAAATTGCAACCGAAATCTCTGGCACAACCTCATGATCACATATGACTCATTCTTTAGAAGATCATTTTTAAACCTGGTGACGGGTAAAGAGTTTGTTAGGTACTTTTCTCTGCAGGGTATTATTACAGTGCACATCAAGTGCAGCAGAACTCTGCAGGACACATTGGTAGGAGAACAACATGCAGAACTAACAGTGCTGATGACAATCAATGGCACTCAATTGTCCTAAGTTCTGCTTTTGTGTAAATACGCACAGCCGTTCCTACATTCACTCATTGGATCGTCATTGAAAGCTGATGTAAATTGTGGTTATGCATGACCTTAAAGGACAAAACATTGATCAAGATCAATGCTAAAAGTCAGTTTTTTACCTTTTGTCTTATTCTATGTTGATGCAGTCTGTATATGTGAAGGTTATAGATTCCAATCAAGATTAGAAATCAACCCATAAGAAGTGTAACGTGTGAAAGAGACTCTTAACTGTGTCTAGCTCACGAGGGACCGTCCCTGCAATCAGCATCAGTGTCATTTTGATTAAAAAGCATCTGCTAAACGACAAGAAAGAAAGTTACACAGAAGAGATCTAAGGGATTTGGTTTGCTGCATTATTCCAACGAGAATTCGTACGAATTTTACGAGGTGGCTAATTCGTAACAATTCGTACAACCTCACTCATACAAATTAGTACGTTTTTGCTAAATCGTACATATTTTACGAATTGGCCAATTCGTATGAATTCGTACGAATGACCTACCCCTGACCCCTCCCCTAAACCTACCAATCACGTGGGTTTGGACAAATCGTGCGAATTCGTACGAGTGAGGTCATGTGAATTAGTACGAATTGGCCACGTTTTAATCACTCGTACGAATTCGTACGAATTGGTCGTGAGATAGCGTAGATTATTCTATGCCACAGTCAAAATCCTTCACTTGATTAGAAAGAAAGTTCATTTTACCTGAAATTAAATGCAACTTTTCAAAGGTTATTGTCTGTTTGTGCAACGCAAAAACTCTATGAAAATATCACACAAACAGTCCATGATTTGTGGACTATATTGCTCCTGAAGCCGTGATTTTTTTATGTGAGAGACTACAATTGAAGTTATTATTCATCTAAAGGCACCATGTTTGAATGTATGTGTATGTTTCTGTGGAAAAAGGACCTAGATTTCTGTCTGTTCAAACAGAATTTTCATTTTGTTCCTATTTTCATTTTTATGAGTGGGATTTAAGGAATGAACTAAAAGCACATTGGCGGATGGATGGATGGATGGATGGATGGATGGATGGATGGATGGATGGATGGATGGATGGATGGATGGATGGATGGATGGATGGATGGATTGAAAAGAATGTGCTAGAACAAAAAGATGGCAGAATCTAGAACTCTCTTGACTCCATAACATTCTCTCTCCTCTTCTGGAAGAGCTCAAGGAAGCAATATGTTTGAGATGTGGGGCACTGGTCTGCACCCAAACCGATATGTAATGACAGTCAATGGAAATGAGATCTGTTTCTGTATCAAAATCTGCTTTATGTATTATCATCATGATGACACTTACTCTAGTATGTGCCTCGAGTTACTATGTTACTCGAGTATGTGCCATAAACACCATCTGGAACATGAGCCTGTCTAAAAAATAATCATGTCTCTAATGATGGCATTAGGGCTGCAAAATTTGGCTTGTCAATGCTTAAATATTATGTTTTTGAATTAGAAACTTAGATACTCTATAAAAGCATGGATATAATGAGAGACCGCAGGTGTACCTCAACAGAGTGTGCCTTTCATTTCACTGGAAAGAAATGTTTATGTATGTCAACCGTGTTACACACAGTTAGCTGAATGCATGATCCATTTATAGATGCATCCTGTGGAAACGTTTCTCACCATAGACACCTGTGTTCGTGAAACACAATGTTTGTTTACAGCCCCTTTTTTCAGCATTATTTGTCTACTGTTGTTTCTTGCGTTGGATTGTTTCTATGCAGCATGGCCTTTTTCTGATATGTCAGCTTCCTGTTGACTTTTGTGGTTGCAAAGTGAGATCATCATCATTGTAGACTAAAATAGTACAACTGTTTTTCCAACCACTTTCTTTTCCATTGAGTGGGTCACATGGTTTGACCTTGTGAGAGTTGCAGACATGTTAAATCATAAGTGGTGTCAACTTCTTCCACTTGCTCTAACTATTCCAGATTGATTTGATGTGATGTTTTATAGTGTAACACACAAAACCACTCAATGATAAAGATTAAATATTCTGAGAGTATTTCTTAAACAGGTCTCAAGGAAATCTGACCTATTATACAAAGAACATAAATGCCATAGATCTGCTTACAGTTGATTAGAAATCATATAGTGCAGAATCTTAAATATTTCTCTATATGTCATAACTTTTCTTGTTCAAATTGAAAATGTAAATGTTGACTTTCCAAAGTTAATAGTATTCTGTTTATCCCCAATTTAAATAGAATTCAGAAGTTCAGTGTGGACTTTTGGGGCCTACCTGCTGTTTGATTACAGGAATACATATGATAGTCATTAAGACAATGCAAATCATCTTGGACTTCAAAGAGTTTAACAAAGGAAGACTATGAACAAATGTAACTAAAGTCATCACATCACCCAAACCAGAGTGATGATCAACTAGATACCGAGGTGCATAACCAGAGAATTTCTTACCCTGTTGAAAAGCATTACAGGGTACCACTCTGAGTTATAGGGTTATTATGACAAATCAAAACTTGGTAACGCTTCCTTTTACAGTCCAGTTACCCATGTAAATACTAAAAGGAAGTGTTACCTAAAATTTCATGTGATACATTAGAAAGACTCTTTTTTAAGTACACAAAAATACTTTTTTTAGAATAGAAATGTATACACACACAAACACACACACATATATATTTACAAATGTTTATGTTAGATGCGATTAATCACGATTAATTTATTTGACAGCACTAATTTTAAAAAAGAAATGTATAGTTTAGTTGTACCAAAGTGACAGTAAAGCATTTCTAATGTTAATATGTATATACTTTCTAGAATCCTGTAAATATGTAAACATGTATCATGGTTTACATTAAAGGAGTCATGAACTGGCTTTTTAAATTTTATTATATTGTTGTCTGAGGTCGACTTATAACGTTTGCTTGGTTTTTGCATTCAAAAACATCCAAATTGAGTAAATAATTAATAAAAATAAGTAATAGGCTATTTTCTGCAGTCTAGCTGAAAAACGCTCTGTTTTTATGGGCGTCTCGCACTGAAGACTTGGAAGTAAACACCCACTGCTGTGAGTGGATGACAGTTTTGCATATTATAATGAGTTTCAACTCACCCGTCGGTGCATGTGGGGGAAATTGTTTTGAAAACGTCCAATGTTGTAAAATGGCAACTGGAATGATTCGTCCATACATGTTCGACCCAGAGTCCCAAATCGGTGGGTGGGACTAAACCAGCCATGTTGATTGGCGTTGATCTTCTCCTGCAGGGTTGGTGTTTTACCCTCTTTGACGTCATAGTTCCCCAATTTGAGTCGTTTGCTGAGCCTGGTGTCAATAATTGAACTAACAAGGGCGTTTTCAGTTCTGAAACTTACAGGATATTCTTATAACATGATAACCTCTTAGATGTCAAAAGCTCAAGGAAAATTTGATTTATCAGTTCATCACCCCTTTAAAACAATGATAATAATAAGAAATGTTTCATGTGAAGGATCATGTGACACTGACGACTGGAGTAATGTCATCACAGGAATGAATTACACTTTCAAATGTTGTCAAATAGAACATTTTAAATTGTAATAATATCTCACAACATTGTTTTACTGTATTTTAACCATATAAATGCAGCATCAAAATGTTGACAGTAATGTATATTCAGCTATCCATCTATCCTATCATTATCTCACCAATACTTATACCAGCATTCAGACCAGCAAAATGCCTCTGTTAGATTTGATTCAACCTGTTATGTTATTTGGGCTTTAAATCACACTTGATACTAAAAATACAAAGAATTCTCACTCCTAAACCACACACATAGTACTATTACTAGGTCATCTTAATGTCATTCGAAACATGATAAGTTATATGGGTGAGTGTACTGTATGTAACTGCCAGACTGGTTGCATCACGGCCTTTAAAGTATAAAATGCTTTAAAGAATGTGAATACTCAACACGTACAAAGCGGTTAAACCTGTATTCCTTAAACGGGTGTGGCTGAGGTATCAGGAAGAGAAGAAATCCAACATTATGAGTTGGCAGAAACAAACATAAAGACTGAAACTTCCCCATTATCGCCCTATAACGGCTTAGAAAAATAGTATTTCTCTTTGGGTCTCTCGCAGTGGAAGACGTCACCAAGACGTCAGGCTGTAATCCGGCGTAGATGAGTCGCTGTAAAGCGGCGGACATCATTGGACTCTTAGGACCAGAAAGCCTTTTACTCATTTCCTGAACCCAGTCTTCTAACGGGGTTATTTTTAGTGTTCTGTGTAATGTGCAGTTTGCAGAATTTAGGTCAGGCTGAGCCCGATTACTAATTTCAAGGCAAAAACGTAAAACAGACACGGAAGAACGAGGAATATAGCGTCAGAAAGAGATTGTTTTAGATTAATAGGGCAGAAGGTCAACTCTTCATTTAGGATGAAGCTAAATGAAAGGTTTTTTTCCTTCCTGATCGAAGGTCTTTCGTTCAGTCGCTCCAAACAGCTTTAGCCTAAATTACATTCTTGGACAGATTGGCAGAAATGGAGCTCAGTGACTTTAATAAGATGATGTAATGGACTTACACAGCAATACAAGACTGTGTTGATTCTCAATCCACTATGATTAGCCTTGGGACCAAGTTGGTCAATGTAAAGTCGTAAAATTAAATGAGTACAGTTACAAAAGGAGGACAAAGGAGGGCTGATGCAAGCAGCCGCAACCTATAAATGTAAAGAATTATTGTATTTTAGCCACAAGTGTTTGCTATATTATGGCATCTATCAGTGAAATCTCTGAGGCTTCTGACAGCCCCAGGCACATTAGAACTCCTTAGACAAGCACAGATGTTGTTTTGCTGTTTCGGAGAAGTGAAGCATGACTGCACAGGCTTTACTGGCTCTGAGTGCAGATGCTGACAGTCCACACTTTAAATGGTGAAAACAGCCAGACGTTCATCTCATCATAACTGAGAACTTTGAGCATTTGAAATGGTTAAGTGGTCTAGTGAGCAAGTATCAAATGGTTCTAATGGGCTATTTCAAGAAGCAAGCAAGAGAGCATGTGTGTGTGTTTGTGTATATAGCCTACTGAATATTTTCTTCCATTTAAACATCTAAAAAACCCCAGAAGGTTTATTATTTTGAATGTTTTGTAGCAAATGTAAAATAAAATACATTAAAATGCAATTAAATAAATCCTATTCGTGACACTATATACGACTAGTGGTTTAGAGAATGGATAAAATTAAACTAAATGTAGTCAAATATTTGTATTAAATAAAAATAAAAAAGCTAAATAAAAGCATGTTAAAAATTTTCACTTCATAATTAGACTATAACTGAAATGTAATATTAACACCTGTCTTCCATGTATCTCTCTCAGGCATGGCTCACATGTTTCCATTTGATACTATTCCGTTTCCTTTTCCTTTCGTTTGCCTGTTCCCAAAATTCCTAATTACAGACCATGCATCATAAAAAAGTTTCCTCTGGCCTAAAATAGAGCAACTGGAAATACAGTCATGTCATTCATTGAACACACACAAGCTACAAATAGACTTCAATGACAGAGCAGGACTTATGCACAGGTCAGGAGTGGACACTTGAAAGCAGACTATGACATGAGTCAGAACCTTTGACACAAATCCATTCATTCCACATTCTTTACACCACCATTAACACACACTCTCTCTTCCTCTGTAATGTTGTCCCATGCCTTGAGCAAAATGCCAGTGTGGCATGACATGATGTCACTCACTAATATCCGAAAGTAAATGATGTTTTCTCTCTAAAAGAGTGAATTCTGCCACATATCCTTGTGTCATATTGTCTAATGATCTGATGGTGCTAATGATGGACATCATTGCTGAGTTCTAACCCAGAATTGCAACAGCCTTCAGGTATTTAAAATTGTCATTAGCTATAATTGAACAACGTTCCTGGTTTTACTTAGATGAGGAAGTTATTGTTGGAATGTACAATGCCATCACGTGCTAACAACAGAATTTGGCTTCTTTCCCTGTGTCAGTTGACTTCCTTTTGCTTATCACAAGAGAAATAACCTTTAAAAGAATCATATGATTTTTTTTTTCCCTTTTAAATGAAATATCACAAATTTACCACAAGAAATCTCATAATTCCTCATAATTTCCCCTCTTCCTCTCTTTGAAAACAGTTCAAATACTAAATGAAGTGGATTGGTACATTAACTGATACTAAGACATCATTGATTTGAGAATTCAATCCTTTTCATTTAGATAAATCAAAATAAATGACTTAAAATACATATTTTATCTCGATTATGATCTTCCTTTTCAATATCAGTCCAGATTTTTTTAGTAGGCCTAGTCTGTTTCTTTATGTGTGTAATGATCCATAACATAGGCCTAAGTCTGTTCTATGTATAGCCTATATTCCTGACTGAGAATACATATTATAGGCCTTCAAGTTTTTGATTTCTATTTTGATAATTACAGATAAAAATAAGGGTTGATGCTATGTGCTTTTTTTCTTCTTAGGATCTTCTTCCTATGACCGCTATTAACAAGAATATGTCATAATTTCTCAATTCAGCTGTATCAGCTGACCTCTGATTCTCGTCACTTCTTATTTCATAAAAAAGCAGCAGCAACATCTAGTGGCCAGTGAAAATAATGACCAAAATGATTGCCCGGTTGCCGTAGAGACAAGACACGCACTGCAAGAGCAACAACATCCCTCTTCCTCAAGTCATAATGCGATCAGCTGAGGAGAAAACTGTCCTTTTATGTGCTTTAGATGGTGATGTAGAGGGACTTAAGCGTCTTTTAGCCGCCGATAGTCAACTACCGGAGAATATTTTGTGGGAAAAAGATGAGGTGGGACGGAATGCACTGTTTGCAGCTTGTACGTTAGGACGGAGCGACATCGTGCGCGAGCTCGTGCAGAACGGTGCTAACGTCAATGAATTCACAGCGCGGGGTAGGCTAATTAGCGAAGGTGTCTTGGCTAATAAAATTCACTTTTTGAACCTTTATTTGGGACTGTATCAGCTGTTGCACTGAATAACAGTTTGTCAAGAAATAATCAATGTGGTTCACTGCAGGCTATTCACCATTGCATTGTTCTGCAATGTGGGGTCAGCTGGACACTTTGAAAACTTTGGTTGAGCTCAACGCTGATATTCAAGCTACCAATTTCCGAGAAGAGAAGGCTGTTGATGTGGCCCGACGTTATGACAAACTGGACTGTGCAGAGTATCTTGCATGCGCTGGTGAGAAAGTGAAATATTTCAGCACATAAAATCTGGCTGTGATTAATAGCCTACTGAGGATTTTTTTTTTCTCCGAGCAGAGGCCAAACAAAGTTTGCAAGCATTAATACAAGAAGTCAGAGACACTATTGCTGATCAAGAGAAAATTCAAGGAAAGCTCAGTAAGGAGGAGAAGGTAATTCATAATTCATATCCATAGTGAAATAGTTTCCAATTGTCTAACACTGGGTTTGCCAAACCCAAAGGTACACATTGTCTAATCACTGTTTGTATGTTGCCATAGAACATGTGTATAAACATCTGTTCGTCAAAATCAAACTGGATGCACAACACCAAAAATGCAACAATTCAAGACTTTATTGAACAGGAGAAGCACCTCGAAGACGTATTGGGACCTATTTTGCTCAAGATTAACACAAAATGTGAGTATGTGCATATACATATATTAGTATGTGACTATATTGCATATAGGGTAACAACTTGCTATTATACTTGAATTCTATATCAAACAGCACATAATTATTAATTAATAATTAATTATTAATAATTATAAATTACTTTACTCTTTTTCATTGAACCCAGTACATTTCTGTCAAATATGTTTTTTTTTCTTCTTGATGTCTTTTACTTCTTAAAAATGATTTTTTTGTCTTATTTATTCACAGCTGAAGCCGCAAAGGATACAAGGAAGCAGTAGAACTACTTGCACAGAGGCATTAAGATTATGTAGTTTAATGACAATAAATATGAATAAAACGGTCTGTTGAATTTACTCAATACATGTTGTGCATTTAGTCTTTTTTAAGGTTAATAATTAAACACTTCGATGAATATTGTGTGATTCCTGACAGATTATTGCAACATTGTAAAATTAAAAATAAAATTTATGATTTACATTCAATTTCTGACATGCATTTTACTTTTTCTAAATGAACAATAGAGGGAGGCAAAGGCCGCATTTCATGTTCCGCCAAATCATCTCTTAAATATCTCCAATATTGAATATAGTACATATATTTTTCAATATAGGGTTATAGCTCCAAACTATGTTGTTTAGAACTAAATACAAAGCCTTAGCAATGTAAAAAGAAACGAAAAGAAAAACGTTTGTGATTTTTTTGCACGAGATTGATTAACCCAGCGGATCTCAGACTCGATCATCAGTCCACATCTGTCTTATGTCGATCGATGCTGTCAAAGTCTCAATTCGTCCTCTTTCACGTTGAACAAATATATTATGTATTTCTGAACTTGGCGTATAAAAAAGATCTACAATTTACAGGTAGTATAAAGCCGGACTGAAGTGGTTTAAAACATTATATGTATTAATCTATTCTCTCGGTCATCCTCTAGTTTCCCCTGAATCCCAGCGCTCAGGCAATGGCATGTGATTGAGGTGGAAAAGCGGTCTGGATTTTGAAGTGTGAAAAAGGACTGTCTGTCCTCCTCACCACAGGACAGGGAGGAAGGGAGGGAGTCCCAAACAACGAGTCACACTTTAAGTGGACGGCAGAACAATAAACAGATACTTGCTGTTATTTTGATGATCTTTGCCGCAAGGACAATGCAGTAAACTCCTACCGTCGATCCAGGAAGCCCGTCGCCTGGATTCATTCAATTATTACTGCTGTTTCCACGACCTGACTCATGGACACGGGCCAGCAACAGCAGTTCCTCGCAATATAACGTTAAGTGCTGTTGCTTGTTTTTGTTTTAATTTTGCCTGCTGCTTCGTGTTTAGAAAACTTTGCACTTTCGTATTTTTTTTTGGCTTTGATAAGTTTTGTAATACACTAACAAAGTTTGTTTTATTTTACTAGTATTTCCTTGTTTTATTGTATTTTATTGCCGACAGCGTAACGTTAGGAAGCACTACAGTGTAATGTAAACACAGACTAGAGTCTCGCGTGCATAATGTATTCCGACTTTGATAAAAGAAAATGGGAAAACGTTTAGTTTGAACATTTTCATACTACTGTCGCTAGTTTATTGTGGGTTTATTTAAACCATTTTAAGCTAATTGATTCTAAAGAAAGCACAAACGAACAGAAAACATTGTGACTGAGGTTCTCCAGCCACGCGCGTGGAAATCCACCGAACTGGAGTCTTTACCTGGACGTTACCGTGAACTGTTGTATCGAGCATGGAGACGGATTCAGTGACCGTTGGCGACGTGGACTCAGTTCAGGGAGGCATGTTTTCTTTGGACCCAGTGGTCGACGAGATTTTGATGGACTCGTTTTGCCAACAGCAGGGATGGGTGCGGGTGTACGGTAAGTGATATTCAGTGGCCACACTGTCTTCTGTTCTGTCTCTAGATCTGTTCAACTTAACACATCGGTGATATGAATCACAATTTAAAGATAACTCTGCACTTTAATACATTAAGTAACTGAACGATTTGTGGTTTTATTTTCGATGATTCTTAGTACAGAATGGAATTAAGTCTTATGTTTAGCGAAGCATTGTCAGACAGCAGGACTGTTTATTATGGCAAGCCGTCTGATATTTAGCCTATTCCTTTTCAAGGGGGAGTTTGTGGATATTCATCTAGCTAACTGGGGCACAGGCCACTAACTTGTTGTTCAAATCCCCCGTCTTTTTTTTTAAATTGTCTTTAGCAGAACTTAGTCGCTCAAAAGTTACATACCCAATAAAGACCTGCATCGCTGACAAATAGTAGTTCTGTTTGTGTATTATTGGTAAATATCCACTTTTATTCAATTAGTCACTAATCATTAGTATTTATTTATTCTTTTGCTACTTGTCAGTCTCAATACTGACAAGTAACTGCTTCGAGACAAATAGCATTGTTTGCCATATTATACTTAGTTTCAACAACTAGTATGAATGCCAATATTTTAGCTGTTCTCTATTTTTTTTTTTTTCGGAAAGCTATTATTTGAATATTAGTACTTATTCATTTTTTTTTTTATTTTTTTTTTGTCGCTGTGTCTTGTAGTTAGAAATGAAGGCCATAAAAGCAGACTGTTCTGCTTGATGATGTAGGCCAGTCCCATTTAGTCAATCGTTAGCAACTGCTTAGCCTGGATACCAGCCCGACCCCGCCCACTGCAGTTTTTGGTCGGGAAGTTAGGTCTGGACTCAATCCATTGAGGAGTAATTATGATCGGTTCGGAAATCGTCGGGCCAATCAAATTCCCAGGGTGGGCTTTATAAGATGATGGACAGATGATCTGCAGTTAAGTAATCATCACGTTATCAAAGAGCACTTGGGTTGAACTGGTTTCCCCTCAAAGTTTGTTTTTTGTTATTGTTGGTTTTTTGTTTGTTTGTTTGTTTTAAAAAACAAAAAACACTGACTTCTGGGTGATGGAACCGGAAGTGCTAAAATTCTGACACGTTTCCCCATTTTAGACTACAAAGTTATGTCATAACCGCACCACTCTGTAAAATAGATAGCCTACTGGTTAGTTGTATGGAATAAATATTAAAATGGCTTGCCATAGTAGCACAGCTCTAATAGAAACATTTATTTTCCTTCCTGTTTGTGACTTATTCTAGACACTTAAAAATATTCACTGTAGATGTCATATGTGCTAATACAGAGTGCCTTAGTACACTTTTACTGTTACTGTTTATAATGTGATTTAATGCCACGAGATATGATGGATTCAAATCTGTGTATATTATGATTTGTGGTTAAGGGAAGGGCTGTGGAGAAAATCCTGGTTATACATAACAGGTTTAACTTCAAATGTTGATCTGGTTGTGGATGTTAATGTCTCATAGCTGTAAAATAGGGTGCAAAAGGTTTCATCGCATTTTTGTCAAGCATTCAAATGTGTTGTCGTGGTTTCAGGTGGAGTTTTAATGAGGGGTTGTTAATTTGGACCATTTTATTCTGATTTACAAAACTGAATAAGAGTAAGCCATGGTTACTGATTGTGTTGCCAGAACAGTGTTGTTAAATAAAGCTTCTTTAAGGCTGTTTAGACCCTATAGACGTGTTGCCAGGAGCTGTTGTCATGGCAGCCTGTTGTCTTCTTATTTAAGGATGTAAGTCGAAACCAGGGACTTCACATGAAAGATAGGACATCTAGTTCTGTCCACCTGCTGCCACAGACTCCACATTACATTTTCCATTAATTCTGAGCTGAACCAGTTCTAAACAATATTAATCACCCAACAAATTAAAGGTTAAGTACTCTTAAGTAAAATAAAGTGTCACAATTTACAACATTAACAATTTACTCTCACTCATGTTATTCATTCCAAATCCTTATAATTTTCTTTCTTTCTTTTGCACATAGAGGTTAAAATAGAGGCATTTTACCAGTGTCTTCTCCACGTGCAATTACAAAAAAAGGGCCATACATGTATCATTTAATTGGTACATCATGACTGTTCAAGTAGCAATTCCCAATTTGATCAAGAATCATGATGACACATCTTTTGAAATGGTGATCCAGTGAAGTGTTGTTGTAATGCGTTAAGAATTCTCACATTTTCTCCAGTCATGTGCTGTCCAACACCATATGACGTCATTTTTTGTTTCTTTGGTATTTGTCTTTAACTCACTAAAGTCACACTGGTGTAATCACAAACTCACAGTGAGACAGAAATGAGTCATTACAGAGTCAGAGAGCAGTCAGACCTACATTAAAGCTGGCAGGGATGTCATATCATCCATAATTAAATGACCACGGCAGCTACATGCTCGTCATGTTCAACATCACTTTCTCAGATAGAGTGGAAGTGAATCGTGGTTTTAAAATAATCAGCGGAGCAGGGGCTTTCGTTTCGGTGACTTGTTATTCCTGGGAAGTCTTTTTCTCTGTTTAGAGCTCAATGTTTTATGTCTGGGGAAACTAATAACATAACTGTTCTGTTATAGTTCATGTTCTTCCCACAGTCTTACTCAAGGGCCAATTGTGTCCTATGTAAATGGTGTTTGTGTGCTTTAATTGGGGGGTTGTATTGCATTAGGCAGTCTATTCGGGAATCGGGACCCTTTTTTAGGTTTGTTGCTGCCTAGAGTTATGCAAGTAAAAATTTTGAAATCTATAAATGTACTTCCTCTATTCGTTTACACAAAGCTCGGGGTTGGCGGGCGCGTAGGTTGTCCTGTCAGATTTAGCATCTGTTTGGGCCTGCAGGTTCAAAAAGTTCGCCTACTACATCCACCAAGCTTCTTACGTCATGTCCCTCATACTAAAATGAAAAGGTACGGGACGGTTCTGCCACGGTGGATGAAAGTGAATGCTGATGAATGTTTGTGAAGTTGCTGCTTAGATGTGTTTAATCTTGTAGAGGAAGCCGAGAGAGGGTGGGGAGGGGCTGGAGTGAATAGTGGGATTGTGTTAGCGGCGGGCGGCTCAGGATGTGCGCCCTGCTGCACCACCTCCCCTCCACCCGCCGTGAGCCGCTCGTTCGTTCACTGTAGCTGTCAGCAGACAGGGTTGGGGCTATGATGTAAGCAGACCATTCCGAGAATGACCTCAGTGGACTGGATTCCAAAATTCCAGAGCAACCGGCACCAGTGCGTTCATCATAGCATTCCAGAGCTGAAATAGCTCAATAAGGATGCTGTTCGGCTTCTCTCCCACACACTTCCCCTATGTATCTGTTAAGAATAATGTTTTCCATGCCAACTTGCCTATTCATGGACTTGTTTTGACCATGGCCATTTGTTTCAGTGATGACAAAACATTTCCGTGTGGACTTACAGTCAGAAGGCAGAGCATCATGGTTTCCACTACTTCTGATCTGTATGTTCAAGTTATTTTTTTTTTGTTTCTATTTTCTGCCACACACACACACACATATATATATATATGAAGAGTTCAGATGCAAAAGCCTCTATGTGCCATTTGAAATTTTCTTCTAAAATGATCATTTTTATCAAGCTTGTATATTTAAGTTCAGTAATTTCACTTAAATGGCAATGAAGATTACCTATTAATTGTCATTTAAGTGAAATTACTGAACTTAAATATACAAGCTTGATAAAAAATGGTCATTTTAGAAGAAAATTTCAAATGGCATTTAGAGGCTTTTGCATCTGAACTCTTCATATATATATATATGGAAAAACTGTCACAATATGTAAGTTATAACTGCTTAACTGATGTTGGCATCACAACATTAGAATGTATACAATGTGAAAAATGGATATTCATTTTGAGATTAAAAATTACTATTAACTATTACTAATAGTTAATACTAATAGTAATACTATTACTAATAATGTATAAAATTAATAGGCTAATAAACCACAGAAACCGAAAACTCTCGGACCAGCAGCATGCGTCCAAATTTCAATCTTAACCGTTCTATTTCATCAGAAATGATCTTAAAACAGGGCATTAAGTGTAAAATAACAATTTTTTCCTTTAAAACATAATTTATTACTCCGAACTGTCACGTGATCCATCAGAAATCATTCTTATATGCTGATTTAGTGTCAATTTCTTATTATCAATGCTGAAAACATATTTAATACTTTTTTTGTGGTGGAAAACGGTCATGACATGTCGTTTTTTGTCTTTACTGCCATGTTGATATACATTTTTGCATCTTTGCTGACTACATTTTTCAAAATAATTACCAACCCCAAACTTTTAACTATAGTGTATATACAAATTTGATGCCGATAATTAAAAAAAAATACTGTATATATTGACCCATAACTGATAAGCTTCCATTAATATGCTGTGCATAGAGCAGCAGCTGTGTCCAGTTTTTTTGTTTGCATTTCTGCAATCCAGAGTTCTGTCTGAAATTCACTCAAAGTCAGATTTAATTGCGTTTTAGTGACTTAATGTGTCCTTGACTTGCCCCTCTATTAATCCCTGATTTTCAGTCTATTAAGCACCTTATAGATAGGGATTAGCCCCCGTTTAATGTGGATTGTGGATGCTCACTTCATGCCATTTAATTGGAGAAAGACCCTTGTGTCTAAGCTTATTAAAGTTTAGCTGGAAACAGGAAAATGCCGAGCATATCTCTTTAGCGTGAACTCCTGAGGAACCAAATGGGACAGTGACAGTTTTTCAGTGATTTGTGTCACAAAGAGTGATGAGTAGTGAAGAACCCATGCTGCCTAGTCAAGATCCTCATCAGTTTGATGCAGTGCCAGGTAGTCCACACCAACAGTTGCCTGCGGTGCTGAACATTCAGTTTGAAAGCGCCTTAATTAGAGAGTCCGCTGAATCGAGTTCACTGTAGTCACAAGAGTTTTATATGCTCAACACCGATGTACCAGGCCCCTGCTTCGCTTGCTCTCACAAGGCTGATTCAAAGGTGCCTTTGTCTCTGTAGATCTTTCAAAAGAGCATGCTGATACAATAAGTCATCTGGGTAAAAAAAAAAAAAAACACATTTTTTGAATATTTTGAGTCAGTAGTGTGGCACTCTGGTGTTTCCCAGGAGACGAAGACAGGTATCTGTCAGTTCTCCACCCTTTCCTTTCACTTCCAGTGGCTAAGTGGCTGGAAGACAATGTCCTGGGATTCCAGGCGTTACCTGAAAACACAGGAAGCCCCCTTTCCTGTTTTCAGGCACTTTCCTGATCATTCTTGGATAAATGTTTTGCTCCTCGTCTTGTCACACAACATGGTGATGAAGAACATTCTAATGCTTTCTAATATGTTTACGTGTATTATTACATGACTTTCAGGAGTACTTGATACTTCTCTGTCAGTCACATCATTCAGTGGTCTAACTGACCAACCAGTTTCCTGCTTAGCTGTGCTAGTTTCATATCTTTATTTCTCTGTGGTCTCTTCTTCTCACAAAATTGTGATTTCAGATCAATATTTCATGCTCTTTTTTATTTCTTTGGCAAGTAGTCAATAGTCATACAATTAGCAGGGTAATGTACAGAAAGGTGGTCATTATCACAAAATAAGACCCAAGGCCGTCTGTTTCACTTTGAAGCCCTATTAATCACTCTATTTGGGCTTTTTTAATGAACCTGACTACACAATTTTTTTTTAAAAACTTATTGATGAATTAATATATATTACTTAGATTGAAATGCTTATATATCCTTTGTTTCAAGTAACTATATAAATTTTATTAATGTAATTTAAAAAAGTGCACCTGATTTTTTCTGTTTTCCATGTATAATTCTTTAAACAAATGTTATATCTGACATGCCGTTAAAAGCCAATACAAAATTATGAACAATATTATTTCATTCCACAGACTGATCTCATGAAGTAGCGTGTGTATGACACGCCAATTCGTATTTCCATTTTTGGCGTGCGATCAAGACGCATAATCGCTTTTCAGCATGTTTATGAACACCGTTGACTTAACGTTATATAAAGATATGACTTACCTCAACCCCATCCCTAAACTTAACCGTCACTGGGGTTAATGGCATTTATGACTGGACATTTGACGGCATGTACAGACACGCGGAATCACTCGGACGTTAATGGGGTAGACATACACGCGGATAGCTCAAAATGCGTAGAGATAACAAGCCACTTGACTCGAAAAGTGGCGTGTATGTTTACGCAAAAGTCATGATGTCATGTTGCATACTAAGTGAAAATATTTTTGTTCATAATATTTATAATGTTTTAATTGCTTATAGTTTTCAGCACAAAATGTTCAGTGGCAAAAATGTCGTGCATTGCTACTTTTACTTTTTATATTATTACTACTGAACAATCAGCTTTGTTTTGCTTCCCGAATTTAGTGTAAAGTTTGGCTTCATTAATGATTTTGTCACTTTATTAGCTAATAATTATGCACACAAATTAACTTTAGCTATAACTTTTTCCCTTTATAAATGACTTGGGCATTTATGTTTGAAAATTCTTGCAGCTTTGGAGCGTGTGTTCTCCCATCTGAATATTAATTCCTTTTGGAAGAGATCCTATGAAAGAATTCCTGCCACTCTGGGCTATCGATTAGAGCGTGCCAGCAGACTGGTGCCATGTGCTTCCTTACTGCTCTTTTAAAGACTGATACAGGAGTGTTACTTACCCCCAACGGACCCACGTGGATTGTCAGGATTGATTGGCTTAATTGGTTTGATTGTGATAACACCCCTAAGGTTGAACAACCTCCTCTTGTAAACCAGCTCGTGTCTCCGCATTAGAAATGCACTGAGGATTTGTTGCCTTTGAATTTCTGTGTTTGGAATGAGACTCATCTGTGCCCGTAAGTAGGCCTATCCAATTATGTTCCTAAATTTGTATTTATCCAGTGTAGCTGTGCATTCAGAGATAATTCATTAGAAGTTACTCAAGGTCGGACTGTATCCTCCAAGCAGCGTATTCTTTTAATTGAATGTTCTCTTGCCCTGGGTTAATGTAACTCATGTGTTTTATCACAGCCCCTTGATAGATGTGATTCATTCGGGTGAGCAGGTCGAATGCAAAAACGCATCAATAAAGCTTCCGCTCATCTCTGGGATCATAAGCCAAGCTGTCAGGAGGGAAGTATATCACCTCTGGCCTGTATGGTACCTGCTGTAGATAAAGATACACATGGTTTGCAGATACGAGGAAGAAAATGAGCGAGATTTCCAAAGGAAAAGATGAGGGATGAAAGAACATGAGAAAGACATGGCTGTCTGATTAAAGATAAACCTTCAGGTTCTTTTGTTTAACATTCAGCACTGCTATAATTCATGACAGCTCATATTTGGTCGGCACTTCCTCATCGTAAAAGTCTAGATGGTCATTTTCCACCTGTCTGCTCTGATTCACCATGACCAGTCTGAGGAAAAAATGGCTGGATAAAACGGAGAATAAAAGCCACGCTGCACTCGGACTTCCACAATCTCGTATTACTGGCAGAGACTCATGTGACGCCAAGCTGAAGGTTATTTGATATGCTCCCTTATGTTTCGTTTTTTGCCATCAGCAGCACATTCACAACAGTCTGTCCTGAAGCTTTTAATGTTTGGCTTTGTAGGTGCACTCAAGGCAACCACGTTTATTTAGGAAGGCTTGGCATATGTAAACAGAGAGCCAGAAGGGATTTTGACATCTTGCGTTGCAAAAAAAATTTGAAGCATGTATTGTAGAGCTTCGGTCTACCCAGAGTTCAGCAAATGGTTTGCTCAGTCCACTAAGCACATATAACGTAATGTCTGTCATACACAATGCTTCACTTCAGATGGCTTGTTTGAGGAAAGCGCTAGGGACTGAATGACATCATGATGCATAACAAGGCTCCTCCCATTAGAAGAGCTAGCATTTGATTGTGTGACACTAGCTGTGTCTATCCATGTGTGTGCTCTCTTAAATGTCTTTCTCTTGGAGATTGACGGTTGGTAGGTGTAGCTGCTGTTTTGTCGAGGGCTTGACGACAGTGGTTGCATCAAACCAAGCAGTTTTTTGTTGGTTGAATTTTCTTAGTTTACATTATAGTAATTATGATTTTTTTAATCATATCATAAAATTATATCTTTAAAAATAGGCTTCATTTTCTGCATTTCATATACTACCATTCAATTGTTTGGGGTTGGTAAGATTTTTTTAAAAAATTTTTTAAGTATTTTACTCTTACCAAGAATGCATTTAATCAAAAATACATTACAAACAGTAATATTGTGAAATATTATTAAAAGAAATTCTAAAAACTGTTGACTGTGCTCAATCTGTAAGATTTTTGAATTAGCCTAACTATTAAAATATTGGTAACGCTTCCTTTTACAGTCCAGTTACCCATGTAAATACTATGTACTTATTTTAGTAACTACAATTACTGGGTAATAACTAGGACTAACCCTGAACCTACCCCTGTTCCATGTATTTACCAGCAGTACTTTCTAGGTAAGTACACTGTAAGTACTGCACTGTAAAAGGAAGCATTTCCAAAATATCCAAAAACCACTTGGCTTGCACAGTGTTAGGCCTGTATATGTTGTTCAGTTGTGTACATGATCCCAAATGTTTCCAACAATGCTTAAATCCAGAGAAATCCGCAGTTATTACCAGTGTAATGATGACCCTTGTCATCATTGCGTCTCCTGTAAATGGCATTGTATTTGCGTTACCCGTCATTTTCTAGTTCTACGTCATAAAAATCATGGAAACACCAAAGACGCTTTAATAGATTGTGTTTTATTAGACTGATGAGCAACTATTTGGACACTTTCAGGGGCAGAAAACTAAACATTGTTGTATAGCTCACCAGGGTTAGTCTTAGGATGTATATTACTTGTAGTTTGGTTAGCTTGGTTCGTTTGGTCATTTGGTCTGCTTTGCGGTGGCATTTCCATTTTTAATATCAAACCTAAAGGGATAGGGATATGTTCATAACCTGATTGGTTGGCTTTTATGACAGCTTTTTTTATGATGGCTCTTTCAATATTCAATAAGGAACTTTCCGAACATCAAAAAAATGATGTGTGTGTGTGTGTGCTGGGCTAAATGCACTAGTCGTATGTGCATAGCCTACATGTATTTTGACCAGTTGAGCAGTGGCGTGCAACAAATATTTAATAGTAAATATTTAATATTTTTGTGGAAACCATTACATATTTTTTTGAGTATTCTTTGAATAGAATAGAAAGTGATTTGAAATGTAGGCCTAATTTTTTCAATATTATAAAAGTCACTTTTGGTCAATATAAGGGTTAGTGTCTTTGGGGAAAAAAAAATAACTGACTCCAAACTTTTGAACTGTAGCATACATTTTTTTTAACGATCTTACTTTTTTTCCCATTTGTGAGATCGACATTTTTGCTTTATTTTTTGCATATGGGTTTTGGGACTGATTTGCTACACCACTGGTGCCAGCCAATCCTGTCAGAAATGATGTTCAGTTCTTAATCTTTGTATTAAAATGACATGTTTCAGCCTGATGGTCATTATGGTGCGTCTTGTTGATGTAGAGCTTGTTTGCTTTTTGCCCTGCAAATGACTGATACCAGTCACAGATCACACTTCATTGCTTAGCAATGCTGTACAAACTGCCAAAAGAAAGAAAATCAGACTTCCCTTAGTGTGTTTCGTGCACTTTGCAGCTTTCCAGACCCTAAGGATATTAGACAACTTTGAAAGCCTCATTTGATTTGTTGATCGAGGACGGCTAAATGGGGTCAGCCACTGTGGGCTCCTCAGAGTCTGACTGTCCAAAGTTAACTGTGGGAAGCAATACAAGTTTTACCATGCTAATGCACAGCCAAAGTACCACAACAGATAAAAAAGCCTACGGTTACTGCATAAAAGATTTTAGATGCCTATCACTTAGTCTGAGATAAGACCCATTGATGTGGCGCCTTTTCATAAAAAGACATCTGCAATCTCTGCATCATTAAGATGTTGAAGGTGTATAGGGCGAGCATATTTGTAGTTCAGTTTGCTTTCAACATTAGATATCTATTTGTGTACGTGTCTTAAATGCATTGTGAGTCTTGGTTTGTGTATGTGCATCTCTGTGAAATGTCTTTCCAGGGTGAGCCATCTCATCTATTTTGCACAAGACCTTTAGTCTGGTGTTTCCACTCAGTCTGTTACTATCTTATCAGGGCTCTGCAGTAAACAGCTTTTGAAAACCGCTCAGCTGGACTGGCCACGTACAGTGAGGCAGGTAAATCTGAGCTCTTGTTCTTGACATCCTTTTGCCATGCCACCCTAAAGAGCCCACCAGAGACGAGCCACAAACAATAAATCATCAGTTCTACTCCAAGAATCCTCATTTGTCCTCTTAGTTTTCAAATGTGAATAAGGGTGTCTCAACATCATGAATATCATGATCCTTTTATTAAAATACACGTATATGTAGCAATTATTAAATATAATTTTTTCCTTTTCGTGAAAAGCTAATTTAGTGAAAAGCATGCCTTGATTATTTTGAACTAGGTTTTACGTTTAACTTGTTAATTTTGAATCGGGTTTTTAAATTGTCTAAATGTTTGGATTAATAATAATATTACTATTGGCTACATCCCTTAGGCTTGAATCATGTCCTTGTTCTCCTAAATTTAGGCCAGTGTTATTTTAGTTGTTATTATTATTCATATTTTGAGTTGGCTTTTATTTGTATATTTTTAGTTTTCATGTTAGTTAGTTTCGTTCCGAAGATGAACGAAGGTCTTACGGGGTTGGTACAGCATGGGGGTGACTTAATTTTCATTTTTGGGTGAACTATCCCTTTAAGTCATAGAATGTGACTATCGCCCAATGCCAATCGATCGTAGCATCCCTAGATTTTTCAGTTGGCTTTTGGATTATTGCAAAAAAAACAAGTTCTATGACCAACAAAAGTTTAATATTCTTACACGTTATGTTTCTCGTGATAATCTTCACAAGTGAACTCCATTTTTATGAATTTTGAAGACTAATTACAATCACCAGAAGTAAAAAGCTGAAAGTATTTTAAGTTTCTGTTCTGACAACTCCGGAGTTTTTCCTCCTCTTTGTCGCCATCTCTGTTCGAAATCTGCAGTCATTTGCGGAATTATCAACTTTACGTGAGTTGTACTTCAACATCCTTCGCACAAGGGTGTATTTGAAGAATATTGGGGTCCAAACAACATTGGAGCCCATTTACTTTCGTTGTATGGACAAAAACACTATAGCCTGTGGCCGTAACACCTGGGACACACCAAGCTGACGTCAAAGAACTAGCGGTGGTAAAAGCTGACAGTGTTTTCGCAGCTCGTCGGCTGTGAAAGCTGGTCTTGAACACACCAAAAGGACTTCCGTCAACTAGCATGTGTGTTCTGTGCCTGCATGTAAATGAATATATTGTCTATATCAGCAGGTTTCAGTAGTCTATTTTCGTCATTCAAAAAGGGAAACCGAAACTAGGGCTGCAGGTATACAAGGCAGCACTTGCTTACCATTTTGAATATCAATCACACTGATCACTGTCTTTATTCCAGTCAGCTCATTTTTTTATGAAAAATATTCATGCATTTGATTGCTCGGGTAAGATGATGTCTGGAACAGCCATCTGTCTGTACCATTTTGGCTTCTTTGCTCACTTTCATCACTTTCGCTTTTATTCTCATGCACTGACTCTTTCACCAAGCTGAACAGCCAATCAGAGTTCTCTTTCTCTGATGGCCCGACGGTGGTTCAGTATGCTGAATTGGCCCCCAAAAAACACGCCGTCCAACTAGAGCCAGTGGCTTGGAACACACCGGAAAAACAATGCCAACTGACGCTCAAAAACTGCCCGAAATTGTCTGAAGGCCGATCGTCGGTTTGGCGTGTCCCAGCCTCAAGACTTGACTAAAATATCTCAATTTTGTTCCATAGAAGAAAGAAAGTAATGCAGGTTTGAAATGAGGGTGAGGAAAGGATGCGACAAGTTAAAATTTTCATGTCCTCTCCTCTAATCAGATGATGTTCACTTTTGTGTGTGTGTTTGGGGTTCAGAGTTTAGATTTCCCACTTTTGAAAAAAGCAACATTGCGTATAAGCTGTTGTTGATGCGAAACCCTTTGTTGGCTTGCTGAAGACGAGATGGAATTTTTTTTTTTTTTTTAGGCTCTGAACGGGGGTGATGTCTGGGGGTGGAAGGATTTCCCCTCCTTAAGAGCCAAATTTACAGCACTAACCTATGTGTGGGTTAAAAATACACACTCCTCTGTTTCTGGGGGGTCGCTTCTTGCTGAGTAAAAAAAAAATGCATGCAAGAATTCATCTATGTGTGTGTGTTTACTTTAATGGGATGTTGCTAGCAACTACTGCTGGGCTTTACATCAAATATTCTTAATATATTTACTGCAGTGTTTTGATGCTAATAACACTTAGCATTAGCAACATCATGAATATCATGAAGCTTTTATTAAAATACATGTATATGTAACAATTATTAAGTATAATTTTTCCTTTTAGTGAAAAGCTAATTTAGTGAAAAGCATGCCTTGATTATTTTGAACTATGTTTTACGTTTAATTTGTTAATTTTCGATCGGGTTTTTAAATTATCTAAATGTTTAGATCAATAATAATATTACTATTGGCTACATCCCTTAGGCTTAAATCATGTCCTTGTTCTCCTAAATTCAGGCCAGTGTTATTTTAGTTGTTATGATAGTTTTATTCATACTTTGAGTTGGCTTTTTTTTTAGTTTTCATTTTAGTTAGTTTTACTTATATATTTATGTCCAATTAATATTTGTATTGCTTAAATTTAAACATATTTCAGTTTATTGCCAATGCAACATTTCTCATTTTCATTTATTACATTGTTTAGTTTTTTTCCAGCTTCATTCAAATTAACAGAAATGTTTAAATAGTTTTAGATAACGATAATAACCCCACTTCAGGCCTTCATGATATGATTCGTGATCTTTGTGTTATCTTTATCATCAGTGACCTTCAAAGGTTACAGTGCATTCTAATTGCTGATATAACTTTCATGTGTTGTGGGTGTGTCGTTTTTGGTTTGGCCTTGTGTCCCCTCTGCCCCCCTCCTATTTGACAGATTTGTAGGGCCTATTTCTTGAGAGGTGCTATTTTTAGCATGCCCTGTCCCTCCTGGTTTCCTCCTGCACTAAATAGTGTAGAGTTTAAAAAAAAATCACTGACAAAGTGGCGGTAGGTGTAGCTGGAGCCTTGTGTCATTACTTCCTGTGGTCAGATGTAGACAATGTGTACTTTTTTGCTGCAGAGGTTGGTGGTTTTTTTTTTTTAGGTGAGTGGAGATTTGAGAGAGGAATGAAGGGACGACAAGCTTTGAGCAAACCAACAAATGTTATCAGTCCTGCATTAGCACTTCTTTTAAGCAGTTGTAATGGCCTACATATATTTGCTTTGTGGAATAATTACTGAAACACGGAAAGGAAATGTGACCTTTGCACTTTTTCAGATCAGATTGTGAAGTAAGATAATGGTGTGTGTGGGTTTTTTTTTATCTCACGCCTGCAGTGGTGGAGAGGGAGACTGGTGTTTAATGATTGCTTTCATGCGCTGCCTCCAGGCACAGAGCTTATTTGATGGCTGTAACAGGGTGCTAATTGCTACTGTCCAGACTGGAATATCACAGGTACCCCTTTTCCACTGAAAAAAGATCTGGTTCGGATCTGGTGCTGGTTCAAAGTTGGTTCGGAGCTGGTTCAACTTGCGAACCCGTTCAGAACCGGTTTGCTTTTCCACTGACTAGAGCGCCCAGGGAACAACGTCGTTACGTCACTGTTAATGTCACTTGCAAATACATTGCTTTGGGATTATCTCTAACTCGTGTACCAAGAAAACTTTAAAAACAATTGAAATATGTAAGTCTTTTAATCTTTTCGTTTGATATGTAATCTTTTTTGATAAGTTATGTACCCCTGTCTTGTGTCTTTTTTTTTCCATTAATTTGTTCTATATCGTGACTGTTTTCTTCTTTGCTTATGTTTAAAATAAATAAATAAATAAAACGCTTGCGTGTTTCTGCAGTTTCTCCTGGCTTTGCGATGGTCAGAAAACATGTTTAAAAGAACCGAGAAGAACGCGTCTAAACCCGCCCCATAAACATGACGTGCTAAAAGAACGGTTCTAGTCCAGCAAAGAGTTGGTGCCGCTTTGGAACCAGTTCTCGCGGCCGGCGAACCGGTTCTTTGGCTGTCGAAACACAAAGAACTGGTTCGCGCGCAGGCACCGGCTCCGAACCGGCTCTGAAAATGCTTTGGTGGAAAAGGGGCTAGGGAGTCTGAATTGTAATCCAGGTTGGAATTGGCTTCACCAACTATTTTTTACGGTCACCTGTGTTAAATACTCTGCCTACTAGAAGAAAAAAAGACATTTATGGATAACCTGCATCATCCAGATAAATAATGTGAAGTTCAAGAGCACAAATGCTTTGAAGCACATCTGACATTTATTAGATCTTCATTCATACCATGTTTGAATTCTTGCACTGAGCACCAAAGAGACTTTTTAAATGTACTTTTCTTTTATGAGTGGTAGCCTAGAGATTAGACTAGATTTAGGTTGAGCAATGCATTTTATTTAATGGCTGATAATGATATTAGAGGGGAGGGTGTGCAATAAAATCAGTATAATAGATAATAATGATATGTACTACCAGTCAAATTATAAAACTTTATTCAACCTAGAATTTGGTTTGTTTGAATGAGTTGGTATCCACACTTTTTTGACTCTATACGTCATATAATGTCAACCATGTTACACCCATTTTTCTATAATTCAGTTATAAATATTTAAAAACAGAAAATGCGTATCCATGTTAAAGGCAGTAAATTGTATATTTTGAACCCGATGCACTTCTCTTATTGACAGTGCTGTCACAATTATCCACTGGTGCCTGATTTCATAGATCCGTACACCTAAAATTGTAGGCTTTAATCGTCATAATCTACAGAAGTGTCAATAATCCATGTGGGTTAATCTCAGCAGAGATTGTGGACTTTAATATTCACAGCTTTGGCCTTTTGTACTAAATCCGTTTTTCTGGAAATGGACTCCCCAATCCTAAAATCTGGCATATGAAAGAAAGTCCTACTGACAAACTCTGTTTCTTCTGAACCCTTTCATGCTTGAATTTTAATAACCTCAGTCAGGATTTTTTTCTTATGTTTTTATTGCTCTTAGGGCATGAAAAGAGAGAGAACTTTTTTTTCTCTTTACACATTTTTCAAAGAGATTTTCAGAAGTCTACTTGAGTGGACAGCATGCGTTTGTGGTTTAAACTGAAGAGATACTGTATATACTGATATAAAATCTAAAATCAAAACTTGGAAAATGTAACTGTGATATGACTCATTAGATATTGCTTGATGCTGCAATGTATATAATTTTTTTTTTACCTACAAGAATGTCCTAGGATAGAAGGAATGGGTGGATATTCCGGAGCAACTTGGCATATCTGGATTGACCATTGGTCATCTTGGTTTGGAGGGTGGATAAAATCAACACACAATGGCTTGCCATTTGGTTGCAGTGTATCGAATGATGTATCAGGATCCATTGTAGAGGTTGATGTCCAACTATGCCATCAAAACCAGTGCAAATTCAAGAAATTGCGTTTTGCATGACCTGTATGCATGAACGGGTGTCACACAAGGACATAGCTACATCATAAGCTAGTTTTTCGAATGGTTTGGTTATTTAAAAGTATAGGAATTAAAACCCTGAATGTAATGTTCCTGATTATATAATATTGATCCTACTGACAATTGTATTTAGACGTTTTTTGTTCTTCAGAACATTAAAGATGATATTTTGTTTTGGCTACCATTTACCAAACAGTTTTGGTTACCATTGACTTCTTAAAAAAGCGTTGTCGCATTGAAAACCCTTGTTATCAGCATTGAAAGGATCAGACTTTGAAATATTTTTTTCTCATTGGTTCAATGGTCGCTCTTGAGTTCATTGGGTTTTTGTTCAGACGTGGGTGTGCCGACATGCTGTTGACCACCAATGTTAAAAAAAAGAATGGTTTTCAACCTCTTCATGTAATCAAGATCAAAATGACATTCCTTGTAATCAGTCTCCTTTTGTACAAAAACCTTAATTTCTCTTATTCAGTGAAACATTTCTATTCTTTGCCAGTTTCACTTTGCTATTATTTTTTTAAAACCAATATTTTCATCACTTCCTTAAATGTATTCTTGTTGCTTTACTAATCCATATGACAAACATTTTATTGACTTGACACTGACGAACCAGATTCTCTGAAGTCAGGGTATTTTTGTTGTTCTTCTTCTTGTGATTTTACTTTCATGAAACAGTTGGTGTTCAGGCCAACCACAGATTGGGGCCCTTGGATGGGCAGCTCATGTGCTGATTGGATAGTGAGGCAAAGTGTTTCTACGCACACATATATCTGACATCTATTTCCTCCCAGAATGCCGAGCAGCAACCCAGAATCCAGGAAGTGGTGGCTCACCAGTAGATGTCATGCTGCTCGCTGAGAGAGACGAGAGACATTTGCTCAGCATGTTTCTTCAAGGCGATCTCGGGGACATTGTTATTCGCTATGTCAGGGATCAAATTTAGAGTATTATATTCGGATAACTTGGTTAGATCCAGCTTAGCTCATCGAGATGAGACTATGATGTAATTGGTAGTGTTTGAAACTGACTGAAATTGAGTTTTGGTTTCCTGCTTCTTGATATTGTTAAGCTTTTTTAGCTTTTCTCTCCTCCTTTACCATGAGTTTATCACGGAATGCCACACCAGAGGAACAAACCGGGTCAAACAGGAACCCATCACGCTGTTCGTCTGGCAGGGAGAGTGCCCGTCGTTGGCGTCTCCTTAGCAGGCCTTGGCTAAAGAATCGTTCAAATTCAGCTCCCGAGGAGCCCTTGGACACGCACAACAGAAGGATCCTCGCTGGACGGGACATGCGCACGCAGAGCTTGACTTGGTCCAGAAGCAGCAGCAGTATGGCTCCGTCCAATCCCCCCATCTCCAGGGTCCACAGTCTCCCGGATCCTCAGCGGGTCACCAGCCGCGGTGTCCTTTTGGAGCATGCTAATCTTCAGAGGGACTGGTTATCTCGCAGCTCAGCCCCTTATTTAAGATCTACATCTGATCCAGGGAATGAAATTCGTACTGAGACTCCCCCGCTCGGATGGGTGCCAAGCTCTCAAGCTTTTTCAGGGATTCTGCTGTCCATGTCAAGACGAATTAGCCGAATTTTAAATACCTCTCCTGAGCCGGCTGTTGGACAACTTTCACATGACGGTAGGAAGTTTGATCAATGTTTGAAGGCCACTCTACCATTTACACTAGATTAGGTTTGAAAACTGGAATATTTCTTTTTACCTAGTAGTTTTGATATTATACGCCATATACATGTACTCACTTGATGGTTTAACTAAAGGACTACTGTCTGTCTTAAAGGGATAGTTTAACAGAATATTTAAATTTCTGTCATTATTTATTCACCCTCATGTCTTTCCAAACTGTATGACATTCTTTGTTCTGCAGAACTCAAAATATCATTTTCTGATGAATTTTGGCAACCAAACCATTTTGGTTATCATTGACTTTTATTGTATGAACATTTTTTTTTTTTCCTTTAATGCTCCACAGAAGAAAGTAAGTCATGCAGGTTTGGAATGACTTGAGTGTACGGTAATGAAGACAGAAATTGAGTTTTTAAAAGAACTACCCCTTTTAAGTGTGGCCTCCACTTTGATTTTTGGTTCAATCATTGGAATTGTTGAGCTTTGATATTTTTTTCAGATATGTGGCAAGTACTGTAAGTGATGGTTTGACTAACTTTAGAATTATAAAGCCCAATGAGACGTGCATGGGTTTAAGACAGTCATATTGAGTCCCATGCATCAGTGAAGGTGAAATTACACACTTTTTGAGTAACATGATGTTTCATATTTAAAAGGAGAGATGTAAGCTATTGAGCTTTCTTGTATTGTCCCATTGTAGATGTTGCTTGTTTATAAGCATGTGGCATATTAGAGTCTAATCTCATTGTGTTCCAGAAAACACAAAATTGGAAGGTCAAGCTGAAAATATGGTGGCAATAGCTTTAAACCTTTAGAAAGATCTTTAAACTTTCCATATCATTCTTTCTTTAGTTCTTTAAAGAATACTGTTTTTTATAACAATATAAGAAAGGACCATAATATATCAAACCCACAGATCTGAATACTCATCAATTCAGTTTGAGATTTAAAGGGATTGTTCTCCCAAAAATTAAACTTTTGCAGTTTACATACTCATACTATTCCAAACTCACTTTTGTGAGAGTTTTCAGACTTTTGTTCACATTTGAAATACAAATTAATATAAAATTTGTTATCCCTCCACCAAAGTTTTGATGATCAACGCCTACTTCAACCTGGCCGGTTTAGCTCCGCCCACCGATTCGTGCATTACACGCATAGCTAAATAACGTAGGCCTGCCTACCTCGTGATGACAAACCAGATCGAGAGTGAAACTCATTATAATATGCAAAACTGTTATCCACTCACTGCAGTGAGCGTTTACTTCCATGTCTTCAATGCGAGACGCCCATAAAAACGAGCGTTTTTGAGCTTGGCTCAAAACTAGGGTAGAAAATAGCCTATTACGTATTCATTTTGATGGTTTTTAATGTAAAACCAAGCGAACGTCATAAGTTGTCCTCATACAACAATATTAAAAAATTTTAAAAACCAGTTCATGACCCCTGTTGTTTGATACCAAGATTTTGGCTTTGGTCAACAGTGATGGCCCACCATGCAATCCATTTTCCAAACAGTGTTTTTGTCTTATCCTGAATCACCATGGTACACCTATAATAAGTGTTTATATTTTAGACTGGTTCGGGCCTTACCATTGCGGAGTAGCCCAGTACCTGCGTGACTCGTTACAGAAATGGAGAGATGTAGCTTGACATCTAAAGTTACGGACTGCAGCTTTAAACACATTTTCCTCTTTTAGATTCACTTCCCACTTTCCAACTAATCCTTCAAAATTTCTCACCAACATTAACATCAAATTTCTAATTAGCTAGCAACCAAAGGCAAATGCATAAATTTGATACAGAGCTAAACCGAGCAAAAACGTTCCCTTTTGAGCTCAGAGCTCCACACTGGCTCTGATTAAGTAATTATTGCTTTCGGCTCCTGTGAATCAGACCCATGGGTTTGCATTGTGTTTGTGTCAACAAACCTCGAGGTCTCAGCAGGAGTTTGACCCCCTCCTAAGTCCAGCCATTCCAACTTTTTCCTCCATTCCCTTAGGAAGCAACTCATTCACCTCCTTTTGTATGCTAATACATGTTCCTGCAAAGATACAAAGACCGTGGGCTCACCACCTTTTAGCCTTATTACCCTTTGAAAGGCAGTGGCAGAGGTGGTCCACAGAAATCATGAGAAAGGACCCGGTGGAATGGATTTTTTTTAAAAGAGCGAAAGAGAAATAACTCTGCCTTCAATAAAGCCAGTTTCCGTGTTGAAGTGGAATGTAGAAAGTACTATTTAGATCTTTGACACATTAGTAAGCACAGTTTCCCCATTTAGGTCTACTCGTCATGGGCCGGTTTCTCCAGCAATGCCCCAGCAGCCTGACAGAAACACAGTGGGTGTTTAGAGCAGATAGTCTTAGACCTGCAGGTGAAAATGGAGCGCTGCTGAATTTGCAGTCCCAATGCCGTTCTGTCGTGCAGATATTCCCCTTAGAGTTGGCCCACAAACCTTTGTCGTTCTGTGTCTTAAGAATGAGAGCGAGCAGGAACAGTAAAGACACTTAATCCTTTAGAGTGGAAAATGCTGCCAAGGAAGAATCAACATGCTTAAATAAATATAGGGACTGGCAATGTTTATTTAATTAATTATTATTTATTTATTTATTTTTTTTACTTTTGCTGGATCTTTTCTTAACATATTTCCATATAACCATTTCTTAATATATTCCTTGAACGGGAAAAGACAGGATACAAAATTTTGCTATTTAGACTGTAAATCAGCCTTTTATTATTATTATTATATACTATTAAAAGTTAAGTTACTATTAAGTTATCGTGATTAATCCCATATAAAAAAGTTTTTGTTTTCATTGTATATATGTAATTTTTTTCTGTGTGTGCGCATGTTTATATCAATGTGTGTGTAAATAAATAGTGTATATACACACATAGACATGTGTACATAATATATAAATATAAATAAATAAATATACACATACATGCATATATTATGTGAACAAAAACGTTTATGATGGATGCGATTAATCGATTCGACAGCACTAATTTAATTTCTTATTTTTTATTTTTTACAAAGCCATGCCTTAAGCGATAAAGGACCGGATAAGAAAAATTACTTTAGGTTGCAAAATAGTCTTTTATTATATTATTTATTTAATGTTATATATAGCACAAATAATAATAATCATCATCATCTAGACAATTATTAGTAACATTGTTGGGGTTGTTTAAGCATTTATAATGCATGTTTTATCTAATTTATTTTTGTAATTAGAATTTTGCTAAAACAAAATCACAGTGTAAAATAATAGTAGCCTAGTCAATTTTTTAGGCTTGAAGCAAATGCACAGGAGGTGAGTTTATGTAGGAGTGGGGGATACAAGGAGAGAGATGCAAATGTTCCATTCATGTTGACGCAACCTATTTAAATATGTAACAACGTTTCTCAGTGGTGGAGTGTCATACTTGCGAGGTGAACAAAAGCGTGTGCGCTCGGTGCCCTGCCTCGAGCACTGCCTCTCTGTAACAATGGAGGACAGGAATACCAGCACTGCTAATTATTTAACACGACAGATGTCGGACTGTGAGAAATGCATGACCTCCACGTGCGACATTAACGTTTGAAGAGTGCAAAAAAACACGTAGGCGTGACAAATGTGCTAATTGCACACAAATTTAAAGAACTGAAATTGATTTTCTTCACCACTGTTTAAAAAAAACATTCCAGTACTTCCGGAGTCGAGTTTGACACGTCAATTTAAACACAGGCTGAATTAGCACAAGTTAACTCAAGTGATTCCAATTCAAATGAAGCAAAATGTTATTAATTATTACATTCAATTCAGTCTAGTGTCCTAACAGTGCCTGTAACTCATCCCTCAACAGTATGCATATATTTAGAGGGACTCATTTGGGCAGAGAGGATGTTTTGTAGGCGTAGTGTCTGGGTAGTGTGGTGTTTGAGTTTCTACTGGGAGTCACAACTGACTGAACAAATCCAGCCTTTCAGATTTAAGGAGGAAGATGTTTGAGCGTGCATATTAAAGGGCAAAGGGACGATGGCGTGTCGTCTTCGAGCTGCTTCGCTAGAGTGGCACAATGGTAAAAGGGTTGTGACGCTGATGATATGAATTATGAATGACACGAAGCACTCTCTTGTCACTGTTATGGCACAAACCCACAAGCACCATTCTATTAGAAAGCATTATGTGCAATTTTGCTTTAGGGAAATGACCTGGAAGGTCACCTTTTATATTTCTAAATCAATTTAAGGGTCATTTAAAGAGAAAGTGAATCCATTTAACAGCAGGTGTTCTAAGACTTTGGGTGAGTTTGACTCTAGCATGGCCTAGATTCCATAATACAATAATAATATAATGTAAATGGGGATGCGCCAGTAGTATTTTAAATATTTAATTCTGGCAGATAGACACTGTAATAGCCAATACTACATTTTATTGTTATAAAATTATAACAATAAAAATAAAATCAATTGCTTAATACTACAAGTGAATTTTGCTATCATTTTTATAATTTACAGTATGAAAATTAATATTCTTCCAACTAATCTTTGTAAAATGGCACAGCTTTTTAAATTTTTGAACATAAATTTAAATAAGAAAAAATGTAAAATAATTAAAAATAATATTTTTTATAATTTTTTTAATTTTTTAAAAAATATATTTTTTAAAATATTTTTTATTTTTTTTTAAATTATTTTAAATATTTTAAATATTACACTTTTAACATCAGTCAATCAAGCATTATATTATGATAATGACAAACTATTTAATTATGGAACTTTATTAATTAGAACTAAAGCTTGGTTAACCATGTATGGATGCATAGGCTTTTTGTCATTGTCACTGGTGGTGGTGCTTAAGATATTGTTGGTCATTCAGTGTTTGTGTAAATAAAAAAAATAAAAAAATAGGTAATAGTAATTATTATTAGAAGTAAAGCTGAATAATTCTAACTGAACTGCATTATTTTGACAGGAAAATACAACAAAAAGAATAACTTTTACGTGTAGCGTGTCAATTCTGGGTGGTGTGTGAGAAGCGCTTGGTCAGCGGGTTCAGCGACTGAAAATATATCTATGCTAAACATACTTAGCCACTAACACATTGGCGAGTAAAATCTAAGAGTTTATTACCCAGTGGCTAATGATAGACATTATTTTGTCGCCCAGAGTGAAGATTTAGTCTCACATGCGAGTGATTTGCTCTACTGTGGGCTGTCTGCCCTTGTATGTCCTGAGGTCATCGTAGGTAAGAGGAGAGCACTGCCCCACCTCGTCCTACAGTCAACAGCTGTTCCTCCCAGGCCGGACAAGTCCCTGTTAGATTACTGATTAACCGGTCCTAGCACATTACATCCTGCTTAACCAACTGTGTCAAAACAAAGTTGCAACTTCCCCTAAGCATCCCCACTTTGTTCCTCCAGCTGGAAGCTCCACAAACGCATCCTCACAGAGCTGCAATCATAGCCCAATCTGTTAATTGCAGTCATTTCCTCTCTCTGTAGGCCCAACTCCCCCATCTCCCCAGACGCCAATTAAAGCTGCTAATTTGAAGGGCTTATGAATTGCCATCCTAGAATGAGATGGCTTTGGATGCATCTGTATGGGTGTAAGCTTAATTTGCGAAGATCTGTATTAATTTAATTCCTTCACTTTGCAATGCTTTTCAAATCAGCAATGCCATAGCACTTTTTGTTGACAAATGCCTTATCAAAACTCACTAATGTACGTATGAAATATAAACTGAATAATAATTAAGCTAAATTATTCACTTTTTAATAATTTTGTTAATATAATGCATCAATGCGATCTCCAATCAGCATAGATGGATTTTTGAAGGCTTGTGTGAAGACTGGATTAATGATGGTGAAAATTCAGCTTTGTCATCATAGAATAAATTACATTTTAAATTGTATTAAAATAGAAAATGATTTTAAATTGTAGTAATAAATCACAATGATTTTTTTTTTTACTGTATTTTTGATTAAATGGTTAACCTTGTTCTCTCTCGTAGAAGATTTTTATCATACCACTCACTCAATATATTTTAAAGTACCAAGTATTACCATCTGATACCCTATGCCATGTGATATGATTGCCATATATGAATATGATGAGCGAAGTGCTTGACAGAAACATGGTACTGTTTTTTTTTTTTGTTCTGGCGTTAGTCTGTGCTAATAGTGGTAAAACATTTGCTCTCTCATGGTTTCATGTAGGCTATTTATATAACACAAGAGGAGCAGTCATTCAGGGGTTTACGTCAGCTAGTTTCTGTACCACACCTTCTCGTTGTTTTCTGTCTCCCTCCGTTACATACAGTACACACAGTGTACCATGCACAATTTCCCTGTGCTGACTCTAATGTTCTTCCACATGAATTGTCAACCTGCTGTGGCCACGCCCCTCCCTCTGTGCTGATGCATTGTTATTGGACAGGCTGTTTGTGTTTAAGGGTTGTTGCGGAGACCAGGTGGTTGGGCACTGTGTTGGCTCATGAAAGGGCAGGAGGGTGACGCTCCACAGCCTCCGCGGCTGAGCGACACAAAGCATCTTCTGTTTTCCTTCGTGATCCGTTTGTGTGTCAGCAGGGTGTGCACACACCTGGCAAGCACTGTGGGAATTTGGCATTAGGACGTATATGAAACTAATGAAAGTCCAACGTAATGAAAAGACTCGTTTGGGTGAAAGATCTCGGTATAATCGGCCAATTCATGTTGCTAAACTGTGCAATAGACTGGATGTTTGAATGTCTGCTTAATAGGGAGGTAATTTGATTTATTTATCTTATATTGAATGTAGGGTTGGGAATCAAGAGCACTATTATACAGAACAATACAGTTTCATTAGAAAGAAAAACACTGGATGAATGATTTTCTATTAACCAACATTGGTATGAGCTTGCAATTGCTATGAGATAAATTGCAATATGTCTTGGGAATGAATGCTGTAGAGTAAAACAAAGGCATTAAATGGACTTGGTCAGTCCAATAAGTGGACAAATAATATGGTTGTTTTTATATGTTTAAAGATTATTTTATTATTTTTGAATTTTCAGTTTAAACCATTCTCACAATTCATTCACTCACAGAATCGTATTTCAGTACCTATAATTTTCAGTCTCTGCATGGAAACGGATTTGCATTTAGTGAGGGTCACTTTTAAAGTGTCCAATGCAGACAGCCTCAAGCCTTTGCGACACAGTGTAAGGCAAATCCTGTCAATTCAAAAATGTTAAAAATCACGATGGAATGGCACCTTAAGAGGCCATTACGGCATATAGAGTCATTTTGAAATATACTGTAAATCTCTATGTGGTGTTTGCCAGTGTTATACTGGGTGAAAATGCATAGTAAATAACTGTACAGATTACAGAATTGTCTAACAGTGTATTAAGGACTTGTTAGTGCAACACAGATTTCTTTTCCTTAGTAGGCTAATTGTAAAAACACTGCAATTCATTAACATCCGTATTTTAGTTCTGCTACAGCTAAAGCTTCCCTGTTGCTTCACTACATTACACTTCTGCTTTCCTCATATATCCACAATACACTAAGAATCACTTTTATAGTGTGGTTTGTCATGAGAAAAAACAAGATAAGCAATATTTTTCCATTTGTGCTTAATCAATCAGATTTGCTTTGTGAAGTGTTTGTGAACCGCTCAACTATAGGAACCGTGTTTGCTCCAAAAACCGATGGGTCCTATTTAGATTTATTGATATTTAGTTTTAAATTAATGACTTTTATAAATTATACATAAACCCATATGTGGTTGCACTGATGGAATGTACTTTAAAACCTGAGTCAGTGCATCTTAAGGTCCCATATTTAATTAAAGAGCTACAGTAGAGGTAGGGCTGGGTGGTATGACGATATATATATATCGATACAGTCCACGGTATGGAATGTCTATCCTTAGAGATTTTGATATATTTTGTACATTGCGGTATGTAAATATAGCTCTATTGACACCTCAGAGTGATGAAATGCATGAATAGGAGAACATAAAGAGTGGGAATATACTTGATGTTAAAAAGAGTTATAAGTGCAATATATCCTGAAAGCTGCTTCTCTCAGAAAGGCACAATAAGCTGTGAAAAAGAACTCGATACGGTACACAACACAACGTAAGAAAGCTGCACAACGAGCATGCAATCTCAAATTCAGTCCTCATTAACGTCTTATTGCGCTTGAATGGTCGAATACATGTGTTATTGTCACATGCCCATTTCAACCCGATCTCACGAGAATTCTTACGAATTTTACAAGGTGGCTAATTCGTAACAATTCATACGATCTCACCCGTACAAATTATTAGTACGTTTTTGCTAAATCGAACATATTTGACGAATTGGCCAATTTGTATGAATTCATACGAATGACCTAGCACTGACCCCGCCCCTAAACCTACCCATCACGTGGGTTTGGACAAATCGTTCGAATTTGTACGAGTGAGGTCGTATGTATTAGCCACTTTTTAATCACTCGTACGAATTTGTACGAATTGGTCATGAGATAGCGTAGCCCATTTTGTGGAGTATTCATTTAAACAATCGGATATGTCGCAAGTGAAAGTAAATAGTTGGTTATAAACTGTATAATGGATCTGTGCATTTAGTCTTTAAGTGACAGCAGCCTAATAAACCTGCTGCTCTGTCATTAATGTGAATCAAACAAAAGAGAACATGACTTACTGCTCTTGACTGAATAACCTTTTTTTTCTTTAATAACAATAAAGTTATGCTTAAATCTTAAAGCGTAATCTATATCGATTCACAATATATTTATAATTATTGTGAAATAAAATTAAGCATATCTCGAAATAAGAATTTGATCTTATCATCGCCCAAGTGGAGGGTGAGATTTTCAAGACAAAAAGACTAAGTTTGGTCTATTTTTGTCACACTGCGCCATCGTTTGACTTCAGATGACTTAGAAGATAAGTCATAAGGACCAGTATTATTGTGATTTTTGCCATTTTGGAGTTTGATAGCAAAGCAGCATTGCCATTTACTTTCATTTATATGGCATTAAAGAGTTCTTCAGGAGTTCCCCTATTGTGTTCCACAGAAAAAAGTCAGTCATGGGTTTTGCACAACATGGGGGTGAGTAAATAGTGTTAAGTTTTGGTGAACTATATTATTCTGATTAATTCTAACTAATATTATGTATTATATTCCCACCAGTTTAAGCAATGGAACTTGCAAGGGGTCTTGTTTGGGTGTGGAGAGTTTAGTTTCTTGACAAAACTTGGCAGTAATTAGCAGTCCCAGGCATTCCCCCATCTGAAACCTCATCCTGGACAGGTGGTTTGTCCTCTCCTTCAGTTGAAGACATTCCAGGCAGGGCTGCAGGGGTTAGGATTACCCTTCATCAGACATATGCAAGGCCGGGCTAGGCCTCAGTGGGTGTCTGTGATCATAGAGATATACTTTGGGTCAGTGTCACACATATGTTTCTCAACACTGTTTGATCTGCTTGTGAAATGACTGCGTGCCAAGTTTTTCTTGCACTCTTCATGATGTGAAGAATGTGGTGTACCACAAATGCAGATGCAACACTGGCTTGACTCATTGGTTTTACCATTTTCATACTTTCGTGCACACACACACAATCCGTTGCTTGTTAACTAATATCTCAGATGTCTCACAAACATGATACTATCAGTCACATCACATCATCATTCTATATTGGACGTGAAGCTTGAATTTAACATATGCACTTCCTGCTAGTCTGTCTGAACCTTTGCTGACCTCTTGGGTAAGCGCTATTTGTGGGCTCCAGGTCCATTATGGGGTCACACACTGACAGCGCTTGGATCAGCTGGCAGCCACCCTGCAGTAAGTGTTTTCAAGCTGTGCTACTGCACAAACAAACATATGGGAGCATGTATACGACCGTGTCCAGGACACCCACATGGTTACCGTCTTATTACACCATTTCTGGAGCCCAGGTGTCTCTCTACACACCACGGCTCACTGCTGTTAAAAGTATCATTGTCCTCATGGCTCAATGTGAATCTTAAAGGCCAAAATTATAAGCTCAGATGCCCCAGGGTATGATGTTCACATTTTTTGATTCGCTATAGACGAATCACGTAGGGATGGGTCACAATGGTCCGCTAGTTAAACAGCTAAACAACTAAACTGGCACAGCATAGATTCCTTCTTATTTGTTTAGGGCAAAATGAAATTCGTTCTTTATATTAACTCATTTCTAAGATGAACGTTTGTAACCATTGCACTCACGTGTCTTTCACAGCGTCTCGCGCCACTGCATGTTAACAAGTCTTGAGACAATTGCTTCAATTCCTTTGCACTTTTAGCTGCAATAGCATCCTAAGAAATATCTTTGATTTGGTGTCGGGTAAACCCCAAACGATTCTAATTTTATCAGGGCTTTCTTAACACAGATTAGTTGACTAGTCATTCAGGCAACCCATTTATAGTCATTTTGAAATCATGTAGATTTTGCACATCCCTATTCAGAGGGATGTCTTAATTTGTGTCTGTCATTTGTGTTTCTCTACTGTGGTGACTCGATCTAGCCTTTGGTTCTGTGGTTGTGTTTCCCGTCCAGTGAAGTGTTTGTTCTCTGCATTTTTACAAGTCTTATGAAATTCTATGGCAATAAATTTGTTTAGATAAGATTATACAGCCTATTTTGTATACTGCCTATACTGGTTTTTATCATCTCCTTATCTCTTGACATTTTAACAGACTCGTCATTTCAGGGTTTGATATGTTTTCTAACTTCAGAGGTGCCGCCCCCCTTACAGAGCATGTTGGGTAACATCCTTTGCGTGTACTCTGTCATTGTGGACGCTGCGCTTTGGTCTAGACAAAATTTGGAGTGATAGATGAGTTCGGTTGATAATGATGTATGATGAATTCTGCAGAAATAACATTTTGTGTTAAAATGACTTTCTGTAACAGGACTTGGTTAGGACAGAATTTGTTTTTCACACTAGATTTCAGATGGCATCAGACTTAACTACGTTGTCCGAACACCTCAGGAAGGGGTCTTCATATACCTCTGATATAGATCATAGTAATTTGGTTCCTGAGCAAGTGTTTTTCCCTCTCAATGGATCATGTATCTTTAGTTGTTTTGCTAATACTTCTAAAGGAATATTCTTGGTTAATACAACTGAAGCTCCAATGACAACATTTGTGTTACGCTTTCGATTAGATCATTTTACCCATTCATCTTCATCTATGTAGAAAAGTAGCTTGAGCATGATTTAAAGCGGTGGTTCCCAACCTTTTTGACATGAAGGCTTAAAGTTGTTTATGATAAAATTACAATTAAGGATAAGGATTTAAACCCTTTGAGATCCATCATCTCGCAAGGGGGTCCTAACACACAACTACAAAACCTTTTTTTGCCTTTCATTAATAAATATTATCATTATATCATTTATTATTTATAGTATACAATATTATTTATATATATATACAATATGATATATATTTCAAAGAAAAAAAAAGATTTATAAGGGGTTAATAAAATAAGAAATATCTTGATTTTTAGCTGATTTAGCTTAATTTAATGCTTGTTTTTTCTTATTTTAAATGAGGCCCCCTTGGAAGTTTGCTATGCCCTCTAATGGGCCCTGGCCTCTTGGTTTATTTTGACTATTAAAGATCAAATTATGTTTTATATGCTTATATTTGTATACTTAGAAGTTCATTGCTGTGAGTTTATTTGTTTTTAGAAACTGATGGATATGTCAAAATAAATTTCTGTTGTAAATGGCGCTTTGCCCAAGATGATGTTGATAGAGCTTACATTCAGGGTTCTCATAATCACAGAAAACCTGGAAATATTTGGAGAGCTTTTGAAAATGTTAATTCCCGGGCCTGGAAAATTCATAGAAAAGTAATCGTGTTAAAAGTCATGGAAATGAGTTTTGTTGTTTCTCAGGAAGCTGAATCCTCAATAATATCTCAGGCTTTTCTTTTACAACTTTTGGAGACTTCTGTATATTGTTATATTTATTTAAGTCTGTTAATCCCAATAATTGGTACCTAAAATAGAAATGGAAATCTTTGTCAAGAATGAATGTAGACATCATGGACTGGGAAAAAAAAATCATGGAAATATATTGATTTAAAAAGGGTGGTAACCCATTTATTTTGCTTTTCACCCAGCATATTTGTTTATCCTGTCTAAAGCTTTCGAATAATATTGCTGCAAATTTAGTTAAAAGTATATCCAATTCAATCAAGACTATTTCAGTTAGATGTAAATGAGAACTCTCAGCTCTGAAAGCACTATTGAGTTCTTTCCAAAGGCGAGAATAAAGGCTTTTGAGAGGCTGTTCCATCTGCTGGTTTTGAGAAATCTCTGATCCTCAATGTTCACTGGCCTTTTACTCTCCCCAGAGAGAAGCAGTGATTTGCACATAGCTGGTATGAACAGGCTCAGGTGAAGCCCTCTTCCTCACTAGAATGCAGAGGCAGTGAAACTGTACGAGATGCAATTAAAAATCCTAATAATAAATCTTCTCTGGCGCTGCTGCGGTGACTGTCACACCATCGTGTGGCAGAGTGGCTGATGAAGTTTAAGTAATGATACTGTACACAGAGGTTAAAAGTTGGCAAGTATGCAAGTGGTGCAGAATTTACACATTTGTAATGCAAATATTGGTGTTATTGAACGGGATTATTTTTGAATCTCCCGTGCCTGGGAGTCTCAGTATGCGTAGATAATTATGGATGATATTGTGTTCCATCAGATGGAGTTGTCAACTGCTTTGCCAACAGCTTCACGCGTCTCTTAATGGCATATGAGATCTCTGGAGAAGGCACTTTATCTCACCCGTCCATATGTTATATGCTGCCACTGTGCCGCTGAGCGCGAGCTGTCGTCTCAAACAGACAGGCTTTAGATTGGACTGGCTCCCTCCACTCCCACACATTTCACCTACATCTTTCCACAGCCCCCTTGAGTGGAGCGCTGCCAGTCTCCCTCGTTTGCCTTCCAGCACTTATCCAAACACCCATTAAAGCATGTCTGTTTACACAGTTGTATGCTTGTTTGCAGAGCAATAAATAGAAGAACAGTTTGTTTCGTTGTCAGTGTTGAGCTCGATCCCAACCTCTTTTGTTCATGGCTAGGGCGAGCCGATGTAAATAAAGGGATAATTCACCAAAAAATTACATTTCTGTCATCATTTAATCACCCTCATGTCATTCCTCAATGGTATGACTTTCTTTTTCCATAAAATGTCAGTGTAGGTTTACTTTCCAACTGAATCCTAATAGTGTCTCCTGATTCAATGTTTTTTGGCAAAAAAACAACATTAAACGAGTAAGTTTGATTTAAAAAAAATGTAATCAGTTCTGTGTGATGAATTTAAAAACTTTCATTTATTTATTTAGTCTACTCTTTAACATATTTCATTAATATGCATTGAAATGTTTGGGGTCTATAATTGTTTAATGAAGTCTCTTATGCTGACCAACTTTACCAAGACTGCATCTATTTTATTTTTTATATATTTATACAAAAATACAGTGAAAACATACAGTGGAAAAAAATACAGTGAAAGTGTTTTCTGTTTTAATATATTTTAAAATGTAATATATTCCTGTGATGACAAATGTTTTCAGCATTACTTCAGTGTCACATGATCTTTCAGAAATAATTCTAATATGATGTAGTGCTCAGAAAAACTTTTACATAGTATCAATGTTAAAACAGTTGTTAAAATTTGAATATTCTTCTTTATATATATATATATATATATGTATATATATATATATATATATAGCCGTTTTGGACACTTTTATGCCCATTCACTGCCATTATAAAGCTTGGAAGAGCCAGGACATTTTTTAATATAACTCAGATTGTATTTGTCTGAAAGAAGAATGTCATATACACCTATGGCTTCAGGGTGAGTAAATCATGGCGTGATTTTCATTTTTTATTTGTGAACTAACCTTTAACTCAAGCTTTTGAACAAAAAAATACTGTTACATTTGTGCATATAAATGAAAATTAAGAAGTATTTAATAATATCAGTTAATTTTATTTATTTTAGGAAAAAATATGTTCAGGTTTCTCTGGAAAAAAAAAACGTATGCATGGATGTGAGTATATATAAAGAAAACTATGAAAGATATTGAGCATTTGTTTTTCACCAATCTCTATTCACACTAATTTGGCTTTTTTTAAGGTCACTACTTTAGTCAGTTCACTTTTTTTTAATCTTTCTATCAGTTCTCTGTTCTCACAATCTCCTGATCTTACCTCATTCAAAGAGCCAGTGTTTTTTTCTTTCTCCCTTTTGCGTTTTCGTCCTAACATTGCTTTAGGCTCATAGCTTATGTGGAAAACAGTCATGGGCAAGACGACTGTGTTCAATAACCAAGCGGAGATGCAGCAGTCACACCCGTCCTCTCGAGACACATTGCGTCACTTTCTTCTGCGTCTGTGTGCTGTTAATTTAGTCATGCGGCCTGGGAAAAACTCGAGTACGGCCACAATCGGCCCAGTCGCCTGATCTAGAGTGACATCAGGGCGGGCTGACCTCTGACCTTGAATCCTGACATGTTCATTCTGTCTCTCGCTCTGGTCAACCGCACAGCAAAACTGTCAGCCAGAACTGATTGATGAAGCTTAGCGAAGGTCTAAATGATCAACTAATAGACAAGGAGGACTGTTAGGCTTTTTGTCAGTAATGTTCTCTGACAAGTGTTTCCACACAGTGGTATGTGAAATGTGACCATTCCCAAAATGCACTCTTCCTGTGTTCCTCTGAAAGATATAACGCTTCTAATCACTCAGTTCTTACTTTAAAAAAGCACATGTTTGCCCCTAACAGGGTTGATTTGTTTGCTCTGACAGAGATTCAAATTATTCTTTGCTTTCTGGTGTCATTTTTCCCCATACTGAGATTGACTCCTTTAAAAGAGGTGGATTGCTGGAGCACGAGTAACATTGTAAACCAGTGTAACGCTGCTCTCTACAGGCAGTGTGTGGAACATTTTACACATTTGCTCTTCAAATCAAAATATACATTCTTAATATAGTCCTCTGGACTTATTGTGCATGGTATAGCATGTTTTTTCAAAGAAAGATGTCTCTGAAACAACTGATTATGGCCCAGAAATGTTTGAATCTTTTTGCCGTTTTGTGGCAATGTTTGTCCAAACAATGATAGACCGTTTTGGAGACTGTCGTTATTTTTACAAGTTCGTTTGGTGCTGCTTAGTGATGCAGAAATTGCTTACACAGTGCCATTGAATGAGTCCAATGTGACTAATTTTCTTATGAACGGCGTCATTGTCTGGAGTCTATTTTTGTGAGGTGAACTGGTGATTAAATAAAGAAGAGGAGCGAGTTTGTGCCTCTCTAAGGGCCATGTCTATTTCTGCAAGATGTGAGAGAATATGTAGTCTTATATTTTAGAAGTCCCATTAAAAGCGTTGCTCATTCCTGAAGAGAATCGTTGTTAAAATGAAGAGAACTTGTTTTTGTGGTGATACTTTCTTGTGGCAACCCATTCTGAGATGTCTTTTCTGTACCCTGTGCACAGATGTGAAGGGGCCGGCCAGCCACCACTTCTCCTGCGGCCAGTCGCCTTTCACGGAGCCCTGCGTTTGGGAGAGGAAGTACTGCATCCTGACCGATAGCCAGCTCATCCTGCTCAACAAGGAGGAAGAGGTGAGAGCGCTCCTTCCCTATGCTTTATCCCCTCATTCTTCTCTCTTCCTCTCCCTCAGAATGAGGAGCGAGGGACGGTTCAAGAAGGACAGGCAGATGATGTTTGTGCTTTGTTGTACGTTTCCCCTTTTGAGGGTTAAATGCATCTCTTATGGATGTAATTTATTGACCTGCAGGGAAATAGTTATCCAAACGACATTTGAGTTATTTATATGATTGTGATTCGAATAAAATCGCAAAACAAATTTAACTTTTTCTCCTAAGGAAAACTAGTCCAATCCGAATTGTTGTAAAGAGACTCGTTTTGCTGTTTAATGATTTGTCCTCTTATGTATTGAATTGCAACGCATCACTGTCTCCGTGCAGGGCAACCGATTTCACCTTGAGGTTATTAAAGGGAATAATCAATTCACTTAATGTATTGAAATAGTTTCTGATTGACAGATTGCTTTCAGATTCAGTTTAACGGTTAGTTAATTAGTAGCAATGTTTGGGAAAAGGACTTTCTTACCCCGCTGTTAGAATGTGTACCCCTGTGACCTGCACCTACTGACCTCTGACTTGTTCCCAGAAGCCTTCTGAGGTCCATGAAAGCCCCACATCATCCTCATCAAAAGGCCGCAGCCTGAGAAGGACAGTCAGTGTGCCCTCTGAAGGACAGTTCCCTGAGTTTCCACCAGAGGGAACCTCCATGTTAGGTAAGATCCTCGTGGTGCTTCTGTTAAGATGGCAAAACTGCACTGTGTACTCTTTCAGGTAGAACAACCATACAGAATTTTAATAGGGTTATCATCAGATGATATATTTAAAGGAGTATTTCACCCATTGGAACATTAATCTTTATTGGAAGTGGGCCATATATGTAGTCGAAATGTAAAATAAATTGACAGAGGAAAGACAGAAAGTAACTTTTCAGCTCGAGCCAGTCCGCGACAGGCAGCCGCCTCCGGTTCCTCCATCAGCCTCAGCTGCTCTTCACGATATTGCAGCTCGTAAAAATAGCCACGAACATTCGAGCATCAGACTTTCAAAATCCTTCTTCTTCCATATCATATTGAGTACATTTCGGCATTGTCGTAACTTTACATCTGGCTTCACAGCGCCTGTTAGCTTAGTTTACAAACAAGAGGATATTGGAGGATTTTGTTTTTAGTTTCTGCAAGTGAAGTCCGACCCACTGATCTGTAATAGGTCTGTAGCGTGAGTGGGAAAATGAGGAACGAATGTTTGTAGTCTTAGCCCCTCTTCCAAAATATGTGACTTCCTGCTTAGAATGACGTAAATTGACAATTTTTACATCTTTATAAGCAGGAACTACAACACTGAAATTCTTATTTCTTCCATCTCAGGACAAAATTAGGGAATAATGCACAACCATTCAAAAATATGACTGGGTTTCTAACGATACAAAGCTTAATGCAAATTGGGGAAGTGTCCCTTTAATTGTTCATGCCCCTTTCCACCTATTTCCACGTTTAGATATTATTTTTTTATTATTTATATATTTTATTATTTATATATTTCCACATTTTGATAACATTGATAAATCGCTACATTTTTAAATGTAGTTTTTAGCAAATAATAATTTACTGTTGTATTTACCAAAATCGTTTAATTTTTTGATACAAGTGTAATATAGAATTTTAATGAATCAGTTATCAGACAAGATGAAAATCATTATTGGCTTAAGCTGTTAATAATCAATCATTATTGTGATGCCAATATTCACTGTAGCATTTAATATAATTCATGTCTTGTTTTCTGAGAAATAAGTATAGTATATAATTTTAATATTAAATATCTATCAGTTATTGGATGTTAACTATAATCAATCATTTTTATATTGGTTTTATTTTTATTCTGAATGCATTTTATTGTTGTTGTTATGCTTAGAATATTTCTTAGAACCTAGAAATGTTTTGGCAGTCTTTTAAAAAATATTTTAATAACCTTTATGCCAGTAATCAAGTGCCATTGGACATGTTATTGGTGAAAAGGTGTGGAAACGCTGATTGAATCAATAACATGACCTCTAGTTACTTTTGACAGAGGTTTTTTGCTCTGTCTATAGGGTTTCAAATATGAAGCTCATACCGGTGGATCAAATGGCACTCTTTTAGCATTTACTGTAGCTTTAAGATGTTGTTAAGCAGGCACACTCACACTGCAGCTTATTGAATACGTATTTGCGCACTAGCAGGCAGAGCATGAGGTGAATCATGAACAAAATCACGTCAGTAACACCGGGGCCATTACTTCGACTACCACTGCTACGAGCACGGAGGATCTGGATAACAAAGCAGTGGATTTAAAAGGCAACAACGCATTCTGGACTTAGGGAAACATCACATTGGGGGCGAAAATATGCATGCTAAAAACTGTGGAATATTTTGCAAAAACAAAGATCAGTTGTACTGCAGAATCAAATGCATAATTCTTCACATATACACACGCTACCCTCATTGTTTCTACATGACATCATTTTGTCTCGCTTTTGTCAGCGATTACTCACTCTAATGTTGATCCAAACCTGAATAACTTTCTTCAGTGAAACACAAAATAAGATATTTTGAAGAACTGTTTTTGTTCATGTAATGAAAGTCAATGGGGTCCAAAACAACATTGGACCTCACTGACTTTCATGGTATGAACAAAAAACAATGAGACCTTTTTCAAAATGTCATTGTTTGTGTTCCACAGAAGAAAGTCAAACAGGTTGAATGGCACGAGGAAAAGAACGTGCTTTCACAATTTAGATTTTTTTGAATCAACTATCCCTTTTAATGAAAACCAAAACTGAGTCAAACGGAAGCTCCCTAGTCCCTACGCAATTCAAACTGGTCTGAAAGCAGTTTAATTCGGGGGATTTTTTTAGTGGTTGTAAGAGCTATGATTCACATCCCTTCTCTCTTTTATTTCCGTTTTATTTCCATAACGTTTCGTTATGTTTGAGTAACTTCGTTACTTTTGGATAGATTTGATCCCGCGACCTCTGTGGGCCGGGCATGCTTGTGCGAGGAGGAGTATAGAGGAATGTAATTCCATGGAACAAACCTCACGGTTGTCAATGTGTTCGTTTTCTTTCTGTCTCTCTCTGCGGACAGGGGGGGAGTGTTGCTTTCCCTCCCAGGCCTGGGGAGGGGAGGGGGTGCAATAACTGAAGCTGCCCTCTGGCTCTGACTGGTCTCGCATTCAGCGCCAGTACGTGCGGGGGTGCGGACACTGACCCAGTGGGCCGGTTGCTAAAGGCAGCGGTCAGAGAAATGCACAAATCTCTGTGACTAAGAGAGTCATTCATTCTCCAGACCCTCCTAAGCTGCACCGCCACGGCTTCAGAGAGCGAGAGGAGAGGGTTATTTATATGTTAATGTTCGCTCGGTTTGACAATGAGGAATTCTGTGGCCATTCAGAACACGTTGAGTCTCGAGAGGCTGTTGAATTCACAGTAACAAATATTTAGTGAGATCATATGTGGTTTTTAGTTTGTTTCAATCTATGAATCATCTTTTTTTTTCTTTTGTTCCAATGAGGAGAGAGCTATCACTTACTGAAGCTTCAGCTCCGTCTTTCTCACAGTTGTCAAGACAATGAGTTTCTGACTTCTAGCAAACAGAGATATTTATAAACTATGTTTGGATTGTTGATGTTGGTGTTCATTGTTCACACACTCGCGCACAAGAGGAGAAAATCTGATTTAAAAGATTTAAATTCCGTTTATTCACCTTTATTCCAAACTTTAGTTTGCTTTCTTCTGCAGAGCACAAGAAAAGATATATTGTAGAATTAATGTTTCAATGGTTTTCGTCCATGCAAGTAAATGTGGTTCAAAACAACATTGGACCCCATTGACTTATATTGTATGACAAAAGTAAAAAAAAAAAATAATAATAATAATAAATAAATAAAAAAAATTAAATATGTGTTCCACAGAAAACGTAGGTCATACATTTTTAGAACTAAAAAGCATAGTAAATAATGAAAGCATTTTAATTATTAGATGAACTATCCCTTTTAAATCTGATATTTGAAATGATTACATCCAAATGTTCTGTTTAAACTCTGGGGTAAAAGTAATGAAGCATTTAATAGAGACTAAAAAAGAATAATGGATATCTATTTTGGTAGATGAAATGCATCTCATTTTATTGTTAAATACTAGCTAATATGTCAAATTGATTTTGCTATTAATACGTTTATGCGAGGATGTCTCAGCTTTTTACAGATCTACTAATATTGTTCCCAAAGTCTATTTTCCATAAAGGTCTCTGTGCAACATTTTTTAGGATTTTATTGAAAGATAAAAAAAAAAAGAATGAAAAATAGTTCAGTGAGCAGTGTCATGGGGCATGCTGTCCTGGAAAATTCACACTTTACGTGGTGGGCGAGGCAGATCAAAAGTATTTCCTGGCGTATGTAGGCCAAGAAAAACTGCTACTAGTATATTGATAGCCGAATATCTTTGTTTTGCTCTTTGGGGGAAGCAATGTATGGAAGCTTAAGGTTAACAATATTCAATTTGAAATGTAATGTGCAAGATGACTTTAATCTTTAATAGCAGATACTAATATTAAATCTGATACCTCACTCTTACGGAAGCTTATGGGTAGCAATATTCAATTTGAAATGTTATATGCAAAATGGCAATGGTATTTCTGTAAATGTACATTTTACATACCGTGTGTGCAATGTTTGGAGCAAAATGATCATTCAATATGATTGTACATGTGCTGTACAATAGTTTTAACATAATTGAAACACATTTTAACGTTTTATAATTTGTAAAATGAAAATGTATCACAGAAATGATAAGATATGTTTAACATATTCAAGCAAAAAAATAGCTATATGATCATTTAAATGTTATTTTTCTTAATTGCAATAACAAACTTTTTGTTATTGTTGTTTATGCATCAATTATAGTCCTATAATAAAACTGGGGCTTTGAACGGGACTTTTGCCATGTTCAAGAAGTCCTTTTGAGATGATTTGAGCTTTGTGACATATGCGTTATCCTGCAAGTATAGCCATAAGAAGATGTGGCCATTAAGGGCTGGATACATGGTCAGCAACATTACTCAGGCAGGCTGTGGCTTTTAAACGATGCTCAATAGTGTGCCAAGAAAATATCCATCACACCCCCAGCACCTGGTGGTTAAAATATGTTTCAATTATGTCAAAGCTAGTGTTGGAAATAACAATTGTAAAATATACAATTGAATTTGTGTGATCATTTTGCTCCAAACGTTGCACATATGGTATGGAAATGCATTGCCATTTTGCAAATTACATTTCAAATTGATTATTGCTATCCATAAGCTTCCATAAGAATGAAGTTCTATAGGGTGTGTATCAGATTTAATATTAGTATCTGCTCTTAAAGATTTAAGTCATTGTAATATTTCTTTGTAATATTTTTAAGATTAAGACCATTGTTTTTCTTGTTGCATTTTTCTTCTTGACCATGTTTTTAGGGAGCCATTAGTTTAGAGTAGAGTAAAATAAATGAATCGCAATTCAGGGTTTTTAGGGTTGCAAAAATTCTGTATGCTTTAACTTTCTGTAAACCTTCCCAATTTAGAAGCCTGGATTTTGGATATGTTCATCCCAGAGCATTCCTCTTTCGTTCTCTAAAAAGTATCGGGATACTGTAATATTCCTGCACCTCACAGACTCCCCATAAAGTAACTCCAAATACATAGTTATAGGCTTGGAGTGCAGTGGCTTTGACCTCTATAAAAGCTTTTTCCAGTGAGCTAAAAGACAGAAGTTTCAGTCTGTTCATCTCCGAGCAACCATCTTGTACTCTAGAAAGTTTGTTCTATTATTGTATTATTTGTAGAAAATCATTTGAATTGGTTTATCTTTGGTGAATCGAGTCTGTTGTTTAGGTAACATTAAAAAAAAATTATTACCAAGTATGCATTTCTCTAACAACATTCTGATGCTGCGAATTGTCTAATATTTTACACTTTTTTTCCATTGTCCCAATATTCCTATCACTAAATTTCCTTAGAATTGGAATGTAAAATTACAGATCAAATACCTGAATATAGCTAAATTTGATCCAGAACAGTCAGCAATGATGTCAGTCGGCAGTGACCATATTGTGTGACTTTGGCATGCTAGGAGATTCAAATTGCAAATATTTCTCTGCCAGACTTGTTGCTATGATACATATCACAGTGTGAGCTGCTGTTATAGCTTTTATAATATCCATTAAGTGAAAAATAGGCATTATTTAATTGATTTAAACAACAGGTCTCTGGGGTTAAGGGAGTAGTTCACTTTTAAAAATAACTTTTGCTGATAATTTACTCACCCCCAAAATCGAACAGAAACTAAGGTTTTTGATGAAAACATTCCGGGATTTTTCTCCATATAATGCACTTTACTGGTAACCAAACGGTTCAAGGTCTAAAAGACCGTTTCAGTGCAAACTGCAAACTGTTCAAAGGCCTTTAAACGATTCCAGACAATGAATGACATGAAAAAAGATTCGTCCATTTTGATAAACGAGTTCGAACAGGAGAGTCACGAATGCACATCACAGAACAGAGCAAGGCCATTCGAGCTTATAAAACTTAAACTTTATTTCTTTATTAAATGAGCGATTGTTTCACTTGATAAGACCCTTATCAACTGGAATCGTTTATTCATCGTCTGGAATCGGGTGAGTAAATTTACTCCTTTAACTATCTAGAATATTTACTGCTGCAACTACATTTCATTTACACAGAACCAAACCCTAAATCCTAAGCTTATTTAAAATATAAACCAAACTTTCAATGAATTAAGTCTTGTTGCAGGCTACATCTAGCTGCTTCACTTGCCCCATTCATTCCACTATATTGTTATGCACCTCCTGTCCTTTCTCAAGCATGTACAGTAACAGGTGAAATGTCTTACTTCAGTGTTACTGTGAGTGAAATACAATAGTGCAATTGTTTATATTTCTGGTCATGTCGATTATCTCACAATCAATGATATGGCTGTTTATTATTATGGCTTTATTTCTTCACAAAGTTAGATCTTATGGACTGTCATCTCGTCCTTGAATATTTTTTCACCCATAGAATGAAAGTGAATGATGACTGAGAATAAAGAAAGTGTGTGTGTTTGTGCGCGCGCTATGTATATCGTTGGAAATGTGATGTAGTTGAAGTGGCTTACATTCGTAATTTAATGTCTGAAGATGGACAGTGTGGGGTCGTCGATAGATTAAAGGACCCTTTACAAAGGACATGCAGCCATTGTTGTGATTTTCAATAGACACGGAGAAAAACAGAGTGGTTTGACTGGAGCGGACTCAGGCTTTACTGCATTCCTCAGTGAGTGTATCGACTGAGTGAAGGGGGTGTGAGAGAGACTTCACTCACTAAACACCGGCTCAGCTCATCCCATCTGGTTTCTCTGGGATTGTTTCATTTTGTTTTCTTGGAGGGATGTGACTATTACTGATTGCGGGATCTATATCAACCATGGAATTTATAGGTAACGTTATGAAATTTATATTCAGCGTTTGTGTACGGCTGTAAGTTGTAACTTACAGCCGTACACAATACAATGTATACAATGTAAGACTCTATACAATGTAAGAGTTTGAATCGCCGCCGCATATTTGATCGTTCAGTCCGAATGATTTTTATTTCTATATGCAGTTAGAACACCACATTTTAATTAAGATTAACATCCTCGTTATTATTTTCCGTGTAATGCAGCCTGACGATGTCGTGTGTAAGTTACCGGTATTCAACAGTTGTCTGAAGTATAAACTTCTTCAACGGACACTATTTATGATTCGCTTCTAGTAACGGGCACTATTTATGATTCGCAATCGATAAACGGTTCTTTCTCATTTCATAATGTGGATGTTTCATGAACGTGTTTTCCCGCCGTTTCAGACAGAACACCATATTAAAACAGCCTCTGAATCATACTGTAAAAGCTCTGAATCTGTTTGCGTACACTGTCTGACTAGCATAGTTCGATTCTCCAACGAATGATGCGTATGAGTCGGTTCTTTGTAGTGCATCACTACACAGCCGTTTGAGTCGGTTCAAAATTTGATTCAGTAAATGAATCATACAGAGAGATTATACTGGCACACTGACTGAATCGTTTCTAGTTATTTATCGTCGTTTAATCCCAGGAATTTTTGCTGTCTAGGTTGTAATAATTTAATCCGTTGTGTTTTATATAAATACTAATAAACGAATGAAATATGAAAGTTCTAAAGCAAAAGGAATCGTTAAGCTGAGTTGTGTATAAATTCTTAATTCCTTAATTTGTGGAGGTCTGGTTTTAAAAGGGGACATTTTCCTCCTTGTCTGGTTTAATTAAAGCCTTATGCAGATTAACAATGGCTCGTTGTTATCGTGGTTTTAATATCAAGTAGAAGAAAGCCTCAATTCTTCCGCTTGCCTGCACCTCTATCCTTCATTAACGGTCACCCCTCATGGCGACCACTGCTGTTATTTATTTATTTGCCCTTTTAATGTCATCTAGCCTATCCTTTTATGCTCCTGTATTAATAGGCAGTGGGATGCTTCCTTGAAATGAATCATAGAACAACACCCTGGATTTGAACTTTATTAGTTAACGTTACTGTATTTGATTTTTTTCTTAGACCTCTATCTAGCTATCTATATATCTATCTAGAATCATATCATTCAAACTCCCTCTGGATTTGAGATTCCAAAAGCATATTGAAATAATTTGATTGTCATGAACAAATATTATTTGGATGTATACTCCTGCTGGGAGTCATTCAATCTTTGTTGTTGCCCTGCCCCATCTGACAAGATTTTTAAGGCCGTCACTGAGGTCTGAAACTTGCTTGTGAATAGCATCATCTAAACATGACAGTCATCACTAGCTGTATTGTGTATGTAGCCCTAAGTGTGTCAGTTGTTACTGTAAAGGAAGTCAGTACGTCGTGTGGCTTTGTTTAAACATCACCACTCTTTTAATAACTGATATTAAACTTGTAAAACCTGTCTGTGGGTGTCCACCATTTTTGACCAAACCTGTTTGACCTTTAGATTCTGAAGCGTCATAAGCTAAAACAATTGTGAGTTGCAAGGATCTTAACATAGTGCGCCACACCTGTCTGCTAGGTGTACGTTTTGCGTGTTTCCAGTGTCTAAGCTTAGTGTTGTTACATCATCACTACAGTCCAGACATTTGGAATCACATAGAAACAGAGAGATACAAAATAAATAGTGAAAGAAGTCTTGTCATCAGGAAAGGAAGATAATAGATATACTATACTAATTGTGCTTCTGTTTGCACTTTGCACTTGTTTTATTAGATAAGTCATTCTCTAGAGCAATAGTATTTTAGAAGGACCTGAACTGAAATGGCAAAGCAAGAGATAAATTATGTCATCAGTGTCACTGAACGCAATTGACAACAGAACTGGAAGACAATACAATGCTGAATAAAGTCATATTTTTTGTTATTTTTGGACAAATACATTTTCAAAGCTTCAAAACTTCCTAACTAACCCACTGATGTCACATGGACTACTTTATACTACCATAGGCAAGATGTCACAATGACAGTATATCGTACATACATTTTCAATGGAGGGACAGAAAACTCTCTAAAATGTAAAATATTTTGAACTGCGTTCTGAAGATGAACGAAGGTCTTAAAGGCTTGGAACGACATGAGGGTGAGTCATTAACAACATTTTTAAGTGAACTAACCCTTTAAGTCATCGGCCTGTTATCCTAATGATTGTATTTCTTTTTAGTCAGATATCTGCATTTTATGAGAGGTTATATGTCTTTTTAATGCTGGGTTTATGATACTTCTGAACTTGTTTGTGGTGCTGAACCATATTAACAGAACACTGTAAATGTTCTGTAGTGCCATCAAAATCCTGTCTGGGCCCAGTGGTTTCCTCTTACAGACTAAAACCCCTCTGCGATTTGCAGTGGCTTTCATACAGCTTTCATTTTCCCATAGCTTACTGTCTCTAAGCATTATGATGCAGAGAAATGCTGCAGTTGCGTGTGGCGGAAGCATGAAGCTTTGCTCCGCTTCGCTGTTGCCTCTGCTGTTCCTCTAAATGTGAATAATTAATGCCTGGCCTGCACATTTCATATCAGGTATCATCATCTTTACTGTGATGTTGCGGAAAGGCCTGACAAGCAGCGTTTTCACGTGTTCCATACTGTTCGGGCATGTAGTATTGATAAGTTTAGACAAGGTTTCTCCTTGTAATCATGCTGGGGTAATGAGTAATGATTGCTAACACTCATTCTTTGGGCAGGGCTCAACAAGGAAGCACTAGGGCAGTGAGACAGTTTTGGGCCTGTTATCTGTATTATTATGATCCTTTACATGCCTTTCACCTGAACAGTTGGTGGCTAATTTTGCTCGTCACCCTTTAAAATTTTACTTTAATGGATTAGCATTAAAGCTGCAGTCCGCAGTTTGTCCTCTTTGTCGCCATCTCTGTTCAAAATATGCAATTGCTGTCATTCGCGGAATTATCAACTTTACTTGAGTTGTACTTCAACACCCTCGACATGACACAGCATGGATGAACACAATGTTTGAGGAGAGTGTGCAGCTGTTAGTCACCGTGCCGGTGTGGATACTACAGCGGGTGAATCTGTTGTCACTGGTGATTGTCGTTTGAACCTTTCTGGATCCGCCATAAAATTGATAAGTTTAATTATATCAAGTGCAGTGAGAAAAGGCAATAAATCTTCACCTCCAGCATCCTCATACGCAACATAGCCTTATTAGCGGACTAGCTGAGACTCCTTTATGTGTACAGATGTGATGTAATGACGCAAAGACATGCTCAAATCTCCTGCGGAAATCCACCAGGATCACTGGAATTAAAAACATTATTAAAAGCTTACCGTTTTGAATCGAGCTAAGGCATCAGATAGTTTTGAACACTGGCTGGTTATGTATTTTCTCAAATATGTATTTTGGATCATTTTTAACCCCAAAAAGCTGTGGACTGCAGCTTTAAATGAGGTTTTGTTGTTGCAAGGAAGATCTAATCTTACAATGGTAACATTAGTGAGAATGTTTAAAACAAATGTTTGCAAATATATCACCCTCTTGAAGATTTCTGTATAATTACTAGCTGTTATTGAAAATTTTCTTGGTATTGTTTTTATGTGATGTATTATAAATGTGTGTGTGTATATGTCTATGTGTATATGTATTTTATGTGTATGTTTTTATTTAATATATATATATATATATATATATATATATATATATATTAATCTTAAATGTAAATAATGGAATAAATTACATTATTTCATTAAATTTATATTCTTAAATTGAGGTCAGTGAGTGTTGGAAAGCCAAGTTGACCCGTTTGCTTGCGGGTTTTTTTGTTTTTTGTTTTTTTTTTTCTTTCTGTTTGATGGACGTTAAAGTGGTTGAAAGAAATCTCATGACTCACAGTGAAGGAGAGACCTAACCACCCTAGCATTATGGCTTAGAGTTTGCACAGACAAGCTCCACACAGAAACTGTAAAAATGGAGTTTTTGTGTCTTTCCTACAAATCCATCCATATATCAATATACATTTAATCATAGTCTTCTCATCCATGCAGAGAATGATGGATAATATTAGTATAGTTCTGCTTAATGTTGCCGGGAGTTTGGCTCTAGAAAAATGCATTGTGACAAAATCATTGTCCTTTTTTATCAGCTAAATCCGTATTGATTCATTTACACCCTCCAAATGGCATTTTACCACCGATTGATTGCCCAACAGAGGGCAATAAAAGGCAATACAGTGTTGTTGCGCTAACTAGGGACCACCCTTTCTCGCCATCCCCCACCCTCCTATCCACCAACACCAGAGCACCCGCATCACTTCTAATTACAGCCTGGGTCCTTGTTTCAGGTCTTGCTGTGTTCATTTTAACCCCTCTGTTATCTCCAGTGCCGTATTGATCCGAGGAAGGGCTGGGCCAAATCAATGCAGTAAGTGGATTTCCAGGGGCAGTCAAAGCCTGGAGGATACAGGAGAGAAGGAGAGACACTGTACTGTGCTGGCCTCACAGAGGGGCTGACAGGGAGACCTGTCGACTCTGACGCCAGGGAACAGAGGACAGTCAGGGACAGTCTGACCTTGGATGCACATAGTGAGGAGATGGATGGGCTGAGTTACACAGAAGGAGAGAGACAGGAATAATTCTAGGTGTGATGCAATAGCTGTGATTTAAGGGAACTAAATGAATGTGTAGTCACTGAGAATAGCTGGCTTGTCCATGCTGCCTGTGTCTTCTTTTTTGGGGGGCTGATGCAGTGTCCAAAGATTCATACATCTTTGAGGTTTTGAGCATTGTTATATGGTGAACATTGTTGCTCTACCATTGTTAAGACTTTCAAAAGATGATTTTTTTTTTTGGGGGGGGGGGGGAAATTCTAGACATTGCTGCAAGTCATTGTTTATTTATTTACACAACTGTTCATAAGTTTGGGGTTCAGTAAGAATATTTATGTATGAAATTCATACTTTTATTCAAATGCAAATGCAAATTGATTGCAAAGTGACAGTACATTTATTATTTATAGTGTTACAAAAGATTTCTGTTTCAAATAAATGCTATTCATTTGGACTTTCAATTCATCAAAATGAGAAAAGTAATATCACAACCCTCTGAGACAGTCTTTTTGTGCTCTTATGCACTATTCAACAACATTGTGTAGCATAAATAGTGTAAGTAGTGTGTTTCCACTGAAAATTCCAAAAAGAGAAATGCACTTTAAATACCCAGACGATGCACTCAATTAACAGAAAGAACGAAATGTGGAATGTTGAACACTTAATGCACTGTCACAGCTTTAATTACGTATTGCTGGGGCTTTCAGACTCCGATGTTGAATGACAAAATAATACAGTTCTACACTTCACGAATGAGTACAGAGTGCATAAGTTCTCCTACTTAGAATAATGAGAGAGGTCTGTAATTTTCATCATAGGTACACTTCAACTATGAGAGACAAAATGAGAAAAAAAATCTAGGAAATCACATTGTAGGATTTTTAAATAATTTTTGTTGTATATTATGGTGGAAAATAAGTATTTGGTCACCCACAAACCAGCAAAAATTCTGGCTCTTTCAGACCTGTAACTACTTCTTTAAAGAGCTCTTCTGTCCTCCACTCGTTACCTGAATTATTGGCTCATGTTTGAACCCGTTATCTGTATAAAAGACACCTGTCCACAGCCTCAAACAGTCACACTCCGAACTCAACCATGGCCAAGACCAAAGAGCTGTCGAAAGACACCAGGAAGAAAATTGTAGACCTGCACCAAGCTGGAAAGAGTGAATCTACAATAGGCAAGCAGCTTGGTGTGATAAAATCAACTGTGGGAGCAATTGTGAGAAAATGGAAGACATACAAGACCACTGATAATCTCCCTCGATCTTGGGCTCCACGCAAGATCTCATCCCGTGGGGTCAAAATGATCATGAGAACGGTGAGAAAAAAATCCCAAAACTACACGGAGATACCTAATGAATGATCTGCAGAGAGCTGGGACCGAAGTAACAAAGGCTACCATAAGTAACACACTACACCGAGAGGGACTCTAATCCTGCAGTGCCAGGCGTGTCCCCCTGCTTAAGCCAGTACATGTCCAGGCCCGTCTAAAGTTTGCCAGAGAGCATATGGATGATCCAGAAGAGGATTGGGAGAATATCATGTGGTCAAAATAGAACTTTTTGGTAAAAACTCAGCTTGTGCATCCCAAGAACACCATACCTACTGTGAAGCATGGGGGAGGAAACATCATGCTTTGGGGCTGTTTTTCTGCAAAGGGGACAGGAAAACTGATCCGTGTTGAGGGAAGAATGAACGGGGCCATGTATCGTGAGATTTTAAGCCAAAACCTCCTTCCATCAGTGAGAGCCTTGAAGATGAAACGTGGCTCGATCTTCCAGCATGACAATGATCCCAAACACACCGCCCGGGCAACGAAGGAGTGGCTCCGTAAAAAGCATTTCAAGGTCCTGGAGTGGCCTAGCCAGTCTCCAGACCTCAACCTCATAGAAAATTTGTGGAGGGAGTCCGTGTTGCCCAGCGACAGCCCCGAAACATCACTGCTCTAGAGGAGATCTGCATGGAGGAATGGGCCAAAATACCAGCTACAGTGTGTGCAAACCTGGTGAAGACTTACAGAAAACGTTTGACCAACAAAGGTTATGTTACAAAGTATTGAGTTGAACTTTTGTTTTTGACCAAATACTTATTTTCCAACATCATTTTCAAATAAATTCCTACGATGTACCTATGATGAAAATTGCACACATCTCTCATTATTCTAAGTTGGAGAACTTGCACAATCAGTGGCTGACTAAATACTTTTTGGTCCCAATGTACGTACATAGACTATAGTTTGTCATTTGGGACACAGCTAGTATCTTCTCGACATGTCAACAACACAAATCAATCTCTGCTAGGCTACAGCTACAGTGTTTGAGGGGGGTTTAAAGAAGACCTTGTTCATGGGCAACCAATAAAGACCATAGGATGGCATTATGCTAATTTTTTACATAGGTATGTAACAGGAAGTGAGACTGGAGCTGCTGACAACTCTTTTCTCTTTCATTTAGGAGACAACTTCATTTGTCGTGCACTTGATCTTTGCAGACCTTTTACAAATCTGAATGTCTGCTGTGTAAAGATCCCAACAGGTTTATAATGATAAAATTCACATGGTTTATTTTTCACTTCAACATGTGCTAATGTGAGCAGCCTTAGTTTGTGTTTGGCTTGCGTCATTTCCTGATCCCAGTCTCCTGATAGCAACTGATATTGCTTTATTCAATTTAAAAAGGATTTTGAAGGACATGCTATATATAGCATATCAAGTCGTGCACCATACCCTTTCAGTTCAGTCCACATGCAGTTTTGTCTCATTTCAGTTGGTCACGTCCAGCTAATAGCGCTAAAATTCTTTGACCTGTGTAATCGGACACATGCTCGTATCTATTATTTTACTTCTCCATTCCTTAATGACCTCTAAAACAGAACTCATACCAATGACACGCATTTACAGGCATAGCACAAGCCTCCAGAGCAGTGTCCCACATGAAGTATGAAAACAAAAGTCTCGAGGCAAAGAGCGCCTCTTGGTTTTTTGTAATGTGCAAGGCTGCAGCAGGCAGACGGAGCCAGATGCGCCGAGGAGGGGGGGAGGGTGGAGGGGGGGACACAAGCAAATGAGAGAGAAGCGAGAGAGAGAGAGAGAGAGAGGGATGGGAAGTGCTTGCAGTTCTGCTGAGAGGAACAGAGGAGTGAGGTTACAGCGATTGATTGAGTAAATGCGGTAAAATCTCTTCCGCTGGTCTGCCAAAAAAGAGAAAGGGAAGAGGCTGATAAAGTGAGAACTAGGATTGCTGGCCAGAGATATGGTTAGGGAGAAGAGGATGGACTGAGACGGGAGAGAGAGGTTTAGCAGAGGACGTTTCAGTCTTTGAGGGAGAGCGCTGGAGTGTTGGTACGGAGAGAGAGAGAGGAAGACGGTACGATGTGGCAGTGAGCCACAGCAGGACAATGAAGAGGCTGCAGTTTATCAATGCGGCGGAATCTCTCTCAGAGTGATGGACAATTAAAGGGAACGCGCTCAAGCTCATTGGACGAGGGTGATGGTCACTCTCCAGCCAATCCAATGGTGACCAGCTCCATTTATTCAGTAGGTGATGGGCAACAGCTGTGATAGAGGTATCTTGCACTCTCTCCTTCTCTTTCTCAGCTGTGTGTTATTAGATTAACTTTAATAGATTAAGTTATCGTCCTGCTCTCAGACTGGAGGGTCCTTAAAAAATCCATAATGATTGAAGTTGGGTTGAATATGCTGGAACAAGTCATTTCCTGTTTGATAAGTTCAGAGGCAAAGCGAGGTGGTGTTTTGCTGATTTTGATTTTCATTCACTCCCGTTTATGCATCTAGCTTTTATCCAAAGTGAAATAAAGTGCATTCAAAATGTATGTTTTATCACTGTGTGCATTTCCTATGATCTTGGTTAGTGCCAAGGTTATAATATGAAAACTACAACTGTGCTTGCTTAGTCATAGAGATTGCTGTGATTTGTCGAGTTCTGCACTGCAGAGCTCTCGTGCAAGCAGCAACTTCACGAAGAGTGTGAGTGATGTACGTAAGAGTTCGATCCGAGGAGCCTCCAATACCCAGCTTTGGCTGCAAAGGAGAAAACATGAGAAGTTGCTGTTTTTGTGAAGAGTTGTTCTGATCTCATATGTTTTTTAAAGGGATACTCGACTTTTTTTGGAAATAGGCTCATTTTACCACTCCCCCAGAGTTAAACAGTTGGGTTTTACCTTTTTCGAATGTATTCAGCCGATTTTTTTTTTTTTGATATTTAGAAGAATATCAGTAATCAGACAGTTTCTGGTCTCATTGACTTCCATAGTATATTTTTTTCCTACTATGGAAGTCAATGAGACCAGAAACTGTCTGGTTACTGATATTCTTCTAAATATCAGAAAATCGGCTGAATGGATTTGAAAACGGTAAAACTCAACTGTTTAACTCTGGGGGATTGGTAAAATGAGCCTATTTCCAAAGTATCCCTTTAATACAAATTTAATCGCATACACTAATTTTTCTTAAGGGCAGCGAAACAATTTGAGATGTATGAAAAATGTTCGTAATTTTTAAATATCTAAAAGTCATAAAGACTGCACAGAATTTGATTGGACCACTCCTGGGCTGCAAAACGAGTTGAACTGCTAAATTTAGCCATTAATCAATGGCTCTCTGGATATCAGCCAAATGCGAGTGTGACTGATGCGTAGTTTAAGAGACGTTATGTCCTGTTCATTTGATGAGAAGTTGGTTGAGTATATGTGAAGTTTTTTTAGATATTAAACCAATAGTTGCTTTTAAAATGTTACATAATTTACTCACCCTGTCATTAATGCTTCAGTGGAACATGAAAAAGTTTTGAAGAGTGTTTTTTTGACCATTCGATGAAAGTCAAAAGGGATGCAGTGTTTTGGGCCCCATATTTTTTTTCGAAATATCTTTTGTATCCCAAAATATAAAAAAAATTAAGTCGTATGGGTTTGGAATTTTGAGGCGAACTATCTCTTTAAGCTTATATTGTGAGTGGAGGGCTTGATCTTGAGCAGCAGTGGGCAGCTCTCCAACACACCAGGCACAATCTGTATTGTATGGATCCACTGAGGCCTGCAAGCTGAAACCAGAACCAGCGTCTTGGCCAAAAGACCTTTGGGTCAATTTCAACAGTATTTCTTGATTCAGTGCAGACGCTGAGAGGCAGAAGTTCTGTGGCTGGCTATTCCTACTTGATAGACTGGGTTTTTATTTCTCAGGGTGAATTAACTCATTATGGGGTGATCTACACTTCAGTGAGGCGGACGGCCCGAGGGGTGGATCTCTGGTAGGCTGTGCGGATGTAGGTTACGTCCTGCTCCATCCTTGACACACATTGACTGCGGGCTCTCTGCAAATGCGGAATAAATTGGTCTGAGGAAATTAAAAATAAACTGGGCTATGAAAGGAAAATGACTAATATATTTGAGAGCACAGGGCATCCATCTGGACGCCTGGTGGCGGCAGGTAGAGTGGGCGTTTATGAGTGGATGGATGAGTGGTTTATTAAGAGGACTTAGTGAAAGCTTTGTGTTAAATCACTCTTTTAAACCTGTCTTACTGGCTCTTTAGCCAGGCGCAAGCAAGCACTTTGTTAGGGACCCGCTGGGCATCATTAGGGGAGAGATAGATTTACTAAGGACCTGTGACTTTATTAGACCCCAGACTCCATTTAAGATTGGTCAGGATCAATCAGGGGTGTAGAGACAGTTTGAAAAGTTGGGGGCACAGGAAAGCACACCTATCTTTGCAAAATTATAATTAGGGATCCTTCATTTATGTTTAAATTTGGGGTCTATAAGATTTGTAAATATATATATTTTTGAAAGAAGTCTCACCTGCTAACCAAACCAAGGTTGCATTTATTTGACCAAAAATACAGTAAAAATGTAATATTGTGACATTAAAATTTAAAATAACTGTTTCCTATTTTAATAAAATACAAATAAAAAATAAAATCATTCCTGTGATGGTAAAGCCATTACTCCAGTTTTCTGGTTTAGTGCTCAAGAAACATTTTTTATTGTTATCAATGTTAAAAAACAGTGGTGGTTTTTATTATTTTTGTCGAAAGCGTGTAGCTTCTCTCTATTCTTTGAATCAAAAGTTCAAAGAACAGAATTTATTTGACATGGAAATCTTTTATTTATCGACCCCAAATGTCTCTCTGTGTGTGTGTGTGTGTGTGTGTGTGTACACTACAGCCCTTTGTGTATAAAAAATTAGAAAGAATGTAGATTAGAAATGCAATCAATTCATGTAACAAACCTAAAACTATTTAATAGCAATGCAGTTATAGGAAATAATTGTGTCCCTATTGGAACAAATCAGCCAATCAGAATGCCCTAATGCATGGTGAAAGTAGTCATAAAATAGATCTTAGTTATAACTTATACAATAATTATTGATTTTGTGCCACTAATTGTAAATTAGTGCATCCACAGAAGTAGATGTACAAATGTTGATTCCACTTATGATTATTCCTCTGCCTGCAGTATCAGTAGTTTATCACCAACGTCAAACTCCCTCCTGGAAGTGATCCACAGTGGGCTACTCCCTCTGTTACAGCTCTCCTACTCTTCATCCTTCTTTGATCATTATTGAGCATATTAAAACATTAAAAAAACAACCTCCCAGTCTCTTTGAATATTTGCTGTGGTCTAATCCTTCCTTTCCTCTCTTGCCTCACAGCAGAAGCGTCTGCGGAGCGCTCTCCCAGGCGGAGGAGCATATCGGGGCTGAGCAGCTCGGAGAAGAACATTTCCATGGATGGCCCCAACTCGTCACCCTTCAAAGTGCCTGTGAGTTCATTCAGCAAAGCTCATATTAGCATTACACAAGCTCATCATCACATCTCATTGACCTCGGTTACTTTTCTCTCAGACTGCAGTGCCAGCACTCTGTGTCCTTCAGCCATTATTTCATTTTTTTAGGCCAATTTTTAAGTGTATTATCATCATTTTGGTAACACTCTACAATAAGGTCTCAATTGTTAACATTAGTTAATGATTGAACAAAATGAATACGTTAACACATGCAATACATTTTTTTTTCTTTTTTCTAACGCGTTAAAAATATTTAACACATTTAAAGGAATACTCCACTTTTAGGAAAAAAATTTAGTAGGAAAAAATATATACTATGGAAGTCAATGGGACCAGAAACAGTCTGGTTACTGATATTCTTCTAAATATCAGAAAATTGGCTGAATGGATTCGAAAATGGTATGACTCAATTGTTTAACTCTGAGGGAGTTGTAAAATGAGCCTATTGAGTATCCCTTTAACTTAGCATCTTTTTTTATTCCGTCATCCTTTGGCTGCGCTATCCTTCATTCAACTGCTATCAAACAATTCAAGCGCAATAAGATGCAAAAGAAGCTTTTCAAAGCAGTGCTACCACTCTCACACTTTTGTGCAACTGCACCGGCTCGGGCACAAGCTCAAATCTAATTGGACGGCTCGAATCGACACACTGGTTGAAATAATATATTTTTTGCTTTGTCACACTGTGATTGATTGCACCCGTTGGGAAAAGCTCCATAGGCAACTATTGTCTCGATTCAAGAGCGTCATCTAAATATACATTTAGGGCTTTTCACACACTGAGCAAGGTTAAGCAATGCAAATGTATGTCGCAATGATGCTCAGAGAAGAGAATGGATGTTGATGTTATCATTGGTGTCTGTTCTTTATACAGATTATCATTTTTACTCATTTTCCACTGAATTATGTGATCTTAAGAGCTTGAAATGGCATCCTGAGTGCTGTTTTCTTCTTTACATCTCTGTTTTGAGTCAGAGATCTCATTGGCTCTAGTGCTGTCAATCATATTATGTGATCAGAACTCTTGCCCTTTCTGAATTACTACATTGTGTTCATTTCCTCATTCAGGGTATTTCAATAATGATAAAGAATGAGGAAATGCTTACATGAGAAATGCTAAGCAGGACAGTTCACTGAAGTTGTGGAATTTGAGGAAACTTAAAAACTTTAAGCCATCTTTAAGCCCATTATTTAATCAAACTCAACTTTAGATCGCAGTCAGAAGTTATTACACACACTCAATGTCGATGATGGTTTCTGTATAGTACCAAAAAGTATTGATCTTAATTTACTGTTGTATGTTGTGCAGCAGACGAAATTAAACCCAAATGGGAAAACCTACAAGATGCATACATGAGGAAAAATGTATTTTCGGTCAGCGGCACCTATCGTGCATGCGTGAATTAGCTGAAGGCGATCAATATTTTTGTGTTTTGTGAGAAAGCTCAGTTCGTCGACAAATCGTTTATCGCGTCGCACTCAGTGTAAAAGAACCTTTAGACTGATATTAAATGGACACAAAACACTTTTTCAAAAAATCGCTTATGCCCCACTGAAGAAAATTACATTGCTTAACATTTTTGTATGGTTTTATATTGGTTTCTCTACTGTTAGTTAGTCCCCTCTATTAATCATTGTCTCTTGCAAGAGGCTGGTTACATGTCACACTGCACTGATGTAGAAATAGACCAGAATTCTTGGGATAAATGCCCCACTTTAATTACCCTCTTGAGCCCCTGATTAGTGAAACGTTGTCGTCCTCCGTTTATCTCTAGCCACTAATGGTCTTCATTATTCCAGGCCAGTTCTCATGCATAAGGACAAAATCATATATGTATGAATGTGTATAAAGTTTGCATGTTCAGTTTTTCAGTGCTGCAATTTATTAACAATGAGCAAATGCTTTCTCCAAAACGTATATTGTAACAAAGGCACATTCTTGAAATAGTCTGTGCCTCGGAGAAGCTTTAGAAATTGTTTGATGATATTTTTAACCAGGCAGGAAGTGGGACATGGAAGATATTTATATCCACAGCATATTTTGGTGTGTCATTTTTATAAGTGATTAATCCTGCATATTGGTCTCCCTGTCACAAAATTCCTAGACAAATACACTGATTTGGAACTGAGATAAAAGACTTGGATTTTGGATGCGATTTTCTTAATATGAAGTCTCATTAGTCATTTTCTAAAAGAAATATATAGAAGCATTGATTGACAGGTGCATTGAGACTAATTGGCTCTGCATATAATAATATATGAATTATGTGAAGACTGCTTGAAGCCTGTCAGTGTAGCAGACAGTTTATATGTTAAGATGCTTCACATGTCATCACATGATTCCCAGAGGAGTCAACACTGTTAGGGAACACTGACTCCCTATTAATGTCAATGATTTTATGGTTGAATGCTTTTTAATTGTTGTGGTTTTTATGTGTCCACATACTTGACAAGACTTTTTTTTTCTTTTTTTTTTTTTTTGGTCAATTTTCTCAGATGCCCTTTCTCTTTCCTAATTTTCTCATACATTATCCAGTGACTCACTCCACATTACTTTGTCTCACAGTGCTTCATCGCTCTGTCTTATGTCTCTCACCCTCTCTCTATTTCACCTTTCAGACATAAAGCTTTCTCAAATCATCCCTCTGATGAGGAATGACTAATTTATCGCATACTTTCTATCTCATCACTGCTAATGGCCCTTTTACTTGCCAAACGCGCACCTACTTATAGTCGGGCACTTATCTGAACAGGACAGATCTTACTTTCCCTGCCCTATTTCCTTTTAGACAGTCAGTGACTCAGTGTCATTGTACCGTATGATTTTACCAAATAGCTGTTCAGCTAACCCTCTGTGATTAATACAGATTACTCTCAATTTTTTTTACTTCCTTGTTTTCTCCTCCGTCCTCTTTTATTCAATTCACTGTAAACAGTGTTAGATAGCAGTAAGGCCATGTTATCTTTTTTTAAACGGACATCACATTTTCCCCACGTTTCCGAATAGACAACTACAACATTCAACAGAATAGAATGTACTTTACTAGAGGTTCTAACAAATTATTAATTTCTGCAAGCTATTTTAAAATAATATTTAAATAATTTGAATTATTTGTAAAAAAATAAGTGAATAAATATTTGTTTAAAATAGTATCAGTTTGAATTAATGTTTCAATAGCCCCTTTTACACATAAAGTCTTTATTGGTAAATTACTGTTATGGCGTCTTCACACCGAACGAGAATAGAGCGTCAAATACGCATCTATTGCGTCTAGTTAGACGCTTTAACATTCGCTCAAGTTCAAATTTTTCAGCTTGCGCAGAAGACATTCGCGACAAACGCGTCGCCCAATTCACATCATTCGCAACGCCCGACGCGTCTATTCGCGTCTTTGCATTGACTTTGTATGTAATCTACTCGCACAGATAATAAAATTCTCGTTCGGTGTGAACACACCATTATGAGATCATGTCTGAACAGGACCTTTTAAAATATACCAGTAAATCGGCTCTGGAAATTTGCATTTTAAAGTTTACCGGTAGTTTGGCACTGATGTGTGAATGGTATCTTACCGGTAAAAAGACAGCTATTGCTTGAGAGTGAAAAGCACCGCACACTTGTTTATTTACCGGAAAAGTCGTTCTGGCAATTGTACAACAATTTACAGGGATTGCTGTGGGAAAGGGGCTAATGACACATAAAGACTTCACTTGTTTCATTACTGGATGGTCAGTATTTATGACAAACACTGATGTAATTGTTACAATCTTTATTTGAAGTTAAATAGTCAAATTGTTATTGTTTAATATTGATTCAGTATGAAACTGAATACTTCTCTATAGTCTGTGAAAAACAGTAGAATATCCAGATACATAGTATTAGAAAAACAGTCGGCTAAAAGTACCCGGATGTCCTATTACTTCCGTCAAGATTCTGGAATGTCTGATTTCAGAGTTAAAACAAAATTTTATTATAATTTTTATTTGTGATATTTATTTATATTGCCCCTCCTACTGACTGAAATGAGCTAATAACATGGATGAATGAATAACTGAACATGAATGAATAAGCCCTTGCTGAGTTTTTATTATTTTTTTTGTTCCTTCCTGTTTTGCCTTGTAAGAACAGCTCATTCTGACCCAGAACCAAATATTCCTCGCATATATATCCGCAGGTGACCGCTTGAACTCTCCGACTTGGTTACTTATTAATATTTTGTTTTCCTCCAAGACACTGAACAAGCACTGTCTGTGCCACATGTAGACGGTAAACTATTCAGCCGGCCTTGGCCGCCCTTTATTAGTCTGTGCAAGTGCCTTTTCTCACCGCCAAGATAGACTGATATGTCTGCTGAAATGGTCTGTTGGATTTTACTTCAGCTGTCTCTCCTGTAAAGTACAAGCCTGCTTTTGAAAGGTCAAACGAGTCCTCGCTGAAGTTGCTATCTGCTTTTTTTTTTATATGACGGTGCCATTGTCTCTGTCATATGTTCTCAGGGTGGTCTACATGTATAATAGATCATGACTTTAAAGTTGAATATACAGACGCTTATTCATGAGCAAGCTTGAGTCATGCAGGGCAAAGCCAAAGCCGTACACTCCGTCGTCATTCAGTGACTGAAGAACTTGAGTTTCTTAAAGGGACACATCTGACTTTCTCTGCTCTTCTGCTTCACAGGGCTTTTTAAGTAAACGACTGAAAGGATCCATCAAAAGGACTAAGAGTCAGACCAAGCTGGACCGCAACACAAGTTTTAGACTCCCGTCACTACGACCAACGGAAAATGACAGGTACAATTTACGCTGGTTTGTTTTTCAAATGCATTCAGAGTGAACTGACTGAACCTCATTCAATTTCCTTCGGTCTTTTGTCTCTGCCCAGAATTTTAAGAGAGAGATGTGGGTTATCTGTGAGATTTAAAATTCAAAGCTGAATAGATATTTGAATGGATCAGACTTTTGTTGGCAATAAAGTGATATACATTGTGCTTTTTTTACCTTTCCTTTTAATTATGAGGACCTATTGAAAAAATGGTGCTTGCTTATAGCTTTTAAATTCATGTTCTCAAGTTTATAGAGAACAGCTGGTTGGAAAATATGCTGTGCTGGGACCTGGCATAACATGAGATCTGTTTTAAAAAGAAATGTTAAACCTTTCAGGCAGTCTTGACAGCTCTCTGGCAGAACCGTTCTGGCAGTTCGTCCCAAATGAAGCTAATGTGTCAAAGCCACAATTTAAACTGCTCTTGCTCGACCAGTCAAAAGTTTGAATACACTTGACTGAATTTATGCTTGGCATGATCTTAAAAATCTTTTGACTGCACTTAGTGTTAGCGTTTTTACTGTCCCACTGGCTGTCTGACTCATGGTTTGGCTGGTTAGCGTAGACCAGTTCGCCATTGATTCCCATTCAAAAGTTCCCGTGTGTTCTAACAAAACTTTTTATTTTGTGAGCTGGTGGACAGCTCCTGCGTGCCGATTAAAAAATACCCCAAATAATCTTCCTCCTTTGTTCCTTTCTAATTAAATTAAATCTTTATTTTATTTAAGAGACCCAAAAAAATCTCTCCAATTATCGTTTATCCCTTGTGTTCTTATTAAAATATTATTATTTTTTATTATTGTAAAATAGACCCAAAACGTCTTTCTTCATTGATTACCATTCAAAAGTTTGAGTTTTTCATTTGATTTTACCCTTTTTGTTTTCAGCCACCTCTGAAATGAATATCGCTCTAGCTAATATAGACCTCTTTGGTACAACACACTGTCCCCCCGATAAGACATTAAATCACATGGACACTGCCTCATTGTTTTGGTGTCATTTGATTTGTCAGATTTCCTTGTGATGTACTTCCTCGCTGTGTTGCGGTCGGGTGTGTAAGTGCTGTAAATCTTACTTCTGCTGGAGGATTAATGGATAAGCTGGGCTGTTAATAGCATTAGGCAAAGTCACTTTTGCTTTATTACAGTGTGTCACAGGCCTGAGGGGTGAATTAGGGCTGGTAACCTGAGGTGAGGTGACGGACCAGAATTTGCTTTCCTTGTCCACCCTTTTTGTTTGTGACAGTTACTTGGAAACAGGTAGGAGGCTGTGATGTTGCTGGTGTATACTCTAATGGCCACAGCTGCTGTGGTAAGACTACAGATGAGGCGGAGGTGCAGTTGTAATCAAGCTGATTTCTCTTGCTGCTCCTTGTGGATTGAGTGCATCTGTTTGTGAGGAGCTCTTGCTCATATAGTAATGCTTGGAAGGAGCGTGCATGTGAGTGTTGAGGTGCACGAGTGTGTGTGTGTGTGTGTCCCTGTAGCTACTAGCAAAGACAGAGATTGCATGTGACAGTTTGATTGAGATGAATTACAGCTGAACTCTCTACGTTCATCTGTCACTGTATTCAAATGCACTTATGAGCATGCGTGTGTGTGGGTGTTTAAAGGGATAGTTCACCTAAAAATGAATTATTTGAAATTATATACATTACCGTTTGATTTTGTTTGGAGTCGGTAAGATTCTTTAAGGGTTAGTAAGGTATTTTACACTTAATGCCCTGTTTTAAGATCGTTTCTGATGAAATAGAACGGTTAAGAGTGAAATTTTTGACTACTCCGGGTGTTTATCACGTTTTGCAGGGTGTGCATCCACTATACTTCACTATGTGTGCGCTAACTTGGATGGGTGGTGGACAAATTCAAATTTCATCCAAAATTCATACAAACATGTCAATTTTTATTATTTTTGATCAATTAAATAAATGTTTTGGGGAGCATAAGAGACTTAAAGCATTTAAATGGTTAGTTCGGTATTTTACACTTACAGGCTATAATCGTTTCTGATAAAATAGAATGGTTTAGATAGAAATTTGGTCAAATGCTGCTGTCCCGAGAATTTTAGGTTTCTTTGTTACCCAAGAGTCGAACAAAAACGATCTAACAAAGAAACCTAAAATTCTCGGGACAGCAGCATTTGTCCAAATTTCAATATTAACTATTCTATTTCATCAGAAACAATCTTAAAACAGGCCTTTAAGTGTAAAATACTGAACTAAGCCTTTAAATGCTTTACAAATAAGTCTCTTATGCTCCCCAAGACATTCATTTAATTGATCAAAAACAATAAAAAGTGACATGTGAAGGCCAAGTATTGTAACCCATATTTGGAATTTGTCCTCCGCATTTAACCCATCCAAGTTAGTGCACACATTAGAAGCACAGTACTGAGTAGTGAACACACTGCAAAATGTGATACACACCCGGAGCAGGAGGCAGCCATTATGATGTGGTGCCCGGTGAGGGATTGCTCAAGGGCATCTCAGTCATTTCCTGCCGGTACTGGAATCAAACCAGCAAACGTGGGTTACCAGTCGGACACTGAAAAAAATATTATAATAACTCAATGTCCTCACTGAAATTTTAAATGTGATTTTTTTGTTCAGTCTGGTGTGTCTGCATCAGTTGCTCAAGTAATTATTTAGTTGTCAGGACAATGTCAAGAACTTTCTTCCATAACAACTGAGAGTAGCTGTTAGTGGAAAAAAGAGAGGATAGAGTTCTGACATCTCGCCATGGTGGTGAATTCAACAGACACTTTAGAACAGACAACGGCGTCATTTAACTATATAGTTCGCTATATGATAAAAGTTTGTTTTCACTGTAAGTTATGACAATTTATAGTTTTTATTTACTGGTATTTTAAAGTGAAATGAATGTAGGGATGCACCGATATGAAAATTTTGGCCGATAACGATAACCGATAATTCTTTATATTTGAAAGCCGATAACCAATATATTGGCCGATAAACTTAAATCCAAATTTTTATCTAATTTTGAGAGCCTGATTACAAAAACAAAAGTCTCACAATTAAATCCATGTCCATGTTATAGTGTTGTATAGCCGATATGACAGATTTGCACGTTTTACCAAACCGTATTTTCATTTTTTGAAGAGATTTCAATCATATTTCAAGAAATTCAAAAATATAAACAGTGGTCAACAAGTGTCTCAGCTGAAGGGAGTAATACATTATTTATCAGCTTTAATATATCGGCCACATTCTCTTACCAGGCCGATAACGATAACATTAAAAATGAACATATATCGGCCGGTACCGATATGCTGGCCGATATATCGTGCATCCCTAAATTAATGTGATGTTAAATCATTTATAATCTACAGCTAACCAAGTAAAGGTGTTTACTGCAGCTTCTTTTTACCATTTCTATGTGAAAAAATACAATTATTTATACAGTGCATTTGAATGAAGTTTGAAACATCAGATTTCATGTGGGGATTTTTGTTTGCTTGTTTGTTCGATTGCATTTCGGGCTACAAAATGTTTTGTTAGATGTACTGAAAAGCTAAACAAAGCCAAAGAAAATGAATCCAAACTCAATTGGTTGCCGCATGTATTTTGAGCGTGCCAAGAGCACCCAGCTAGCTAAACCCCTCTTCAGATAAGGCCAGAGTTTTCTGCTTTCTTAGCTTCACTGAATGGCTGGCTATGGGAAAACATTTCAACCTGTAGCTGAAAGGAAAATGTAAATAGTACATTAGAGGCTTTGAAGTAATCGACCTTTGCTGTAGCAGAACCACCTCTCACTATGTGGTCTGAATGAAAATACTAGTCCTGTATTCAAAGTAGACTTGGAAGCTTTGACTGTAAAGAGCTTGAATGTGGCACCGCAGTCCTGGTGGACTGATCAGATTTCCTGGATAATGTGGGAGAGCTGTGTCCGGATACGGGCTGACTGTGCACTGATCTGCTTAGCTGTCCGAGTCAGCGCAGGTGAAACGTATCGAGAGCTGGAAGCGAGTCCTCCAGCTGCTGTTTCTGCATCGGCTGTCCGATTCAATGTACCACACCTCTGTAAATGGAGACGGAAAGAGATACTGGAAAGATGGAGGAGATGGATAGATGGACAGATAGCTGTAACTTTACATTGTCATATGCAATTGCATTCAGTCTGACAAGCCAAAAGTAGTCAATTCTAAAATTCAGGTTTGGTATTGAGTCGAATCAGTGAATAAATATGCTTTCAGATTCAGTGAGTTCCTCTGGAGCTTCCCCTTTTTTGTATTTTTTTTATAAATCAAACTACACTATAAGTAGTATCTGGGCACAATATCTGGGCGATATAACTGAATTATTTTTCGTTCCGACTAGTGTATCACAACTCAGGGAAAATATTGGGTAACATGATGGACACATAATGGATGTTTTGAGAGAAAAGATGGGTCTTGTGTTTGAGTGCTGTTGGGATTTGAGCCAGATCATTGTGGTAATCTGTTTTTTATGTCGGCAGGCATCACCACAATTTCTCATAATGAGAGAAACTGATGCCAGTATAGTTCATGTTGTGTGACCAACTGTCTGGTCATATGTGCTGTGTCATTGGGTTCAACCTTATATCAGCTGTAAACTTTAAATAAACTAAAATATTTCACAACACAAATGTCACTTGAGCACCAAATCAACATATTAGAAGGATTTCTGAAGGATCATGTGACACTGAAGACTGGATTAATGGCTGATGAAAAATTAGCTTTGCCATCACTGCAATAAATTACATTTAAAAAATAATAAATAATCAGAAAAGAGTCATTTTAAATTGATATTTTCACCACATTAAGCATAAAATACTTATTTTAAAAACAAGGTTCATGTGTGTGTGGGGTGTGATAGTTTTTTTCTCCTTTGGTCTAATGACTGAATCCTTATTAAACACAAACCAGCCATGTGAGTAATGTCAAGGTGTGGATGTTGTGCAAGTGTGGCAGTAGGGCAGGTGTGAGGTGTGTATGTGTGTGTGTGGAAGTGTTCAAGATGTTTGTGTAGTCAACTCATTCCTCGCTTCTCAGTTCCTCATAGGGCAGTCCCCATGGAAACATTCTCACGGGGACTTTGCATTGGCCAGCCCTCTTTCTTGTTTGTCACATCAGATTTCTGTCGTCCTCTTTAACCTCACCTGAGCTACGGGGAAGTAGCTCTACACCTACACCAAAGAATGAAGTGAAAACGCGTTGTTTCTTTTTAGAAATGCGATAATATCCTGATATGCTCTTGGGATACTCCTTCAAGTGGATCTTTAGTTGTTTTTCGTAGGTATAAACTTTCTTTCTGGAAGCAGTGAAATTCTGGAAGTTGTTTCTTGCATGTCAGTGATTTTATAATACATATTACTTTAACTAGAGTAAAGAAGTTGAAATTGATTATTTTGTGGATACGCATAATGAAATTATTGGTTTTATCACTTAAACTCTTACGTTTGGCTGCCTCCCTGTGGCCATACTCTGTAAAATCATTTTTTTATTAGTATTATTAGACACGACCTCAACCTTAAGTTCATGTGAAATTATAATGAATCTTTCTGAGTAGAAACCATTTGTCATGGTTCTTATTTGCATCTCTAATCTCCTGTGGCTGAGGACACTGTGTAGCCAGTGAGGAAGGAGACTGAAATATCCGAATCGGAACAGAGGATGCAATTATTACTAAGTGATCTGGCTGAATCTTGAGTAACTAAGTTAAGGTTTCTGTTATTTCTGTGTGCTGTTCTAGGTCACGAGGCCTGCCCAAATTGAAGGAATCCAGTTCCCATGAATCTTTGCTGAGTCCAGGCAGTGCTGTTGAAGCTTTGGATTTGAGTATGGAGGAGGACGTCTACATCAAACCTTTACACAGCAGTATTCTAGGACAAGACTTCTGCTTTGAGGTACAAACTTTGCCTCAATATAAACGCCTCAATATACACAAAAATAACTGTTTTCTTTATATATATATATATATATATATATATATATATATTGTGGAATCCATGATGCATTATTTTGGCATTCTTTGATGAATAGAAAGGGTTTTTTTAATTCCAATGGAAATCTTTTGTAGCATTATCAGTGCCTTTACTGTCACTTTTAATGCATTCATTAAAGGTGGGATCAGTAGTTTTTGAAAAACACTTTTGGCCAATATTTATATTTGAAATGGCAAAAACAAACATGCCCCTACCCTAAAAGGATTCTCGCCCCTAATTTGATTGCTTCGCCCCACACTTACGTACGCAACCGTAATCCAGGCAACGACTTGGCGAAAGCGGAATCTGCTGTAACTGCCGGCCGAGGGTATGGTGTCATCAATAAGTGAAAGCAATGTGTCACTCTGGTAATCCTCGTCAAATGTTTTTTGGTAGTGTTTGGTGTGTGTTTTAACGCATCAGTGGTTCAGCTCCGTTTCACGTGGAAGACGACGCTCAACACCCATCCCAAAAAACACAAAGTTATCATGATCAACTCGATAGCACGAGCACGACAGTCATAGTAACCGATATATTACATCTATAACAAGATTAGGGGTTTAATCTTTAACCTAAAGATTAGGTTATGTCAATCGCTAAATGAGAAACCAAAGTAAACAACATATCTTGCTAGACACACTTTGGTAGCCGACGCTTGAAACCGACAGTGGGGGTGGTTTAGATGCTCCAGGCTTATTTGGTGTTGAAATGAATGTGTCTTTTTCATAGCTGAAGCGAACAACAATAAGATCGCAAATGTAAAAACAAGCAAAGATGACACACAAGCATATTCAAGCAATTGCCAGCATAAAGTAGTTCTGTGAACAAAGCTAAACAATGCTCTACGTCCAACGTTAGCCCTTCCCGCTCCTTGAGTTCTCTCCAGCGCTGTAGTCGTTCGTCTAATGTCGTTTGGCTCTTCTCCCCATCATTAGTAGACACGTTACAAGTGTGTTTTAGTACTAACTCGGTCCAACACAGTTTTCAAAAGTGTTTTTCTAAAACTACTGATCCCACCTTTAATAAAAGTATTTAAAAGATATCTTATCCATCCCAAACTTTTTATGCATTTACATTTTTTAAATCCTTTTTAACATACAAAAGATCAATGCAACACTGTTACATATTCATACATGGTAAGTCGCTTTAGCAAAAAACAACGGCTAAATTAATGAATGTAAATAAAATCAAACTCTACCATGGTACAACAACATTTCTTTATAACATATTGGTTAAATGAATGATTTACTTTATGAATGAATTTTTGAATTTCTCCTCCTCCTCGTGTAGGTGGCATACTCAGGTTGTAGTAAGTGCTTCAGCTGCTCATCTGCTGCTGAACGGGACAAATGGATGGAGAACCTCAAGAGAACTGTGCAGCCAAATAAGGTGACCATCAGATGCTTTGTTTTTTGTTTTTTTTTTTGTCATTTTTAATCAAGACAAAACCATGCATGCTTGATTTATACCTAAAACGAGCTGCTGTGATTCAATCAGTGTTGTTCCATCACCAGGACAACTGCCGGCGGGCGGAAAACGTCCTCCGCCTGTGGATAATCGAGGCCAAAGACCTGCCTCCGAAAAAGAAGTATTTCTGTGAGCTGTGTCTGGATGACATGCTATACGCCCGCACCACCAGCAAAACCCGCTCTGACTGCCTGTTCTGGGGGGAACACTTTGAGTTCTCCGGCCTTCCAGCCATGAAGAGCATCACTGTACACATCTACCGTGATGTGGATAAGAAGAAGAAAAAGGACAAAAACAACTACGTGGGTCTGGTGAACATCCCCGTGCAGGGAGTGATGGGAAGGCAGTTTGTGGAGAAATGGTATCCGATCAGCACCCCCACCACCAGCAAAACCAAAGGTGGAGGCCCTTCCATCCGCATCAAATCTCGCTTCCAGACGGTCTCGATCCTGCCCATGGAGCAGTACAAGGAGTTCGCGGAGTTTGTGACCAATAACTATACCATGTTGTGCTCTGTGTTGGAGCCAGTCATCAGCGTGAAAAACAAAGAGGAGATGGCCAGCGCGCTCGTGCACATACTGCAGAGCACGGGACGGGCGAAGGTACGATGCCAGTTAAGTTCGAATTAACTACAATGGTCCATAAATCACTTGTTTGACTGAAGGTTGACTAAACTGTCTGTATTAGGACTTCCTGACGGATCTGGTGATGTCAGAGGTGGATCGCTGCGCTGACCATGAGGTGCTGATCTTTAGAGAGAACACGCTAGCCACCAAAGCTATTGAAGAATACCTCAAATTGGTGGGACAGAAGTACCTACATGATGCACTAGGTAAATGAAAGGATTGCCCTTTGGTTGATTGTGCTATTTGCCTGCTGTCCTTTGGGAAAAGGTTGCTAATTAAAGCTTGTATATGTAAGCCCCTTTACTGTATGTTTGTTCTGCTTTGTAGGAGAGTTTATTAAAGCCTTGTATGAGTCAGATGAAAATTGTGAAGTAGACCCATCAAAGTGCTCCGGCAGTGAGCTTCCAGAGCACCAAAGTAACCTGAAGATGTGTTGTGAGCTGGCCTTCTGCAAGATCATCAACTCTTACTGGTAACTTTCTTTCAATTCCAAAATATAACAACTTTTCACTAGTAGCTGAGGATAAAATTAAATAACACAAACAATATATATATAGCAAAAACAGTAATATTGTGAAATAGTTTATCATTTAAAAAAGTACTTTGTAGCATTATACACTACTGTTCAAAAGTTTGGTTTAGTAAGAACTTTAAAATATGAATACTTTTATTCTGCAAGGATGTATTGAATTGATCAAAAGTGACAGTAAATAGATCTATGTTACAGAAGTTTTATATTTCAAATAAATACAGTTTAACTTTCCTTGATTGATTGAACAGTTGATTCATCAAATAATACTGAAAAAACAGTGATTTTAACTAATGATAATATTTATAATGATTTCTGAAGGATCATGTGACATTGAAGACTTGATTAATGATGATACAAATATTTTTATTTTCAATTGTAAAAATATTTCACAGTATTATTGTGTTTGCTGTATTTTGGATCAAATAAATGCAGCCTTGGTGAGCATAAGGACTTCTTTTAAAAAACACTAACAAATAAAATCGATCTAAAACATTTGAACGGTAGTATGTGTGTAAAATATATATTTCCAGGTCTGGAAATGTTATGGAAATGAATAAAACGTGTGAATTATAATCTACATGAAATGTTTGGGATAGCCCTTAATCTCACGTGAACGTGTAAAACTAAAGGCAGAATTGGGATTCACCCTAAGCCTTCCAGTTTAATAACTTTTTTATATATATATATTTATTTTTTCCAGACTTTAAAAGTTTAGATTTACACTATTGTTCATTGATTTGGGGTCAGCAAGTTTTATTCCACAAGAATGCAATAAGTTGATCAAATGTAACCAGTAAAGACATTAATAATGTTATAGAGGATTTCTTAGAAAGTTAAAAAGAACTACATTTATTTCAATTCATCAAAAAATCCTGTGTTACTGTTTTTCAAAATATTTCATTAAAAACATCTTGCCAACCCCAAACTTTTGAACTTTTGAATATGTAAGATTTTTGTAGTATACAATGCTTCTGCTACTAACTACAAATACAAAGTGTTTGTAGTTTGTTCATGTGCACATGCTTGCAATTACATTAATTCCATCTTAACCTGCTCTGCTCTGGTCAGTGTGTTTCCACGGGAACTGAAGGAGGTGTTTGCATCGTGGAAGCAGCAGTGTCATGCTCGGGGGAAACAGGACATCAGTCAGCGTCTGATTAGTGCATCACTCTTCCTGCGTTTCCTGTGCCCTGCCATCATGTCCCCATCCCTCTTCAGTCTCATGCAGGAATACCCAGACGACCGTACCTCTCGAACACTCACCCTCATCGCCAAAGTCATCCAGAATCTCGCTAACTTTGCCAAGTATGTCATGAACACTTCTCATACTTTCAGATGTTTTCTAGATAAAATTCTAAATATTAAATATATTTTTAAGAATTTGAAAATAGTAGCCAATTTGAGCATATCAGCTATTGTATAAAAAAGGCAGATCCTAACGGTTTTGATTTAATGAATTAAGTAAAGGGATTGAAGTTGTATAATGTCAAGAGTCATAGTTAATAGTTTGTTAATAGCGAGAATTGGACCCTAATCTAAAGTGTGACCACAATGTTTATTTCATATGTTGTATTTATGTATTGAATATTATGGATCTAGTCAGTGTTCAATGAAGATGATTTGATGATACAGCAATAAACTAGTTAGTATACCTTAATGCATGCTTTTTGAACTAATTTTAAACATGATTAAAACACTATCTACTTTAATGACAAAAGTGTTATTAGAATCGGCCAATAGTTTGTTAAAATTGTTGTCAGCCCAAAAATAATTCCATCTGTGCATCTCAAATATCAATTTGAATGTTAAAATTGGAACTTGAGTGAAGTTTTGGTTACAGCAATCAGGTTAACTGTTTACATGGCACTTGCATATTCAGAATATGGCCAAATTCGGATGTAATGTTATGTATTCATTTTGTAGAATTATTGTGCATGTAAATGCAGTCATTGTGAAACTTCGGTGTCTGTCTGCCTTGGAGCTCTTTTAGAATTTCTAATGCATTTTTTATTCTCTGTGACATCAGATTTGGGAACAAAGAGGAGTATATGGCCTTCATGAATGAATTCCTGGAGCACGAATGGGCTGGTATGACCCGTTTTCTGCTTGAGATCTCGAATCTTGAGACGATCTCCAACACGCCAGGCTTTGAGGGCTACATCGACCTCGGCCGCGAGCTGTCAGTGCTTCATTCACTACTATGGGAGGTGGTGTCTCAGCTGGACAAGGTACTGCAATCCCTCCAAACCATTGTACTGCAACAATACCTCTTACAATGAAATCTACCGTAGGCTAAAGTCTGATAAAATCTGAAGATTTACAACAGCTGAGGTTCTATTAGTTCATAAGATGTGACGAGGTTGACAAAAAGCACCTGCCTACCACAGAGATGTTACGTAAATCTTTTGACTCAGTATTTTTTTCTTCATTAAAAAGTTTTAGACATTGAAACTAATGGTACCACAACATAAACAAATGCAACATGAACGAAATGAATATCACTTTTATTGAAAAAAATAAATACTGAGTGCACATTTAAGTATTAATTAAGAGTGCCCATGTCTCAAAATCAGGAAGCACATTTCATATCTCAGAGGTATTGCCGCAAATGGCTTATGTTGAGCTGTGTGCTTTATGTCAGTAACGCTTGATCCCCACTAAACGTTGTAAGGTTGTAGCTGATTTCAAATATTATCTATGCAGTACTGTTAAAGGGCTGTGTGTGACCAAAAAAAAAGCTTTGCGCTTGTTTGCAGTGTTATTATTACTACATTAACTCAATGCCTGGGTTATTCTCGAGGTTAGTGTCCCTGTTTAAACTGGAACAGTCTGTCTAATGGCATTGGACACGGCGCGTTCAAGCATTCCCACGTGCCTTTCCCCTAACTCTTGCCGACCTGTTGCGTCTGGAGCATGGTTTTGTTTTGTCTGCGATTAAAACCTCCCTGCACAATGTTTTTGTTTCCTGTCATGAGTTAATTCATCTCAACCTTTCTTTTATCTTGTCTCAGACATAACCTTCTGTTGTTATTTGATGCATGCCCTGTGTTTGACCATTTTTCCCTTGTTTGTTGTTTTTGGAATGGCTTTTGTCATTTTTGTAGAAGCATGTTTGGTTTTCCTTTTATTTATCCCTAATTTGACTTTTTCCCTTTTGTTTTCTCCTCTGTTTACCCATGCCACTATACATTCCACCCTTTCCTGTCCGACACACTGTGTCTCCATGGTAACGCTGTCCTACCACCAATGCATTATGGTGCCTACTCTCTCGACCAACCAAAAAAAAAAACCTCCTGCCAACCCACCAATCTGCCATCTGCACCCTCAAACTCTCGGGCACTCTCCATGTGGTTGCCCTCTGTGGTCCATAATGTGGTTACCATGGTAACGCACCAACCCAGGGTGACAATTCCTTCCTGCAGGCGACGGTAGCCAAACTGGGGCCCCTGCCACGAATCCTTGGCGATATTACCCGCTCGCTGTCCAGTCCCACCCCCATCCAGCAGCAGCTCAGGCGCTTCCAGGACCATAGCTCCACTCATGACATCAGTGGAAGTGTGTCCTCAGGACTGCAGAGAATATTTGAAGACCCAGCAGACAGGTAGGACATAATTTTGTTTATTTTAATATCTGTGTCTCTTGTGCTACATTCCAGATCTTCTAAAGCCATACTTAAAGGAGAACTCCGGCGCAAAACAAACCTTTGGTCTAATAACATATTGGTTCCTAGTCAACCGTTCTCTGAGATCTGTTTTCATGATAATGGAATGTAAAGAGTTTTACTGTCCACTTCGTGTATCTTTGGAAAACTGGTCTCGACCAGTCAAACCACGAACGCCGTTCATACAGTTCAGCTCACTTAGCACGGCATTCGTGGTTCGACAGGTCGAGACTGTTTACCAAAGATGGCTCTGTGTGGACTGTCTTTATAAAGTATCTTCTTATTAAATGGTCTGTACACTTACAAAGTTCTAAATGCTTTGGTTTGCATGTATGGACCCTCATTATGCGACTGTGTTAGTGTGGGGCTATTTTGAGCCTTGTTAGTGGTATTAACTAGCGATTTTTATTTTTCAATAAACAAGACACCTATTAAATTCAATATATTATTTTAAGTATTATCATTACTATAGTGGAACAATAAAACATAATAGATGGTTTAGAACTTTTAATATTTAATATTGCACAGACCACAACTGGCCAACAAATAAGTCTAAAAATAAATAATGCTTAAGAAATGTACCAAAAATGAATAAATAATAATAAAAAATGTATTTACATACTCTTTGTAGTGCAAATTAAAATCATAAACAGTTTAACAAGAAGTGCTCCCAGAACCTTCCCAGAACTTTCCCTGCAGTATATTTTTTAGATTTTAGTTGTATAACCATGCAAATTTAATCGGACACACTCGCGCAGTCGAGCACGCTCTCAGACGCATTCGATCTCTCTCACCTTTGTTGAGTCCGGAGCCACATCAACACACACACACACACCAGAGAAAAATTTTTGCAGGTCCTACGGCGGAAAGAGAGCCTACTCGGATAAACCGCTTCAGTGAGCTCAATTAGACTATAGTATCGCCATATTTTATTGTCAGTAATGGTAACGGCGTTGTTACAGGGGAAACAGTAATTCGTTTGATTACTTGTTACTGAGAAAGATAACACCGTTAGTAACGCATTTTATTTATGACTCTGTTATTCCCATCACTGTACTCTGAGGTACAGCAAAATACAGAAGAAAAGATCTGTCACAGCTTTAGTTTAATCAAGACTCAATAACAGATGGCCTACGTATACTTCTCTGAGAAGGACAATGGGTATAGGACAAAGAAAGATCACAATGCAATGTCAAACTAATGTATTGTACCTGTGTTTCATTGACGCAAGCGACTCTCAGAAACCGCTGAGACTGAATTTGACTGTTAAATCATGTCCAATAGCATGACACAATTATTCTCATATAGTCAATCTTGCGTGTATTGTTCCCCAGTGAAATGAGGAGCATCAAATCTCCTGTCCAGGAGCACATGGAGGCCTTAGTCCGAGGGAAGCATCCTTTATTGGGTCAGCAGTCCTCCACGCACAGCATGAGCTTCTCGGACAAAGAGGAGCGAGACAGCCCTCTCCCGAACGGACGCAGCGTATCTTTAATGGACTTGCAGGACTCTTACCTGGCACAGGGGCATCCGGTTCCCGAAGCACCTCCTAGATTAGGCCGTGTGGGCTCTCAAGCTTCCATCGGCCCTGTACCTCCTCCACACCTCCACCAGCCCCCCGTCCATACGAAAGTTCCCCAGTTGAGGGACAATTTGCCCCAGAGTGCCCCGCAGGTGCGTCGACCTATCCACCCCTCCCTCAGCCAGCAGCGCAGCCTACAACCATTGTCTTTCCAAAACCCTGTTTACCACCTCAGCAACCTGCACGCACAGTCCACACACTCGACCCAGTCCACGCACTCCGCCCAGTCCCGGCAGCCGGACTCCAGCTCGGAGAACCTGAGCACGGGCAGTTCTCGGAGCGCCAGCCCCAGCGCATCAGGTGTGCGGGGAGCCACTCCTAGAGCCCGGATGCCGTCCACCAGCAGCGTGGAGGAGGAACTGAGCCGCAAAAGCATACAGGGACAGGAGACACCTCCTCCCACGGCACGCTGGCACCCGCCCCTGGCAGACCAGCATTCGGGAGCCCAGGTGGTGGCTGTACCAAGGCAGAGCAGCGCAGGTACTGCGCATATCGTGAAGGTGGAGCAACAGAGTCGAGGAGTTGGCCTGGTGGCAGTAAACTCGGGGGCACGAACCCCAAGGTCGCTCCCTCACAGTACTTCCCTCCGTAGTAGCAGCAGCGTCAACACAGAACCCATGCAGCAGAGCGGTGAGAGATCCAGGCAGCAGTCCACTTGCTCCAAAGAAAGCTCGGTACCAGGAGGGCGAGGCAACAAACAGGTAAAGACCGAAAAGAGGAAAGAGAGTCCGCTTTGTAAATGTTTGAGCCCAACTAATGGCTTGTTTGCTTGTGTCCATAAGGTCCAATCACCTGTAGAGTCAGTCACCATGTCTCCAGTGGAGCGAACTGCCGCATGGATCCTGAATAACGGCCAGTATGAAGATGAGGAAGAGGAAGGTCCGAGCAAAGACGATTCCAAACATGTAGAGAAGGTACTAAACACGATAAAGAAAAATGCCTGCAAATATGCATTGGATGCACTCTGTTGAAGGTTTTAAGATGTTTTACTCTTCTTCTATAAAGTACGAACAGGAAATCTCAAAGCTGAAGGAGCGTCTGCGAACGTCTAGTCGGCGACTAGAGGAGTATGAGAGACGGCTACTGGCACAGGAACAGCAGATGCAGAAGCTGCTCTTAGAATACAAGGCTCGATTGGAGGACAGCGAGGACCGTCTGCGCAGACAGCAGGAAGAGAAAGACAGCCAGATGAAGAGTATTATCTGCAGGTAAGTGTTTGAACAGGCTTGAACAACATTATAAATGTCTTGTAACTGATCAATTAAGTGTAAGATTTTTTTTATTTCATTTGACCTTTAATTTGTCTTGTTCGTATATAAAATATATAACAAAGTTGGTAAAAAAAAATATTTGTAATGGTAAAACCATGTGAAATCTGACAGGGTGTTGTTTCATTTGTGGTTCATAGGCTGATGGCCGTGGAAGAAGAACTGAAGAGAGACCATGCGGAGATGCAGGCGGTCATAGATGCCAAACAGAAGATCATTGATGCACAGGTACTGCAGATGACCATATTAACCAGCATGATAAATGCCAGGGGAACTTTAGTGTGAGTTTGGAGATCATCTTAGTCTATTGTCTGGTTGTGAGGTGCTGGCCTGTGTGTGCTGCACAGTGGTATGCTTTGAACTCCCTGCTAAACCTCAGATGGTATTAAAGCAGGCTGCTGACTGGCTCATTGTTACTGTGTCCTACTGAATTCCAGGTCTCTAATGGAACTGAGGTAATACCAGCAGGCAAGTACAAGCAGACAGTTTTGCTAGGCCTATGTAAGCGCACCCCAATCCAACACCCATGCTTGGCCTGAACCTGTGCAACACTCAGTCCTCTAAGCCATTTTGTTTCCCTCCACTTTGGATGAGATAATAAAACAAGGGTTAAAGGTGAAGTGTGTAGTTTTTCAATGATATAAGATATTCGATTGAAATGTAATGTGTAGAGGCTATTAAAGTGCAGCTATTTGTAGGTTGACTTTAGAAGAATGTAAACACTGGGTTTGTGCTTTTAACATTGTTTGACTGATAGAACAATAATGTGTAAATATATATATATATATAATGGGGTATAAGCTAAGCTACCAGGCGTCCTATTAAAGTCATAATAATAGTGAGAATGAGAATTTTCGTTTTTGGGTAATAACGCTTGAAGAATATTACATTTAAAATACATTTGTACATTTGTAACTGTAACAGTTAATCATAAAGCAGTTTTGTAGGATTTCTAATCAGGAACTTAAAAGAAAAATAAATTTCGGCCATTTTGGGATTGTCGAAACTGTCGAATTAGTGGCAAAATTACACACTTGACCTTTAAAATAAATGCTAATGTGTTTGCATACTTCAACTTTTTAGTTGTAGTCTGTTTTGTCATTTCACTTCCAAAATTCTTCTTGGGGTTAGTGAACGTTCATGCTTTTCCCACTTTTCAAAGCTGTCACAGCATCTTCCCGATGTTTAGCGCTGTTGAGGAATGCGTGTTAATAGGGATCGCTCATAGCAGATTCAGTTCCTGGTATCTGTGAGCTCTAGCTTTGGCTGCTATTATTTATTTTTATTTATTTTTTTCCTCCTTAATTTTGCCTAGTCACTTCCTGATTGCCCATGCTGCCACACTCCCAGCACCCTAGTCGGTGTGTGTGCACTCCACACAAATCGCCAATGCCCTCTGCAGATAATTATTTTATACTGTAAGGATGGTCTCGCTTTCACTTCTCTTCTCTGGTTGTTTGTGCAGAGCTGTCCTCTTTGCTGCCCTCACAAACTTGCCCCTGTGTGTTTGTTGTGTGTGTGTTATTTTGAAGGCAGATTCTGTGCCGTTTGTCAGACTGGTACAGATTATGAATGCCCCCTATTTATGCCATCTATTATTTGCCTTATTAAATCGATCTTCATGTTAAAATGAAAATATAGTTGATTTGGTTTTACTTTTAGGGCGTTTTCACACTTACAGATTGTTTGTTTTGTTTCGAAACAGGGACTTCATTTTGTTACAATGTTCCATTTTCTTCTTGGTTCAGTTCGCTTTCACAAGGCAACCTTTCAAACTATACCAAAATGTGTTTATGCAAGTCACATGCGCCGAGTACAACCGTCCTCTTATTGGTCAGTTTCCTCTTCGTCGTCTATCAATATGATTGACAAGTTTGCTCACGAGCTTATTATGCCTTTATTTATAACTGTCGTGACGCATGCAAACACTAGCTGTCATTCCCGCTGTTAAATTACATACTACTACTACCATGTTAATTTTACAGCAGATTTGACCGCAAAATGTAATAGTACAGCAAACTGAAATTCAATGGTCCGGGCCGGGACCACCTCATTCAGCCGATCTCACATATGCCTAAACCAACCGAACCAAGGGAGAAAACACACCAGGTCCTGAAACAAACACTCATGTGTTAAAGGCCCCTTAAAGAAATATACATATAATAAAACATTAAATTTTTATATATTTTTTCCCCTTCAAATGTTTAGTTTCACCATAAATGTCCGCTATTTTTACTTTCAGTGTTTTCACTTTGAATTATATTTTATTATATTAATTTTATTTTATTATTTTATTTGTAATGAATCTTTTTAAAAGAATATTCAAGGTTAAATACAATTGAAAGGTTGGTTCGTTGTATATTAGGGCTGTCAAACGATTAATCGCATCCAAAATAAAAGTTTGTGTTATAATATATGATAATAATATATGTGGGTGTACTGTGTATTATTATTATTATTATTATTTATTATTTAACCTTTATTTTACCTGGAAAGTCCCACTGAGGTTGAACCTCTTTTTCAAGGGAGTCCTGGCCAAGAGGCAGCAAAAACACAATCAATTACATATATAAAGGTTATACAACAGAAATAATTAAAAACATTTACAATTTAAACAGGTCATTTCAGGTTCTATCTGGACTAACATATTTAACAATATATTATGAAGACACACACATGCTTGTATATATACAAAACAATTATACACAGTGCACCCACATATATTATGCGCCCTAATATATATATATATATATATATATATATATATATATATATATATATATATATATATATATATATAATAGAAATAGAAAAGTGTAGTAGAATGTGATACATAATCAAAGTTATGCTACCGTTAAATAATAAAGTTTATATATGTATCTATATATAGGGTGGGTTGTTATATTTAACCTTGAATATTCCTTTAAGTAATGTTAAGAGACAAGATTACTAATATCATCTATATGTTGTTTCTGACTGCCTGATATTGATGTACTTCTCTCTCTTTCTCTCTTTTGTAGGAGAAGAGGATCAGCTCCCTGGATGCAGCTAACTCTCGGCTGATGGGTGCCCTCACTCAGGTGAAAGAGCGATACAGCATGCACAACCTCCGCAATGGTCTGTCGCCCACCAACCCCACCAAGCTCTCCATCACTGAGAACGGAGAGTTTAAGAACAGTAGCTGCTGATTGGTGCTTATGGACTTGATGATCCGTGCCGATTGGTGCTCCAAGGCAGTTCACCGGCACCAATCGGTCGAGTTCAACAGGGACAGAGTACCCAGACTACATGCCTAAAAACTGACTGACTACTGTATAAATGCGATTACAAGGAATGTCTGGTTATAATTGTATATAAACGTTATCTAATATTGGTTATGTACAGAAATGCTACTGCAGAGGAGAGTTTTGAAATTGCGTTGGAGAGTTAAATGTAGCATTGGATCCGAGTCAGCGAGTTGTTGGTTTTTTTGTTGTTGTTGTTGTTTTTTTGTTTTTTTTTTTAAATACTGATTTACGCATAAATGCTGATTTAAGATTGCAAACAGATTTTTAATAATTGCCTAAAATATATGAAGGAGATGTACATATCTTGAAATAGAATTGTTTTAAAAGAAAATATGAAGAAAAGCACATAGGTATCAGCCGTAAATGTATGCAAGTTGCAGAATCTGACAGGCAGATATAGATGAAAGGCAATTTTATGCACTCAGTTTTCTAACACAAATTTTCTATTTTTTTTTTATTATTATCATTATTTTATGTTATCATCTTGCAAAAGGTTGTTACAGCTGATTTTAAGGTGACTAACTAACTGAAAGGACACGGTTAAAGCAGTCACAGTTCAATTGCAAAATTAAAAAATCTTGAAAATGAAATTCAAGATAAGTATGTGTTCATTAATGTAACTAAAAAGACGACCGAAGCAGTGGGTTTAATAAAATAAAACATCGTTTTATTTTGTCAGATATTTGACAGTCATTCAACCTAACTTAACTTTTTCGTTGTTTTTTGCCCTGTGTATCTGACCAGAGTGCTGTGAAACCACCAATCTTCAGTCTCACTGCCCTCTTGTTCTAGACAGCCTCACTGCCCTCCTTCTGATCCTGTCTATTATTTGTTGGTTACCTTTATTGAAAGTCATTGTTTTTCCACTGTGTTCTCACTGTCCGTATGAGCATCAAAGCCTTTAACCTTTTTGTGGCACAGAACTCCTCAATGTTTGCTGTTCTCGTAGCGATGTATTTGATGGTCAGTCTCAAAGTTGAAAGCTGAGCATTGAATAAAGATGATTGTGGCCTCATTGATCATTTTGTCTGTGTGACCTGAAATTGATTTAACATTTCTACTCTCTTAATTTCTTTGTGCCTTATTGGCATTATTGCACATTAACTTTGTTTATATTGATTACTATAAGGATTATTATATTCTTAAAGTTATTTTAAGTGAATATATGAATGTATACATGTATATCATCTAAATATTATGAGAAAGATCAAAAAAAATACTCATTACAGCATTTACAGTTAATTTGTGATCATCTTAGGTGTGTCCAGACATTGTGTAAGAAACATTATACAGTTGGAATCCAATTTATGTACGCATATACAATGAAGGTACACATAAATGTGCATAAAAAACTGTGCTGACAGCAGAATCGACGGATATAACGTTACAATACCATAAACTGTAGAAATAGTAGGCTATATACGCATAAATGAGTAGTATAGGCTCTATATTATGCATAATGTGGAGTTTTGTGTCAAACCTACAATTAACCTTCATTGGGCTAAGTAAATGGGGACTAACATTACTATTACTAACAACATTTTGATGAATTTGTATTGCAATGGATTTTATTGGATTTTATCATTTTATCATGGATTTTATGCTACGCTGAGTAACGTTACGCTTTCAGAAAAATTTATGATAAATGGCAATTCTGCTGGGATAATGAATCATTTGGGAGACATCTTTTTAGGATACAGCCTGAAGTTAAAAAGGTTGCAGGATCAACAAGACCTAGACATGAGGAAGTGGCATTGGCCAGGTTGAGAATTGGGCATACCAGACTTAATAGTACATTATTTTTAATGGGAAAACATGTTGATGGCAACTGTGGGCATTGTACAAGACCTTCCCCTGAAACAGTGGAGCATGTTTTGATTCATTGTGTTAAATATTATCAAGATAGGCAGAGGCTTATTGCTCAAGTAGAAGCCAATGAAGTTAGATTTGAATACAGTCAGATTTTACAACGAAATGCTGAGAAGATTTTTAATTTTTTGTTTTTGTTTTTAAAAAATACAGGGCTTTTAAAAAGAATTTAGTTATGTAGAAAATATATATCTCCTGCTATACACTCCAGTCCAGCGGTGGCGGTAATAAAATAGATTGTTGTCAACCGCCATTTAAACTGAAGAAGAAGAAGTTACGCTTTCAGGGCTGCGTCACTTCCGGTTCTTCCTGTTCCTTTTGTGCGTGTCACTAGCGGTCACTAGTACGGTTGTGCGTTGTTTGCTAATGCTAATTGTGCTGTAACATACGTACTTCTCTAAATATCGCGTACGTCTTGTTTGGATTTGCGTGGGGTGTGTGTTTTTTTCTGGTATGCTATAAACGTAAAGTAGTTCATCTTTATTTTACTTAATAGTTTTATTTGATCGTAATTTTCTTATTTGCCGTGGAGATGGCTGTAGGAGGCTAACTAGCATGTTAGCCCATTCATTGTTGCAGACTTCCTGTAATATAGGCAAATAAATCTTCCTTTTAGGTGTATCTTTTCAGTATATAATTATTTTTGGTGTGCTTACAGTTTCACCTTTTAACTAACGTTAACGTTATCACATTATTTAGTTGGTTTTCTCTAGATCGATACGTTACAGTTATTCTTGCCGTATGTTAACTTAACGTTACTGTAACGTTAGATAATCTGGCATTCGCGCTTCCACTCAGTTCAGTGTTAAGTTATCTTTGAGAATTTAAAATATAAATCGTATTATTAATTTGAATCTAAATCACACGCAGACCGTCGACAATGGCGGACATTAAGAACTTTCTGTATGCTTGGTGTGGAAAAAAGAAGATAACTCCGACCTATGACATCCGAGCTGCTGGGAATAAAAACAGACAGAAATTCGTGTGTGAGGTGAGGTCTCTATATAAAATATGAAGAGTTCAGATGCAAAAGCCTCTAAGTGCCATTTGAAATTTTCTTCTAGAATGATCATTTTTATCAAGCTTGTATATTTAAATTCAGTAATTTCACGTAAATTGCAATGAAGATTACCCATTAATTGTCATTCAAGTGAAATTACTGAACTTGAATATATAAGCTTGATAAAAATGATTATTTTAGAAGAAAATTTCAAATGGCTCTTAGAGGCTTTTGCATCTGAACTCTTCATATACACTGTATATGTGATTCATATTCACTTCTACATGTCTATAATTATGGTATTATCTGTGTACCGGTATATATATGTTTTTGTTGTTGGAGACCCGTTTTAAATCATATTTCTTCACTTAGGTGCGCGTGGAGGGTTACAATTACATTGGCATGGGAAATTCCACCAACAAGAAGGATGCTCAGTCCAATTCTGCCCGAGATTTTGTGAATTATCTTGTTCGGATGAAAGAAATAAGTCCTGGTGAAGTTCCTGCTCTAGGGGTCAGCATCACATCTAGGCTTATGTTGACCACAGCTCATTTGTTGTGTGTTAAGAAGTTTATGTTTATCATTTTCAGGTCAGTGTACCTGATGGAGGGAATGGTGGGAATGAAGAAAGTGCTGAGTTTGGAAATCTCCCATCCACCTGTCCACTACCACCACATCTGGCTGTGAAGAAGGAATCAGGTGAGAGATGTTAAATCAATCCAATAATCGTTTATAAAACATCTGATATAAAGTAATGGAGGATCTGCTTTAGGTGTTGCTTTCTAAATATTTAGTCAAGATACACGGCTACATGTAAAGGGCTGTTATTGGAGAAAGATGCTTTTTTGCCCACAGCTTTGGTGTAGTTATGGGTTATGGCATCTACCAGCTTGGGCTAGTGACCTCTAGATTTATTGACACACTGGTTTTATTTCAACCATATTAAACATTGCCTGAAACCATTTCTAACACTGAATTCTCCCTGTGTCTCAGACCCTTCTGCAGGTTCTGCACCCGTTCCTGGAGTCACCGGTTTGGGCTACTCTGGTTTTGGTAATGCCCAATGGGAGCGAGGAGCCAACCTGCAGGACTATTACTCCAAGAGACAGGAACAGGATGACAAAGCGGTAGCTCTTCATTTTTTTAGAACAGATTTCTGTCTAATGACAATTATAAAACGTTTCTGAGAATTAAGTTTTTCTTCTTTTCTTTTTCCCCAAGACCTTGGAATCAGAGGAAGTTGATCTGAACGCTGGCCTGCATGGAAACTGGACTCTGGACAATGCGAAGGCCCGTCTGAACCAGTACTTTCAGAAGGAGAAAAACCAAACAGACTACAAGTACAGCCAAGTGGGGCCTGACCACAACAGGTCAGAACATTCCCATCATATACAGACATTTACAGCTTAGTTTTTACCCATCCCACCTGCTGTTTAAGGGAGATATTCATTTGTAACTAAATGTTTTCAATGATATGCCTCTTCAAAAATCATACTTTGCATACCTTTGAATGTGATGTATCAAGGGTTTGTTTTTCTGCTGGACTGAAACAATCACAGAGAACTCCTTGATGTACATCTAACCTCAAGGAGATCTCAGACAACGAAAGGACAATCTCTTGCAAAATCAACAATGTTATATGGGTGTATCTCACAAAACTTGTCAAGAACATGTCCAGGTCATATTTCACTTTAGAGTCAAAAGAATGAATTACAGTAAGGAAAATGTATAGTAATAATGTGCTTGCCATAATATCACAATACTAATACTAGACTCAATTATTGTTGTTAATAACAGTAAGACTGTATCTATTCAAATTTTTAATAATAAAGATGTTAAATCATGTTAGGAACTTGCTCATCATGCTAGCAACATACTAGCAAGATGTTAATTCTTGTTAGCAACGTGTTAAATCATACTAGCAAAATGCTAAACTTTGTTAGCAATATGATAAATCATGCTAGCAACATGTTAATCATGTCCCAAACATTTTAGCAATGTGTTAAATCATGGTAGCAGTGAATTAAATCACACTAGCAGCATGTTAAATCAAGCTATAAACGTGACAATCATGCCCCCAACTGGTTAGCAACTCATGCTAGCAACATTAAAAAGCATCCCATCTATACAGTATATCTGTTTTTCTGATGGACAACATTTAAACTACTTTAAACTGAAAACCTTCAAACTTCAAGCATTCAGATTTTCTGGCCTGTCTTTCTCAAGCCAACTTCAAAGTTTGTCTTGACAATTTTTTATTTTTTTTACCTAGTTATTTTTTTATTTTTATTTTTTTATTATATTTACTTAATTTTAGAGTGAAATGTGACCTGGACATGTTTTTGTGAGATTTACCCATGTAGTATGTAATCTTGAAGGAGGACAAGAGAGATGCCAGAAATCACAACCTTACATGGGGGAAAACATGTGACACGTCTTAGGCTACACTAAGAGGTCACATGGTAAAGTATGTGATTGATTGGGTTTAGAGGTGGAAAAGGCAAAGTAATGTCTGGTTGTGATTTCTGATGTCACTCGTCCATCAGGGGTCGAGTTCTCCAGTACCTTGCAAGGAATAACTCCATGTTTAGAAGTCTGGCAGAAAAACAAACCTGCTCAGGATGGGTTATTCGGACCCAGTGCTGAAATGTCGTTCTTGATCTCATGTGCTGCCCGGTTAAGAGGTCAGTTTGTGGAGTTTGTTTTTGCTACGTTGTTAAAAACATCTGTGGGCTAAATGTGGTCATGTTTGGATGTCTTGATTTAAAATTTTGCTTTATTATAGGAGTTTTATTGCTGAGATGTCAATCTTTGTAAGACAACTTGGTAGGAGTAAGTATCACAATAAACCTTCAACCTGCAACCTTCTTTATAATAAACTGTAAGAGTCAAGGGAAAATATCAGCAGTTGTGTCCTTGCTAATGCTGTCCTACTTTTCTAGAGGTAACTGCCCGTGAGCATGGCTCAACAAAGAAGCTGGCGGCCCAGTCTTGTGCACTTTCTCTTGTCCGTCAGCTTTACCATTTGGGGGTTATAGAGGCTTACACAGGACAGACCAAGAAGAAAGAGGGAGAAAGTGTGAGTTTAACACCCTAGTTCAACTATATTTGAGGTCTCTGTGTATATTGACTCATCTGACTTCCTGTCTGGGTTGCTATGACAGGTGGATGTATATGAAGTGAATCTCAGTGATGATGTTCAGCAGCAATTGAACAGTATTGTGCAAGAACTTGGCATCGAGATCCCTCCTCCTGTAAGTGTTGGATAGAAAGCCTGCATGACTTCTTATTAGTGACATATGAGTATGTGCCAACAACTTTGTTTGTCCTGTTTTAGCCTGAGGACCCCAACAGTCCAGTATCTCTGGTACAAGGGAAGTTGGCTCAGTTTGAGCCCTCACAAAGGCAGAGCATGGCTGGAGTGGTGCCATGGTCGCCACCGCAGGTCAACTGGAACCCCTGGACCAGCTCCAATATCGACGAGGGGCCGCTGGCATTTGTGAGTCCGCTATTCTCCATTGAGCTTTTTAAATCGAATGATATCAATTTAGTGTTATATCATCCAACTGAAATCGTATTGTGCTTCTCTTTTGTTTTGCAGTGTACCCCAGAACAGATCAGCGCAGACCTACTACAGGAGCTCAACTGTCAACTTGAACAGGACATAGATCTGCAGACAGTGAGCTAAAAACAGCCTTTAAACACTGCATGAAATAAAAATGGAGTTTTATGGGTTTTACTTGTAGTCTGGGTGTTAGCTTTGAGGGCATTTACATGTTTTGAAATTTTTTAAGCATTTTTTAAAGCAAAAATACCTCCCTATCCCGTTATGTCATACAAAAATGTCATACAAAATATATAAACAAAGAGTTTATATATATATATATATAGACTACAGTTATGGAGTTGTTCTTATGCAGTTAGTATTGTAAAATCAACTAGCAGTGTGTTCTTTTTACAGATTCTAGAGGATCGAAATAACCTGCCAGTCAAGAATTTTGAGGAGCAAATCATGACCGCCATTCGCGATAACCCTGTGGTCATCATTCGTGGAGCCACCGGCTGTGGAAAGACCACTCAGGTTCCTCAGTACATCTTGGATGAGTTCATACAAAGAGGCAGAGCATCTGAGTGCAATATCATTGTTACACAGGTGAGTGTGTTGAAATAATTAATTTGTGTGCTCGAGGAGACAGAGCTGTGTTGTGACTTGCTTCTGCGACTGTTCATCCACCTAGCCGAGACGGATCAGTGCTGTGTCAGTGTCAGAACGTGTATCTTTTGAGAGAGCCGAGGAGGTTGGAAAAAGCTGTGGCTACAGTGTGCGTTTTGAGTCAGTCCTGCCCAGACCTCACGCCAGCATCCTCTTCTGCACAGTTGGTAAGTTCCACGTCTTAATCTCTGACTGCGGCACACTGTGTAGAGCTGGGCGTTATAGCTAAACATGTCTTAATTCACAGGGGTTTTGCTGAGGAAGCTGGAAGCCGGTATCCGTGGCATCAGTCATGTGATTGTGGATGAAATCCATGAGAGGGACTTAAATGTAAGTCCATCGTTACCATACCATATCAGACCGAGGTATCCTGTCCCACTATATTCTATAAAAAATAAGTGTGTTTTTTCTGTCCAGTCTGATTTCCTGTTGGTAGTGTTGAGAGATGTGGTCCAGGCTTACCCTGATGTTCGCGTCATCCTCATGTCTGCCACCATTGACACCACCATGTTTAAAGAATACTTTTTCAACTGTCCTGTCATCGAGGTGCATGGACGTGCACATCCTGTACAAGGTCAGAAGCCGATTTTCTCAAGGCACTGTATTTTCAATTCTTCAATACTAACATCTCACATATTGGACTAAATATTCCTATGTAAGTTGTTTGGAAACCTATCGCTCAATAATAGAGCATTCATTTAGGATATGTTGATAACTGTCATTTCAACAACCTGATGGATTATAATTTGTATTTTTCGATTTCTAGAGTATTTCTTAGAAGACTGCATTCAGATGACTCAGTTCATACCACCACCAGTGGACCGGAAGAGAAGAGATAAAGATGAAGATGGTGGAGAGGAAGAAGTAGGTTTTGTTTTTTAGATTAGGTGCAAAAAAATATATATTTCCCAATTATATTGTCTGAGAAAAATACATGTATTTATGACAAATATTAAATATGGCTTTAATGCAGTCATTGATTAAAAATATTAAGATCTATTATTAAAATAGTATCTCAACATTAAGTATGAATTTAGATTAAATATAATATTCCTGTTCTAATGCTGTTCTTTTTACCTTTATATTCATCAATGAATCCTAAAAAAAACAAAAGCATTACATTATTTGAATTTAATTATTTTACAAGTATAACTAAAACTGACTTCAAAAACATAGCTGATAAATTCAGTAAATTAAATGAGCCTCTTATTGTTTTGTACAGGTGAACTGTAATGTCATCTGTGGGGCTGAGTATAGTCCTGAGACCAAGCACACCATGTCTCTGCTGAATGAGAAGGAAACTCCATTCGAGCTGATTGAGGCTTTGCTGAAGTACATCGAAACGCTGGAAGTCCCAGGGGCCGTGCTAGTCTTCCTCCCAGGCTGGAACCTTATCTATTCCATGCAAAAACACCTGGAGATGAACCCACACTTCGGTCTGTAATTTAATGATGTGCTGCTCGCACTACTCACAAGTGAAAAGTTTTCTTCTGATGAATTGACTTGTATCCCCCTAATTTCTTAAAATGACTAACAGCGATTCCTTCAATATTGTGTCCTTCTAAGGCGGTCATCGATACCGAATCTTGCCCCTTCACTCTCAAATCCCCAGGGAAGATCAGAGACGAGTGTTCGAGCCTGTCCCTGATGGTGTGACTAAGGTCTGTAGAAGTTTTATTGTTCAGTATAGGAATTGGTGTATTCATTTTTTTAAGCATTTTTTTTCTATCACACCACAGGTCATTTTATCCACAAACATCGCTGAGACCAGCATCACCATAAATGATGTGGTCTTTGTCCTTGACTCCTGCAAGTAAGCAGCTTCTTTAATTAAAGAAATTGTTCACCCAAAAAACGAAAACTCTTGTCGTTTACTCACCTGCATGTCATTCCAAACCTGTATGACTTGAGATCATATGAGATGTCTCACTCTCAGTATTTTTTGTCCATAAAATGGAAGTCAATGGTAACCAAAACTGTTTGGTTACCAACATTATAATTTCTGTAAAGCAGAACATATAAACTTATACTGGTTTGGGATGACATGAGGGTGTGTAAGTGATGAAGTTTTTATTTTTAGATGAACTTTATTTATTTTTTATGAACATTTATCTTCTCTATATGCTCTGTATTGTCCGCAAATGGTTTTAAAATACCAAATATGTGTCATTCAGGCAGAAAGTGAAGTTGTTCACTTCTCACAACAATATGACAAACTACGCCACAGTGTGGGCCTCCAAGACCAACCTTGAGCAGAGGAAGGGGCGAGCTGGCCGAGTCAGACCAGGCTTCTGCTTTCACCTGTGCAGCAGAGCTCGCTTTGAAAAGTATGAAATGTCATTCTTCCGTTGTAATGCTACCTCAAACTGTATATGAAATGATGATTGCAATGATTGTTATGCAGACTGGATACCCATATGACTCCAGAAATCTTCCGCACGCCGCTGCATGAGGTGGCCCTCAGCATTAAGCTACTGAGACTGGGTGCCATCGGGAATTTCTTGTCTAAAGCCATTGAGCCGCCTCCATTGGATGCCGTAATTGAAGCTGAACATACACTGAGAGGTACATCTTCAATCTCTTTATGGTAATTAAGTTAAAGTGAACCAAATTCAACAAGCCTCTTTTGTTTCCCAGAGCTGGATGCTTTAGACTGTAATGATGAGCTGACTCCACTGGGACGTGTTCTGGCCAAACTGCCCATTGAACCACGTCTGGGAAAGATGATGATCATGGGATGCATCTTTAAGTGAGTTTATTCATTCAACCTTGGCTGTTTATCAAATCAGTGATTCTCACAAACCTGTCGGGTCGTATTTAACACCAAGATAAAAAGTAAAATGAAAAATATTTTAAATTACACATGCATGTACACTGTTTTTGAAATAAGGCTTGCTTTATTAAATCAAAAATATGGAAAAAAATAGTGATATTGTGAAATATTATTACAATTTAAAATAGTTTTCTACTTAAATATATTTTAAAATATCATTTATTCCTTTTATATTTATAAGCTTTTATATAAAATAGAAAGCTTTTGTAACTCTTGTTTAGTGTCACTTGATGAGTGCTGAATACATGTATTAATTTCTTACTAACCCTACTGACCCCTAAAGTCTGAATAATAGTGTATTTATAAACGTATTATATAATAAATATTGAATATATATTGTGTATTATATAATTAAATGTTTTTTGGTATACTTTTTAATTAGCTGTTTTTCCCCCCATCACCTGTTGTATTTACTTGCGTTTGTGTGTGTGATTGTGCTATAGTGTTGGAGATGCAGTGTGCACCATCTCAGCAGCGACTTGTTTCCCAGAGCCCTTCATCAACGAGGGAAAACGTCTCGGCTTTGTTCACAGGAACTTTGCGGGCACACGTTTTTCAGATCACGTGGCTTTACTGTCTGTCTTCCAGGCCTGGGATGAAGTTCGGTGGGTCCAGAATGCATTGTACTAAATGTGGTGTTGTGTTTGTGTTGTTGTTGTTTTCTTTTTCTTGAGGGATTTGCAATTGAAATAGAATCTATTTTATCAGGATGAGTGGTGAGGACGCAGAGATGAGGTTTTGTGAGCACAAGAGGCTGAACATGCCCACTTTGAGGATGACCTGGGAGGCCAAGGTCCAGCTAAAGGAGATCCTTATTAACGTTGGCTTCCCTGAAGGTTAAACCGTCCTTCTAAATGCACTTCTGCATTGTGATGCTGTTTATTACAGTCCATAGATGTTGTTTGAGTTTCTGAATTTTATTTTTATTTTCTCCTTTTCTTGTAGAGTGCCTCATGAATCAGATGTTTAACAACGTGGGACCAGACAATAACTTGGATGTGGTGATCTCTCTGCTGACGTTTGGCTCTTACCCCAATGTGTGCTACCACAAAGAGAAAAGGAAGATCCTGACCACTGAGGGTCGAAATGCTCTCATTCACAAATCCTCAGTCAACTGTCCTTTCAGCAACCATGATATGTCATATCCATCTCCCTTTTTCGTCTTTGGGGAAAAGGTTGGTTTTAAAGTCTAGCTTGAAACTTCTTTTTTTTTTACGTTTCTACTTCATTTAGACTCGAGACTTCAGCCATCATTTTCTACTTTCTAGTCAGCTGCAGGTGATATTAAGGGGTGGGACATTCTTATTCTACAGAGCATTTGATTGGACAAACTACTGTGTAATTTTCAAATTTCCACACTACAGTTTGAAAGTTTGGGTCTTTTTTTTTTTCAAAGAAATTAACAAATTTCATCAGCAAGGAAGATAAAAAGTGACATTTATATTGTTAGAAAAATATATTTTAATATACACGTTTTTAACTTTCTATTCATCACAGAAAATCTTCTAAAGAAAAAATAGAAGTACACAAGTGTAATATACTTGTAATATTGTAATATACTACATACTAATATACTTGCGCTTTGTAATCACAGATCCGAACTCGAGCCATCTCAGCAAAAGGAATGACTCTTGTCAGCCCGCTTCAGCTCATTCTGTTCGGCTCAAAGAAGATTACATCCAATGGAGAAGTTGTTGAGCTTGATGATTGGTATGTTTCTCATGAAGCTCAACCAAAAAAGAGGGAGCAAACCAAATATTTGCAAGGAAATCAACAAAAGATAAGTGTTCCTTGATTATCAAGAATATTCCTTCCTTCTGTAGGCTCAAATTGAAGATTCCCCATGATGTAGCTGCTGGTGTGGCTGCACTGAGGGCAGCAATGGAAGGCCTGGTGGTGGAGGTGTCCAAAGACCCGGAATACATCAGAAATTTGGATCCCATCAACGAGCGCTTGTTGAATGTCATTCGACTTGTGTCTAGACCCTCGTCAGCGGGCATCAACCTCATGGCCACTAACCCACGGTGAGATAATTAAACCCACGCATTTAAGTCGCCTATTAAGCGGAAGGTCCATTTTGACCTTGAGATGGTACAATTAATTTAACGCATTTTATCTTTGGTTTTTACAGCTTTGGAGATGGTCCACGTCCACCCAAGATGGCCCGTACCGATTTTGGAGGTGGTCAAGAGTTCAGGGGCCGAGGAGGGTACAGAGGTGGCGGTGGATCTTGGTCTGGTGGAGGATACAGAGGAGGTGGAGGATACCAGGGTGGTGGAGGTGGCTTCAGTGGATCAGGAGGTTATCGTGGGGGTGGGGGTGGATACAGGGGGTATGGTGGTGGTGGAGGTGGGTTCAGGGGATCTGGTGGATACAGAGGGTCTAATGGGGGTGGAGGATATGGAGGAGGTGGTGGATATGGAGGGGGGGGATTTAGAGGTGGCTCAGGGGGGTGGGGTGGAAACAGGGGTGGTTATTAAAGCTGAATAACTGAACATAAATCATCTTCAAGATAGTAGAAACTTGTTTGTTTTGTTAGTTTTTGTTGGTTCTTTTGTGTTAGTCTTTTGTTGTGTTAGGTTTTGTTGGTTGGTGCTTTTCTCATTTCGTTTTATGTAAGTAAATAAAGCATGAAAAATGTAAACTTTGACTCCCATACTGCCAGATAATAGTTAAAAACAGCTAATTTGTGAGCAACAATGCAAAAATCATTTTTAATAGATGGCAAATACATGATAAGTGTTTTATTCTTTTAAATAATTTCTTTTGTATCCATCTTTTGTATAATTTCTTTATTATACTTAAGTAATGGGTACTCTTGATCTCTCTTATGCCCTCTAAGAAATGAGTGAATTGACAATCCTACCAAAAGGTTACTGGTGGGAATCAGAAAGTTTCCAGATGTGTGGTTTTGCAGCAATGTAACTTTAGCCAAGTTTTTTTTTTTTCTATCCAGATTGAGCAACATTTTCTTCCATTTTCAGACGTTATTGCATGTGAAATTTCACAATAAAGTAACACATTTACATTTCAAACTAATGGATTGCTGATTGCTAAATGCATTATTGTTTTACTCCTAATAATTACATTATTTCAGTTTATTAGAACCCAGTGTCTTTCCAGAGACCATAAAGTACTAAAGGACATTTTCGCAGCTGGAAAAGTGCATGTGCCTATTAAGCTGTGTACATGTAAGAGCTTTGAAACACTAAAGTGTGATGACATGTCTGGTGAAAAGTATAAATCGGTTTTACAGTATCTGCCTAATACATCTTTTATCCAACAAAACAAATCCATGGTTGAAATACAGATAAACAGAAACATTTAAATGTTTTAAAGTGAAATGTGAAACATTTAAGAGTGCCTTGAAATCATGTAATCCAGGTTTAACCCTTTAGATTCATCTTTACTTTTATATAATTGAAGTGTTTGGTGGGTAGGTAAGACTAAAATGTTGTCGGAACCTTTATCTAAGGTATTTTAATCATTAGGCTCATCATATCTCAACGTTTATTGTTTTGTTTGTGTGTGTATTTTTTTTTATTTTTTTTTTCCTTAGGGCAGAGGCGTTTGCTAATGATTACCGATAGAGGGCGCTTCAAAACCGCAGCAGATTGTGCTTTAATTTGGATGTTAGCCGAATGTTAACTTTAAATCAATTATTTAAAATGTATTTAATTGCTATTATTTATTTTAACCCTAACTTTGTTCTCAAATAAGATTTACTCAGAGCAAATCCGGCACCACCAAATATTTCAGAGGATGCTTTGAATATCTTAAGGGAGAAAATAGATAGCCTCAGGGTAAGATGAGCGCACATACCTTTTGTTTCCTGGATAGACTTAAGTCCTCTTAGAGAACAATTGCTGGTGAATTTGTTTAAAGTTTTAAGGTAGTGAGACAATGCACATCCTGGGCATGCCTGAGCTTGATGTAGTAGGGCACTGTCTCAGTTTGGGGGACTGGAATGAGTATTTAACAAAGTGTTGACAGTCTTTCCTCATTTTGACACAGATCTAGCACTCATTCCCCCTGTTCTGGTGAAGTAAGTCTAGTGATTGATGGATGGACTGAAGTCATTGCATACGGTAGAAGGTCAGGAAGATATCAAGTTTCTTGAGTCAAAAATGTATAAGCATCTCTTTGCTTTATTGCCTTTTAAATAAGTATATCATGATTTTTATGAGGAAAGGTTTATCTATTTCCAACAGAGCTGATTTGATCCTGTTTAGATAGATGCTAATTTGACCAATTAATCTCCACATCTGATGGGAACCGATTGTCTTTTTTTAACACCAGAGGGTTTTTTTTATTCTTTGATCACCATTTGATTAAATCGTATAGCATCTAAAGAATGTCTCAGACGAGTCTGCTCATTGGCAGTCTGAGAGACTCATTGGGCTCATGCTGAATATCAGGTACAGTATAGGCCTATCTGCTATAGCCGCCTAAATCTTATCAATGGTACACATACCTTTGCTGATAACTCAGTACTCCAGCTCTCACTTTCCAATCAAACCATAGAGCAAACTTTATTTGCAAAAAAGAAAGTTCTTTGGAAATATTTAAAGAAATTATCAGATAAGCCACCCTTATCTGTTATTTATTTTTAATGAGATTGTATTGCTGCCCAGTCTAGAAAGAAAAAGATGTTTTGTTTTGAACAGGCAAATGCTTAAGAGTGTGATTGGATCATTATTTCAGTGATTATGTTTCTAGCATATGTTTGGCAACAGTCCTACTTGGATTTTAGATTTTCATTTTGTAAGTAACCATTACATATTCCAGGATCAGGCTCAGATTCTCAAAGAATGATTGTGAGGGAGTATGAAGAATTATTTTTAGACTGAATTGTCACGTCTTGAGTCAGACCTTAATTTCATTGACAATCTTCGGGGTGTGCTGGAGTAGATTTTACTGAGTGCTCAACTCTTGCGTTGTCAATACAAGATACTGACCAAAAATGGATTCACTATTGATGGAAATAACATCACAACATTTATTTTCATCAATTTTTGATACACACTCCATCAATTATGGTTAGAAGAACTGTTGGCAAACATATAATATGATTGAATCTTTATTACATTGACAGTTATGTTTCTATCATAGACTCTTAATCATTTGCCTATTAAAATCCAAAAAGCAATTTATTTATTAATGTGTGGTGTGTATGTAGGCTGTCTAGTGTATTGTAGATAGTTCTGTGAAGCCTTTGAATATGCATACAGTGGATGCTTATCTGCATAAAAAAAAAAATCAAGCCTAACATAAATTTGAAATGTTTGAAATTTTCATCAGTCTTTCTCATTTACAATCAATATAAGGCATCTGCTTTCTTAAAATACACATCAGCCTACCTGAGAATGCAACATTTTTCTTTTTGTTTGAAGTCTAGAATGAGTGTTGGCGGAACTTATAGTTGGTTCTCTATTACATCTTTGAAACAATGCTGGTAAAATATTAATAAACAGCCCACAAAACGTAACACTCAGCTATTTAAAGTATTCGGATACACCCTTGCCTGGTAGAGTCGGTATATATAACCTTGCTCTTTGACTCCACTGCTCTCGGCAAGCAACAGCTATCATCCCCTAGTTATTCATAGCATGGAGGATTCATCCAGAAAGCCTCTGAAGATACCACAAGATAAATGTGAAGGTGGATATCTCAGAAAGGTGTTTTAATGTACTATTCACCATGTCCAAACGTGGACATATTATTTGAACTATTTCCCCTGTAAAAATGTAGGCTACGGGTAGTTAGTGGTCAGTTCATCGCTCCATGAGAATCTGTGAGGTAGCCTATGAAACTCTGTCCCCAACCACTGCTGAACATGACTGGCAAAACTGACCAATAGGGAAAGCGTAAAGCCACGCCCATAGCACTTACGCCACGCCCACACGTCTCTCCCTGTCCATTCGGACTTGCCTTGTTTAGCGGGTCGGCGGTCCATCAAAGCATCCTTCAGGCGGAAGTAGACGTAGGGATTTTTTTTTTGGAAGTACTTTGACTTGCGCACTAGCTGCCAGGGTGTAGTCGGATATAGTTCCATTTCTCCAAAAGTTTTTTTTTCCCATGGCGCTGGTTACTAAGCACCAATAAAGTGAAGGTCTGCAAGAGAGAAGTCGCGAGGAGATTAACTTAAGCCACAACTATTGCTTTTCTGGAGGTGACGCGATTACCACCATTTTCCGCATGAGTTTATTTATTAAACCACAAACTCGGTAGCTGGCGAGTTACCGCAAACTTTCTAAAGACGGCGAGGATTTTAAGGGATAAAGACAGTGACGGTAGCTACGTGAGGTCGCATAAACTAAAGGACACAATGCCGCTTTTTAGTTATTTGTTATTATGGACTTTGTGGGCAGCGTGTAGTCATGGAGCGATGGATGAATGTATAGACGAGTCCAATCGGCCTCAGCGCTGCATGCCAGAGTTTGTTAACGCCGCTTTCAATGTAACCGTGGTGTCCACCAACACTTGCGGTTCGCCGCCTGAAGAATACTGTGTACAGACCGGGGTTACTGGAGTCACTAAGTCATGCCACATTTGCGATGCCGGGGACCCCAGACAGCACCACAGTGCTGTTTATCTCACCGATTACAACAACCAAGCGGATACCACCTGGTGGCAAAGTCAGACTATGTTAGCGGGCATCCAGTACCCGAACGTTATCAACCTGACCCTTCACCTGGGTAAGTAAGCAGCTTTCACTTGCATCCTCAAATCGGGTTTCAAAATGTTTGTTTTCCTGAACCGTGAAGAAGAGTTGTTCAAAAGTTATAACAAGTCAATTTATCATGTTGCTTAAAGTTGAACCAACTGATTTTGTAAGTGACACGAGTGACTTAGCATCTAGCCCATACTATTCAGCAAATTAGTAGCTAGTCATAGCATATCGCTATGGATATCGACAAGTAACGTTAACGAGGCTATTTCAATGTGACTGGCAACAAATTGCATTTTTTTTCCATTGAAATTAATGAGGTCTAAGATTCAGATATCATCTATTCACTTCTGGCTATTCAATTGTTGCTAGTAATGTAATTATCCGTTATTCAGTAGCCTATTCTTACATTTGACACTTGTACGTTTTCGGTTTAGTTGCTTGTATCCATCTAATCAAGTTTTCCTTGTATTATATAAATAGGCACTAGTAGGCTACAGTTTCATTAGACACTGGTGTGCTTTCAATCTTAGTAGTAAGATTTTTCTTAAATTTACTATTAAGTGGCCATTCTTTCTAGTCAATGTAAGTAAAAACAAAACAAAAAAAAGCAAGGTAACACTTTCAATATGATCTCTTTATTTGAACTAACAATGGACAGTGCTTCTGCAGAATTTTAAATCAAATTTTACACATACATTTTTAATGTTAAAAGTTGTAGGTTATCTGTTAATTAAGATTAATAAATGCTGTAAAATGTTGATTTGTTATTGTAATGCATTGATGCTAACAAATGGGGCCCTAGTGTTACCTAAAGCAATTGTTGTGAGACATAACTCACAATAGATGCTAGTGTCTCATAAATATGGATTACTGTCTAATAAATAAGTATTAAACCAGAAGTAATCAGCTGAGATGTGAAACATCTGGCAAATATAGTTTTCTGCTTTATAACAGTCATTTGAGGTCACCTAATCCTGCTTCAAAAATGCATTATGAAATAGTGATGTCATTTGATAGTTTTAGGCTGTAAAAATCTGCATGTTTCTTTTCTTTCAAATGACCTTTTTTCTATGTTGTGCTGTTATCATACTGCATGTCATTTAGGGAGGTGCATTATCTCGAATAAGACTCAAGTTTGATAGTCACAATTCTGTGACTGTCACAATTCCTTGATTAAATTTGAGTACTACATCGTTTTTTAATGATTTGTTTTTATTGCATTTTGCACATGTTTTGTTTGACCGGTGGTGTGCTGAATTCTGACCCCTTCCAAATTATCCAAATTATATGAATTAAAACCATTTAAAATCATAATGTAGCACAGAGCTATTATGAAATCAAAAAGGCTGTGATTCAGTTTTAAAAATATGTGCTTCGGGTTTCAGGGTTAAGCACGATATCTACTACTATTTATTTATATGCATGAAGAGGTTACAAGTTTATTGGTCTCAGAGTACTCCACACAGACTCAGTGTCTGCTCCACAGACTCAGACAGCATGTCCTGTTTGTGTGGGTTTCCAATAACGTGCATTTGGGGTCGTATAATGTGTCTCCAATACTGGAGAATACATCATTATGTTTCTAAAAATGGGAACTGTTGTTCATCGCAATTTCGAAATTAAAAGTTTAAACCCTCGCTCTGAGTTTGATGTTCACATGTTCCTTGTCGAATAAATTACAGTGGTTGTAGCATTTCTATCATAAAGAAGTAACATTAAAGATTAAGTGGACATTTGAAAAAATGTTTGGTCAATATTAAACAAGGGTCTGTGTAATGGAAACAATAACCCGGGCCGTTAGCGTACAGGCACTTTTTATATGTAATGTTCATAAGTTGATTGTGTATATTACATTATGTATTTTAACAGTGTTCAGTAAAACCATATGATTTATTGCTTTTGATAGTTTATTTGAACCAATTATTTTGCCTCATTGTTATTATACCTATGTATTTTAAGTCATGTTAAAAGTGATTGTTCTATTTTCATTACCAACAAAATATCTGATTATTCGATTAATCGACAAAATAATTGACGATTAATCGTCAAAATTATTGATGATTAATCGTGAGTGACAGCCCTAAACTACAATCTCTGACCGTTCTGATGGCCATCATGGAGAAAGCTTACCTGTGAAGCTCACATGAGATATTCTGGGTTGAGAATCTGGGTTTGATACTGTTTTAGACAATATAGACCCTCTGTAGACTTGGCATGGAGTGGCCTCTCTACTAGGCAGTGAAGTTGTGCGCATTACGTGAATCATTGAATTTCTGCCAGCCTAAGCAAAACGATTGGGTTGCAGGAGGAGGTTGTTCTGACTGTGGGAAAAGAGCACTAACATAACCAATTAGTTGAGTACCAGCAAGCAAGGGCCTCTGTATCATCTCCTTCCCAGGTAGATGCTGCTATGTCCGTAGGCACAAAACCAAATGTAAGCAATAAGCATGTCTAATGAGCTGTAATCAGCGTGTCAAGACATTTGCATTTAGATAATGGAAGAGGAAGTGATTTTGCTTTTAATGTTCCTCTCAGACACTTGGCTAATTAGCAGCCATTTGTTAGCACGTGGACTATAACGGGCCGGTTCAGTCAGATGCCTTTTCTTCTAATTCACTTTAGTTCTTGTTAATTTAGGTATTTTGCATTGGAATTGTGTCATCAAAACAGTGTGTAACTGACAGTCATATAATATTTGATGCTTTTCATCTTAATTATGTGCTGAAATAAAGTGAAGAAATTGACTAAATTGAGGAAAAGGTTTATGCATGTAGAAATTTGCTCAGTAAATTTGTTTCTATAGCCTAGTCTTTTATTTGAATCAAATATTATGTAAGGTTTTTTTTTTTAGTTTTTTTTTTTTATGTTTTTGAGCCATATTTCCATGCATCATGTTTATTCATGATCCCAAAATTTGCTTAAAAATATGTGGATAGTGACGGATACACCTGAAATCTGTAATCGGTCGACTTTGATGGGCTGAAGTGTATCTGAACCTCTTTTTTCCAACTCGCTGTTTGTTTGCTTAATTGCTTTGAATAAAAATGTCTGCTAAATGTCAATGTACACGTCTTACAGAGAACTGAAGCTCAAATCTCAGAGGAGATGCACGATTGTTGATTTAAATGTTTTTGTTCTCTCTCTCCCTTCTCTTTTTTTAAAGCGACTCTGTAGGTGGGAACCCCCAAGAAGTCTTAGTCCCAGCCATAAGCTTCTATTTTATGTGCTTTGCCTTTGATGGCTTTTATGTTTATTCTGCCTTTCGTTTGGGATGTTCGAGACGGAAACAGGCATGTCTTAACTTGACACTGCTTGAGTCCTATGAGAGACCTATGGAGATTTGGCCTGGTCTAGCAGACTCAGGGGGGCGAGGAGAGATGAGGAGGGTAGATTTACTAGTGAGCATTTCTGTATGTCCCACACTCGTACTTTATTAACCAGTTCTGGCTGGCTTGTCTCGCTCCAAGAATGTGATGAGACTAAGAAATGTGAATCATCATCCAGGCACTGGCTTATGAAGACTTGAAGAAATGTATCTGTACTTGTACAGGCAAATAGATATAATGGTGGTTTGAAGACTGGTAAGGTTAATGGAAGATAGTTGACGCTGCCTGTTTTAAATTTGGCTACTTGTCAGACAGAGCCTAAAGGGATTTCAAACACAAATTTACTCATGTTGCGTCACACCTTGCTAGAAATGTCAGATAATTTTTCTGTAAGAACATTTCTTTTTCCAGAATTGTCAGGCTTCAATGTTATATTTAAGGATCAAGACTAAAACAATGACTATGGGGCTATAGAATTTTGTGATTTTTTTTTCTTTTTTTAGTCATTTGTTCATGAAAAGACCCTTTCAAGGCTGTGCAGACATCAAAGTAGATTGAAAAATGTATTGTAGAGTTTGATCATAGTTAGAATTATTTGACATTTTTGTCAAAGGTCTATGTTTTTAAAGCCCTTTTCACACAGAGATTCTGGAAAATAGACGGATAAAGTGACCCGGTTTCATTTGATTTTGGTTAATTCACACTGATTTTCCGGAATCAGAGAGTGTGTTCACACACAACCTGTAAAAATCCATTAAGGACACGTGACAGATGTGACATGTAATGTCTCAGCAGCGTCTTAAGTTTGCGTCTTAAGTTTCTCTCTCTCTCAAGAAACCACGCTTGTGCATATTTTTTTTTTTTCTGTGATTCGATCATAAACTAGCAGCGCATTGTGTACCGTTTCACTAGCTGGCAAACAGTCCCGCTACAGTGTCATCATTATGATACCGAATTGAATACGGTTTTGTTCACACAGCATGTGTTCCATGACTGAACATGGCAATGTTACTAGGTCCCCAAGCCGGCATCGATCCCGGGTCATGTTTGCGTTCACACAGAAGGTGTTCTGGCAATTTCCCGATATCAACGTGCTGTGTGAAAGGGGTTTTAGAGATCTCATAACTGTACTAGTCTGTTACTTCCAGTTGCCTTTATTATAGAGCAAGTTTATCTTCAAAAATTCTTGAATTGGCCAAGTACATTTGAGATGCACTGGGAACATTTGTGGAGGGTGAGAATTTCCTTTCATCTGATAAACTGCAGCAGTCAGTGATTCATTAACTTGAGCTTGTGAATGGCCCTTATCGTGCCCTATTTCCTCCCTCACTGATAGAAAGTGCTTACTGCAAACTAGGGGTGTACACGAATATTCAAATTTTTGAATATTCAATCTGTAATTATTATTCGAAAATACTATTTGAATTTTACTACATTTTTTTTTCTGGCCGTAAATGAAGTGAATCCATGATAACTCCTGTAAATCCACCGATAGCCGCACCCTTATCGGATCTGGTCGCACCCCTGGATATTATTGTTTTTCTCAATATAAACGTGTAACAACATAAACATATTATATGCTGGCTCAAGTGTGTGTACATTCTGTAACGTGTTTTTCCTTAAACATCATTTAAATAAACGAATATTCAATTTTTATGAGCCCGAATATTCAAATGCAATATTTTTTTTTAAGGCGAGACACGGCAGGCAAAAACATAGTTTTTTTTTCACTGGTCAATTTTGAGATTTTGGGATATTTGTCTTGAATAACATGTTTTCTTTCAGACTTGTGGTGAAAAAAAGTCTGAACTACACATTTAGGTCATTATTTTACTACACTTTGTCTGTTTGCGTCTGTAGATTTCTCATAAATTCTTCAAAAGTTGGCATTTTAAATCCTCCCGCTGCTCAGCGATCGCGATCTGCACCCTGTCATCACACACACCGTTAGAAAGCTCTCTTTCTCCTGTTCAACGCTGTCGGATCCAAATATGGTCATTTCCTTTTTACCAGCAGCCAATCGTGAAAGTAAAAGGAGGGATTTAACTCTAAATGCGCAATCTCATTGGCTGATGCTAAATCTTTAAAGCTCGTTTTCTCAAAATGACTTTTCTCTTTTACTCCAAGTCCGAAATCTCCACTTCAGTAGCACCTATATACACCAAACTTTCCAGTTTTGTTCCTAGTTATATTATGAAGACATTTACAGAGGGATTTGTAAATATATTATTCCTAGCCTGATTTATATAACATTTTATTCCAAAAAACATGGCGAAAATCATTTTTTCATGGCTATTGGCAGTATTTTCTGATTTACAGGATAACAAAAGTAGATATCCATAAATCCCTCTGTAATTTTTTTTCCCCATCTAATATGTGAACACAATGAAATAATAATTTTGAACCTGGCTTTATCCAATACTCAGGTTTTGTTTTTTAAAATATATGCAAATTAGGGCATATTTCATTAGATAATGCCTAATTTGCATATTTAAACATTAAATTACAGAAAACTTGTAATATATTTTTTTCAAATCTTAATGTATTTAATCAACTGGGAAAGTTTCATGGTGATATCTGCTAGTTAAAAAAATAACCCTATTCACCTGTAGTGTCTCGCCTTAATCTGTTCAGACATTCAGATGGTAGAGTCGGAATAGGCTCTATGCACGAACCCAGCTGACGTGTGTTCGAACGAATCTCAGTCAGCGTCTTTACTTCCGGAAGCGCGTTCTGCAGGCCAACTGTATAGGCGGCAAAACTGTAATAAAATCCGTTTTCTCAGAAACGGAGACAACGATTTTAGAAACGCTGATTCGCTAGTCGAATTTCGTACGATATGAGAGAATACTAACACTCAAAGTTGTTGATTTGGCTCGAAATATATAATTTAAATAACTTCTCTTTTTTACTCTTGCGTGACAGCTAACTGCCTCACAGTGTTGTTAACATCATTCACGTTAACCGGAGGACGTTTTTATAAACAGCGAGTGTAATTTGACACTATATCCACCTAACGCAAAACCGGCTTCTGACCATAGACTGACGCAGCACCGGAAGTGAGTGGGCGTGCTGAGACAAAATGGAAGCGATCGTGCATAGAGCCAATTTGGCGTAAACAGAATGAGAACATGGATCCATCATGCCTTGTTACCACTGTGCAGGCTGGTGGTGGTGGTGTAATGGTGTGGGGGATGTTTTCTTGGCACACTTTAGGCCCCTTAGTGCCATTTGAGCATCGTTTAAATGCCAAGGCCTACCTGAGCACTGTTTCTGACCATGTCCATCACTTTATGGCCATCATGTACCCATCCTCTGATGGCTACTACTTCCAGAAGGATAATGCACGTCACAAAGCTCGAATCATTTCAAATTGGTTTCTTGAACATGACAATGAGTTCACTGTACTGAAATGGCCCCCACAGTCGCCAGTTCTCAACCCAATGGAGCATCTTTGGGATGTGGTGGAAATGGGAGCTTCGTGCCCTGGATGTGCATCCACAATTCTCCATCAACTGCAAGATGCTATCCTATCAATATGGGCCAACATTTCTAAAGAATGCTTTCAGCACCTTGTTGAATTAATGCCATGTAGAATTAAGACAGTTATGAAGGCGAAAGGGGGTCAAACACAGTATTAGTATGGTATTCCTAATAATCCTTTAGGTGAGTGTACTTTGTGTTTGTACTTGAACTGAATTTGTATGCTGTCCTCATGTGTGCTTTATCAGGAGCTGTCCTTGTTTTCACTCCTGTTTTCTGGGAATAATAACTTCTGCCTCATAATTGTTTAAATCTGGGAAAATTCTGGTACTCCTTATCTAAAATACAATGTGGCCCTTTTAATGCTGTATTCCTGTAAGATTTTTTGTGTAGATGATTATTTATGTGCCAGGAAAAAGCTTGTTTTACTTGGAGCTAATACACATTTACTGTATGTTAAGAAGTTTGACCCTGGTTTACTTCACAAGAGCCAAACTCTTGGGAGAAGAACTTGTCCTCAGTTCTTGTTTTCCTCCTCTCTTTGTCTCATCCTCTCTCTCTCTCTCTCTCTCTCTCTCTCTCTCTTTCTCAAATGAGAGGAGACGATGAGTGTTAGCAGTGTGGGAAACTGAACAGCAGAATGCTTCCTGGGCTCTGAGGTCCTCGTCTCTCATCCCTTAGAGGCGCTTTTTTTCCCCAAACTCCATCAAAGAACTTGTCATTTCTGAAGGACCAGATGGTCCAAATTATACCAATCTTAGTGTAGGGGGTTGGAAAGAATAGTGCGCTATCTGGTTTGAACCTATTGTTATTCTCTGGAAGTTATGATCTCAGTGTGGGAAACTTGTGTTTATGAAACCTTTGTAGTTGAGCCGTTCATGTAACTGCACGATTTTGTGTTATTCATGTTTTCATCGTGCCTGTTGCTGCTTTTCTCCTTGGAGACAAATTTGGCAGTTGATGTTGAATTTGTTTGGAATTCTATCTCTATAGTAAATTCAATCCGAGCTAATTTGATGTTTCCACATTTACAATGCCACACTCTTAGAAGGCAATGACTTGGACTATTTGGTGGCTCTAATTGTACACCCAAGGGCTGGATTTGTGCTTTAGACCACCCAGGATGGACAAAGTGCAGAATCTCCCTCATTTCCTGGTGATAAAGCCATTGTGAGCCACTAGTCCTTTCCAGATTGTGCAGAAGTGTAATGAAAGATCCCACACTGGGTCTGTGGTGCCAGCCATTGGACCCATCAGAAGGGGAGCTGTGGTTATAGTGTCACTTAAAGAGCGTTGTCCTGTGGGACTGCCGAGTAGTGGAGTAAGTCCTCGGGGGGGGCCACTGTTTGCTGCCCTTGCCATCACTGATTAGTGCTTGTAACAAATGACTGGGCCCCGTTAAAAGTTAAGCTCTGGAGATTTAACGCTAGTTTGGCATAATTCAGCCTGTCCTCATGATGGGTGAGACTTTGTACATGCCACTGTGCTGATTTTCTTTGAGTTAGCTGTTTGAGAATAGTAAAAAAAAAAGTTTTCATAGTTTTACAGAGACATCCTTCAAAATATTTGAGAACATATTAATCTTCGGGATGAAGTGAATTCTGTTAATTGTAGATAGTGGTTATCCACGCAATGATTGTAGATCATGCTGATTATTTTATTCAAATTCAACTGTTTTCTGTAAAGATTAAACATTTTGGCAAAGGATTATAACCAATTGTTTTTGGTTATTTGACCACTGACCAGAGGGTACGATTACCGAAAACATTGTTGGCCAGCTATGGTCGCAAGTTCCAGCATTACAAACATAGTTCAATGTAGGGCTGGGTGTATGACGATATTGTTACCACGCTATAAAATGTCTAGTTCGAAATTTTGCTATATCGTGTATATTGCGGTATGTATATACACGCATCAAAGCACTATTGCAAGTTTGGGAAGTGCTTGATGTTAAAAAATGTAAAGTTCAGTATGAAGTGAAGAAGAACTCTGATTGACATGTCGTGATCGTGACTAGTTGGTAGGGCTGGGCGATAAAACGATAACGATATGTATCGCGATAGACACGTGATCGATATCAATAAAAAATGTGTTCGATATAACGTTCGATATTTTTTTTTCTTCGACGGAACAGTTGCGAAGCAAGTTTGGTTGCATTAACAAAGGCACGCACTCTCTGGTAACCTAGCGACGCAGGGAGTGACACACTAACAGGCAATCATGTAACGGTGTCCGTTTGATTGCGCCGTTTCGTCGTCTCGTGCTGCTAGATTCCTCTTCAGTAACCGGCGAATCGGCGATTAATAAACAGAAAATGAGTGCCCTTCATCTGTATGCCGTGCAGGCTAGAATTGCGAAACATTATTGGATAATTCGCTCTATTCGCGTTTGATGTGAACACAGCATAATGAACAAACAGGCTGCGATGTCAAGATTGTAATGCTGGAGTCGGCTGGAGTATGTGTGTGTGCACGCGAGAGAGAGTAAGCACGTGCGCGATCTAACTTTGTGTGTGTGTGTGTAGGAGAGAGATAGACAGACATACACGCGACGCGAGTGCAATCAGACAGTGGAGACATAAAAACATACGATGTCATTTTGGTAATACAGGACACCATTCAGTCTGCAAAGTGTTTACTTATAATTGTGTAGGCCTATACTCGCAATAAAACACAACATTGTGCTTTAGTCACACTGTATGTCTTGTCAAACAGTAACCTACAACTGTCACACATGCACACATACACTGTTTTAAAAGAAAATTATATCCAACCCTTTTTTAAAACTGTCTGTGTGTTCCATCTTTTGGCCAGTCACAAAAATAGACTGACAGTCATCATCAAACCGCATTGATTTTAATTTCTTGTCCTCAAAACAGAGCACTAATCTGTTTATTTTTAAGTTACACATTAAAAAAGGAAATAAAATGTGTTGGTAGTATTTTTTTAATACGGAAATCTATAATTCTGATGAGAATAACGGGTTAATTCAAATTAAGGAAAACATATATATTGATCTGAAATATAGCTAATTAATTTTAAATTAATTCAGGTACAATTACAAAACATATCTCAATGTCTTTTTATTAATTTAATAAACTAATTACATAAAACTATTATCAGTGCACTATAGATAAACTGGTTCTATATGTCTTTATTAATAAAACTTATTTTAAAAAAAATACAAGGCTTAAGACATTTATAAAAATGCCTTCTATATTTCTGTTTTGCTTTTCACTCCATTGTACCAAAATTGTACAGAACCATGACTTCTGTGTACATTACGAGACTGAATCCAGCTTCTTATTGACGCTATCCGTTCCACCTATAAGAAGCTGCAAATAAGAAGCTGGATTCAGCCTCGTTTTTAATTATTTGAGTTTTCCATGGTTGTGTTGACATTTCTGTCTTGGGATTATAATCAGGGGAAGGTTAAGTGTAAAATAAAAATGTTTAATTGTAATAGATTTTTTTATCCTAGTCCTTATTTTAAATGGGTCATAAAAAAATCAATAATTATCGATATCGACCGATATGAAACACTGATATCGTGATATAGTTTTCAGCCATATCGCCCAGCCCTACTAGTTGGTTAATTTCTCCAACTATGCGCACCACAGTTATTTACTGATTTGTGATGTGATCTGGGTAAAACCCGTCGGATGTCGCACTGGTATGTTTTCAGTAAGGTCTAAAAAGAGATAGAATGCCAGTTTTTTTTTTTTTTGTCAAAATTGGGTTTTCAATAAATTATTATTCTATTCTCGCTTAAAAGATCTTGCTCGCCTCTCAATCGTCCAATTTCAAAACGGTTTTCACAGGATGAATTTTGAGTTCGTAAGCTTTCGAATGATACGTAATCTTTGATGATTACTAAAATATGTGATAAAAATAAGGCAATAGCAAAAGAGCACCATTCATCCCGCAGGATGTGACGGTTAATTAAACCTGTTTTTCTCAAAATTCCGTTTCTGAAAATCATAGCGATCAGCCGACTTCAGATAACCATAACTTTTGCTACAGACAAATAATAAAAGAAATAAAAACATATTTGGAAAGGGCTTTTTGGAACCAAGCTTTAAAATGGTCTCAACCTGTAATGTCAAATTTCACCATATCACATAATTTATCACATAATTATTTCACCATATCACATAATTTATCACATAATTATTTCACCATATCACATAATTTGATCTTTTGTACGTTTGCAATGTAAAAGATTTATTGTAATTGGAAGACTTTTTATTGACCGATATAAAATACTGTACTATTTTGTCTAAATAAATTTAAATCCGAAACTAAAATAAATATTTTTAAACGATGTGTGGGAATTTAGATGTCACATCATTTGAATGTTTGTACTGTGTGAAAAGTAATATTTAGCAAATTTTACAAACGAATATGTACATTTAACAGTGTTATTAAATTCTTTGAGTTTTGAAGATTAACTTGAAGTGAATGCTAGATGATGGCAAAATATTTCAAAAGTAAAAAGTGGAGTTCTTTTGAGTGGGATTCAATATTGAACGATACCGGAAAACAATTGCAAAATCTGTACGCCTCTTTTGTTTGTTTGTTTTCCCATACAGAGAGGGAAGACTTAGTAATTTATAGTACTGCTGCTTTGATCTGTGTGTGTTCGAGAAGGAATGGAAACTTTCCCACAGTTGACTTCCCTGTACTTAGTTCTTACCTTTTTTACACACACCCTTGATGTACATTATTTGTCCTTGGTCTTTCAATACCTTGAGGCTTAGTGCCCTCAATGCTCTCAGCTCCACCTGCAAGCAGCGTTCATCTTGTTTGGATTTAGCTCTTCTCAAATGTCTTTGATTGGGCAAGTAGCAGACAGGCACTAAGGTACGACTAGGCCACCCTGTTTAAGTCTTTACGGGTGATAACATGCATTAACCTCCAGTCCAGTGACCGCATATGTTTGCAGAAGACTTTGTTTCCTTTCTGCCAGGCGCTATATTGTCTGAATCAATCATGCAGTATCATTCAACATTGTTTTCCCCCTTCTTCGTTTGATCAGGAGTCTAGACACTTGTATGGAAATGTAGTTCACGCTGAGAATGTGACAGCTCAAACATGTGCTAATGTATGAGTGGAATAAGACTGTGTGGTGGTCATTCACAATTCTGTCATTCACAGAATGATATCCGAAGCAGGAAAAGACTCCTTTGGCCTTTGGGTTGATGCCAGCATTGCAACCTGTTGTCCAAGTAGTTGCAGGAAAAAAAAGTAATATCGGAGCTCTGATATGCCCTATGTCAGCTAGTTCATCTCGCTTTTATTTTACAGTTATATGTCATTTCACCATTGGGTATTAATTTGCACATCGCTATATATAACATAAGTATTCTTATGGAGTCATTCATTCAAGTTTAGACAGTATTTAACTTTTAAATTTCCCACAGATAGGACACGAAGCAGCTGTGTAAGTTTAGTGATACCTCAACTTAAAACATGCTCTTCAAAAACATATCCAATGTCAGGCTCTTCACTGTTATTTCTAACAAAACATTCGTCAGAAGCTTCAAAGCACTGCATCCAGGTATTGAAGTGTGAATCTGATCTCTCGGCTTTCTTGTAGGTTGTCAGTTGCCAAATACAGCTGTTTTCACATAAAAAGAGCTTCGCACGCCAGATGGGAAGAGAAATGTTGTTGTCCCAATACAATGGGGGAAAAACTTAGTGTATTTATCACCATCATGTTGGCTTGAAAGAAAGAGCTGGCAGTGTAGGCTTCACAGCTGGTTCATACTTTATGAAAATACCCTCCCTCAGGCATCGGTGATAGCACATGCTTTTACAGTGAAGCATGATTTTAAAGTAGAGTAAAATATGAGGTTTACAATCGGAGAGAGAAACCCTTACTTCCTGCTTTTGGTGACAAACTGTTCTTTTTCTGCATTTTACAATAAAGAAAATGTTTAAGTTGGTTTGTTACTGTCAGTGAGTTTGGTTACGCACAACAATTTAACATAACCATGCTTCAATGAAAATGCACACAGATTTGATTTTCTTGGACATGTTGGTACAGTTGAGTTGACCACTTTTCCCAAGCCATTCATCAGTACTTCATAAATGTATTTGCACAAAGCTGATATTAAAATTGTCTTAGAGTTCAATATACGAATATGATAGGGATCTCGCTGTGTTTTCATCACATTTTCCTTTGTTAAATCTGGCCTCCATTGGTATGTTATGTTGGGAAATATCATGTTCTAGTAACAACATCTTAGTGATTTTTTCCTCTTGTGGTTGGGCAAATAATTGTTTTAAGTCTTTCGTACCTCAGGTCTTATGGTTTCCTGTGTTTTTCCTGAAGTGCCAGAAAAAATTACTCAACCCTTTTTGACAGAATATTAAACAAATGGTCTTCTGGCAGTTTATTCCATGTGAGGAAAAGAATGCCCATGACTAGTTTATTGTTTGACTCTTGAAGTATTGGCTTTTATTCCGATCATTTTATTATCATCAATTCTATACATTTAGAGATGGTTTTCATTAATATTTTTCACAGTGAGAGAGAAATGTTTGAATTATGTACCAGTTTTATGTGGCTTACCAACTTTTTTGCCCTTCAGTGCTATTTCATGACCTCACAGTGCATTGCATGAGTCAGATTTTAGACAGTTCCTTCACACATTCCTTTCAGATTATTTGTCATGCCAACTTTGCATAAAACTCATTCATCACAAAATCATTTTGTTCAGCAACACATACCTGTCAAAGGAAGAGTTTAATGCATCTATAAATAGATTATGAGAGAAAATAAGTCACAATATGGAGTCAGATGGACAGGTGGAGTTTTGCTTCTATCCAGTGTAAGGAAAGGCATCTGATTCCAATCTATGAATACGTCAAATGGCATTTAACTCAATTTTAGCTTTTGTTTACACGGCCCTTAAAGGGATTCTCCACTTTTTTTGGAAATAGGCTCATTTTACAATTCCCCCAGAGTTAAACAGTCGAGTTTTGCCATTTTCGAATGCATTCAGCCGATTTTCTGATATTTAGAAGAATATCAGTAACCAGACTGTTTCTGGTCTCATTGACTTCCATAGTAGGAAAAGTATAACTATGGAAGTCATTGAGACCAGAAACTATCTGATTACTGATATTTTACTAAATTTTCAGAAAATCGGCTGAATGGATTCGAAAACGGTAAAATATGTATATATATATGTATATATGTATATATATATATATATATATATATATATATATATATATATATATATATATATATATATATATATATATATATATACACATTTCTAACCTTGCTTTTTAAAGCAGGCGGGTCTTATAAAGATTTCTTATGCACACTCTGTTGACCAAATGTCACTTTGGTTTCCGGAACCAAAAAAAACTTCAAGCCGCGATTGTAATCGGAGTCTCAGCAGTCACTTCCTTTTGTCTCCCCTGTCCAAACATGATCTCCTCCTGAGGAATAACAAAGCAAATTCTGCACTTTGTTGTGACATTCCTCCTGCCTTTGTGTTGGATAATTGGCCAGAATGCTAGTTTACAGGGCTGGTGGTGAGGTAGTCCAAACTCTAGAGAAATGCTAAGATAGTGATTGACCATTGTTCATTCGCAAGTCAGTTCAGTCTTATCAGAAGATGCACTCACGCATTTCTATAGTCCATAGGATCACGTCTGCTGTACTGCACTCTTATCTGTTTCATTTTCATTTATTATTTTACACCCTAAACTGCTGAAGTGACTGCTGAGATAATTGCTTTTTAAGAGAGAATGAATTATCGATCACTGTTGTTACAGAACATATGTGTTTTATTTAAAAACTAAATAAACATTGTTGGTTGATCATGGTGCTACATTGATATGCTAGCACTCTTTGTAACCTGTATTCTCTGTATATATATATATATTTTATATAATTTCATGTTTTAATTGAATATTTTTTATTTGATTGGATAAAATTCTTTGGAATACTACTTTGATCCTTATTGATTTGATGCAGTTCATTGTTTAGCAGGTACATATCTTGTTTCTTGAGACAGTGTTGGTACTCTTGTTTATTCACATTAAGATTAAGTGCTGAATTATTTGTAATCTGCGCATAAGCACATTGTCCACATTCAGCCGAGTTGGCCGTTGTCTGTCTGGGAAAGTTTGTTGCGCACAATTGGAGAATCTTGAAAGCCGATTAACTTCATCGTCCTACTTTGATACCGACTGCCTGAATATCAGAGATTATTTTTTATCTTAAAACGACCACTGAACTCCTCCTCGCTTTGTTCGTAGTTTCTGCTTAAATCGTAAAACCGCATAGATTTGTCTTCGGCACATTTGAGAGCAGTAAGGATGAAGGGAACTCCACCAAGGAGCTTATTAAAGTAAAAAAAGGTATAGCCGCTTAAGGAATGTCTTGAATGGCTGCTCTCTCCTTAAGCCTCTTGAATGAAGCACCGTCCCACCGGAGAAGCCTCAGCCGTGTGTGTGTGTATGTGTGTGAGAGTGGATGTCAGGGTCCTATCTTTAGATCTGAGGCATGGGCCAGTGCTCCCCCTCTATCTCTAACCCACCCTCTTCAAGTTCTACTTCACAAAACCCCTTTGTCTTCTTTTCTTTACATGGGGGAAGGGTTATCCAGTAACTGGATTAGTCTTTTTGTTTGGTTATTCCTACTTGTCTGTTCATACACCCCCCACCTTTCAGTCTGCTTGTTTTTCCCCTCCATCCCCTCATTTTCCCTCTTTCTGGCTTTCTTTCTCAAACTGAAAATTCTTAATTAGAACTCACTCTCAACTTCATCGCCCCGTCTTAGACAAGTCTTCATCTGGATGAGATGTTAAACACCAAATTTACACTCTAAAAGCTTAACCACGGCCTGTGTTTGTAGTCCATTCATCACTGTTTACTTTGAAGTTGAAACTTTACATTCCTGCTTTAGAGAGTAAATTGAAGGGCTGGGAGCGGCTTGAAGGGGAGCAAAGTGCTCCGTTTGAGCAAATTAGAGCACCGTTTCTTCTGTGTCAATGGATGTCACCAGGGCGTTGTGTCCATCTCTCGCTGTTGTCCCCGAGGGAGGGGAAGCACGAGAAGCCTGAAACTATTCCGAATGGGACATCTCTCCACAAGCAGGATTATAAACTAACACTCGCAAAGTACAAAGTTGGCTTTGGCGACTCACTGGCAGGAAACTTTTTTTAATAAATAATGCAATTTCCAAATTGTAAGAATGATAATCTGACGTTACCGGTGTATTAGCTATTGACAAAAAAAGTTATTGGACCCTTAGTACAGAAAGTTTGATTAAATATTGTTTTTACATTGTTTTTCCAGTTATATATTACCTACAGTTAGAGATGAGTCCACACTGGAATGTCACTGACCATAATGTGACCCATGAGATTTGATTTAGTCACTGCCTGTGCGTCTGATAGATGGTCTTCGTGCCGAAACACGCTACACTTGAGGATATGGTGCCCTCAAGACACACTTGACTTGTACCCCTACGCGTATACTCCCTTTTTCACTGGCCCATTATTGACTCCTGACCCCTTTGAACTCCAAAAACACCCTCCTTATTTCATTAGCGAGATCACAGAGCAGTATTGGCATTGTATGGAATTGGCAGGACTTAATTGCTTTTGCATTGAAGGAAGAGATTAATCCAAGGCCAGATTTTCCATATGCTCCTGTTGGGCGTTTCATTACTGTTGATATCAGTGATCACTCGTCATGTGGAAATGAAGTTCGGCTCTCTGTAGTCCTCCTTTCTCATAATTGCATGCATCAGTTCAAGATGGATTTAAAGGCTTTGTACAGTATGCCTCATTGACCTCATAAAACACTGAGTTCCTGCAGAAACAAATATTTAAACAGTACCAGTCTGTGTAATGCTAGACCTGAAATGCAGGCTTTTTCCATCAGAATATTGTTTCATGTCTATTTTGAATTACATTGTTAATATGGTAATACAATTGCTTTAGCTTCTATATAGTAATAATGGTAGATATACTCTGGCCAAATAATCATCTGCCAATATTCAGACATTCGATAATAGTGCCATTGAAATTTGAATCCAGGTGGAAAAAAATGAAATGTTTGATTGTAGATTAACAAACATTTTAATGAAAAAACAGAAGTGAAAAAATAGCATGTATTTCATACATATTTCAGAATGTCTTTGTTCATTTCTCAAAGTTCTAAAATTATTTCCACGTATTACATTTTTAAATTTAAAGATTTTAAATTAAATTTAAATACATTTTTAATCTCAGATTTCCTATGTGTACTGTACAGTTTAATCCCCACTGAATTTGAGTACCGTAAATATCAGCCATTATTTTATTAGCCATCATTATTCCAGTTTTCAGTGTCACATGATCCCTCAAATCATTCTAATATGATGATTTGGTGCTCTAGATTCTTCATCTTATTATTGTCAATGTTAGTTGTGCTCCTTAATATTTTATTTATATGACTTATAAATGTCTTTCGGGTACTTTTTTAACAATTGCATGCATCCTTGCTGAATGAAAGTGTCCATTTCTTTAAAAAATGTTAGTGTGCATTTTCCTAATAAAGTCATGTTGTGGTGTGAGAAATGGTTGACCTTTGGACAGTATCTTGTACTCAGATAAGCAGAGCGCAGACGAGGCACCGGTAGTGTTAAGGATCTTGTGGCTGTCAGATGATAGCGTCAGAGTTTAGTAATTAACATCCAGGGTCTGCTGAAGCTCTTCTCTTCTGTCCGTCAGATGTCTAGTCTGGCCATGTGATTAGTCTATTCAGTTTGGAAGGCTTTTTCACTGTTTATCGAAAATGTGAGGACCAGGAACAATATATTACACTGTTGACTGTCTCCCAGATGTCGCCAAATAATATCTCGGTTCAGCTGTATGTTTCTGCTGCTGGGGATACAGGAAGTCTCTTGCAGAAGACAGACACTGAGAGATGTAATTTACAATTCAAGACATTGCAAAGTTAAAAAGAATGTGTCTGCTGAAGCTGAAGTGAATTGAAAAAACTGTTATTACTGTCCATGTACTGTATGTTGTGGCACAATACACTGAGACAGAAAGTACGACCAATCATGTCACTATCTGCCTGCCTTTTAGAAATGCTCTATACCTGAAACTCTCTGCAGCCTTGTTTTAGCCGTAGCAGCTGTCTTGTAGCAGTCTATGTCCAGTTAGTTTTCTGGGCCAAATTTAGCCCTGGCAGACTGATCTAACCTGACTTCCATTCTTATTTTTGCCCTGAGAGTTTGCTAGTATAGCATATGCTTGACGTTCTGCCTGGCACCAAACAGCATTTTCAAGTTTGTGCTCATTAGCATGCCTAGCATACTCTCTTGAGCCTTCACATAGCCAAAGACAGTATGAGCAGGAGACTGACCATTCATAGAAAATAGAAAATTGAATGAGAACGTCTGTCTGTCTGTATTTATTTTAGTTTTGTTTCAAAGTTATGATATTTTGACATATGGGTTGGCAATATCAGAGTGGCTAGCAGTATCAAACTAGCTTTGAAAACATAAGATTTTACCCTCACTTCAGACCAGGTCCAAAGACACGTCTCCTCCAAAAGATATAACACGGACAGCGGAGTCTGCAAAGCGTCACGAGAGATGGCGTTAAACTACCTCATGTCTCAAAGCACATACCATTACAATAATTATGAAACTTAACTTTAAGAGCTCTGACTTACCAGAACATCAAGGTTTGCCATCTTGTAACGGTTACGATATGGTGTGAAGGCAGCATAAGCTTTTTGTTTTGGCTCAGGAAAAAAAGTAAAATGTGTGGCAGCTGTTTGTTAATGGCACTCTGTTACTGACTGTCTACAGCTCTGCATAGCCTCATGGGACGCTGATGATGTGTGATGTCTATGCGAGCTGGGTGCAGGAAGGTATGGAAATACATAGGTTGACAGTCAGGTACAACAGATTAGACGAATATTTATTTATTTTATTTTTTTAATCCTGAGACTTTCGTAGAATGATATGTACTTTTTAAAATATTTTTCTATAAAACTTCAGTTATCGATTGCAGTCATCTGGATGTTGTGAAGAGTTTCAATTAGTTTAACAAAAAGTAACATTGTCTAGCTTTAATGTAAATTTTCACATTCAGGTTTTTGGAAATTTGAGAATGGATGAGCCAAAACTTGCAAATTCAGTTTCTCATGTTAAAATTTTGGCCTTGATTTAGCCATCTGAGAAAAAATACTGTAATACTGTAATGTGATTGGTTAAAATCTGAAACCTCTGTTGACTGTTGTCTAAATATGCTGGATCAGTCTAAACATCAGGATTATCCTCCCAAGAAAATCTTTGATGAAAATCAAGCCAACAGAGAGGCGAATGGATGATTTTGTCTATTAAAGTAGAGAGATAGTGAGATGTCTCCTTCCTCTTATCAATCTCAGAGAAGACCCTTTGAAAAGAGCAATTATCCCCTTTGGATCTTTTTTGCTCTCGTAATGGCTGTTATCAGCGGTCCTGCTGCTGGCTGTCTCTGCGCTGTGCTTTATTAAGGGAACAGCTGAGGGTGACAGACAGGAAGTTGCCAGCTGAGTGTTGAACCTATTGGAAATGAACACAGTGATGGTGTTATGGTCCTGGTATTTTTAATATCACACCCAGGCTGTCAGCTGCAATACATTGAAGCCTTTCGATGTTGATAGTCTGATCTTATCGCTTGACCCCTTAACTATCAGTCCCCAAAATGAAATTTCCACTTTAATGAATAGTGAAATTAAAGTTATAGAAGTTTAAAGGGATAGTTCACCCCCCAAAAAATAATTTTCTCATGCTCATTCCAAATCTATGTGACCATTTTTTTATTTTTGGAACACAAAAGATATTTTGAAAATGTTTCTTTGTTTGTGTGCATGGCTATTGAAAGTAAAGTTGTCGTTTTGTATGAAATTTGCAACGTAATAATGGTGAGGAATTGATGATAGCATAGCATTAATTTTTGAGTGAACTATCTTCTATATTTTTTTTTACACATTACCAGATTATCAGAAAAAAGTCATCGGTTCATAATCTCATTTCGTCTCATCCGTAAACCCTGACCTGATAAAACCACAATCCCAGCCATAGCCGTACCCTGGGCTGTGGGAATGGGACTGAATGAGCGGTTCAGGCTCCTGACCTCCGGAGGCACCGTTGAAGGAAGTGCTCTGGACTGTTTGTGGGGGGGACTTCTGTGTGTGTGTGTGTGTGTGTCTTCCTCTTTGTCTGATTTGTGTTGCACAGGAAATTATTAAATGCCTCAGGGAGACCTTTCTCCTAATTATAGACACAGTCTGTGTGTGTTTATGTGTGTGTGAATGTGGCAAGATGGAAAGAGATGCATTGCGTAGGCATGTAGATGCTTGCAGTTTAATTTTACTCTGTTTTGTGTAAGGAATGATCCTCGTATGGTAGATGTAAAGGATGCAGAGAGCGAAAAGTTGAAGCCATAAACTTATAATTTAGGTGGAATGTGTCTGACACGCAGTGTTTTACGCACAGGAGACTGAAACTCTACACTGAAGTCCTTTACCGCAGCTGCTCTCGATGAGTTCCATTCACCAGACATACTTTTGACGCATATGACCTTGAGCTTTAACACAAACAGGATGTTTGTTTTGAAAATTTGTTTTGCCGTAGAATACTTGTTCATCCCCATGCTCTTTTGACTTATTTTCTGCTTGTTTAACTGTGATGGACTTGAGTACCTAAATACTCCATGACTGCAATGATCAGTTTTGTTTTTGTTTTTCAAAAAAGTTCAGTAATAATAACAATTCAAACATTTTATTTTGTGATAGCCTTATTATTTTGTCACGCTCCTTTTTTTCACCTATACATTTTTTTTTTGTTTGTGTGATCGCAATAAAACAATTATTAATATTCCATAGTCATCATAAACAGCTAGCTTCATGGAAATATATTAGTCAGAAAGTGTGGGAACCACTAAACCAGAGCATTTAGTCTCACCAAGAACTAACTGTACTGATAAATCACAAACCGAGTTCTCGAGTGGATAAAGGTCCCTCAGCTCTCATCGGGCAGTCGTTTAATGAACGGTCGAGGTTTCGGAGTTGGTTGATTGACCCCGATGATGTTGTAACCCCGAGAAGTCGGAAGTTTAAATAAAGGATGTTGTAAATAATATCATGGATTGTTATTTCTTTGACCCTTCACTTCATTGCTTGAGAAAGTCCTGAAAATATCACGTATACCCCAGCACAGGAATGGTTATTTGAGGAGGAGGGTCGAATAGGAGCTTGGCAGCTCTTCAGTAATTGTTTATGCAGCTGTTGCATGTCCTGCATCCATGTTTAAACATGCAACCTCAGACCAAAGTTTAACTGTGTCCACTTTTTCCGTGCATTATCTTGAATAGGTTAAAAGTGCCTCCTCCCGTTTCCCAAGTTCAACTCCCTAGAAAACTTTGAGATTTTTGTTGGTTTGAAACGAGGCTGTCGCATGCCTTAAAGCCCTAAAGTTAATGAATGTTGAAGTGAGTGTTGAGCCAAGGAATCCTGTGGAATAGAGTTGTCAATGTAAAGTTATGCGTGTTTATCATTAACTCTTCTATGCATGTGCAGACCTGAAAGAATGAGATGCGTTTCCTTATTTTAGCTTCACATCGTTCTTTTCTATTAAATGTATATTCAGTACAAGTTAAGCTCAATCAAAAGTATTTGTTGCATGATGCTATTGTTGATTACAACAACAATAATCTCTTCATAATCTCTGGTTAAAAAAGATCAAGGTTATGATGTGGCGCTTGCAGTGAAAGTAAATGGGGCCAATTTTTTGGAGGATTTAAAAGCATAAATGTGAACTTCATTATTATATAGATTAAAACATTATTTGAGGTGTGGTCTTAAAGGATTAGTTCACCTCAAAATGAAAATGTCTTGATAATTTACTCACCCCAATGCCATCCAAGAGGTTCATGTCTGTCTTTCTTCAGTGGAAAAGAAATTAAGTTTTTTGAGGAAAATATTTCATGATTTTTCTCTACACGTTGTAGACGGACAGACAGACGTTTGCGGTTGTTTTAGGGTTTTCTCTACCCTATCTCACGACCAATTCGTACGAATTCGACCAATGATTAAAAAGTGTCTAATTCGTACGACCTCACTCGTATGAATTCGTACGATTTGTCTAAACCCACGTGATGGGTAGGTTTAGGGGCGGGGTAAGGGGTAGGTCATTCGTACGAATTCATACGAATTGGCCAATTCGTAAAATATGTATGATTTAGCAAAATCGTACTAATTCATACAAGTGAGTTCGTACGAATTAGCCCCTTTTTAATCATTCATCGAATTCGTTCTACTTGGTCATGAGATCGGGTTGGTTTTCTACATTGTCATGGAAACAAGGTTTTAAAATTCAATATAACTTTACTCTGTAAAAGATAATAATTGATTTTTTTTGACACCAAAATCAAGTTAACATGCATATTGTTGGGGTTATCATGGCTATATGTTTGGAACAGTAAGTATTCTAATATTTAACGATTGACCTCATTCACTTTTGTTGAAGGTGCCTTCCTATAACCCATATATTTGCTGAAAAGAAAAGAGAAACCAATTATTGTTTATTGGTAATCCATGTTCTAAAAAAGCAAATATATATGCAGGAAAAAAATCATGGCAAATTTGATTTGAGTCCTTGAAGTTTATATCCTATGATTTGCTGGTGACCTTTTACTTGCATTTCATGAGTTCACAATCTGACTGGCATGCTTACTTTTACTATTTATAACACTAGACTGAACAAGACCGGACTAGTTAGCGCTTAGCTTCTCCGGCTGTCTAGAACTCAACAAGCTACCACCATGAGTGGAGTTACAGCACAAGAAAATCCCATTGTTATGACTAGTCAACCACAAAGTCTTGTCTGTAAATGCTGTCTGATGTGGTTCGCGAGAGGCTGTGATGTGTGGCTTGTGTCACAATGCGTGCGTCTGCACTGCAGTGTGGTTTAAAACGCATCAGTGCCTTGAAGCTTCCCCTTGAACCGGTGATGACAGCTTTTGGTTTCATGCAGTAATATTCAAAGGAAACCACATCTTTGATTTTACTTAATACTCTGCAATGATTAATGGTTACATTTAATTAAAGCAATGCTTGTAAGTCAAGTCGGCATTTCCTAAAGATTCGTTTTTCTAGTCTGATAAGCGTAACAAATAATATATGGTGGTGGTCCAAGTAATCCAAAGGGCTATAGTTGTAGCTTGCAATATTGATTTGACTTACTGACACTACTGAATGAGAACTGAACTGAGCTGGACGATGACACCACTGTTTTCTATAGCTACTTTATAGTTGAATGGAAATTATTTAATATATGATGATCTTATTCTTTGTACAGTTATTGAATGGATCTGAATCAACACTCAACTGACCTTAGCTGAACACTGGTACTATTTTCTTAGCTGGTTTACAGCAGAAAGGAACTCTTTTTGCATCACTGAATAAAGTTGAATGTTTGTTTCTTGTCATGTAATTTAATTTTAGTTTTAAATAGTGCAAAATATTTTCCAAAAGAAATTCCAACAGATTTAGTTGCCAGTAATATGAAATAGCTAACAAACTATAACAAAGTAAAACATTTAGTTCATCTTCACCTTCTTCATTTTTATTGCAAATGTAATTGCTTTGTTGATGCAAAATTACTTCTTAAACCATTGTCATGTCTTGGACAATTTTTTTTAATATTGTCATAGACTTTTAATTAAAATTGTTCATCATAGTATGTCTTTTTCATCCAATTTATTAAATTATTTTTAATTTATTAAAAATGTCATTGGTAAAAAACACACAGAAATTAGTTTTCTTTTTAAAACGTTTTTTTTTTGTTTTTTTGTTTTTTTTTAGTTAGTTAAAATGGTTTACATTTAAACTTATCCTTTTTCGGATATAAATTGAAACCATTGATTTTTCTCTAGAGTATCTTTATCTCTATCTATTGATAGTTTTATATATTTAGATCTAAAGAGCAGTGTATTTTAACATTATTAAATTTCTCAACGAGAAAGCAGATTTTTAGGGCCAGAGTTGAACTGATCTTTCCGGCCCGAAACCCTCTTTTCTGCTGTGGAAATGTACGGAACGGTTTGAGAACGGACAAAGGCCGGGAACACGCACCGGAACCTTGTAGGTGGAAAAGGGGTATGAAAGACCCATATTGGTTGATGTGCAAAAAAAACAGGATATAGGATGTGATCTGTTGCAAGATTGCAAATGTTTGTTGTTTGTACCTTTTGACTTGGGTGTGCAGTCAGGGTGGGCCTATTGACCCTGTTTTACCATGTGTTTGCCTGGTTTCCCACAATAAAACATGCATTTGTAGCCCCATGTGATCCTAGGTGGCCATCGCTGTTCAAAACTCAATAGCTCATTTTGTTTTCCCATTCTCAGTTCTCCTGTTTGTCTTGAACAGTGTGAAGCCAGTTACTTCTAACTGGTGTGAAAAAACTCTCTTGATGGTAATCACATTAATTGTTTTACTCAAAACCCCTTGATGTTAAGTAAAGTCTTGAGTTGTGTAGTGATGCATTGATTTTATAGTCTTAACCTTTCAATCCTTTGAAGATGCCCTCCTAAAAGATGTTTGGGTATTGTTATCCACCAGCAACATCAACACAGCTTTTCGTGTCAACACCAGCCATAAGTGATTTTCACACCAGTGGTCCCATGGTCTGTCTGCTCCGTAACGAGTCAGGGGGCCTCAGGCATTAAACTCAATCATTACTTCCCACCCTCCTTTCTGTTTTTCATCCTCCCCTCTTCCTGCCTCCTCCACCCTGTCCAGAGAGCCACCCTAGGGGCTCCCCTGCTCCATTCTGAGCTCAGCACTCCCAGAGCTCAACACCGTGACGCTGTTGACTTCTCACTAAAGAGCAAGCACACAGCAGGTCCTGTATAGGTGCTTAAGTTTAGGTGAAGATGGATCAATGAATTCAGGGCAGCCTATATGGGTCCTATCAGAATGAATTCATGAGGGTTTAACTTGAACATGGTAACTCCCAAAGTCCATAAATTTGAATGGATCATGTGAAGATATGGCTTTTATGAAGTCTGTTGTAAGATTTTACCGTCTAATCTACTCAGTCTAATCTAGTCTGATTAAAAACTTCTGGAAATAATATGCATTGACATTAGTTGCAATATAACCCCTAACTTAAGCATTTGTTAACGTTTCTTGCTGTGGAGTTTTAATTTTACAAATTACAAAAAGTGTTCAGTCAGCGTATATAAAAAGAATTTGTGTAAACGGTCACATTTTACAGTATTTTTTTTTCCTTGTTAAAATAAAAAAAAACAGGTTACCTGCTGTCATGAGTCATGCAGATAGTTTGTTAAAGTTTTGTTGTTGAGAGCAGGGTAGCCGAAATAAAGCTGTTTTACATATAATATATGCACTTTTATTTATTTAAGTATAATAACAAGCATAACAATTGTTGCTTGTTATTTTAGATAATATTTACTAAAATAATAAGAAATCATTTAACAAGTAATACATTTCACATGGATCTTGATAAAAATAATCTAATATAAACAGATTTATATTTTAGATAGCAACTACTTGTTTTTGTAACCCTATTATAGCATTTTCGAAAAATAAAAAAAAAAGTTAAAAACATGAATAAAATGAAGTATATATTCTGTGCATCTGCATTCTGGACTGTGTTCTCAGCACTGCCAAAATAAAAGTCCTGCTTGCTTATTACACTTATCAGCCAATGTCAATTAATAGTAATAAGGATTGAAGACGCGGACATGTGCTTTGTGCTTCTTTCATCTCTATTTGTACCCCATGGAAATGAAATGTTGTAAAAGCAAGATCATGAAAAAAATTAGTTATCAACTGAGTTGTAAATTTCTGGGTTGGTCAACTTGTTGTGAAAGTGTAGTGTGACTGCACCAAATTCACTTGTCCAGTATGCAGACGGGTACTGATTTTTTTCTTTACCTTATTAAATTCAATGCTCTCTGATTTGTTTAGTAAAGGGCGCTCTGCTCGTCTGACTATGTATTCTACTGCATTCCTCGGATTCCTCTATTGTAATGCAATGCATGCCACCCTCCTTCACTCCACCTACCCGCTGTAAAATCAATAGTGTAAAATGGTCAGTTCCAGTTCTGAGAACAGATTGGTTTCTCTGTAAATTCTCTTTATTCCTTCCTCACAATCTCATTCTCTCACTGTGTTTGTCCAGATGAGCTGCCGTAGTAACTATTTTGCATCAGTAACACAAACTGTGTTGCTTGGGTTACAGGTTAAATTGAGCTTGACTGTTGCTGGGAAGCTTGTTTTTACATGACTAATGTGCAATGGCCTTTCTAAAGCCTTGGAAGTTACTCAAAGGTTAATTAGGAGAGTGAGCAATAAATGTTAGATCGACAAGTGTTAAAGTTATCAAAACAAAACAGATATTGAACAAGATTAGACTAAAGGTCCCACTAGAGGTCAAATCATTTGTCGGTTCAAATATCAGTTGTGTATACAGCTGTTAAAGGAGGCTTATTTCTTTTCCTTTTTGTGTTCTTTTCTTTGTGTGTGTGGTGTGTGTGTGTGTGGTGGGGCTGGGGGCGCAACAATAGAAGAAACAAAATGCTTATTGTGTCAATTTTTTGAATGGACACGTTAATACATTTCGAACTTAAATGGTTTTAATTCAAGAATGCTTTGGAATATAGACGTAAGATTGGTCTCGTTTTAAAGAAGACATTTGGCAGATTTCTGTCGAAGTGAAATAAATTAAGAAAGTGAAACAGAAAAAAAAAGTTATTGACGTTTGAGTTTATGGAAATGTACAATGTAAAAAAAAAATAATTAGTCATATTTTATATAAAATATATATTTTTCAGAACCTGGGCTACTCTAAAACTGCAGAAAAATCAAAGCCAAAAATTTAAAGAAGATGTGTTTGGTATCTCAAAAAATGAGCTTTCTATGAGATTTTGTTTGGGCGAAGTACCAAACTTTTTCACTAGGGCACAACCAGACTCCATTGCTGCCCATGTAAGGGCGCCTCCATTTCTATATGTGTTTTGAGTGATCTGAACCATTATTTCCACAATTTTCATACAATTTATGAAGTAGAGATCCTATTCAGAAGTAGTATGGGAAGTTTGGCAGATTTTGATATGAATTCAACCTCTAAGAAACACATAAAGAACACGTATGTGCTACATCACAAATGGTGAATTTATTTATTTATTTTTTTCGTAATATTTAAAGCATTTTCAGACCTTTTTTTTCTAAAATAATTGAATGGATGCAATCTTTTGAACTCTTGGCATGAAAACAAACTGAGGTTTCTACCTTTTTTTCATGATTTTTCATGTTCATTGCTGTTTCAAAATAAAGGTCTGAACACGCTTTATGAGTATGAAAATATTCTTGTTGCAAATTGATAAATTACGGCTCCTGTGTAATTTATTTTGAAAATCACTCACCAAATATGGAAACTAGACATTGTAAGCATTGTTTCAAATGATATAAAGTTTGTCAATATTACTTAAGGTCTTTTCTAAGATATTATTGTTTTAAAAATATAATGGCAAGCCAAGCGTCCTCACCAAGTTTTCAAGAAATTCAAGAATTTTGTATACTGTGACCATTCTCTCTGGTCACGCTGTACTGGGCGATAGAGTTATTCGGAAGTGTGGACGGGAACAGATGTTTGACATGTATCGCCCAGCAGGCCGATGGGCAGATGGTGAAAAATGATGTACAGGAAAAAACTGTCATGCCCACATGTTTAAAAAGTCAAAGCCGTCATTGTTCATCCCACCACGGAAGAATGCAGTGAGGTCATGAGAGGATGTTTAATTGGACTGTAGCTTTGGGCTGAGGCTTTCCCTCCGGACAGCCCCCCACTCATGTACTCAAACAGCAACCCCTAATCCTCCTAGTTCCCTGAGGGGCTCTCTCTCTCTCGATCTCTCGATCTCCCTCTCGTGCACCTCCGGCTGTGTTCGAGAGGTTTGGAGGAGTGCTGAAAGAATGCAGAGAGAAGTCCAAGCTTAGTTACCTCACCCCATTGACCGTCTTCCTCCTGGAGCAAACAGGCACACCTTGTGTTAGTCATAGTTGAAATGGTTGAGGACAAATGGTGGAAAACCTGGATATGTTTGTATTTTGTGTTTGTTTTTTTGCAGACAATCCATGTTCTTTCTAGATCAATTTCACAAGAGCACCTATTTTTTTACGTTTCAGTTGCAACTGAAAATAGATGGTGTGCTTGGAGTCAATTGTTCTATTCGCGATAACGAATTGTGCAGACTTAAGTTATGCCCAGGCTGCAATACATCGAAATTATGAACACGTGCAAAAACAAGAGAGAACAAAATATTAATAACTGATGATGTTGCAGTCAATCAATTTTTCCTGTGAGCTTTTTTCATGCATTTCTTAACAAATATTTACGAGATGAATGAAGTGCAAAGGTCAACTATTGAGAAATGACCGAGGACTGTTATGAACTGACCAACGCCTCCCGTCAGCCATGCCAAGAGAGGCAGGTCTGAACATACAGGGTGCAGCTCCAATCCAACTCCCTATTCTCACGGGGAACGCCAAACAGAACGAATGGTTTTCCACACCATAAATTTATCTTTGAGAAATCGCAGTCCACCACATGACATTTTAGAATGGCTTATAATCAATTTAGCCACGATTAAAACATTCACACAACAGTAAAGCTTTCAGAGTTGTTTATTCAGAGCTTTAACCCGTCCTGTAAACAGCTTTGTGAATTACTGTCGTCCCCTGCGAGCCAGTCAGCCTGGGGCCCGAGACTCCATTTGCTGCCTTGTTGAATGGATGAATCTTTCTTTTGTTTTAACAGAGCTCCAGCTCAATTGTCATAGGTCTTTATCACCTCAAACGTCTCCAATAGGGCTTAAAGGTTAGCTGAAAGGTGTGAATTCATAGCATGGCCTTTGGCAAAGCGCTCCACCTTTTTTCTTGCTTTTTTTTCTTCTCCCAAACTCCGGAATGTCAATAATGAATGGAATCCCTGATTGCAAAGATCTGGATCTCACCTTTGAAACTTGTGAATGGGCAGAACTCCTCCACACAATGAGACCTCTGCATTAGTGTTTCATTTGTGATTGGTGGTTATTTGGTGTTTGTTTTAAGAGGATTTAATTGGGGCCATGTGACAGTTGCATACCAACAAGACTGACCACGTTATTGTGATGTGATTTTCTGAGCCGGGCCTCTTGGCAGCGCCTCCTTTTGAAAGAAGACTAGTGGACGGCCTCTCCATTTCAAAGGTCTTTTCAGTTTAGTCATTTCCCCCATAAAACTTGCATTTATTTGTGAGCTAAAGGTAAATCCGTTTGACACTTTTAAAGACTAAATCTTTTGCTCTAGCATGCACACGTTTTTTTTGTGAACAAGCCCCTTTTCGTCATTAGACAGGCATTCCTAACAAAGACATTTTGTTTTAGTTTTTGTGTTTTCTTTTCACTCATCCTAATCAGAGTTTGGCCACCGTGTTGAAGGGAGGAACTGGTAAACGGCCATTGAGAAGTCTAGTGGGAGTGAAAACTCAAGGATGTTGAGTATCTCCTGCATGATTTGTTATTTTCTTTACTCTCAGTTCCTGAATTGAGTCTCGCTCTCATGGATGATGTGTTTCCGTCTCAAGGCTCCATCGTTCTCCCACTATGGTCACTGTGTCCTCTCACGCTTGGTTTGAAGTGGATTTATGGCAGTGTCTTTAGACAGCTGCTGCTTTTCTTCACTCACTTTTCAGTTTTGGACTCTGCAAGCACAATGCGCACATCTGTCTGTGGTGCTGGTTTAAAATTCAAGCTATGATAGGTCTAAAACATAAAGAAAGTGATTCAGCTTGGACTTACAAATATTACTTACAAATATTTAGAAGGACAGAGCCTAGGGCAAACTTTTTAATGGAGTAAAAAATGAAATAAAATTCAGAGTAAAGCTTTTAAAACATAATTATTATTATAAGGGACATTTATTGTTTTTATATACACTACTGTTCAAAAGTTGTGGTCTGTAAGATATTTTAAACGTTAAAAGACCCTTATGCTCAACGAAGCAGCATTTATTTAATAATAAAAAAAACAGTAAAACAGATTGATTTCTTGTTTAAATATAATACATATGATCAGGGGCGTAGAATTTAGTATGGACGCTAGGGATGTGTCACTACCAATATCCAGTAATCCAGTAACACTGATATATCCCTAGCAATAATTTCTACCAAAACTTAAAATATATTTATATATTGTTGTCCCCGCCCCCACCAATTTCAAAATCAAACCTATGCCACTGCATATGATCCTTCAGAAATCATTCTAAAGCTGATTTGGTGCTCAAGAGACATGTCATTATTATCAATGTAGAAAACGGCTGTGCTGATAAGAATTTTTGTGGAAACTGATAATTTTATTTTCAGTAAATAAAACTTTTTCAACTAACTCTTTTGATTAACATCCTTGCAGTTTCTTTAAAAAATCTTACTGAATAGAGTATAAGAGTTTTTATGGTTGGCACACAAGCCTCAGCGTGTTGAACCCTTCTCTCATCTTTCATAATGACCAGTTAAGCAACACTGAACGCACAGTGGCATTTCACGAACTTCCTCTTCTCCTTCAGAGGACATGCCTTTAAATTGAATGGCATACATCCTTTACCCTTCCCCTTTTATAAAATTGGCAAAGGGTTTTTCTCTCCAAACCTTAATTAACTTTTAATGATCTTTTGATAACAGAAGCAGATGACATTTTGAGTTCTGAAACATACACTGTTTTTTTATAGTACAATAACCTCTTCATGCTATACGACCGCTATAATGCGGCCTATTTTTATTGACACTTGTTTGCAGTTTTTGCTCAGCCAAGATTATTCTCTCATTCAAACATGTCTGTCTTACATTCCATTTAGTTTCATCAAAGATGTCTCTCCCCCATGCTGTTGTGTTGATGTTATCTTCTGTGTCTTTCTCTTAGTATGTGTTGTCCCCTTGCTTTTGCATATGTTCCCTCTCTCTTGTCAATCTCTCTTTCGGTCTGCTTGACCCCCCACCCTAGCGTCACTATGTGCGGAAGCACATTCCAGTCTGTTCAGCAAGTTCTCGCCCTCCTCCCACCTCAACGACTTCAGTCCTAAGTTGTCACAGTCTCCGTTTTGGTTAAAGGTATGAGAAATTGCATCTTAATGAGTCTGTTTACAGTAAAGGCTCAATACTCCAAGGCTGATAACCAAAGATTTTGTGACCTTGAGCAAGGCACATAGACCAAGGTTGTCTCAAGGCGGGTGTTGTCCCTCTGATAAAGGGTTCTAACTAAGCCCAGTGTGACAAGTTATCCATATACTAAGCACACAATTTGATATTTTGTAGTTGTGGAGAATGATTTTAGACCAATGAAACTTGCAGTGGGCGGGGCTAAACAAAGCTGCAGCTGGTTAGGACACATTGTAAGGAAGAAAATATATATATATATTTGTCTGTGTGAGTGAGAACACATTGTGAAAGACAAAAAGTGAAGTGTAAGGCCCCTGTCTATTAACTGCTAAAGCTGTGCTTGACATTTGCAGAGATCTTGATGGTGGAGACAGACAGTTTGATCTGAGCGCCACGGATAATTTTTGTTGTTTTTTTATATCCATTCTCCATCTCTTCAGCCTCACAATGGGGAGCCACACAGTTTTTTATCATCAATACCCTGATTGTTCTGGATTGAATGGTGGAATTCCTCTTGTTCTTCTGCTCAGGGCGGTCTTGAACTTGAAGATCATGTAGTGCCGTCATGCCTGTGCCACAAAATTCATAACATTCTTGCAATTTCTTCAAGAGTGAATTTTTTTTTGCCAAATTTCTTTATCGTCCGAAAATACCAAAATAATTGAATTCCGTTAAAATGTATAATATTAATACCATTATACAAGCAAATTTAAATTTAGAAATAACTTAATTTGGCCATGCATCCAGAATTTTCGTTTTCGGCACAGAACTTTCATTTCTGTGCTTATATTTCATACATATTATAAAGTTGTATACATATTATAAGTGTGTGTGTGTGTATATATATATATATATTCTAAACTTGTTCACTATGGGTCACAGACTTTTGGAGCCCATTCTGGATTTAAGTCTACTTCATATCTGCATTCAGTGGCAGCAATGATGAGTGATTAAGTTGAGGAATTTCCCATTAATGGTGGGATAAAAGAGCCTTCTATTTCCCTCCATATGAGCCTAATTAGAGTTTGTGAAAAGCTTTAACTCCTGGTGTAAAACATCAGTCGACTTCACACCAGCATTAGTACATTGGCAGAGAAAGTGACTTTTCCCATGAGGATTATAAAATAAAACCAGCAATCAGTGATTGCCAATCACACAATAACAGTCAATAATAAAAAGACTAAATTAAGTTTACTTACACAAATCTCTGATATTGTGAACTATAGTCTAATATATTTTGTATGTGTCATATGTTTTAGTATGTTTTCCGTAGTATGCACAGTCTCCCAGATGGTGTACACTCTGAGAAAGACTCCTTCTGCTCATCACTGCGTTGTATCTCATCTTCAGGAGACACCTGTGGCTACTTCCCCCACAGCTGCAGCCGATGAGGGTTTAGGTCTGTGTAATGTCTGCTTTGTTGACCCAAAGGAAATGATTAATTGCCCATAGGATGTGCAATATATTTGAGATCACGAGAACCTTAAGGTCCTTTTTTAACCTGTCTGGAGTGTCTGCAACTGTCTTACTTGGACTTTTTTCTTTGCTCTGATAAAACTGCTGTGTACCACCTTTGCTACAGTGGTGTAATGTCATTAGACAACATTTTATTATTAATATTATTATTGTTATTATCTTTCTGGCAAATTGTGTGCAGATGTTTGAAACAGGCCTCCACCTTTATTCTCTCAGTATGCAGACCCTGAAATCACACCCTCTCAGTCTCAAAAGGCTTTGTGACAAAGATGAGATGTCATCAAGTATAAGTTCAAAGACAGTCCAGCGCGACGTCCCCCACAGGGCCTGACCCTTTCCTCATCATGTGCAGCCTTGCTTCAGTCATGCCTTTGAGCTCCAGCAATGCTCCAGTGAGCACTATGAGGCAGTGCTCAAGTGCGCTTTGTCTGTCTTTCTGAAGTGCGTTGGCTACGTGAAGGGGCTTTTTTGTTTCCCTCTCAGCCGGCTTCTGGCTTGATTCTTCGCTGCTTTGCCAACAGATTTGGTTCGTCTTGTTTTGCGAGGATGCTGGGGAGACTTCAGAGGTGAGACATCAATGATGGCACTGTTCTCCTCAGTGCCAGACCGGTCAACTTGCATGCACAACTTGCGTGCGAACGCTTTAAAGCATTGCTTTGTTTGGGTATTAGGTTTTAAAAGTCGTCCTGCTGTTGTCGGATCCATGGCGTAGCTGTGTCAAATGTGGATGCCTTGGATTGTTCCCGGGATCAAAGCAGGACTTGATCAGGAAATGGCCCTATTTGGACACAATGTTGTGTACTACCATAATTGTTCCCAGCCTTTGTTTCAGTGCACCTGAACTGCAATGAATTACAGTAAAACTTGGGGTTTGAAAACATCTGGATAAGGATTGAGATTGAGTCATCCGATTGCCAAAAATACAGTCAAATTTGAAAGGCACATAAGAAATATGGACAACTATTGGATAAAACCGTTGCTGGAAAATTCGTTTTGACTCACTGTTGTGCTGTCTGAATTTGCGCATGGGAATATTGTCGTATTTTCATGAGCATGACAGTCATCATCACTCTTTTGCAAGAGCTTGTACAGTGATTCCAGCACTGTTTTTTTGTTTGTTTGTTTGTTTTTTTCTTTTTCTTCTTTTGTTGTTTCTGGACACTCTTAAAGGGACAATTTATCAAAATTTTTAGATTTCTGTTATTTACTCACCCTCATCCAAACCAATTTGCCTTTTCTTCTTACGTAGAACACAAACGAAGATGTTTTGAAGAATGTTTTATCGGTTTTTGCCCATACAATGAAAGTCAGTGGGGTCCAAAAAACATTGTCTATATTGTATAGACATAAACACAGGGATTTTTCTGAATATTTTGTTTTCTGCAGAAGTCGTCATGCGGGTTTGGAACATCTTGAGGGTGATTAAATGAAAATGTTTCATTTTAACCCTAGACTCGAGTGAACCTTGTTTTTGTATCTGTGCTTATTGCACAGTTCTCTGAGCGTTTTTGTTGTACTCTTTTGTGTAATTTTTGGATGATAGCTAGCTATACTTTGATTCACCTTTGAGTCATTGCAAGCTTTTTTTAAGAGCCAAGTTTGGCATTTTCAGATCATTCACTAACGAAAAAGCAGAAAACCCACGCCCTATTGAACAAATCTCTCCCACTTCTGTCGAACTTTGACCTTGTGTGCAGGGGGCTCCTTAAAGTCAGCAAGTTCATTTTTATGTTAACAGCCAAAATGCCCTCAGAGAATGCTGCAAGGAATGAGTCTTTTTGTCATTGCATTAAACCAGTCCCTGTTTTAGCTGTAGTTAAACTTTTTGATGCAATCTCTGTCTATTTACTTAACACACAGTTGTCCCCAGTTTTTTGAGGATTTGTTTGGAGAGCAAATTCTTTGCTAAAGCAAACATTGGTCCCCCCCATGGTTCCTGCTTGAAAGATGGTGTCATTTTCTTCGCACTAAATAAATGTCTTTCCATGCCATTTCCATTGGCCCCTGGTTACAGACTCTCCCAAACACCCATAGCTTGCTCAGACATGCAAAAATATGTTTTTACACGCTTTATATAATAGCTGGAGGAACTCGCAAAGCTGCTGAAATCCAGACTAGCATTAAAAAAGTAAGCTGCTTGTAAAAAAAAAAAGCATGTGATTATGCTCTTGTCTTGTCATTTTACGAGACAAGGTTTGATTCCATGTTATGTGTTAAAGAGTGGAAAGAAGAATTTTAAGCTATAGTTGACGATGAAATAATCCCAATCATGGCAGAGAGATGATTGCCAAGAATAAAGAAAAGTGAAAAACCTTGAAAATGAAGACTAGTTTAAATACATGGACCTATATATATATATATATATATATATATATATATATATATATATATATATATATTTGAGTGAACAAGGTTCTCTAGGTTCAGTCTAAAATGAAATTTTTGTCATCATTTAATCACCCTCATGTTGTTTCAAACCTGCATGACGACTTCTGCAGAAAACAAAATGTTTGGAAAGATATCTCTGTGTTTACGTCTATACAATATTGTTTTGGACCCCACTGACTTTATATATGCCATTTTAACGAGAAGTTTACAATTAATGAGCAGCAAATAAGCATATTCGAATGATTTCTGAAGGATCATGTGACTGAAGACTGGAGTAATGATGCTGAAAATACGGCAATTTATTATTTAAAATAATAACAGTTAAAATGTGTCAAATGAAAAACTGTTATTTTAAATTGTAATAATATTTAACAACATTAAAAAAAAGTCTTACTGAGCTTTAGTGTATGAGTTGTAGCCTTAATTTTTTCTTTTTATTTTATTTTGTTTTATTTTTTTCTCTCTCTCTCTCTCTATATATATATATGTGGATTTTTTTTAAGGTAAAAGTATTTTTTTATATTAGAAATTATTAATTCATTCATACTTATTATATTTTGGGGGGAGTTGCACCATCTGCCAACCTAAACTAACAAAAAAGAAAATCTATCAAGATACATTTTTATTCAGAAACTGAAAAAAACGTGTTCAAGTTGTAGGCCTATTTATAGTTTGTATTTATTCTGTTGTATTTTTGAATAAATAACGCAACAACAAATATTTGTAAACACTATTATTTGAGAACGAGGGTGTCCCTCTGAATTTCTAAAGTGGTTAATATGACCATGATCATCTTGCCGCAGTTAGAGAGGGGGAAAATGAGCAGAACAATAGAAATTTGAGGACAAGGATTTCCAGATCTTATCAGACAGGAAGGAGCGCTGAGGTATTTTGAGTGAAGCAAGGTTATGTTTGCATGGCATTATGCCAGTGGTGTGCAATATCAGGCTTGTCTGCTTAACCTTGATCCAATTTTCTGTGCAATCTCTCAGCGATGTGTGTATGTTTGACACCTGCAGTGCTGATTTAGTGTCTTATCCAGTCCTTGAATCCAGCTCTATCTTTTTGTAGGCCGTACCAAAGCACAGATTGTTTAGTAAAGGAAGCGAATCCATCCAGTCATCTTCCAGCTTTATCTAAACCCCGTTCTACCTTTACCTTGAGGACACTACTCCCAGCCTATCTGTGTGAAATCACACCATTCTTGCATTCTTCGTACATTATAGAACATGTCTCGCTGATCTCCTCTTCCATGTTTATCTAAATATATGATCAGATGCGCTGAGGATACGCAACATATGTTTATCTGTGACTTTCCCATGCAATGCATGCTGATTCAGGTTCTGCACCCCTGCTATTTTAAATTGGCTGGGTTTTCCATTTGAATATTAGGACTTTCTACTATGTTAGTGATCCATCCATTTCAGTTTCAGTGCTTTATGGTGTTACATTTAGTGTTTTCAATGTGTTTAATGAAACAAAAAGAATGAATATTCATTGCTTCATATATTGACTTCTCTCTTCTTCCAGGCAAGGCTTTCGACATCACCTACGTGCGTCTGAAGTTCCACACCAGCCGTCCTGAGAGCTTTGCCATCTACAAGCGCACCAGTGAGGACGGGCCATGGGTTCCCTACCAGTACTACAGCGGCTCCTGCGAGAAGACCTACAGCAAGACCAACCGCGGCTTTATCCGCACGAGTGAAGACGAGCAGCAGGCTCTGTGCACAGATGAGTTTAGTGACATCTCGCCCCTCACCGGAGGAAACGTGGCCTTTTCCACGCTCGAGGGCCGACCCAGCGCATATAACTTCGACAACAGCCCTGTACTGCAGGTAAAAGAGTCTTCTATCTCTCGTTTTGTGATCTCTCCCTTGATCGCTCGCTGCTCTTTGATCGCCCTAACTCGCTTATGAAGTCAAAAGCGATCACATCATTCGCAGTCTCAGACATAACAAAGTTATTGGTGGGAATCGAAATCTCAGTTTCCAGATGTGCGGTTGTGCAGTCATGTGTGATTGCAGCCAAGTTACTACTCCAAGATTTCAGATTGAGCAACTCTCTGCAGCCTCAAACAAACAACTCGTAATTTGGAACTATTTGCATTTGTGAGAGAGATTGGTATTTGCTAAATATAATAATAAAACGATACTTACATTTACCATATTTCCTGGGAAATAAGTTGTACCAAGTAATAGTAGAAATATAAAGTAATAGTAAAATAGTAGTATGCTCAGTATGCTTGTCACATTGAGTACATTTTAGAAGTTTTAATTAAAGTAATTACCATTTGGAATCGAATGGTAATTTTTTTTGTTAACATTTTGTTAATTTCATTATTTTTTTCATTATTTTGTTTATAAATTTAATGCATGGTTTTACCTTTTTTTTTAAAGAAGTCTGTTATGCTTACTAAAACTATTTGTTTGATGATTTTAAAAAATGCAGAAAAAAACACTAAATAAATTCAATGCATCCTTGCTTAATATATAATAATTAAAAAAACTCTTAATGACCCCAAACTTTGTAGTATGCTTTTATGTGGTCCATTTTATTTTTATTTTCTAATTATTTCTTATTTTTATTATATTTTTTTTTTTTTTCAGTGGTTGAGTAGTTTCCACCATCATTTTGTGTTTTATTAAATCATCCATTTTCTTCTTAAATAGGTTCTCAACATGTTTCAGCCCGTTGCACGCCACAGAAATACTGTTAGGCAGAAATACTACTGTCTGTTACATTTTTTTTATTTCACCAGAACTTGATATACGTCCAGAGACCACAACCACACAAAAAGCATTTTTCAGACTAATTAGCTGAATAAGAGACAGACGTTCAGAGCTGAGTCAGTCCTTGCATTTGCTGATTATGGAATTTGTTGTTATGCAGGGAAAACGGAGCTAAAACAAGACGCTGCCGTTGTTACAGGAAAGTGAGATGAGGTTAACTGTGTGAGATATGAGCAGGATTGGGTGGACAGCGGATAATGTATGGCTGGATTCATGTATGGAAGCTGTCAGGCAGTCTGGTTGGTGTGTGTTCATGAGACCGTTCGTAGTGTGATGTCCAGGTGGTGCGTCGTCTCCTGCTCGCTCAGCACAGCCAGCAGTTGCAACATGTTACAAGTGACGCCCCCAGATTTCCCACCCCGTTCCGCTTGTGCTTGGCAGCACACAGACACAGCTGGAAAAGAGTGCTTGTGCATGTGTTGGTGTGTGTACATGCAAGAGCTAGAACACTGGGATCTGATTTGGGTTGATTTGTGTCTTTTTGAAACATTATCATTTTCGTTTCACCATGTACTTTCATATGTTAAAACATCCAAGTTAGTTTGCATAGTTTCTACTTCACAAAAATCTAAAATGGATAGTATATATTCTTGTAGGAAGACGCCTGAGGTCAGAATGTTTCTAGTTATATATTTTTTCCCTTATTTTGAAAGCTCTTCTTTAGTGTAATGAGTGAGTATGCATCATTGGCTACTTGATTAGTATTCACAGATCACTTAAATGACCACCAAATAAGTTTTTGTGTGGTCATGTATTGTAATTTTATTTTTTAGTATTGTTTTTTTTTTTTCAAATTTAATGTTAACGAAATGTACAATTTTAGCCCTGTCGCCACATGCGTCTCATGTGGCGTAAAACTATTAATGTCAAAGCCCCGAACTCTTTTTATAGGAATGGATCTGTTTATGTGGCTGTCATGCCTGCTCCAATATAGAAGCGTGTGATGAGAGAAGGTTTGTTTTTGGACTTTTGGACTTTTGTCATTATTACCATTAGTTGATAATTAGGTGTTACTTTTTATGTTTCCAAGTAGTTGGCGGTAAGCGCCTTCAAGTGGGTTTATCAACCTCCCATTAAAAGGAAACGAAGCTCAAATGTTTGTGTGTAAAGCCGGAGAACCAATGAGGTTTGTTCTAGTGCATCACACACGCATTCAAGCTTCCGTGTTTAGCACATTTAATGTGAACTTTTGTAACGAGTCAATCAATTGAAGTCATTTATTTACTGCTTATTTGTATCTCCCTTTATACTATAGATGTCGTTGCCATAATGCGTTGCTTTGGGTTGCGTCTTGCTTCGTACTTGACTGACGGACTGTAATTTTGACACCGCAAGCTTCCTGCTTTGTAACCTCATCTCTGCTTTTTTTTTTTTTTTTTTTTTTGCAATTCTGCTTATTGTTCATATAAAATACAAGAAGCTACTATCAGTAGTCCCAACTTCATAATTATGATCACACAGACTGTTTACAATGTGTAAGATAAAAATATAACTTGAAAAGCTGTCAGAATGACATAAGGATATTTCCTCCTCAGTTCCAGCAGTGGACTGAAGATGTTCAGTAGTGTTTCAGGGTTGCCTGGCTCCACTTTAAACCCCTGTGTCATTCTGTCAGCCCACTTGTAAAATAAGAACTTGTATGGATTATAACAAAGCTGGAGGTAATGCTTGCAAAGCTTTCAGGAAAGGACTAATGTCTTGGTGTGAGTCATGTTTTCTTTGGTTTCTGAGATTGGCACTCCCAATGTGGCCAAAGCAGGCAAAGTTCAACTGCAAGTAATGTACAACATCATTATAAATGGCATTTACATGTTAAACGTCACATTGGTGTTTTTCTTTTCCCATGAAGCCTTTCTGCATACATTACAGTGTTTCAACGTGACTCCAGCAGGTTTGGTTTAGATTAGATGCCTGAGGATTTATTTTCTTTAAACATCTGCTCACAGAACAGATGGGAAGAATCCTTCCCTGCTAAAATCTCTCCAATATCTGTTCCAGAAGAAATGGAAACATGGTCATCTGTGACTGACCTTTCTTTATCTACATTCTTGCTTTTGTTTTTCCATGTTTAAAAAAAAATGCCTAATTTGTAACACAATTTTTTTTTCTCCCTATCAGGATTGGGTGACTGCCACAGACATCAGAGTGAGCCTGAACAGATTAAACACTTTCGGAGATGAAGTTTTCAATGATCCCAAAGTTCTCAAATCCTACTACTACGCTATCTCAGACTTTGCTGTGGGAGGAAGGTACGTTTTTTTAGTTTGCTCTCTGAATGTACGTTTAAATCAGCATCTCCTGCTCTTCTGGATGTGGTTCTTTGTGTTGCTTCACTCTCCAATAAATATGTCAATATATAGTTTAATGAGACATTCACATATCTGGCTTGTACTCAGACCAAGGATGTCAACAGCTCCATCTCTAATGCTGCACATGTGACCTGAAAGATGATATGAGTTTTTTTAAGTGTGCAAACAAAAGAAATGAACCAACGCTTTGAAAGATTAGATCATTGCAGTGTGAGATTCGCACTTTGAGAAAAATGGTTTGGTTTGGGATGTAGTTTCTAAAAAAAAAAAAAAAACACTGAAAATTCACTCTCTGTGGGATCAAACGGGACAAAAATGGCACAAAACCTCCTTGTTTTAAACCATTTTGTTCAATTGTGTATGTATAAAAGGACCAAAAGGAATTGCAGTGCAGTTATCTGAACTATAGGTACAACAGTGAAAGTATTACCTCTTTATTTCCGGTCTGTGGAATCTGTGAGCTATGACAGTAAGCTTTTAAGATGAAGGACATGCAGAAGAAGCCCTTATACGGGATGAGAGCGTTGTAAAGTAAGTGTGAAACATCCCCTGGTGCTCCATTGCATGTCTTTTCACCTTAATCTGTTTGAAATGTGGAGCAGATTTCCATTACACAGCCCACATTCCCTACATTCCTGCCTGGGAGTGCTGGATTACAGAGCACAGAGGAACTGGAATGGGGCGGGCAGAAAGTCTGGAAAGGGTCGAGGCCGAAGGGAATAATTTACACCTGCTGCCTCACGGCCTCGGTGCTCCTGTCCAGCAGACACATCAGCGCTTTGAGCGCTGAGTGGCTGTCAGATGTTCCTCATGTGATCTGATAACCAGGAACGTAGCATCTTTGGAGGTTTAATACATCCCTGATAAGTTTATATTAGGGAAGAATGCACGTCCGATGAGTGCATATCCTCCACCAAGTTATTATTCCTCACATCACCTTTTCCATAAGGCTTTGCCAAAGAGTCAATGTGTGTGAGGTGGCTTCAGCTGCACAAGCCCTCTCTTGTTCTGAGGCCTCTGTCAAAGTGTCTCTGTCTTGAACTTGCAGCAGTGAGCATGTTCACCTACAAAGGCAGACAAGTAAGGGTAACGCTTTATTTCATGGTGTCCGTGATACAGAGATTAACATGTAACTAAGTTATGGAACAACCTACAGATTGTAATGACACTTATGTAATGGGCAGCTACTGTTACACACATGTAACAGGCCAAGTCAGTTACATAGATGTTACCGACTTGGCATAATGTAATTATATAGGAAAGTACTTTGTACTAATGTAACAAGTACTTAAATATGTTACTATGAAAAGAGCCTGCAGTAACACATGGTCATTTTGTACCTTCTAAAATAGTGTATCAAGATTGTACTTAAGTGTACTTCATGTGTATAAGGTATGTAGATACACATGAAGTACACTCTTGATCCACTTTATTTTATGTAGCTTATCCCTGTGTAATATTATGTAATTGCAATGTAATTAGGGAGCTAATGCATGCATTTATGCTGTGAACGAGGGAGTTAGGTCTAATTCTAACTAAAGTATATATGGATAAGGTTTGTAGATACATATGTCACTTAAGTCTTTATTCACTTTATTTTACTTAGCTTATACCTATGTAATATTTTGTAAATTGAATGTAATTAAGAAGTTACTGCATGTATTTAAGCTGTAAACTAGAGGGTTAATTCAGATGGATAAGGTATGTAGATATACATGACGTGCACTTAAGTACAACCATGATGCACTTTATTTTAGAAGTTATAAAATAAATGACCATTTGTAAATGCTGGCTTTTTACCTTTGTAACATATTTAAGTACTTGTTACATCGTACCAAGTCGGTAACGTATGTAACCGACTCGACCTGTTCCATATGTGTAACAGTAGCTGTCTAATACTTGAGTGTAATTACAATCTGTAAGTAAAGGCTGTTCCGTAACTTAGTTGCATGTTAATTACATTTTGTTACATGTTATAACAATGTCTACTACTAAGTAATTAAGTAATTGCTCTGTGTCAATGACACCGTAAAATAAAGTGTTACCCAAATGGGTCCACTTTGTGGCCCTGAATAGATTTTCAATTGATTTAGGTAATCTGGCAAAAGAGCTTTAAAACTTTTTTAAAACAATTAAAAATGTTGTTACTTTGTGTGGCTTTCTGTCCTGTTTGAAAATTTAATATTATCCAAACAATTGGAATATCATGCAAATAAAAGCTTATTTTCCATCAATGTGTTAAAGTGAACAAAATTGCCACTACCCGCAAAAAAAAAAAAAAAAAAAAAAAAATCTGTGAAAAACAGAAGTCAAAAATGAAGCCTCTGACATCAAACGTTCTATATTTTATTAAATGGTGTTCTATATTTTATTTGTTTGATGCACATATTGTAATTTATGCTGTAAATATTTTTCCATTGTAGTTTGTCTTAACGGATAATATTTTTTTTTCTGAGGCAGTCTTAGTCTATATATGTATTTACAATTGTCGATAAAAAAAATTAAATTTCAGTCTGTTCCTCACACAAAACTATTGTCTGACTTCAGAAGACTCGAAATATAGTCATGTGGACTGCGTTTAAGATGCTTTTTTTCCTTCTGTTTTGGCATTGCATATAAAAATGAAATGCATTTCCAGCTTAACATGCTTTAATAAGCAATATTCACTGCTTGTTAAAAGACTGGGTTGAAAAACAGCCTGTTCAAAAGCACTGCATACCGTACTTGGTATTACTGTACTGTACTACTGCATACTCTTCTATCAAAGGACAGGCAGGATAAAAACACAGACATCAGCCACTCAATCTGACAACAAAGGTGCAGTGACGTTTCAGTGATAGGCTCAACAAACATCGTCAGAGCTCTGTGTTTGAACAGCTTTGCGGCACGTTTGTGCCTGCTTGGTTTTGTTCCGCACACTAGCAGCAGGATGTGTACACATATAGTAAGTGTGCCCTATCATTGTGTTGGGCCCTTTGCACCTGACCGATCTGTTACCTTCCTCCTCCCCACCCAGGTGCAAGTGTAATGGCCATGCCAGCGAGTGCGTGAAGAACGAGCGTAGGAAGCTGGTTTGTAACTGCAAACACAACACAGAGGGAGCAGACTGCGGCAAGTGCAAGCCCTTCTACAATGACCGTCCCTGGAGGAGAGCCACCGCTGAAAACGCCAACGAGTGTCTGCGTAAGTTTTCCTTGTTGTTTGAAAAACATACATAAATGAGAAAACATTCGATTTTTTTTTTTTTCCTTCAGAAAACTTGAAAAATAGAGTACAAGTTATACAGAACACTTTTAAGGTATTCTTATGGTGCTTTTTTGACCTTTTGGAAGCTAGCAGTATAATCATCTTTCCATGTAAAATAAATCTATTTTCCATGTATGGAAAACAAGCTCAGAAATCCTACCTAAGATAATTTCTACCTCATTTTCTGTAATGCGTAGGAAGATACAAAATCCCACCTGTTTGATTTCCTCCGTCATGAGTACATGCAGAGCTACAGTCTTTCCTCACAGAGTAACCTCCTCCATACTGAGTCATTTTTGTTTTTCTTTAAACTTGAGTCATATTGTGTGTGTGGAAGGGGTTTCTGGTGTCCACCATTCCCTCATCTGGACACATGCAACCACGCATTTATTAGAAATGCATGACTAATGTGGACATCTGATGTACAGCAGCCTGAGGCCCAGTGTTCTCACACCCACACAGCTCCTACTCCTCCATTATCTTCTTTCCACTAAGTGTGTATTGTGTCCACCAAGTACGCAGGCAGAAATCCTGCTCGAAATCCTGATGATTGCCAAACCGCATCTGCGTAGTTCAGACTAGTTGCTGTTATCACCCCAGATTTTTCCAGCATTTATATTATGTGCAAATGTGAGTGTCTGCAAAATAGGCACATTGATGCCGCCCCTGGGTGTTTTTACATTGAATTTCTTATGTGAGATTGTCTTTGTTTCAGCATGTAATTGTAACGGAAAGAGCGCGGAATGTTACTTCGACCCCGAGCTGTATCGTGCCACTGGTCATGGAGGTCACTGCCGCAACTGTGCTGACAATACAGATGGGCCGAACTGTGAGCGATGCTTGGACAACTACTACAGAGATCCTTCTGGCCAGCGCTGTCTTTCCTGCAGCTGCAATCCTATCGGTGAGTAACAGCCATACTGCAGGACAATAGTGGAAGATGCATAAAAAGCCAAGCATTTTTTTTTAAATTGTTTTGTTGTGTTTATTTATTTATTTGTTTCACTCAAGGAGCTACAATCACAAACAATACCACAAAACTCCAAAAACTGACTCAAATACAACACTGAACATACAAATTCAACAAAGATAATACATGTATAATACATGTGATTTTAACATCTTGTTCTGGTGTAAAATTTGAATAGGCCATCAGAGCTTGTTTGTAAGCATTACCATTTATTTTCTTGGTTCTTCATTTCCAGGCTCTCTCAGTACTCAGTGTGACAACACTGGCAGGTGTAGCTGTAAGCCGGGAGTGATGGGAGATAAGTGTGACAGATGCCAGCCTGGGTACCACACACTGACTGAGGCAGGCTGCAGGTAAAGTGCTTTAACTCATCCACCCTGGCACGCGGGGCCTAAAAACTAATTTTTGACTTTTGACCGGCCATGAATATTTTTTGCAAAAACAGACTGGAATGACACCAACATTTTAGATACCAGTGAAAATTCACAATTCCCTATTCCAATTCGATACCACATTTAAAACTACTGAGCTAACCAATATAAATTTAAAACATTATTAAGGACAATAAATAATTATAATAATTATATAAAATAATAATAATCTAATTAAATGCAATGGCACAAATAAATACAGAAGTTGAACAAAAATGCATTTTAAATGAACAGTGCTTTTCAAGTTTGTCTAACACTAGGTTTCATCTATAGAAATTGAATGAAGTAATCAAATGGAAAATAACACTTCATAGTCTTCACTGTATAAATTAAATATATATTAATCTGATGAAGTTATCGGTCAAGAGCTGGGTGTTTTTTTTATTTTTTTTCTTTGTCTTTTGTTTGTTTAACATTAAAAACACAGACAGCAGCAGGAATATTAGCCCGCTGTCACTTTAAAACAATGCATGAACCCGATATGACACTGTACACATGCGTTGCCTTGCTCGACTGTTTACGTTCACTTAAGACATAACCAACTATGTTTACTTGGATACTTGCCGATATGGCATTTTTTCTATGAATTTGTTCGTTCAAGCGCAATTAAATGTTAAATAGCCCAATTCAACATTCACGCGTTGAAAAACTCGAGACGCGGGAACTTTTTTTAATCTGACTAGTGTGTTTTTAGAACGCAGTATCATGCGCGAGACACTACAAATGACGCGAGCGCAACGGACATACACGTCCATCTAGCTTGTGTTTACATTGAATAATAATAGCAAAGTAACGCAGTGGAATGTAAAACACTTTCTTTGTGAACGACTCCTTAGGATTCATAATAATGCTACCGGACAGTTTTTTTGTTTTGTTTTTTCATAAAAATGCTACCGGACAATTTTTCCGGTCATTTGGCGTTTGGCAAGTGTCCTTTTTAGCCCCTGTTGGCATGGCTTAAACCACCAACCAACACACTTCACTAGAAGCTGTCATTCTTATCTAGAAGGTTATATCAGAATGTAGACTCAACAATCAGTGCCTTTAAAGTTGATTTCTTCTCTTTGACTTTCTTGCTCCCTCTTTTCCCTCAACAGACCCTGCTCTTGTAATCCGTCTGGAAGCACTCAGGAGTGTGATGTCCAGACTGGACGCTGCCAGTGCAAGGAAAATGTGGATGGATTCAACTGTGACAGGTCAGACTCTTTACTTAACAAAACATCCATCCACATGTTCACCCACACACACAATGGCAACTGTTGTGGCTTTTTAAAAACACCTGTGCTGTCCATGCATTGTCCGTACTTGACTTGTTCACAAGGAAAAAGTTATTATTACTAGGTTTAATATGTTCTCAAATTAGAAAGTAGTCATCAACAGAATTAACTCTAACATCAACACTTCAGAAGCCCCATAAAGATGGTCCACCTTTCAGCTCCTGCTCTGTTACGAGGATGTCTGTCAAAGCTTTTATAAACCGAAGTTTAAAAGGGCTGTCTGACGTCTACACCCTTTTCTTATGGAAAGTCCCTATGTGGGTGACACACAGAGGATATGAGGCCATGTACGAGTCTGAGAAACAGAATTAGGACTCCCAGTGTCAAATGGAAGAGAAAATAGCTCTGGGATGGCAAAGGTTTCCCAGCTGAGAGCCCTCAGCCGCACCATGTAGGGCCTCCAGACTTGCAGTCACCAAAGATTAACTAGCTTGGTGACTGTGATGGGCCAAATTTACATATTTCATTGTCTTTAATAAAGTGTGATTCGAATTAAAAATAACCAATAAAAAATTAATGCAATTAATCATAACTACACACTATCGTTTAAAAGTTTTATGAGATTTTTAAATGTTCTCCTATGCTCACAAAGGCTGCATTTATTTGATCAAAATACAGTAAAACCATAATATTGTGAAATATTATTACATTTTAATATAACTGTTTTCTATGTTAATATATATATATATATATATATATATTTGTAAGTATTAAAAGGTCATTTATTCCTTTGATTGCTAATTTGGATTTGTGAAAAGCGCTAAACAAATAAATTTTAATTGATTTGAATTGAATTGAATTGAATTTTCAGCATCATTACTCCAGTCTTCATTGTCTCATGATTTTTCAGAAATCATTTTAATATGATGATTTTATTTGGTGGTCAAGAAACATTTCTTCTTATTAGCGTTGAAAACAGTTGTGCTGCTTAATATTTCTTTGTAAGCCAAGGTGCATTTGAGCTGTTACTAAAAATAGAAATCTTTTTTGTAAAATTATAAATGATGAATTTAATGCATCCTTGCTGAATAATAATTTTCATTCAAAAATCTCTCTGACACAAACATTAGAATAAAGTACAGTAATTAAAACAATTCAGTATTATTATTTTTTTGTTTTGTTTAGTTGTTTGATTAACCAGTATATCTGATTTTTAATCGCCAAACCCTAATTTAAACAATCATCCCAAGTATTTGCTATTTCCATTTTGATTTTGCATAATCCCAGCTTTCCTGCCTGTCTTCGCTTTGCACTTTGCATAAAAAATCCGTAAACTTTCACTCGCATGTCGGCTGTGACATTCCACACAGCCACCGAGTTGGGCCACACATGGACAGGATATTCCTTGAAGGATACACTCCTGAGACAGAAATGGAAAGACAGGTTCAAGAAGGACTAAAGAGAGTGTGGCTGAAGCTCCAGCTCTTGATTAATGTGTGGCTTGTTTTTAGAGGCTCAACGATGATCTCACTGATGTTAACTGATGACCCGTTTACTTCACTCACTCCACATGTTATGACTTAACATTTGGGGCCTGCATACAAATCCAAAAACAGTATTTCTCAATCATTTAATGCTGAATAAATCACATCGGACAACATTTCACAACACCTTTTGTGAGACGTTTTTTTTTACAAATGAAGTAAAATGAATAAAAATGCAATTGTAATTGTATTTCAAATAAATAATTGGCATCCAGCCATCCTGTCTTATTGCTAATACACTTTTGCATCTTACTCTTAGGTGTAAACTGGGCTACTTCAATCTGGACCCCCAAAATCCTCAGGGATGTACTCCATGCTTCTGCTTCCAGCATTCCACTGTGTGTGACAGCGCCGAGGGCTACAGCGTGCACAAAATCACTTCCAACTTCGACAGGGGTGAGCATCCATCTAATAGTCAACGCTCTGTTTAAACTCATTTCTTGAATGTGCCAATGTAAAGTCAAGCAAAGGATTTAAACATGTAGAATGACTAAAATATGTTATATATGTCATTGAATAGACGATGAGGGCTGGAAAGGACAGCAGAGAGATGGTTCCAGCGTTCCCGTGCAGTGGTCACCCAGCTCTCGAGAGATCTCGCTCATCTCAGAAGACTATTTTCCCATCTACTTTGTGGCTCCAGGTATGAAAACAGATGCGATTTCCTCTGTGTGTTTAAGTGGCAGAACATTGAATCTAACCTGGGATGCTTTCTTCTTTGTTTCTGTAGAGAAATTTCTTGGTAATCAGCTGCTGAGCTATGGTCAGAATCTCACACTGAACTTCAGGATTCAGAGACATGATGCTCGACTGTCAGCGGAGGATGTAGTGCTGGAGGGGGCGGGGCTTCATGTTGCTGTGCCACTTATTGCCCAGGGCAATTCCTACCCAGGAGAGGAGACACAAACTTTTGTGTTCAGGTAATGTATTTGATCTGATTTTTATTTAAACTTAGGCCGTTATTTAATTGTGATGAATCAAAATTTGTTTCAACACATTCAAATACTCTATAATGGCTCTAGTTGCTATTCTGTATTCTCAGTTAAATTGAATAGCATTATTATTATAACCAAGGCTGTATCCGTTTGATATGATTAACTGTAATATTAAATAATACATATTATTACAGTTTATATAAAATAACGATTTTAAGTGAATAGAAATTTAACTTGTGTTATTAAAATAACTGTTTTATATTTGTACATTTTATACATTTATATTTTCAAAAATGTCAAATGCATCGAAATACATTGAAGTTATTACATGCGTTACATTGTTAAACATAGTTCTGCTGTGAAGATGAAATATTTCGATTTTATATTCAACTCAATCTTTTGCAAATGAATTGATTTATGCACTTTTGTAGCTTATATCATCTTCTTTGTCATTCAGACTCCATGACACCGCTGACTACCCTTGGAGACCTACATTGAAACATGCCGACTTCCAGAAACTTCTGCACAATCTGACTTCTGTTATGATTCGTGGAACCTACAGCGCCAGAAGTACGTCAACTAATTCACTGAAGAAAAGCTTTTGTTTTAGTCGATCTATGAAGACAAAATATGAGACTCTTAGGTCACTTTAACTGGTACTTGAACTAACTTAATAATATTTCTGCTGTAGGTACTGGTTATTTAGACAACGTGTCCCTTGTGACCGCCCGCCGGGGCGCTGGAACTCCAGCTCGTTGGGTTGAGAAGTGTACGTGTCCTCAGGGTTACGTGGGGCAGCATTGTGAGAAGTGTGATCTGGGATATAGGAGGAGCCAACCTGAGCTGGGCCACTTTAGCCCTTGCGAGCCATGCAACTGCAACAGACACAGTGACACCTGTGACCCTGTGACAGGTTTGTCATCACAACTGACTTATTTGGATTGCCTTGCCTCAGTGTTGATATATCATTTACTTATCTGCTCTCAGGAGACTCAAGCCTACAGGCTGGATATTGGTTACACTATTTATTATCTAGATTAGGGCATTACGGAAGATCATGTGCTATGGATGCATGCAACATAATAGCCATTGAAATATAATTCATGTGAATTTAATTATATATATTTTCAGTACTTGAACTGTTATTTTACCCAGAAAGTTGGTACAAAGATCTTAATCCATAATGAAGACTCTTAAGATTCAGTACTATATATATATATATATATATATATATATACAGGCTATCAAGCGCTGTGAAGAGCATGCAACACCAGCAGGCGGCGATATAAACCTAACCGTAAAGCCACGTTAGCCAATCAGAAGCCGTCAGCGCTGCAAAAACTCCGGTTTCACTGTCTACACGACAACGCAGCAACCGGCGTTTCAGAAAATACAGGGGTTTTCAAAAATGTTCGGTTTCAGTGTCCTGATACTGCGTTTCCGTGTGGACGAAAGGCCGAACCGCGTAAAAAAAGTCACGGTTATAAAAATACCCGTGTCCGTGTGGACATGGCCTTAAAATATACTAAACTGCAGGAGTACTAGTGCTACTTTTGGGTTTGTGTTTAATGTTGCCATCTTGTGGTGATGTGTGGTATTACAAAGTGTCTTTGTTTTGTACTTGCAGGAATGTGTAACTGCCAGCACAACACAGCTGGCATGAGCTGCGAAAGGTGTAAGGATGGATACTATGGTGACGCTACGGTTGGCTCTTCTTCAGACTGTAAACTCTGTCCCTGCCCAGAGGGTGCCACGTGTGCTGTGGTGCCCAAGACCAAAGAGGTGGTCTGCACAAACTGCCCAACTGGAACCACAGGTACAGACTCATACTGTAGCATTCAATGAGTTTAGAGCTTATACAGAATTCAACTTAAATGAATTTAGTAAGTATTACAGCATATAATCATCCAAACATTAACTGTCTCCAGGTAAACGATGTGAACTATGTGACGACGGCTTCTTTGGGGACCCTCTTGGTGAAAAAGGTCGATCCACACCATGCCAGGCCTGCAATTGCAATAACAACATCGACCCCAACGCTGTGGGCAACTGTAACCGAGAGACGGGCGAATGCCTCAAGTGCATCTACAACACCGCCGGTTCCTTCTGCGACCGTTGCAAAGAGGGTTTCTATGGCGATGCCCGTGCCACAAATATAGCTGACAAATGCAAATGTGAGTTAAACGGGAACAAAGTCTGAATTTTTTTTCTCAGAGCTAGAGAAACCATGTTGTGCCAGCTTCAAGGAATAGTCTTTTTTTGTCTGGATTAATTATTCTGAAAATTCAGTTTTGTTTTCATATATACTGTATATATATATATATATATATATATATATATATATATGTTTGTGTGTATATATATATATATATATATATATATATATATATATATATATATAAAAATATTTATTTAAAATTGTAAAATTTACTGTTTTTACTGCATTTATCATCAAATGTGGCCTTGGATAGCATAGACAGTCTTATCAACCCCAAATTTTTGAATGTTAACGTATAATAATAATATTATTAATATTGTATAACATGTTTATTTTACCTCCTCTGCAGCGTGCTCGTGTTCTCCATACGGTACAGTAGACAGGCAGACGACCTGCTCTCAGGTGACGGGCCAGTGTCAGTGTCTTCCGCATGTCATTAACAGAGACTGTGGTGCATGCGAGCCCGGATTCTACAACATACAGAGCGGCAAAGGCTGTGAAAGGTATTCAATCTAATTCTCTTTTCGTATATCATTGATCCCATATTGCAAACAGGATGTTGATGAACATACCTGCATGTTTTTGAAACCTTTCAAATCTTTGAATTTGTTTCCTCAGATGCAACTGCAACCCTATTGGCTCCACAAATGGCCAGTGTGATATCGCAAGTGGCCAATGTGAGTGTCAGCCTGGGGTCACAGGTCAACACTGCGAGCGCTGCGAGGTCAACTTCTTTGGATTCAGTTCGTCGGGTTGCAAACGTACGGTTTTGCCTTGTCTACTAAATGCGACATTGCTGTATAATTTGTCTTACATTTTAGATTTGTTCCGTTTACCATCGGTTTGTTTTTGCAGCTTGTGACTGTGACCCTGAAGGCTCTCAGTCCGCACAGTGCAAAGAAGATGGGCATTGTCAGTGTCGCCCAGGCTTTGTGGGAAGTCGCTGCGACATGTGTGAGGAGAACTACTTCTACAACCGCTCCACTCCAGGCTGCCAGCAGTGTCCCAACTGTTACAGCCTGGTCCGAGACAAGGTATGAGGTTGTCTTATGATTCCAGGAGTATTTGTTTCATGAAGAGGCAACTTCTAATACGTCTGTTTTCTTTCTGTGCAGGTGAACCAGCAGAGACAGAAGCTTCTTGATCTTCAGAATTTGATCGATAATCTGGACAACAGTGAGAATACAGTGAGTGACAAGGCCTTTGAGGACAGACTTAAAGAGGCAGAGAAAACAATAATGGACTTACTGGACGAGGCTCAGGCTAGCAAAGGTATTGTCTGTCAATGCGGCCATTTTCAAAATATTTCAATAATTTGTTTAAAAAGTCTGATTTTTTTTTTCATCTAAGCCATTTAATTGTTCATCATGTTCATTAACTGCATAAAATAAGAATGCATAAAATAGTTTTTTTACTAAGTAGAGCAGATATAGTTCATTTTACATCCTAATTATTTTGTTATCTTTCACTATTATTATACAGAAGTGGATAAAGGCCTTTTGGACCGTCTAAACAACATCAACAAGACCCTGAACAACCAGTGGAACAGACTGCAGAACATCAAGAACACGGTGGACAACACGGGAACGCAGGCAGATAGAGCACGAAACCGAGTCCGTGATGCAGAGAACCTGATCAACACTGCTAGAGAGGAGCTGGACAAAGCCAAAGAGGCCATCAGTAAAGTGGTGAGATTTCTACTACGCTGCCAAGAGAGCGTATCGTAATATTCCACAAACTAGTTGAGCTAATTATTGTGGAGTCCATTAAAATATTTTTACATTTTCATTCTATTTGACTTTTAGGACATTAAAATTCCCACAAGCTCTGGAGATCCAAATAATATGACACTTCTGGCAGAGGAAGCCCGTAAACTGTCAGAAAAGTGAGTTACGGTATTTCAGTGTTAATATGACTTTTTCATTACACCCAATACAGTTTTATATAACCTTTTCTGTGGCTCTTTGCACAGACATAAAGCAGATGCCGATCAGATTGAAAGGATTGCAAAGGATGCAAATGACACTTCCACGAAGGCTTATAATATGTTAAAGAAGGCGCTCGATGGTGAAAACAAGACGAGCAGCGACATTGACGAGCTCAACAGGAAGTACGTTCTAGACATCACATATTTTATAAGACTTTCTTTATTACCAAAGCATCTTACATTAACAAATGATACAATTTTCTGTTCAGCCAGTAGCTGAGGATATAAAGTAAATTAGAAAAAGGTTCAAATATCATACATACACACACACATATATATATATGTATGTATGTCTGTATTCTCCATATATCATGTTTTAATTTTTTGTAAATTATTTTATATTCTGATTTTAAGAATGTGTTAAAAAATATTTAGAGATTTTAAATGTGGATGGTCATGCTTTACAATGAAGATGCTGTTTTTCTGTGCTCAGATATATTGAAGCAAAAGATCTAGCCAAGAACCTGGAGAAACAAGCTGCTAAAGTGCACGCTGAAGCAGAAGAGGCAGGAAACAAAGCTCTGAAGATATATGCTAACCTGACCAGCTTGCCTACAATCGACACTAAAACTTTAGAGGTGCTGATTTTAGAAGTTTTTCTAATTCTTGCTGAATGTACACAATCATCTTGGACGCATCTATAATCAAATTATGTTTCCCACAGGATGAGGCCAATAAGATTAAGAAGGAGGCATCAGACCTGGACAAACTGATAGACAAGACCGAGAAGGAGTACAACGACCTGAGAGAGGACCTGAGGGGTAAAGAGACAGAGGTCCGCAAACTACTGGACAAAGGAAAGACTGAGCAACAGGTACATGAGATTTGACTTTACTATACTTGTTTTGTCTCGGCTGTATGGGATTAGTTTTTAAAATGCAGCCGTGGTGGTCTAAAATAAGAAAAGATTAGAATCTTCAGTTGCTTTTTTAGTTCAGCTGCTGTTTCACATGGTTATTATGCAAGAGTGGAGCTCATGCCATGAGGCCCAGCAGCCACATAAATGATACTGATGAGAGACGAGTGATACCACTGGTCACTGTTCATAGTCTCATTCTAATCTGATTGAGTTAAATGTCACGTTCTTAATGAAAGAGCTGAACCATGAACTCAGACATTGTGCTTATGAAACCTGCTCAGAGTTTAAGTTCACCTTTTGAGATGTTTGATAAAGTTTGGCATTTTATAAATAGCACTTTCATGATTACTTTAGTAGAGTGCCGAAGTTATGATGTCACTTTGTAGGACAACTCGGATGATAGCGGCGCATGGGTTCCCTCGATCGAAAAGCTATGCATTTTCCCCATAGACTTTTGGAAAATTGCAAAAAAATAAGATCTGTGTTCAACAAAGAGTTGTGACCCTTACACGTTTTGTCTATCAAGATAATCTTTACAAGTTAATCCAAAATTTATACAATTTGAAGCCTATATAAAGTTTAAAAAAACACAAGCACACAATAAAGTTTAAAAAACCACATGCAGGTTATAACTAGTGTGTTTTATGTCATAGATCAAAATATGAAAATATTTAGAGACTTTGTTAGGGCGAGGGAACCGGAAGAGCTTCCACAGAACTTTGGGACTCTATACTGGATGTTAATTATATTGTGTATTTGTTCACCCACAGTATTGCCTTTCATTCTTAAAATGAACATATTTCTGATAAACAGTAAATTTCGTGTCCGTACAGAATTTCTGTACTTGCAGAGTGTTAGCCAGTCATTGAAGAGAGTGTTGTAAAAACCCAACATATACTGTGTTGTCCAACTCTCTTTCTGCCCCTGTCTTCAGACGGCTGATCAGTTGTTGGCACGGGCAGATGCAGCGAAAGCTTTGGCTGAGGAGGCAGCAAAAAAAGGCAAATCTACCTTCCAAGAGGCCCAGGACATATTGACCAACCTCAGAGGTGAGGGCTCTTGGGTTATGGTGCAATATTATGTATAGAAATATATTTAGGGGAAAAAAAAAAAAATATATATATATATATATATATATATATATATATATATATATATATATATATATTAAATAATAATATATTAAATAATAATATATTATTATAATATATTAATATATTATTAATTATAAAATAATACATTTTATAAAATATTAAAAAATAATTAAAAAAAACTATTTATTTTATTTTTATTTTATTTTTTTACATTATTTTAGAAAAATTATATATATATATATATATATATATATATATATATATTAGAATAATCATTACAAAATAAAATAAAGTTTTTTTTATTTATTATATACAATAGATAAAATGTCTAAACAAATATATGCATTTAAAAAATATATATTTATTTAGATATTTGTTCATATTTGTGTCTCACTTTTAGACTTCGACAAGAGAGTGAATGACAACAAAACTGCTGCTGAAGATGCCATGAGGCGAATCCCAGAAATCAATGCGACAATCAATGAAGCCAATGAGAAGACCCGACGAGCAGAGGCGGCTTTAGGCAACGCTGCTGCAGATGCTAAAGAGGCTAAGGCAAAGGCAGATGAAGCGGAGAAAATTGCTAATGATGTACAGAAGGTACATGTTGAGTTTCAGATATATCACAAGCATAAAGTCCTGGGATGTCTGTATCTTCATCAAATAGTCACACCACAGTTGTCTATTGCATGTTCTTGCCAAATGTGATGTTTTAAGCCACATGGCTCCTTTTTATCAAAGAGTTGCCCTATATATTCTCAACTATTATTTGATTTGTGTTTTCCTAATTTAGGGTTCGGCAAAGACTAAGACGGATGCAGAAAAAGCTTTTGAGGACACCATGAAACTGGATGGAGAGGTGAACAATATGATGGACCAGCTCACCGCTGCTGAGAAAGAGCTAGAGAAGAAGAAAGCAGAGGCGGACGCTGACATGATGATGGCATCCATGGTGCGTTTTGGACTTTTTGTCAACCGCTTGTTTGTACTTTATACAATTTGTATTTTGATTGACTTTGCTGTTTTTGACAGGCATCTGATAATGCTAAAGAAGCTGAGGGTAATGCAAGAAAAGCCAAAAATGCTGTCAGGACGGTGCTAAACACAATCAATGAATTATTAAGCCAGCTCGGTAAGACTATCTAGTTGCTAATCAATAATCCACATTTTTGTGACAATAACGAATCATTTTTTATGTGTGCATTTTAAGCATTTCAACTAGCTTGAAATAATCCTAACGGTGTATTTCCTGTGTCATGCAAGATCGTTATCATTTTGTTCTAGCTAATTAATCAGTTATCATGAAATTTTAATGAAAATGTTTTAAATTCTTGTCTTTTATACATTTTTATAATTGGATATATATATATTTTTATATACATTTTTATATTTTTATATATAAAAATGTATTAAAGACAAGAATTTAAAACATTTTCATTTTAGTTTTTCATTAAAACATCATGATGTTTTAAAACAACTTTAAAAGCTCTTGATTTATATATATATATATATATATATATATATATATAACTGAAATAAATCAATTTAATTTGAAGTACTACAATTACTAAAAGTGAAATAATATTAAACTAAAATTATAATGAAAACTGAGAATATAAAAATAAATTCATAATATTCAAAATATTGTGTATAGTATATAAATAATACTAAACTAACACTGGTAAGCTAATAGGCTAAGCTGTTAACCGAAAACGCAAAGAAAATAAAATGTTTAACTTGATTTTTTCTTTGATTTTTTAGATTTTTGCTTAATAATTTCACTTGGTATCAGTAATAAATTGAATTTCCCCATTAAATTGTGCAAGAAGAAATGTAGTGACGTCTTAGCACACATAATTACAACACTACCTTATCCTCTTCCAGGCAACATCGATAAGGTGGATCTGAGCAAGCTGAATCAGATCGATAACGCCTTAAAAGACGCCAAGGACAAGATGGCAGGAAGTGAGCTGGACAGGAAGCTGAAGGAGCTGAATGACGTCGCCAAGAGCCAGGAGGACATGATCAGCGACTACGACCGTCAGATCCGAGAGATCCGAGCGGACATCGCTAACCTCAACGACATCAAGAACACTCTGCCGGAAGGCTGCTTCAACACTCCGTCTCTAGAGCGGCCTTAACCTCCACGCCACACGCTACACTCCCTGTGTTCTTCAGTGTCCTCATCAGACAACACCCTCAACCAAAACAGGCGATTTCCTTTCAAAATCTCTCATTTGCATTTGATTGTCTTTTATTAGGTTATTGTTTGTTTGTATTTCTACACGTTTCTTCGAGATCATGTTTTACAAACAGAAGACAAAAGCAGCTTTTGATTATTATTATTTTTTTTTTTTGATACGTGAAGAGAACTCCAAGCAATGGCGCTCACCAGCCGTTTGTGTGCGTGCGTGCGTGTGTGTTTGTGTGTGTGCGCGTGCGTATTTGTGTTTGTGTGCTTTTAGAGACCTTAAACCCACATGACTGCACCACCTCCAGCTCTTCCTCTCAAACCTCTCTGATCTTTACCACAGAATCAGAATTCTATGACTCAATCAGAAGCCTAGACGTTTGTCAGGGGAAGTTCGCTACTTAAGCTAGTGTATATCATCATCGCTAACGCTCAAAGCTATAACAGTGAAGGAATCTTAATTTGTTCGTAATGCGCATCTGCTTTCGCCCCTCGTGCTAGATTTGGTACTGATAAAGTGTGTCGTACACGTAAAAACAGTATTTCAGCTCGTGTCGTGTATATATAAATTGTTCAGTACTAGAAGTCCCTGCATGGCTCTGCAGATTTCATACATTTCATGGTTGAGACATTTTGTGTTCATTTTTATTTTTATTTTTTCAGACGCTGCTGCTTATTACAGTTGTCCTGCGAATCACATTAACATGAGCAAAACTCAACACTATGCAACTTTGTACATTGGCGTAGCAAGACTTTTATCTGAATACACTGGTGCTAATAATTATTTCAAATGTTATATTTTTGTGTGAATGTTTTTTTTTCTCCTTTTTTATTATAATATAGAGTTGAGGAATTGTTATTTGTGTAAATATGCGTAAATGATTCAGGAACGGCTGATTTTTAAACCCAAGATCTAACCAGCCACCTCATCGGTTCCTTCATGAGAAAAAAACAAAAATCAGCCAAAACTTCTGCCTTATAATATATATATATATATATATAATATGTTCTGTGGTATAATACGCTTGCCTGTATACATGGCTCAGTGTTGCATCATAGCTCTATCATTTATTTTATTTGTGGTTCATTTTCAGCGGATGGTGATGCGTAATGCCTTGACCCTTTAACTTGTACATCCCCCAATCATGTCTGAACATCCACACGTCTCTAATATTTCATATTTATCGGAATGATTTGCTTTACTTGAGATGGTAAGCTTAATCACGTGTTGCTAGTTAACCATCTATTTTAGTGCCTAAACTTTTGGACATAATCCTCTAAATGTGGACGTTAACGTCCAAATGTCCAAATGATGATTTTAGTACATTTCACTGTTTGTTTCTTACTGTTACCGTATCCGTAGTTCCTTCAGTTACAGTCTTACTCTGACAGGCTCGCTGAGTTCCTCGGCCGATAATGTCACGTCGAGATTCAACTATGGAAAGTGCCACTATTGAACATCAGACGTATTATAGACCTCCCCACTGCGGACATAAGTGCAACACGTACACGTTTATGTATAAACAGTATTTTTAATTTATAATGTATCAAGTATTTGTGATCTGTTGTTCTACAGTTTAGAGTATGTGTTTGCTGCACAAGTCTTCGTGATCCTTTGGTTCTAGAGAGTGTAATGGTTTTTTAAAGACTCCCTTCCCTCTGTTTTAATCAAGGTATTCATAAACACACTCCCAGGACCTCACACACCTCTGCTTGTTACCCATTTGCCTGTAAATTCGAGCGTAACATTTGAATAATAAACAGTGGTTATTACAGGATTCGTCAGCGTGTGATTTTGCTTCATTTTCGTGGTTCAGGTACTGTATTCTTTCATTGGGAGGACTGAATGTCCCCATAAGAATAGTAATACCTGGATTTAAAAAAATAATAATAATTAAACAGCTTCTAAATCATACTAAATTATGCTCTTTGAAAACATTTGCAAAATCAAGCAACATAAAGAGCTGGTTTGAAGGCTACAGCTGAAAATAACTGCAAGAGAATGACATCAGAAGGCAGACACTTTAAAATTACAAATGGCCACGACTGCTTTTACCTGTAAAATAATATGGATACATTTTTGGTGGTTTTCAATCTTTTGAGGCCAAGATCCCCCAAGTATGATAATATTATAAGAGCCTTTATTCTAAAATAGAAAAGCAGATATATGTTCATGTATAAAAATTAACATTTAAACTGTATAAGACATAAACACTTAATTTATGCAGTTTTGTTTTTTATTTGCCATCATAATTATAATATTTAAAATTAGAAAACTTTTTTGGGGGGTCAGTCTGACGCTGGACTTTTCCTTCTTTTTTCCTTTGGGGTCAAAATGAGCTCACATTGAAAATGAATGGGAAAATTTTAAAAAAAGACATTTTTAAATGTTGTTTGTCAAAAAAAATAAAAGTAAATCCATTATAAATCTGAAATCTTCCCACATATAAACCAAAGTCTGGTCCTAGAGCATAAATAAAAAGTAAACAAACTTTCTATTTCATTCACTCACATGTCATGACTGCAATAGAGAGCCTTTTTACAGAATTTTAAAATGAAATAACAAATTAAATGGCATAAAATGGCATAAATCTAAAACAAATTACATTTAAATCAAGGTCTGGTCCTAGAGCATAAACACAAAGCTTTCTATCTCATACACACACAAACTTTAAAAATCACCAAAAAACACAGCATAAATGATTAACTGAGAAGTAAATTTAAAAATGATATAGTTTTCCATATAAAAAAAATAGTTTTCCTTATGCAATCACTCTTTAAAATTTTGCGGTCAATCAGATCCCAAACACATTAAATTTTGTCCTTTTTTAACAGTGATTTTTTTAAAAAATGGATATTTTGGAAAAAAAAAATGGATATAGAAAAATGGATAAAATGGATTTTTTTGTATGGATATTTGATCCGATAAATGCAGCCTTAGTGAACATAAGAGATGTACTTTTATTTTAAAAATCTAACCAACCACAAACTTTTGAATGATAGAATATATTTAAATAAAATGCTGACTTTAAATAACCCTTAGAAATGAATTTTCTGAAATCATTTTTGTCTCGAATTGTCCATGAGCACCCTCTTGTGTCTTTCTTCTGGGTGTCTAGACCCCTGTTAAAATAATTAAATAAATAAAACTTTGCAATTACGTAATTAAACATTATATTCAAACCATGTTCATATCATTATAGCAGGGCAGTAAACAGTATTTATTTCTGTACAGGAAATGACACAGAGTCATTACCAAATCTTGTTGGTCAGTATATCAGACAGATTCACTCATCATGAGACACAAAATCAGCACTATTAGCAATATTACTACATTTAGTAAGACTATGGCGCTATGATTCAGTGGTCGTCATCATTGGATGCGGTTGCACATACTCAAATGTGTTTTTCTCTTCCGCGAGCCTGAAAGTACAAAATGTGAACTAGACACATAATGAAAAGCATTGTGCCAGTTTTGGCCTTAACAGACTGTAACCAACTTAGTATTTCCAAAAGTCATTTGCATCTTTGACATAAGAGGCTCTCTTCTAATGTGACTTTTAATGTCATGACTCTAAAAAAAAAAAAAAGAAATAAAGAGTTTTTTCGCAAAATCCACCAGACTAGATTGAAAAGAGCTATCATGATTCATGTGCACATCTGCAGAGTCAAATCCTTGAATCAGTCAAATCAAATGAGTTCATTATTGTTATGGTCGTTCAACTGAAGTTAAGTTTAACATAAAATAACTGCCTTAAGTAGATAAATACGAATATATAATATTAAATATGAAAGTTCAGGAATTGATGGTGGTTTAATGACGCTTCCTTTTACAGTACAGTACTTACAGTGTACTTACAGTGTACTTACCTAGAAAGTACTGGCTAATATAAGGTAAGTACATGGAACAGGGGTAGGTTTAGGGGTAGGTTCAGGGTTAGTACTAGTTATTACCCAGTAATTGTAGTTACTAAAATAAGTACATTGTATCTACAAGGGTAACTGGACTGTAAAAGGAAGCATTACCGAAACTTCAACATCCATGGGACCTTTCAATTACACAAGAGGTTCTTTGTAGTTCTTCGAGCTAAAAAAAAAACTTGTTCTTTTAAGAACTTTTCACTAATAGTGTATATATATATATATATATATATATATATATATATATATAATTTATTTATTTCTTATGCCATAATTTCATGCACTCATACATTTTAAAGTATAAATGTCCTTACTCCTAAACTTATATGAGCACATAATTTGAATATTGCAGTGTTTTCCTTGATGAGAGGCAGGTTATTTCTTGTATGTTGATGATCATTAGTGATCTTCTTGCTCTTGTCTTGTGTGAGGGTGTGGTGTTGGCAGAGTCCTGCGAGGGGTATAGATGTATTCCGTGCTGTTCTCTGCGGCCGGAGGGAAAGGGTTTGAGCATGTTTTCCTGCAGAGGTTTTAGGTGGGGCTCGATCACTGCGTCTGTGTGAGGAACAAGGTGTGGAAGATAAAGATGTGTGGCACTGGATGTTTGGGTGTGTTTTTGTAATGCGTAGCTGAGACACACACCTCTGACTCAGCCCAGCGTCTCTCCTTTCCTCATGGAGAGTTCATGACAGGGCGTAGCCGACTGCACACACTAGAGAATACACTGCCTGAGGCTTTGGATTTTTCATGAGTGGAATATATTTGGCTGTTTTGCAGTGTGACTCTTCCAGAGCAGTTCAGTTTATTCCGGTATTTTTATGACAGCTGTGGTTTTTGATTTCTAAGCAACGTTCAAAGATCCAATGGCTTCTTATTTATTACTCATTTTCAAGATGATTAATTAAAAGATGGCAACATCATATGATTCGGTGCCACAGTAAGTCAGGATCCATGCACCCAATTCAACATGACAGTGATTCACTGTCAATTCAGATTATACTAGAGATGGCAAATACCACACAAGATCACTTTCCAGATATTTCATGCCTATATTTTGTTCTTTAAATTCCCGTGATATATTGAAGTTTTTGATGTGTCCAAACTTGAAATGCAATCTCCTTGTGGATCAATTATTGTAGTTAATGTACCCATAGATGATTGTGTGGTAAAGAAGAAAACTGCAATGTCAGACTGTTTATGGTTGCTACATGTCTATGGCTTCGGTTTTGGTGGCTTGGTCTTCAGTTTGGGTGTGGTTCTCTTGCCATCATTCTCTTGCCATGGTGTGAACTTCTAACAATTTAGTCCAATAAATAAATAAATAAATAACACATTAAATAAATATAATAACAACAATGGATAGACAGACAGGCAGACGATGAAAGATAGATAGACAGACAGACAATGATAGATAGATAGATAGATAGATAGATAGATAGATAGATAGATAGATAGATAGATAGATAGATAGATAGATAGATAGATAGATAGATAGATAGATAGATAGATAGATAGATAGATAGATAGATAGATAATTTTACCATTGATGATTGTAGCCCTGAGATTCTACAGTTTGAGATCCAACAGCAATATGAACACTTTTGAAAATACTTTGTGCATTGAAGCTATTATGTTTGGACACACAGACAACATAATCAGCATATGAATCTCAACAATGGTGACAAACAAACAAACTAGTGACAAACTTTACTAGTGGCAACTTTACATTTTCTGTCGGTCTTGCACGATGTAACTACAGAAGAGTGAAGTTTTGAATAAGAAAAATATCGTAAAAATATCATGAATGAATTTAATTAATATATTTCTAAGAAAATTACTTCTAATGACTTTAATTAGCTACTTCTATTCAATTTGTATCTAATGCTGCCTGTTGCATTGTCAGTTACTAACAATAGTGGGCCTAGTCCTACTATAGAGCTGGCATATTAAGCACAACAGAGCACAGCATCAAGCATAATGGCACTTAGATCTAAATAGGTTTAAAACAATGGGTTTAATTGTTCGTGTCTGGTGTTCTAAACTTCTGGTATCTAGGCGTTTAATCAAACACGTCTTTATGTGAGGAATGGCATGATACATATCCTACCAGGCACGTATTCTCTGTGAATCACTCGTGAGTAAATATACAGTTGAGACACGGAGCTTGACGTGCCCGCGCTTGTCAAGTTGGAAGTTTTTAAATGCGCGCGCAGGGATCAGCTGGCACAGCCGTCAGGTGTCTGTCTCGCGCTGAGGACCGTCAATATCTTTAATATCGACTTGACACTATAAAAGAGACAACGTGCCGTTTTGTTTCTTGGATGTGGAAAATGAAGAGCAGTTGGATCTTTCTGTGCGCAGCTTGCATCTGGTATCCAATTCACGGGACTGTTCAATGTAGGTGAAGTCTGTTCAATTTGTTTTTCAACATTAGTGAGTTGACAAGTGGTAGCTTCATAAAGTCTTTTCATTTGCAGTAGACCTATTTTGATTAAGTTGACCTTTTGCGGAAAATCTGATTTGTGGGCATGACTTGTTTATGACAGCCTAATCACCAAATGTATTATACGCAGATTGCATAAATTCCAGTCTAAGAAAGCTTTAATAGGGTGTTCAAATGGAACAACCAAAGTAAGGTTTTGTATTTAACATTTCTCTAAAATAATAATAATAATTTTGTTCTCTTCATATATATTTAACCATGCAAGATGATATTGTATTATTGAGGGATAGGCTATTTGGCATCGTAAACAGCAGCAGTGACAGTAATCAGAAAGTGTCTCATTTAGGCCTACTCTTGATTATTATAATATAAACAAACAACAAACATACGCTACCTCATATTGCCTACCTATTATATAACAATAACCATTACCACAATACTTTTCATAAAGGTTAGTGATGTGATTTTAAACTCGTATAAAATTAAACTTGTATTATGAAAGTAAAAATAGACTGCCTGTAATGTCAAGCAGTTTTCTGGTCATAAACTATTTTAAAAACTGTTCTTTAAAAAAAATGTAATTTGTAATTATGTAATTATTATAAATGCAGTCGGTGTCTATGACTTTTTAAAAATTGTTAGGCTACAATCTATCCTTATGACCTATGCCATAAATATCGTCTTTTTTTCGAAGGCTGAAGGTTACAGGACTAGGTTTTATTAGATGTTACAAATTATGCTAGTATATTACGACAAAATGCAATAGGACTAGGTTAAATTATGATAAAAAAAAAATGGTGATTCAATTCTGAACAAAATGTTTAGGGAAAAAAGTCCATTCTCAGCACATTACACTGAGCATGTTTTTGAGCGCTGGTTTATTGTATTTCTTTGTAAACATTCGATACATTTGCACGTGCCAAGCTGCTTAGACAACGTCTCGCGCATGCGCTCTGCTTTTCTGTGAGAACGACCCTGGAAATATCAACTCGCATTGTTATGTCCTTTTCACATTTTCACTGTCCTTTTCACTCATAAGCGAAACTTGTTTGGTTAAATTCAGCAGACTACAGCAAATAGCCTATCATTTTTGCTTTCCCATTTGCTCCAATAGCGAAAGAAAATCCATGATAAATATATAGAGGGTAGCCTATTAATCAAAAGAGAGACAAATATCAAAATGAATTGCAGTCACTCCATCAGCCGTGTTAACACCCTTGCGGCAGTGCCAACTTTTTAATTGAATGCCAATGTAATAGGCCTATAACACAAAGTACAGGCTGTTATAAATTAATTTGAAAACAAATGAAAAACTTAAAACTGGAACGCAACATCAGTCTGTACAAAGGGTCCACGGTTTACTTTAAAGGATGACCCTTGTCTTACGGTTAGGTTTAGCTGTTGTTGCTGCCTGCCTGTTGCTCACCTGTGAGGGACCCTGATGTTGCCACATTAGAAGGAATGGAATGTCTGTTCTGAGTGGATGACGATTAGTTCATGCTGACTTAATATTACTGTATTATAACTTTGTGATAAATTACCTACAAGAGTGAGCTTGTCCTACCCTCTAAGCCAGTCTATTATCTAACATCTATTATCGTCTGTGTGTTCAGCATTATAGGCCTGGCTGAACATAGACTAGGCTGTTTTATTGCAGGTAATCCTACATGATCTAATGTGCTTACACAGCTGAGGGCATTTCTCTTTCCTTTTAAAAAAGACGTCCACCCTGGATGTCCGGTGTGTCTTTCAGATGCTTGTTGATCCTTAGGCATTTGTGGTTTTGTCATTGTATGCTCTGCAGCTTATGGCTTGTGGGTTTGAGTAATTGTGTATGTAATATCCTAGAGAGTGAGTGAATATACCTTAGGGTGGGGTGTTATCTACTGCATTGATGGCGCTGTTTGTTTTTATCAGTATAAGAAGGTCTTTAGATCTTACTTTTCCATGCTCACAGCAATACCACTAAAAACTTGACTGGCGCCAGCAACTTCAGCAATTTTCAAAGACTGTATAAAGTTATTCAGCAGATTCCTAAACCATTGAAAGTTGGGAACATCTTTATAGGGGTGCAGCGTCAGCGTCAAAAGCAGAGGACAACGTGTGCATTTATTGATAAATTGTTATGATTTCTGTGTTCTTTATCATAAATGCAGTTTACATAATATGATGCGGGAGCAATGTAAGAACATCCAATGTAGTTTCCCATCCACTGTAAAACTTGGGTTATTTTTTTTTATTTTTGTTTGTTTGTTTGTTAATTTAAATGAAATTCCTTCCATCTATATCTCAGGAGACTTTGGGACTTTTCCTACTTTTGCTGTGATTCATACTTTAGTGCGATAAAATAGCTAAAATTTGTTATGATATTCATTTTTATAACAAATCCAAAAACAAAACACATGAAAAGAACTATAAAAGGGAGTAGAAATGGTAAATGAGCTTATGAGTGGTCCGATGCTGCATCTGCTGGTTATAGTGGTCATTTGTCATGTCATTTTTCATGTTAACGACAGAAATCCTTCACTAAACTTAAAGCATGACACATTTTTCATGTTATCTCCCTGAATAAAAATGAAAAATGTTGATATTTAAAGTTATAGAGTTAAAAAAGAATAGTGTTTACAACTATGTGTTGAAAAATCATTTTTAAACAGTAAGTACAATCATAAGTACAGTAATATAAAGTTTCTCTATATTTGTAATGAATATTTAAAATGATTAGAAATTGATTCATTATTCAGGGATTGTCTTGATAGATAGTGTAGAATCTATATTGTTAATGGTTATACATATTAGTGTTCTGGTATACAAACAATATATCATTTATTCATTTTTTAAACAATACCCTTGTTGTGTGCTAAAATTGAAATCCTAGAATCACCCCTGATAGGGGCACTTCTTTGAACAGGGCAAAGTGATTGGCACCAAGTAACTTATCTTGACATGTTGTCTTCAGCCTCCACTACTTGTTCGTGTCATGGTAATGCTCAGTACTGCAGACGAGATCATCTAGGAGAACTGTACTGTATAAACTGCCAGAGAAACACAGAAGGGCGGCACTGTGAAAACTGCAAGGAAGGATACCACCACCAGAGGGCAGGAGACAGCTGTGTGCCTTGCAACTGCAACACTGCAGGTGAGATGAACATTTATGTAATCTCCTGTTGTGTTCCAAGTCATATCGGAAAGAATTTTAGTTTTTGGGATGAACTATCGTTTAGAATGTTTTCAAAAGCAATCGATAGTTTTCTTCCTTTTGTGCAATATTTTGATGCTGCATATAGAAAATTAATTTAAAAAAGTGTTCATGTACTAAATTTCTTTAAAATAATTGTTATATAATGCAAATATAGTTAGTTATATGTTTTTAATTGTGGTTCTTTACATGTTTAAGTGTAGTTAAGTTGTTCAAAATGCATTTATGCTTTGTTCTGTTCAGGTTCTCAAGGACCCTTCTGCAACAATGAGGGACGTTGTGCGTGTAAACAGGGATTTTATGGAGACAAGTGTGATCGCTGTGATGATGGCTCTCAAGTGACTCCCAATGGATGTAATCCTTTGAGGTGAGAATGATGAGCCCTACATCTCTGACTGCTATCTGACTATTAATACGCATTGGTTTAACGAACAATCTTCTCCTGCAGGGTAAGCTGTCGGTCACGTAACAATGGCCGTCTTACATATAATACAGAGGAGTGTCTGCCCTGCTTTTGCAATGGCCATTCAAGTGTGTGCTCTTCAGCTGACGGATATTCCATTCACAACATCACTTCAACTTTCGAAAATGGTGAGCTTGATGTGTAACCTCTGGTTTTAGTAAATCACATTTGGTTTTAGTTGTCTTTGTTCATATCATTTGTCTCGTCTCACAGGACCTGAGGGCTGGCGGGCTGCCACTGGTCAAGGTGTGAGCTCCTCACAAGTGCAATTCAGGTGGTCTCCTACTCACAAAGACCTTGAGGTGATCTCTAAAGAGATCCTTCCTGTTTATCTGTTTGCTCCCGGTATGATATTACTGTTTTGTTTTATTAATTGTGGGCAATATCAGTAATTATCATTGATGCATTGTCATTTCCTTGACTTGTGCTTCTGTGTTTAATACAGCATCTTACCTGGGGAATAAGGCATTGAGCTACGGTCAGACACTCACCTTCTCTCTGCGTCTGGACAGAGGCGTCCGTCGTCCTTCCATCTCTGATGTCATGCTAGAAGGAGCAGGTCTTAAGGTGTCTGCTTCACTTGGAGACTTGAGAACTGTGGTGCCCTGTGGAAAGAAAATCGCCTACACGTTCAAGTGAGTAACATCATCAGTAATAACTAAATCTTTATGTTTTCTAAATTAACGTGAGTGGTTTTTACCCTGCTACGATTTAAAGGAGTAGTTCACTTTTAAAACATTTTTTTGCTGTTACTCACCCCCATGTCATTCAAGATGTCCACGCCTTTCATTCTTTAGTTGAAAAGAAATTAAGGTTTTTGATGAACACATTCCAGGATTTTCTCCATATAATGGACTTCATTGGGAACCAAACAGTTCAAGGTCCAAATGAGAGTTTCAGTGCAGCTTCAAAGGGCTTTAAACGACACCAGACGATGAATAAGGGTCTTATCTAGGACCCTTCGAGTCATGACTCGAAAAAAGATTTGTTCATTTTGATGAACGAGTTTGAACGGGAGAGTCACGCACGTTAATCACAGAACAGAGCAAGGCGAGCATTTGTGCTTATAAAACTTAAACTTTTTTATTTATATTTTAAATGACCGATCGTTTCGCTAGATAAGACCCTTATTCATCGTCTGGTGTCGTTTAAAGCCCTTTGAAGCTGCACTGAAACTCTCATTTGGACCTTGAACTGTTTGGTTCCCATTGAAGTCCATTATATGGAAAAAATACTGGGAAAAAAAATTTCTTTTCGACTGAAGAAAGAAAGACATGAACATCTTGGATGACATGGGGGTGAGTAAATTATCAGCAAAAGTTATTTTTAAAGTGAAGTTCTCCTTTAAGACTTTTTAAAGGATTACATTATAAATGGGTACCATATCAGTTATTGGCCAATTTTAGAGAGGGTTTGATCATTTTGTTTTGTTCAATATTTTAGATGCACTACTGTTCAAAAGATTGTAGAATTGGTACAAAATGATACATTTGTTTTAAAGGTATATAGGCTGATAATAATGATTACCATATTTCACAGACTGGACGAACAGCCTGGAAGCAAATGGAAACCGCAACTCTCATCCACGGAATTTCAAACACTTCTGAGCAATCTTACAGCCATTAAAATCAGAGGAACATTTGGTGAAAATGGTGAGTGTTTAATCTCTCCAATCCAATTATGTACATCCATAAACTGTTTTAAACATGCACACAGACTGTAATGCAGAATAAAAGAATGGTCTGTCTGGTTTCACAACAGGACGTGGTTATCTGGATGATGTCTCTTTGGTGTCAGCTAAACTGGGACCCGGCACCCCTGCAGACTGGGTTGAAAAGTGCAGATGCCCTGCTGGTTATGATGGACTGTTTTGTGAGCGCTGTGCCACTGGATACAGGAGGCGTTTCCCTGGCCAGGGCCCCCGAAGCCCCTGTGATCCCTGCTCCTGTCAGGGTGGAACATGTGATCCAGAAACAGGTTTGTTATTTCAATGGTTAATGCCTGTTTGTGCTTTAGTTCTGAAAAGCTAGAAGCCTGAGATGAGAAAATTGGGTTTTTATGTTTACAGGAGGCTGTTACTCGGCTGATGAGATACCAAATCTGCAGATGTGCCCTAAAGGTTATTATGTCAACCGTCAACAGTCCAACTCCTGCCAGAAGTGCCCTTGTCCCGAGGGCGAGGCTTGCTATGTTATTCCAGTAACCCAGGATGTGGTGTGTGCCCGCTGTCCCCTGGGGACTACAGGTGAGGAACACGGAGCAGGGAAACATCACGTAGATGGTTCTTAAAGGGAATGTACACCCAAAAATCAAAACAAATTTTTCCTTCTGGCTTTTCTTTTCAATATAATGAAAGTATGTCAAAAAGCACTATAAAAAGGAGCGTAAAAGGAATCTAGTAGTCACACATTAGATTTCTGATTTAACCTTAAATTTAACTATAAAAAGAGTTTGAATCTCATTATTTCTGTTTGTCATGTTTTTAAAGGTTCTCGTTGCGAAATATGTGATGATGGTTTTTATGGAGACCCCCTGGGAGAGTATGGCCCTCCCAAACAGTGCCAGCCCTGCCAGTGTAATGGCCATGTGGACCTGAACGCCATCGGGAACTGTGACCGCCGAACAGGGGAGTGTCTGAAGTGCCTGGACCACAGCAACGGCCCCAAGTGTGAGAATTGTGAAGATGGATACCACCACATTTACCCCACAGACCCATGTCAGGGTAATGAAAAATACTTTGACTCTCACAAGCATACATATAATGCTGCAGTGCATATAATACCAGTAAAGTGAAATACAAAATCCATTAGAGTGAAAGTCACCTCAGTTTTTGCTTTCTTTTCTCATTGTAGCCTGTAACTGCAATCGTTTGGGCTCTGTGTCGAGTTCATGTAGCGATAAAGGCCAGTGCAAGTGCAAGGAAGGTTACGAGGGACTCAAGTGTGAGAAATCAACATGTCCATCCTGCTTTAACCCAGTCAAGAGCAAGGTAAGACATTGAAAACTGAAAACAAAATAAAGAAATACAAAATGTTCAATTATTTTATCAAAAATACTGTAAAAACAGGAATATTTTTGAAATATTACATTAAAAAAATCTATTTTAATCCATTTTAAAATGCATTTTATTTTTGTGGTGACAAAGCTGAATTTTCAGCATCATTACTCCAGTCTTCAGTGTCACATCATCCTTCAGAAATCATTTTTAAATACTGATTTGGTGCTTAAGAAACATTTATTAGTATTACTGTTAGTATCAATGTTGAAAACAGTTGTGCTGCTTAATATTTTTGTGAAAATATTTCTGTGGTGCATTTTTTTTCCGTATTCTTTGATGAATAGAAAATTCAAAAGAACGTTATGTGAAATTATAAATTTCTTTGGTGTCAATTTTAAACAATTTAATTTGTCCATACTAAAAAATAATTACTTAAATTACATGTATTTATACATGTGTGTGTGTGTGCGCGTGAGTGAGAGTGTGTGATTTAACCATGAGAAAATAACGATCATTTAATTTGTGCTATCATGTCAAAAGAAGCACTTTTCACTCTACGCGTGTGAAAGAAAAGATGAGAGAATCCTGCTGGGTTTGATGATTGTTTATTATCTGGAGTGATATAACGGTATGTTGCTCTGCAGACGATCTTGAACACTGACTGTGTGTGTGGGTGGAATTAAATGTGCTGTTTGCCCAGGGACCAGCACACACAGTCAAGACTGATCTCATACACAATCTCAATGCTGTAGTGCATTTACCAAAAGAGGAAAAAAGCCCACTCAAGGCTAAAAATGATTAAACAGCATTGAATGATGACATTTAGCGTTGGATCCAGTCCCTGCGTAGCTGCTAAAGTAGACGTATTAAGAATAAATGTTGACAAATTATGGTGGATAAATGTTGGTCTTTGTGTTTTAATTCAGATAGAGGTTTATGCACGTCAGCTGCAAGAAATGGAGGATTTATTTAAAGGAATTGGAGGTGATGATGCTCCAGTCAACGATGCTCTGATGGAACAGGCTATAAGGGCCGCAGAAGTCATGGTGCAAACCCTGAAATTAAGAGCAAATGAACTCACAAGTACAAAAATCCTTCATTTGTTTTGTTTAATTCATTTTTTTTCTAGTTAGTTCATTGTTTTAGTTATTTTTATTTTAAATACCAAATAGGTACAGAGAAACAGCTTCAGGATAAACTGGCGAGCATTAGCCGATCCCAGCTGAGAGAGGACAGAAACATGGAGGCTTTGTTGACAACATTGGATGGGGTCAGAAACAAGGATCAACGGTACAGAATGGAAGTTTCAGAAATCAGTAACCTCATCAGTGACATCAGGTTAAAACTGCAACAGGCCAAACGGGACATCCAGCAGGCTGTGAGTATTTAAGTAGTATATTTTTATGGGTGGTATTACATTAATATTGGTGTTTTTGTTTAGCATCTGGTTTTCAGTCGGTTGTTGAAAGGTGATCTATTGCTTATCTATCGCAAAGATATATAATTATGGTTGTTTTGAAAATTCTCAGTATTTTTGTAATGTCTATTTCAGGAGTTTCCCTCAGGTGATGGAGTGCCAGGTGCTGACACCTTGTTTGATTTGGTTCAGAGAGCTGCTGATCTTGCTGACCAGTATGTCATGTGTTTTTCTCAAATGCCGCAAACAGTGAAACATCACAACATGTTGTGACCCATAACTACATGTGCACTAATAAGACACTTGCTTAGCCAACAAAGGCTTTAATAGGTTTCACTACACATTAAAAAAGTCATAAATCAAACACTGAAATATATTAAAATCCAGAGTTTGACCTTCCGCATTAACCACATCAACAACAAAAGATTAAAAGCCGATAGCTTATTTATTTTGCTGTAATAACTATCCATTATATAGTTGCATTACTGCATTTTGCATGTTTTTTCCTTACTTAAAAATGCATTTAACCATTAAATAGACTTCAACTTCACTTGCTTATCTGCTGTACATATGTTGTGCATCAGTTGTGTGTAAAACTGACTGGTGTTTTTCTTTCAAGGCATCAAGGTGAGGCAGTGACGGTGGAGACCATTGCAGCAAATTCTCTAACCCAATCTGAGAAAGCCCTAGATCTCATCCGAGGTGTCATCAACCGAGAAAATAAGGTCAAAGACCAGGTCAAGGACCTCAAGAAACTGTAAGTTGCTTATACTGTAGCTCAACTTTTGAATGACAAACATTGTTAAACAAGATCATTCTCTCATCAATACATAACTGTTACCTTTAATGTGCAGAAGTAAAGACTAAGCTTACTTTCTAATGATTTTGTTCCCAGGTATGAAGCAGATGTTAACAAAGTGCTTGACATGGAGAATAAGGCCACTAAACTAACTGATACAGCCGGAAAGGAGAGCGAAGTAGCTCAGAATACTCTGAAACAGTTATCTGACCTGGAGAAGAAACTTCCAAAGCCTCTGACGGTAGTGAATATGGATTCAATATTTATGTAGTTTGAGTAAAAATAAGGGGAAAACAGGAGCCTCAAGTCTTTGTTCACAACCCGGTTATTTTCCAGAAACTATTTGCTGGTGTTACTGGAGTCTAAAAAATACACTATATAAAGTGAACATTGTGTACTACACATTTAAAAATAAAGTTACTAAAATGAAAGCATCAGATATCAGATACGACATATTCCCTAAGCTCACATTCAACATTAAAAAAAATACTTACAAAACAGAATGAAAGTGTATATATATATATATATATATATATATATATATGACGGTATATATTATATATCTGTTATATATCTGTTATATATCTATCTATATATATAATATATATAGATAGATATAGATAGATATAGATATATATGCATCTAAATTATCTAAATTATCACAGAGTAAGACATTTTAACCAGGTTCCTCTGAAAATGTATATTTGTGTGTGAGTGTCTTATTGTATGCCTCTATTACGTTTCTGGAAGTTGTTAGTCAAAACCTTTCTGTTTCTGCAGAAGGACATTGCTGGTGTGGTTTCCATGTTTGACAATCTGAAGGGTATGGTGGAGGGGAATCTATCACAATACCAGGACTTACAGCAATATATGCTCAGTGAACAGAAAGAGACAGCTGATCTGTTAAATAAGGCCAAGACTTTCCAACAGGTAAACAAGATCATCTGTTAAACCTTACAGAGACTGTAGATGCTCAGAAACCACTGAAAAAATATGTAAAAGATGTGTAAGAATGTGATGACTGAAAATGAGCTTGATTTTTTTTTAACCAAGAATTGGCAACAAGACTTACTTTTATATCTCTGTGGAAACATGCATTTCCTGGGTCAACAGAAAACTTGACTTATGTTTTTATTTGATTTAAGGTTCAAGACAAACTTCTTGCCAGGGCAAACGCAGCTGAAGCAGTCAAAAATAAATCTCTGGAAATCTTTGCCAACAACAAAGATAGTCTGGAAAAGACACTAGCGACGCTCAAAGGTGCGGATGAACAATAGATTTTAAGCTATTAAATATCATATACACATTACCGTTCAGAAGTTTGGGGTCGGCAAGATTTTTAATGTTTTTGAATGTTTAAGGTTGCATTTGTTTTTATTTAAAATACAGCAAGGAACATGGTGAAATATTATTACAATTTAAAATAACTGTTACTGTGATGGTAAACTGTGATTTATCACATAATCCTTCTTATATGCTGATTTGGTGCTCAAGAAACATTTCTGATTATTATCAATGTTAAAAACAGTTGTGTTGCTTTATATTTTTGTGCAAACCATGATTCTTTTAGGGTTCTTTGATGAATAGGAAGTTAAAAAGAACAGCATTTATTTGAAATAGAAATCTTTTGTAACATAATAAATGTCTACTTCCACATTTGATCAATTGAATGCATCCTTGGCTGAATAAAAGTATTAATTTCTTCAAAAAAAGTCAAACTCATACCTCCCCAAACTTTTGAGCAGTTGTGTATATATATCTCCAGATAATGTTGAACTATCCAACACAATTTACCTAAATGTCTCTTTGGCCTTTCCTCAGATTTTGATGACCAGATTGGTGGTAATAAGGATCTTGCCGATGCTGCCATTGCAAAACTGCCTGCTATCAATGACACCATCCAGAAGGCCATAGCTGACAACACCAAGACTCAGGACATTTTGGATGCAATGGCTCCTCACTACAGAGATGCTCAGGATACTATTGACTCTCTTACAAGCACTGCAACCAAACTGGAGGTATAGCGACCAGTTATCTTGAGTGTTCACCTAATTCATTTTTAAAAACAATTTTTGGTGCCAATGCCATTATTATGTCAATTTCACAGAGAGACCAGTTCAGTTACTCACAATGTCTGTCACAAGATGACCCGAGATGAGTTTTGAATGTGCTCACAGGGTGCTTGTATGTGTCTCCACAGGGAATGTCCGATTCTCTTCCGTCGTCTTCCGATATTTTGGAAGCTGCAACCAAACTGAAAGAGGACGTGGATGGACTGAATATACAAGCATCTGTAACTATGGACAGATTGAATGAAGAGAAGAACAAGGCAAAAGAACAGATTAATCAAGCGAAGAATGTATGAATGTCTGCTTACATAAAACTGTTTGAGAAAACTATTTGAAATCATATTTACTTTGGAGTTGCATGCTAAACTTTCTATCCTTTGTTTGTCGAATCAGGCTGTCATGGAGTCTACTGGTGCTCTTGAAAATGCAAAGAATGCTAGGGACGCTGTTAGTGATACTTTGAAGACAATCACTGATATTATGAGCTCACTGGGTGAGTTAAAACAGTAATTCACTTCATGCTAAATATACAGTCAAGTATGGAAAACTTGTCTATTAAAGATAATTATCAAACTGGATAAAGACAGAATATATTTTCGTAACTTGATCTCAATTCCAAAGTCCAGCAATGAGTAAAGATTCACTATAACTATGATATTGCTTTCCAGGAACTCCTGGGACAGTCGACGACAAACGAGTGGCCGACCTAGAGAACGCCATCGCTAAAAGCCGCAACCGTGTGGAGAAAGAGCTGAGGCCCAGACTCAGGGAGCTGGAGGAGAAGGAAGCCCAGCAGAGGGCCAGCATTTCAGGCATGATCAATGACATTGACACCATCCTGGCTGACATTGCCAACTTAGAGGAGATCCGTAAAAACATTCCAAATGGCTGTTACAACATACCACCTATTGAAAGGCCGTAAAGGCTTTGGGTTACAGCCGGGCCAAATCCCAATGTTACCTAGTTTAATATATGAACTTACTGATGATACTTTTCAACTAAAGAGTGTTTGTTGCATATAACATGATTTTTTTTTACCTCTTTTAGTATTTATGCGTGTTTTTTAGACTTTTTTTAAGTATTTATTTTTTCAGTTTATTTTTTTTTTACTGTGAAGTTTGAAATGATGCCAAAGATATTTCCATTTTGGGTAATTAATAGATACATATATACCATATCTGAAACTAAGTGCTCTTTAGAAGAAGTAAGTTTTCTCCATCTGTTTCTGGATATAGTGAAAAATACATTCAAATGTGAAAGAAAAGCACAACATAACAAATTTCATTCGTTTGATTTCTGTTTTGTTTTATTAAATTCAGTATTCATCAAGGACACGAGTTATTGTCATGGCAGCATACTTTTTCAGTGGTTGAATGCTTATCGAATAGCCACTATAAAATAAAAAATATATTAATATATGACATTACGCTGACACACGTATACATGCTTTTCACCATAGACCACTAATTAAAAAAATTAATAATATTGAAGATCTAAAATTAAGTTATGCTGTTTTAGCATCTTAAAAACAGAACCCTGAATCTCTATAATCAATTCAAAAGCATGAGGGCAATTAAAATACAAGAAGAAACAAACAATATCAACAATATCTACTCTTGTTGATCACGAGTTTGAATGAAGACATGACGAATGCAAGGAAGCTGTGAGGATTGTAGAGGTACAGAAGAATGCAGCATGCCAAAAACATGGAAAAATATATTATTTGTGATGTATTTCCTACAATCTTTTACATTGAGAATACATTCTTATTCTTCTATTGATTCCTAATACACCAGTTACTATGGTGACTGCTTAGCAAAAAATGGAAATAAAATCATTAAATTATACTGATACAAACAGTGAGGTATCAATGTGTGTTTAACAATTGTTTTTGTATATTAGAGATGAAAGTGAATGAAAGGGGTGTGGGGGGGGTGTTATATTTCTCCTTCAATGTCTGTGATAGGCGTACATATCTAACAGCATATTAGGTACAGTAAACCTGGGTATGAGTTGGTTACGCCAGGAATTTTTTATCATTTTACAATCTCTAATACGTTTTCATATTTTTGAAGATTAACATTCTGGCTTCCAATTACATTAATGATAGTCTCGGTTAAAGTGATCTAAATTAAACATCATATTTCACCTATTTGTTTGAACCGAAATCATATATCGTATAAAAAACAGTAATTACAGTTATATATTGAAGTCTTCATATCATAAAGCCAGAGCCTTGTGTAAACTTGCAAAGCCTATCAAAATGAACTATGCAATATACACATAATTCGCTGAATCTGTTATTCTTCTCATCAAATACACTTTGATTCATTTATAAAGGTGTTAAATGTGCAGTTGATTGACATTTCATGTTAGCTCAAATCATTTAAAAGATGTTTCCAACAATCGCGTTTTTAAAAGCATAGAATTAATGCATCCCTTCGTCTAACCTGAACAAAAAGCTCTCAAATAGTGTCAGTGTGGTCTCTTCAGAAATCAAGCAAAACTCTTGACTGAAATGAATGGCTTCATGTAAATGTCGAGCATTTAGAGCTGTGTTAGAAGTAAATGTGCACAAAACCAAAGTAAATGAAAATGCATTCTTTAATGTGCAACCAAATACTCCACGTATACATGAATGCACATTGAAGACAAAACATCGAGGCATAATACAGCATATGAGACAGACGTTTTCTGTACATACAGTTGATTGATGAGTAGAAAATGTATTTAGAGATGAGATGAGTCTAAGCACAGTTAACACTGTAACCACTGACTATGGTCTACGTGGTCATTTTAACACTCATGCGCTGAAAGAAAACCCTTAGGCATGCAACTACAAGAACAGAGAGTATCAAATCAACAGCAAAGGCCGACATTATAGCAGGCAATGGTTCATTTCATTAAAGGGATACTCCACCGTTTTTTTTTTTTCATATTAAACTATGTCATTCCCTTAACTAAGACGAGTTGATACATACCTCTGTCGTCTCAGTGTGCGAGACACTTTGATAGCACTTAACTAGCCCAGTTCATTCAATATGGGCCAAGCAGAGAAGCGACCAAACACCTCCACGTTTTCCCTATTTAAATAAAGTTACTCAAGCAGTGTAACTCGACCTAGGATGGCGGCACAAAATAAAACGTTGCGCTTTTCTAAGCATGTAAAATGGATAACTATATTGGGGGAATACCACAGGAAGTGCTTGGGAGCACTTCGACTCGGCGCATATATAGATCTATGGACTCGGCACAGTAATAACATCACTCCAGAGATTGAGAGGGGGAGAGGACTTTTCACGAGAGATAATACAGTATTACTGCACCGAGTCGAAGTCCTCCCAAGCACTTGCTTGCTGTAGTATTCCGCCATACAATATAGTTATCCACTTTACACTTAGAAAAGCGCAACATTTTATTTTGTGTCACCGTCCTAGGTCGATTTACACTGCTAGAGTAACTGTATTTAAATAGGGAAAACGTGGAGGTGTTTGGTCACTTCTCTGCTTGGCCCATATTGAATGAACTGGACTAGTTAAGTGCTATCAAAGTGTCTTGAGCGCACGCACTGAGACGATAGAGGTATGTATCAACTCGTCTTAGTTAAGGGAATAACATAGTTTAATATGAAAAAACGGTGGAGTATCCCTTTAAAGGGATACTCCACTTTTTTGGAAATGGGCTCATTTTACAACTCCCCCAGAGTTAAACAGTTAGGTTTTACCGTTTATGAATCCATCCAGCTGATTTTCTGATATTTAGAAGAATATCAGTAACCAGACAGTTTCTGGTCTCATTGACTTCCATAGTAGGAAAACAAATATATACTATGGAAGTCAATGAGACCAGAAACTGTCTGGTTACTGATATTCTTCTAAATATCAGAAAATCGACTGAATGGTTTCGGAAACGGTAAAATTAAACTATTTAACTCTGGGGGAGTGGTAATGAGCCTATTTCCAAAAAAGTGGAGTATCCCTTTAAATCAAACTCTTTTTCTGTCATAGTGGCGGCGAGGCTCTCTCATCTTCCTCCTATTGGGCACCTAAGCCCACCCAGTCCCTTAAAGCTGATTGGTGGAGCAGATCCCTCAGGCACAGTGCTGTACATCCCAATGAGACATGAGTAAGAGGGGAGGACAGATTAATGCTCCTCTACATGGAAAAGCAAGTGGTAGCACAGGAGGATTATACTCTAGATTACACACAGAGAGACAGACAGGGATGACTGACGGGTTCGGAAGTGGACTTCCCCGCACTATCCAGAAGCATTGATGTAGAGCTGACTCTGCAGGATGTAGTCGATGACTGGCTGGCTCAGGTAATCCACCACGTGACCGTCACCGTGCTGAAGAGCTAGTCTGATAAGGAGAAAAGCAGAGGGTTAAGGACCGTTCACACGCAATTTTTTTATGACAACGATGTACTGAAACAGAAAAGGTTTTCCTTTTTGCATTTTTCGAGTAGCCTAAGGACGACAACGTCATCAAAACGACCCCCATTCGTGCGGATATGCGAACACGATAAAAAAATGCTGTATTTTTAAAAGTATTAATACTATTAGGCCAGTATTAGCGATGTCACTTTGTAAAGAAACACTACGCGCCTATCGACTGAACACGTAATACGCATGCGCATGATGCCACTGTTTTCGCAAATTCAGTGTGAAAAAAGGATCGTAATGACAATAAAGGTTTGTTTTTCAAAAAGTTTGCATTTCAGGCCCTCAAAAAGCTGCTGTCGTGTAAACGGGCCCGGCCCCTAAGAATAACAATAACTATGTCCCCGTCCAAACCAACAGATGATATCGCTCTGAGCGCATGCTCCAGATATGTTGTCTGCTGCTGTAAATGTATTATTTTAAATTTAGACCAATTTAAAGTTACTGGTATATCTTTTTTTTCTGATCATTAATGCCCATTTTCACCAAAAACGATAACTATAACGCTAAATATTTTAATGTCCACACCTAGACACCATGCAAGAGCTCTTTAAAGCAGGATGGAATTTGATTGGCTGTCAATGTTTTTATTATTCATTGGGTGGGAAAAAAATCGTTCTGAAAATTAGTGATTGCAACGATATTGTTTCTCTGTGCCGTTATCGTTATAGTTGTGGTGACTCTGCTGTTCGTTTACGGTACAGAACGGACAGATGAATGACATGGTCCTCAGAGACAGCAAGAACACACACCTGCTCTTGGTGGAACTGACGACTGACATCGGGTGGTCAACCTCGTCCTTTACCACGATTATATTGTCCTGTGAGAGGAAAACCAAAGCCGTTTAAACATCACAAAACAAATATGGTATAAATCCCCTGCTTTGTCAGTATAGTAAAACTAGCTTTAAAACGTGTTTTCACTAGTCAATGATGATAACTGCCAAAGGAAAGCAAATAGCTTGGTGCTAATACCTTATGCTTTCGGAGCACAGATGAATGGTTCATTATCCTTTCTGTATCGACTCCATCCCGAGGAACCACCACTATCCCAAAATCTCCCACAATTACTTCCATCTAGAAGAATATAATATATAACACATAATATAAAATCTATCTATATAAGATATTTAGTTCAGTTTAACAACACATATCTCGATTTGTATTAATAATAGTTTGTATGTTAATGGCTTGAGAATTCAAAACTGACAAAACTGACTTAACCTTGCATCAACATTTAATGTTTAGCATGTTACTATTATTATTATTATACAAACATTTGTGTAATTTATTGTGGGGAATTTTTTTAGAGATTGTTTTTGTAAATTATATACAGGGTGTCCAAATTTTTATATATATACAGTGTATATATATATATATATATATATATATATATATATATATATATATATATTGATAAGAACATCCAAAAACAATGCTGGCTAAAATTTGATAAGTTGCAAAATCAGTAAACCTGAGACGGTGCTTTCTCTAGTGCGTGTGATATAGCTTAATTTTAGGTGAACATACAACATAATATATTTTATATATTTTTATACACATTTGTGTAAAGAAAGTAAGAATCGTATCTTACATCACTTTCGTTCCACAAGCCAGGGATACAGAAAGATTCCAGAAGATCACTGCCACAAAGGAGCAGGATACGCAACTCTGAACAAACCACAATCCCAGTATCACACCATAAAAACACACAAGACACAGTAATGAGATGTTTTTCCTTCGCTGCAGGGGTAAACACAACAACTTTGATAAGATAAAAAAAAGAAACGAAGTCGCATTTTCCCCATGAGGAGGACGGATGAGGCAATACACAGCACACAGATGCCTTCTTCACCACAGTATAGACAAACACCATCACTTTTAATGACTTATATTATAGAAAGATGTCTACTGTTTTCTTTATTTCTCTGACAACTGTTTTTCTTATTTGATGTTATTTATATTTTCCTTAGGAGAAATACACAGTGATTTTTCCCCCCCTCTCCCTGGGCAAACTCTGTACTTTCTGACGATGACTCAAAGTGACAAGCAAGGACTGATTTGAAAACCAAAACCATGGTAAGGAAAATCACATTGTCTCACCAATTTCCTCGTAGCGCATTGCTGTACCAAGGTTGGCATTTTCATCTGTTCAGAAAAACAGAAAGGCTTGTGAGGTCACAGGATGATTGATTCATTGAAAGTCATGTAAAATTGTTACACATCCTGTGTGAGGCGTATGAATAATTCAAAATAATTATACGGAATTATGTGATCTCTGCATAAACTTAACCACAAGGCATTTTATATTTTACATTTGCACAAATTGGAAGGGGTTGAAAAGGTGACATTAAACTTAAATAAGTAGTTTGGGGCAACACAAAAATGACTTCTAGACTTTTTGTAATGTCTATTCAGTCTATTCTTTGTCATAATAATGTAATGTCTTAAATCATCTTCAAATTTTAGCATATGTTCAAATATAAATATTAAAATATTAATATTAAGTTCAAATTTTGTATTTCAGCCAGACATTTAATATATTTAATATTTTTTTATTCATATTTATATAATATATCTTTATTTATATTGATATAATATTACATTTGTATTATGTATATTTTTTTATGTATTAAATTCTGTACATGAATAAACCAACTCACCAACAAAGGTAAAACGATCCATGTGTGGGCGAACACAACATATTTTGCCCAGGTTTTCGCTCATCTTTCCCCAAAGCTTAACTGGAGAAAAAGAGGCATCAGTCAATCATGAAATCATGTACCTGTTCTCCAGAACACCAAACTAAGGTCACCTCACTTACTAGCCACAGACTTGTTCGCTGTGTTCTGGTAAATAGGAGATGTCCCATTCTGGGGCTGGCCAATCACTGGGGTTGTGGATGGTGTGTTCACATTGGACAGAATGCATCCTGTGACTCTCTGTAAAGGAACAGCTTAGTTAATCTGACTTCAAGATGGAGTACACATAAAAATCGAACAGCATTCAGGACAAAATTGAGACTAACCTTCATTAGGTCTCTGTGATGCTCCAAAACACTGCAGGTGGTCTGCCAAGTGTCCTGGTAGCTCTCCCAAGGATCCACTCTGCAAAAGACCATTAATCCATCAAACTTATTATGTCCAATCCATTCTGAAATACATAAGCTATCATCAATATAGCTCAAGGACGCTGAAGTACATGTAAGTGCTGCATAGCATTCTTATGAGGGAGTTGCCGGGCTCCAGTTTAACTGATTGACAGTTACCTGATCCAATCAGACGACTGAACTGCCAGCTGACACATGGTGAGACGATGTCTGCTTGAGACAAGGCCCTAGAAAAGCAGAAAAGAAACCAAAACAAGAGAAGAAAACCAGGCCAAAGTTATTTTTAATTCCTGTTGAGTTCTGCTGATTAACATGATTCACATTAAAACCTTAAATGCACAAAAATAAACAGGAATCCACTTAAATAGAAACATGTGGTTTTGTTCACATTCATGAACATAAAATTTGATGTAGGCTTAAAGTGTGGTCACATTTACCATTTTCATAGTCAAAATGCAGTTTAATAGGAATCTACACAATCTTGAATTTCATGAAATATTCCAAATAAATTCTTAATAAATATAATATCAAATACTCGAGACACCTGCTTGATTTGAAATGGCCACAAATGGATTCACTATTTAAACAATGTGGCGCAGGACGTGAAAATGATAACTGCGTCAGGCTGAAACTAGCAAAAAACACTTGAGTCGCGTCTGGTGCTGCATTGGATTGGATTATCTGAAATAAAATAAGTAATAGCACTCTACTAACGTGATATTATGTAAATTTGCAATACTAATACTGACTTAAGACTTTAAATTGAACATATTCTCTTACCGGTTTGCCATAGGAATCGTGTACAGGTGAGATGATGCCCCCAATCACAATGAATCGTCCAGTCTTATGTAGGTACTCTCTGGCTTTTTCTGCAAACCAAAAAAGGTTACCTTTTGGCCATCATTTGACTTCTGTAACACACCATGCCATGCTATAAAGGTATACTCTTAAAAATAAAGGTTTATGGCGTCGATAGTTGGATTTGGAAATTTTATTTTTAAGAGTGTCGCTTGGATGAAAGGAATTATTTTCAAAACATAAGAAAGTGAAAGGTATTTTATGTGAGCACAGCCCATGTGTTTTAAAATGAAATGGTAGGAATTAAATGTATTTGATTTAATCTTAAGTTTCTTTATTGGTTATATGTTAAGTGATTCAGCACTGAGCTATGAACCCATTCTTATTTTTGTACCTCAATATATGCAAAGGCATGCAGTAGCAGAAGAAGGCTTCGAAATTAGGTCACAGACACAGAAGCTTTTTGCTTCAGGGAAAACATCAGGACTATATTGATCAAACTCCTCATGTTGCTTATGCACAGAGAAACTCAGCTGCAGTAAATGAATTAAGGAAAGTACAAAGCTCCTAAGGTTGTTTCCCTGCCTAGTAAAACTAAAATGTGGAGTTGGACAAGCCAATGGTAGAGATCTCTCTCTCTCTCGCTCTCTGGGTCTCTTCCTTTCCCAATTGCACTCTTAGTCAAGTACCTGTCATATACAGTATGTATAAATGCAACAAAGCTAATCTTTAACCCTCATGCTCTTTTGAGATTGACAAAACTTACAAATGTAGATATATTTAAGATGTTAGTCAAGATGTAAGACCTAATCAAACCAGTAGGCAAATATTATTGATATTTTATAATGAAATAAGCTTGCAAATTCTTAATATTTTGTCATTAGAAAATACAATAAAACACATCAAACTAAACAACTGTGAGGAGTGAGAACAAAGAAAGTCTTAACACGTGAAAATTTAAAGCATTTATTGTGGTGTCCCAAAACATTGGTCATGCATAATTTTTTATGAAGGATATCTAAATCAAGCTGAAATTATGTTTACAAATCTTGAAGTCATGAAGTATAAAACCAATGCTTTCTAAGCTTTTAAGGCCCAAGGCCAAGTGTCCCCCAAACAAAAGACAAATGATTAATGAACTTGATTGTTCATTTTGATGATCTTTTCTTTAACTATGCGAGCTCATTGAAACAGTTGTCTGTCTTTTGGTTTTAGTTGATTTTGGTCATGAATGTTTATAAGTGACGTTTTCTTCATACTTGCCTTGTTTTCATGCTGTGAATCTTTTCAAATTTCAAACACATTTTTTTGTAATAAGAAAGCTAAAGTGTAAAACAATGATCACAATATTTATTTGAAATATCTTTTCATGAATTATAATGTATGCAATGATAAGTTCACCACACTTTCAACGAATTTGGACTTTGAACTAGAAAGTCAGTTTGATACTTAACTAAAAACTAAACAAAAATCAAGTAAATTAAAAAAAAATGTGAAAGTTATGGATGCTAACATAAAAAAAACAAACATCCAAATTGTCTTAAATCAACTCTATAATTTATTTCAACGTAAATTCAAATCTTATTCCTTATTCATTTTCTTGGTTCTATTTGACGCACAAGTCGGACAACATGCGGGTTTTAATGTATCCTAACATATTCATTTCACTTGATGTTAAATTTACAGTAGATTGTTATTTATCTTCCTCAAGTATCCTGCGCAGGATAAATGATTAATTAGCCTACACTTGTTGAAATATCATAAATCATAGATTTGTTTGTTAAAGCTGCGGCTGCGCAGCCCCATCATCTGCGCCTCTGAGAGATGATTTGATCATTCTGGGTTGTGAGGCCATCGCCCATTTCAGCACCTTCGCTTTGGACAGCGATCGACAATAAGAGTTCATTACAGAAACATCTAATGATTATCGATCAAGCGTGACATTATAGTGTATGAAATCATCACGGTCACCATAAACACCGTTATATAGCTAGGCTACTCATACAACAAACGCTGCATTAAAAATCAGCTCGCGCATCATCCACTCCCTCTAGGCGAAATACTTACCGAACATATGAATGTGTCCCTTCGTGATGGGGTTGAAACTTCCACATGACAGCAAAATGACATGCGTTTTAGTGTTCTCCGTCATTGTGTTTGTGGCGATCTATCGTTTTTATACATACGTCGCAGATTTCAAGGCCTTTTGTTTAGTTGTAAGACCGCAGCAAGAGGCGAGGTTCATTAGGCTGCGGCAGGCGCGAGCGAGAGGCAGAGCGTCACTCTGATGTGTTCCTGCGCACTTAAAGGAACATGCGCGTAGTGATGCGAATCAAGGGCTCTTGGCTCCGAGTCATCTGTAAAAGGCTTATGGTACCTTAACGGTTTTCAAAAATGGTTAGCCGTTTGGACTTGCAACCATAACATAGGCTATAGCAAGAATTATCTAGAATATCTAATATCTAGAATTTTTTTGAAAAATAATTTAGCCTACTAATATATATATAGATCATGAAAATACACCAAAAATTAAAGGAGTTACTCTGAGAGTGCAACTCTCAAATAAAGTTTTTAAAAATATATATTTTTGTTTTTGTTACAGAGGCACATACTGTAACTGGGTCAGACTCGGGCCTATTCAAAAATGGACACAAATGTGTTTCTGAACAGCCGCACTTTCCTTTTATAATATTACAATCAATCAATGATCCTTCCTAAATAATAATAGCGATAATTTATCAATGTCAGTGGAGCAGATTGGTGTCCCCTGTGGGTAAATTTGCACCCATTTCCACCCCATGTTTATCAACACTAAAAATACATTCGAAACACATGTGCAGACAAGTAGTCAAGAGAGGCAAGCCAATGTCCCTCATTAACACTGCTTGACTCTGTCTCAGACAAAAGCTTCTAAGGTGTACGTCAGATCATTTTGAAGTGAACAGAGCCCCACTGGATTTATTTCTCTCATGGCTTTTCAAACTAATCATAACTGGTCATCAGCAAATATTGTCCAAGATATTTGAAATTCCAGAATAATTCAAAGTCCATTTACTGAACCAAGCTGCTTGGATTAATCGCTGCTCCCAAATCTTTTGTTTCTGCTTGTTTTATTCTCATCTGTAAATCGCTTTGGATAATAATGTCTGCTTCATTCAATGAACAATTGTAATGAACCCTAAAGTTGACTGCAAATAGAAACTTACTCCTGTGTGCAGCACTGAATCAAAGCCTTTGCTCTCAGTTCAGCTTTAGAAGGAATGTCTTATGAAGGAATAGATTCAAAAATGTTCCTCACATATTTAGCATTGCATTAGTGATGTGTTTATCAGCACAACGAAAACGTCCTTGATGGCAGGCGTTTGAATTCGAAGCACTACAGTCACAGTGTGACTCATCAAGAGCACAAGCTCTCTAATGCTCTCAAACATGTTTCAAATGGGGAAAACGAAAACAGCTCAGTTTAACAAATCATTATATTTGAGAGGTTATGCAGGATTTTTATTTGTTTCTCACTATAGGGAAATATAACACAAAATTCTCAGAATTATTAAAGTCAACATAAAATAAAACTGATCAACACATTTTTGTGGAATATTGCAGTGTTTATCATAAATGATTTGATAATCTGTGCATATTATTCTATTTTAAAAATCCATGCCCTGCCCTCATAAACTTCAACAATCAAAATAACTTCCCCTCCCACAGCGACACCTCTCCTCTACATTTATTGGACAACCTACTCATGAGATTGCAGCAATTTCAAACTACAATGATCCAACGATCCAATCAGTTCTCAATGGACAAAATTAAGTGCCTCCCAACATTTTGTCTTGTTTGAGAAGCTGTTTCACTCTCACATATCCATTAAAAAAGGAAGAAAAGACTATTGCAGCTTCTGTTTAATTTAGAAAAACAATGTTTTTCAACCCACTTACTGTACATGTATTCAACACACTAAGAGGCTGATGAGTTGTATCAGGTGTTTCAGTTGGCTAAATGAGACATCTAAAACATTTTGGTCCCCATGCAGGCCTGCAATTGAGAAACACTGCTTTAAAACATTACACAACATAAATATTTCCAGGGCTTGTGAAAAATGGTTGGCATTTGAACCTTAGTGTGCAGTGATAAATTTTTTTTTGTCTGATTTTCACATAGCATGTCTTTGTTTGACACACATTTGTTTTAGTGATTAATTAAAACATATTTGGATGTTTTCTTTTTACAAGTTTTACAAGAACAAGTTACAGTCGTCTTAAGAGGAACCGTACCATTGTAGAGAGCAAAATAATTGCCTGGAAAAGACAATAATGATAATACTAGTAAATAAAAATCCACAAATAAATCAACTTAATTAATAAGTAAATTACTGCGTGTCTGAAAAATGTGTAATGTCAAACTGAATGCTAAACCTTCAGCTCAGACTTGAGAAGTATTTGGCCTTGCTGCAGATAAACTATAGCCTACTTTTTTGTTCTCTATTAGCTAATATATTCATGTTTATCTAAGTATTTGATTTGCTATGAAAGATGGTTTCATGGTTACTTTGTTATGGTCATTGTTCAAACTATAGGGATACAGAGAGAAATTACTGTAAGTATGTAAGGGGGTGGGGCCTGTGACGTAGGTCAGCGCGCTCTTGTGTGTACGTCTGGACCGTTTTCTACCAATGACGATGTGATGGACAATATGGCGACGGGAGTAGACTTAGCTTGTGAAGAACCTGTCGTTGTCTAAAAGACTGGCGATCCGACAGGATGAACCTCTGCGCCCAATACTTACGGTGAGTAAAATCCGGGGATTCTCGGACTCGAATTGGCGACCGAGACCGTGTTTCAATCATTGAGGCCGAATGTGGTTTATCGGAATGTTGTTCTGCTAGCATTGGCTGTCAGTGCTAGACGCTAGGCTAGTTAGCATGCTAGCTTGTAAACGAGACACGAAACTCAATACAAGCAGAAGTGATTGACGTATTGTCCTGACTATTACCAAAAACATTGATAGATGGGTGGTTAGGCAAATCGCGACATTTACTTGATCTAACGAGAATTCGTGTGTACATAGCACCTAGCATGCCCTCCTACAACAGTTGCTATGTTAGCCCGCGTTAGCCACAAACATACCACTGGATGAAGTCAGAAAACAATCCGGTTACACATGCTCGCTACATTAGTCACGCAAGGGTTCGGGTGAATAATTATCTTTAAAAATGAGCCGGAAATAGCAAACCAAAATAAGGTTTCATTATGTTGCGTATCTGCTGTAACGTTATAGGTTTCCATTTTCCTTTCATTTCAGCTTGAATAACAAATTACAGTGATGAGCCATTGGTGAAAGTGAACTGATGTGATCAGTACACTTTTATATCTGTTATGTTGTTTTATGTAAGATATATAGATGATAAGTGTGTTTTGACCTTGTTTTATCGTGACACTCTATAGTTTTACCTAACGTGCTTTGATTTGAACAGATAACAGGCATTCAGATAAAAAAAATAACACGTATTTCTTAAGAGATGACTTTAAACATTATCTGTGAGGATGACTGGTTTGTAAGGCAGTGGTTTTTTTTAGTATCCAACGTGCTTCAGTAACCTTGAATTGGTTCAAAACAGTGTGACACGAATCGACCGAGGGAGTATGTAAATAAATGTGGCGGCTGATAATGACAAATCCAGGCCATTTGATCGTGAAAGGTTGTAAGCTGTGTCAATAGCGTCCTGCCGAGTAGATGTGTTTGTTGTGAGTTTTATAAAAAATGTTGGTGATGTGATGACAGTTGGACAGCACATTTACATGCTGTAAAGTGACTGAGCACAGTAGATGACTTCAGTACTCTGGTTTTGTACTTGCTAACAAGAAGAGAAAGGTGAAAAAAAAGCTTTATTGTTGGACTTTAATGTAATCTAGAGCTTGCTTAACAACATTTAACCTGATCTAGGTGTGTGGTTTCATTCTGCCTGTTTTAATGGGAAGCTCATTTAGTGTGTGCAATCCCACATGTTTGGAAGGGACTTTTTGACAGCATTCAGGTACTTTTTATTATTTGAAGTTGTGTTAATTACTATGGGGTTAGAATTGGTCCTTTATTCCTAATAAATATGAAATTAATGTAAAGAGATTCACATAAATAAAACATATTCACAAATAGGTAGAATGAGATGGACAAATAAATTTGCAGACGCGTTAATATTAGGAAAAACGGCACTCTTGGTTGTGTGATATTGCTATCATAAATATAAAAAAAACAAGAACTCATAGGCCTACAGGAGCATTTTTGCTCCCATATATATCAAATTACCACCTCTGACTGGAAAAACAAAAACACCTCTGACTGGAGGGCAGTATCCATATTATGACATAATTAATTTACAAATGTTAAAATCTGAATGATTGATAAGAAGAACCGTGTGCAAATGTTGCTTGTTGATGAATTGAAAAAGAGGGTTCTAGAAACGAACCATTGCACTTCTTACAGAAGTGGTCAAGGGACGAACTGCAAGAATACATAAATCTATTATGATGTTGAAAATAAAAAGTGACATTTGAGCAGCTTATTTTAAAAATCCAGTCAGACCCTGCACCCTAATAAACTGCAGCGTGAACAACGATGTGCAAGCGTCGGGAAACACTCAATACTTTTAAGATGAGAATTATTCTACAGGGCACAGCAGATAGGCAACAGCACTCAACGACTCTTGTGATGTTTTTTGCAGACATGCGTGTTTAAGTTAGTGTACCTGCCTGCACATAGGCCTACAACATCACGGTACTACTGTATTGAGTTGACTCTATTGACAATGTGTTCATGGGAATACTCACCAACACGGGCATTTTTTGACATAATGTTTTGTGTATTGTGTGTTTGTTTAAGTGCAGTTAGCCTTGAAAAAGAACTCAATTTGATATTTGTGAGCTGTTTGAGATGCAGCTACATGGACGACCTTATCAACTCTCTTTCAGAGAGAAGTGAACAAGAAAGCGATGCTGGTATACTGTGAGAAATGAGTATTGGAACCATTTTAGATATATTTTTGACAACATTAGAAGTCGTCTTTGTATTTTTTTTTTTTTTTCAGAGATTAGAGGTAGGATCTTTGTGTGAGGAAGGAATCCTGATGGTGGGATCTTTATGTGAGGAAGGAATCAATGATTTAATCAACAATTTTATTTAGTACTGAAAGAAAAGTTTTATATCAGAGCATCCAGGCCAAGATATCTACCATTTGTTATGAATGCGACCAATTCGAGGTCGACAGTCAAGTTGTGGTAGTGTGCTACAAAATTTCAAGTCAGTTGATTGAATTGTCTCTTGTCTAACTAGTCCGGTTCTGCATTGTTTTTATGCCTGCCTTGCTAATGTTTTGTTTTGTATCATGTATTTTGTACAATAGTTATTGTACTGTTCATTTATTGTGTTCAAATATATTATTGGATGTGTGTTGTGTTACCAATGCAACATTATCAAGCTGGCTTTTTTTTTTACCGTCTGTGGGTGCTTTTGGGCCTTGTGGAAGTGTTGACTTGCCCTGACATTTGTGCTTTTTTTTTTAGTTGCTTTCAAACATTTTGACTTTTTCCTTGCCAGCGTTTTTTTTTTTTTTTTAATTTACTTTCTTATTTTTTTAAGTTGCCACTGCCAGGTTTTTTTTTTTTGTAATTTTCACAATTTCGTGGCCCCCAGAATATTTTGTGTGTATCATACATATATCTGAAGATGCACTATATAAAAAGTAAGAACAGACCTCTCTGCTTTTAAACAAAAAATATCTGTTTTATTCTTGCTTCATGCATTCTTTTTTATCATCAACACTTGAATGTGGGTAAGTTTCATAAAAAAAAAAAAAACAATTTGAGCAGAAAATCGTGTTTTTGTCAAAGACAAGAACAGATTCGAGTACAATAACACTGTCTACACCAGTGGTTCTCGAGACCCACTGCTCTGCATATTGTGTATGTCTCCCTTATTTAACACACTTAATTCAGATCCTCAGCTCGTTAGGATAGACTCTATGAACTGAACTGAGTGTGTCAGATAAGAGAGACATACAAAATGTGCAGAGCAGTGGGTCCCAAGGACTGGAGTTGAGAACCACTGATCTACACCACCCGCTGTGTGCGGACTCGGAGTGTGTATAACATCCTGCAAGATCAGTCGCAACACCTGTTCAACCTGCTGCCCTCATGGAGGCGATACCTGGCCTGTTTATTGGGTGCTACGAATTTCTATCAGATGTGCCTGTATGTAGCTTATAGCCAGTCGTTTCAATTATACCAGATGACGTATGTGTAGAGCGAAAGAAATTAGACGAGGAAGACGATGGGCGGAGATTTATTTGCGTTCTAAACTAGTTAGACTTGCGTTCTAACTAGACTAAACTTAGAACAATATCTAAGACTCCATCGAAAGGTAACTTCGCGTCTGCTGCCATGTTTGATCCATAGGTATAAGCAAACTACTTTGGTGTGTTGCATAAACATATCCCCGTTCTGTGATTGATTCCCTCGCTGAGGTGAAAAGTTGGTCCATGGTATCCAGACTGCCTAGCAGCGGGAATAAAATCGTGCTGCGCAAAGGCAGTGTGGGGAAGCCCAGGCTAGGGCAAAATGGCCTCGAGTTTGTAGTTTGTACATTGAAGCCCCTAAACTGCAACTACTATGCTGTTGTGCTTGTTCCAGAGATGTACACCAGACCTTGTTCAATGATTCTCTCTTAAATCATCACCTCATTAACATTTTAATTTCTTGTTTTGAGCAGGCAGGCAGAGGCCCTGAAGGCTGACATGACAGGTATGTGCTATCATCTCTAGTTTAGTCGAAACATTTACTTGAAACATTTGTCAATGTCATTTTATTTATTAGCATGCTATTTTACGTTTATCTAACTTGTGATCTTTAAAATAATAATAATAATGTCAATGGTCATAAGCTGCACATATTATTGGTACTATTGATGTGATGTATGAGCTTACTTGGAGTCTATTGCTGTTTCATATTTGTCATCTTATTCCTGTCACTTTGGTAACCATGGCATTGGATGTGGTTACTAAGACGTGCAGATCTTTCGCCAAATGAGCTGAAAGGCACTGTTAGAGACAGTCAGTCACGTTCTACAGTGCGGCTGCAGCATTAGCTTTTTAACATGTTCCACTCCACATGTAATGCAGATTCTAAGCTTGGCGCGGCGGAGGTCTGGACATCACGGCAGGCTCTTCAGGACTTGTACCAAAAAATGCTGGTTACGGACCTAGAGTACGCCCTGGACAAGAAAGTAGAACAAGATCTGTAAGAATATCAATTATAATACTTTGCATGATGATTTGCTTTATTTACATGCATTATGCCTTGTCTAAGATTATGTTGTAAATATCTGACTGTCATTTTGTCCCTCAAATACTTTTGTTTCAGCTGGAACCATGCTTTCAAGAATCAAATAACAACACTACAGAGTCAAGCTAAGAACAGGGCTAACCCCAATCGAAGTGAAGTACAGGCCAATCTCTCCCTGTTCCTTGAGGCAGCTAGTGGATTCTACACACAAGTAAGCAATGTATTGAAATGATGATGTTGTAATCAAATTGTTTTATTTTATTGAAATGCTTTTGCCATGAATGCAGTCACTGATATGGTGTCAAATAATAAATAAATAAATAAATAAACACACAAGGAAGCTGTGCTATTGTACAGTGCTCAATGCTCATTGTTAAGCAGATTGTGGTTGAAACGACCATAGACAAGCTCCGTGTCACATGACCAGTTATTATGTCAGTCTGTTATTCTTTGACTGTGTTTCCCAAAATCTGTAGTGACCTTTATTACAATCTCTTTCTGGATTCTCAGTTGTTGCAAGAGCTGTGCACGGTGTTTAATGTGGACTTGCCATGCCGTGTGAAATCCTCGCAGCTTGGCATCATCAGCAATAAACAAAGCAGCACCAGCGCCATAGTGAAGCCCCAGCCCAGCTCCTGTTCCTACATCTGCCAGCACTGTCTCGTCCATCTCGGAGATATTGGTGAGGTTTTGTTGCAATTTTGGGGAGAGCTCTCCTGTTTTTAGAAATATGAAATATTTGGATGTTATTCACTGGGGGGTTTCATTGGTTGTGGTTTATTTTACGCAACCCACAGCACGTTATCGGAACCAAACCAGCCAGGCTGAGTCGTACTACAGACATGCAGCTCAACTTGTTCCCTCAAATGGTTTGTATCTGTCGCTGCATGTTTTCACATACTCATTAGAAAATAAAAACAAGAGAATTAAAAATGAAACTTTTCTCCCTCTGCTCTAAGGTCAACCTTACAATCAGCTGGCCATACTTGCCTCCTCCAAAGGAGACCACCTTACAACCATCTTCTACTACTGCAGGAGCATTGCTGTCAAATTCCCATTTCCTGCTGCCTCCACCAACCTACAGAAAGCTCTTTCCAAGGCCCTTGAGAGGTCAGAAATTCTTTGCAGACATTTATATTAATAGGATCATAATATTTTGCTCACATTATCATATACAAGAAAGAAACTAGTGCTTAATTCTCCTGCGTCTCTTTAACCCACAGCCGTGATGAGGTCAAAACAAAATGGAGCGTTTCTGATTTCATTAAGTCCTTCATCAAGTTCCACGGCCATGTTTATCTCTGCAAAAGCCTAGATAAGTTGAACACCCTGAGAGAGAAACTAGAGGAGCAGTTCCAGGTGCAGTTAAAACCCCCAGCTATAGCACTTCATATCATTTTCTTGGTCTGAATTTGTTTACTCAAATGTTCTCCTGACTGATTCGCTCTACAGAGGCTGATTCTTCAGAAAGCTTTCAGCTCCCAGCAGCTGGTCCACATCACAGTTATAAACCTGTTTGAACTGCACCACCTCAGAGACTTCAGCAATGAGGCAGATGAGCACAGCTACAGCTCGGATGAGCAGATCAGCTGGATCCAACTCCTTGGCCTCTTCAGTATGTCCTTTTATATCACAATGTGTCCAAACCCTTTTCTCGTGGTCTTCTAAACCATGGGTTAAACACACTTGTAATTTTAAAAGATGTACACATTCAAAAGTTGGGGGTGGAAACGATTTTTTTTTACGTTTCTGAAAGAAGTTTGCATTTATTTAATCAAAAATGCTGTCTTAACAGTAATATTGTGACTTATTATCATTTAAAATAACCATTCTCTAATTTAATATATTTTAAAATGTGATTTATTCATGTGGTGGCAAAGCTGAATTTTCAGCATCATTACTCCAGTCGTCAGTGTCACATGATTCTTCAGAAATCATTCTAATATGCTGAAAATGAAACATTTCTTACTATTATCAATGTTGTTGTCCTTTCCCTAGTGTCTTTCCTGGGTGTGATGCTAAGCCGAGCTTTACTCAATAAGAACCGAGAGGAGATCATGGGGGAATGCCCTCTTCCTGCCATCAAAGTGTCTCTGGACTGGCTGAGGCTTCGACCCAGTGTGTTTAATGAAAGCACCATGGACAAGCGCCAGTAGTAAGAAAGACTTTTTTATTTGATTTTCACCTGAATGATATTTGAAGATGTTGGTTTTATTTCAGTTTCAAAACAAAAGCTTTTATTTTAGTAGTTCTGTAGATTTAGCATTTTGTTGTGTTTGTATTTAGTAGGGAACTTGTAGTAGTTTCTTAAAAGGCTGATCCTGTCTCTTTAATCCGCAATCTGCTTAATCCCAGCAACAATGCCCACAATCCATTGTACTGTCTGTTTGATGTTTTGTTTTGTTTTTTTCATGATGACACTTAAAATGGTTCTGCCTGAGCCAAGATTTTGTGCTATTGAATACTATTAAAATGACACATCTTTGGCATTTCACAGCATCTGGCCATGGCTGGTGTCCATTCTGAACAGCTTTGAGCCTAAGGAGGAGGATGTGTCAAATGTGTCAGGTATGAGTGCTGCATCGCTCTTAAATTTGCTTGTGAATTTTCTTTTGAGCAGTTCTTTCAGTTAATGGTCTTGATTGTTTGTTTCACAGTTATTCCACTGCCTGAAGAGTTCGAGCTGCAAGGCTTTCTGGCCCTTCGTCCTGCTTTGCGGTAAACCTTCATTATAAATTGATTACTGTTCTTGTTTTGACTCTCTTATTTTACACACATGACTTTTAGCGTTGTTTGTTCTCTTAAGGTTGTTATTCAATGATTCCAGGATGCTAGACTTCTCTAAAGGGCATCAGAGTGCTGTGGAGAGCCTGTTAGTTCATGCCCGGCACCAAAGACTCATCAGCCAGGGCAAGTGGGTGGCTGACAACCAACCACGGTAAGCCGCTGTTTCACTTTCATTCATTTCTTACTCATGACTTTTTCGGTCTTTCTTGGACTTTCCTGAAGTTTGACCGCTTCAAAACTGTCTTGGTTCTTCTAATATGCATTAAAATACAAAAAAAAAAAAAAGTTGATATTTGCTTATTTTTAATGTCATTTACTTTGTGACTAATTCAGATTGATTTATTTACTTTTTTAACTCGTTTTTGCTTTTGATATCAACAGTTTGATCCAGTGTCGCATAAGTGATGGCCTTCTGCTCTTCATAACTGATATCCCTGAGATGCTGGTAGAAGAGCCACAGGAAAAAGACACACCAGTCCTCCAGGAGTCATCTAATGGTGAGCAGACCTCCAATGACAGCACCCAGGGCCTGAAGTCAGTCCTCTCGGCTGGAAAGAACCAGAACAGTGGGCTGGATGGCAGCGAGAGACCTGTGGTCACCTTCAAAGAGAATATTAAACCTCGCGAACAGAGTAGAGAACAGAGCCGGAACCAGCACCAAAGGGATGCAGGGAAGGACAGAGCTGGATTCAATAAAGGAAATGGAATTCAAGGAAAGAACGAGCTGAAGAAAGAGGGCAAAAGAAAGAGTGAGGTGAAGAAAAACAGTCATGATAAGACAATGGATGCTGGGAAACAGGTAAGGGAGAATCAGTTGTGCCTCATTTTGCTGTAATTCTTAGTCTAATGTGTAAACTTAAACTCATTTTTTTTTTTTTTTTTGCTACAAGGTGAAGACTCAGACTGAAATAAGGAAGACTCCAGTATCTGAGGTGAGGAAGACTCCAGTCACACAGACTCAGACCACATGCTCTTCACAGTTTATCCCCATCCACCACCCTGGAGCTTTCCCGCCTCTACCCAGCAGACCAGGTACGCTTAGACACTTTCATAAATGCCACCCTTGAACATTATTATACATGGGCTGTTCGGTCATTGCTCATTTCCTCATGTTTTTCCTTCTTCAGGCTTCCCTCCACCAGCATATGTGATCCCTCCACCCGTGGCTTTCTCCATGAGCCCGGGCTTCACCTTCCCCACAGGTGTATCCGTACCTGCACCCTTCCTTCAGACTGCCTCCCACCCTCAATCTGCCAATTCTGTACAGACAGGAAAACCCTCACACATTCCCTACAGCCAGCAGAGGCCCTCGGGACCTGGAGCCCTAAACCAGGGCCCTCCCCAGCCTCAGCAGACACAGCCGCTCCCTCCACAACCATCCCAACAAGCCTTGCAGCAATCTGTGCAGCTCCAAGTACAGCAACCGCAACAGTCGCCCACCAAGCAGAACTCTCAGCTTGGCAAAAGTCCACCACATCATCACAGCATGCAGCAGGTAATCTGATGCTTTTATTTAAAGCATGTGGTATTACATGAATGCTGATTTAATTTGCTCTTGTGATGCCGAGGTTCAATATCTGCTCTCCTGTTTTCTTAAAAGGCCGATTACCATGGAGACTACATAGAAACATTTATGTTGCTGACCTTGTTGGGTAATTTCTCTACTTTCTCCATTTACTTTGTCCTTGCAGGCTTACATGCAGGTGGCTGAACAGCCTGGTCAAATGTGGAGCCAGCACCAAACTCAGCCCACCATGCAGAAAATGCCCATGCAGATGCCCGTCAAACAGCCTTTCTTCATGCCCACCCAGGACCCAATGAAGCTCTTTGATCACCCTATGAGCATGCAGCCCCCTCAGCCCAGCATGGACAAGAAGATGAAGTTTCCAGAGGTCAAAGTGCAGGATTTCTACTGGGAGCCACCTTACCACATGGGAGGAGAGGGCAGGAGCGGAATGGGGGAAAGGATGGGCAAACGTCAGCCTGGAGTCTTCTGCCCCGACCAGGAGAACATGCCCAGAGGGCCTCCATATGAAGTTAGCACTCTTTTTCATCTTTTTATACAGCTGTTGTATGTTAAAAGAAATTAGCGTCAGGCTTGATATAATATTATGATAGCATACTATTGTTTTTTAGTCATAGTCTAAGTTTAGTTTGTAGTATGGATTCTATGTATAGAAAACAATAACAATAAAATTAACATATATTTTTTTATAAATATTTCAATTTAACTATATTTTGTTTAAATATAAATAATAGGGTTGTCAAAACGATTAATCGCGATTAATCGCATCCAAAATAAAAGTTTCTGTTTACATAATATATGTGGGGGCACTGTGTATAATTATTTTGTATATATATATATATATATATATATATATATATATATATATATAAAACACACATGCATGTATATTTAAGAAAAAAATATTATTTATATATAAAATATTTATATTTATATATAATATAAATTATATATAAATCTATATACAGAATATACATAAAAATATTTCTTAAATATATATACAAGCATGTGTGTGTATATATATATATATATATATATATATATACACAGTGCACCCACATATATATTATGTAAACACAAACTTTTATTTTGGATGCGATTAATCGTTTTGACAGCCCTAATAGATAAATATCTGCATAAACAACCAAAACTACTCAAGATCAAAAATACAGTAAAACAGTAATATTGTGAAATATTATTACAATTAAAGCCACAATGAAATTGCAATAGTGACAAATTCAGTATTGTGTTGTTTAGCTAAATGTAATGGGTTATAGAAAAATAAATGTAGGATAGGGATTTGGTTCTGAGTACCTGTTGTTGTTAGGGCTTGGAGATGTGGGCGTTGTGCTTAAAACAAAAAAAAAATCTAGCTTGCTGTAGTTTAAATAGACTAAATAATTGGAGAAATCCTGCATAAGTAACCAGAGATAACTCTGTTGTTTTTACCAGTAGGAGTTATGACAATTTTATTCAGTAATATCATGCAATATCATTTAAAATATCTGTGATCTATTTATATATTTTGAAATGTAATTTATTTGTGTTATGCCAAAGCTGAATTTTCAGCATTATTACTCCAGTCTTCAGTGTCACATGATCTTTCTAATGTGACATTTTAATATTCTAGTATCAATGTTGAAAATATTTGACCTGCTTAATATTTTTTTGGGAAATCTAGGTTATTTTATTCTGGATTATAGATGTTATTATACTCACTGGCTGTATATCAATTTATTGCATGCTTTTGAATTTCATCATGTGTTTAATCATAGCATTCTGCTTGGTGCAGTGTTCCCTAAGCAGTAAGCAAGTATTCTAATGTGAACACGACCTCAGTCCTCATCATTCTCAGTCAATTCCTTCCACTTGCTTTTGGTTTATATAGGCGCAGCCTCTGAAAGAGATCTGTTATGACTCTGTGATTATCATGGGTTTTCCGGCATAAGCTGGGGATCATTTACATACACATGGGTTTTATAGAAACCTGACCTCAGCTGTTGTGGAGAAGCGCATGCTTTCAAATTTTTCGTATCTTCTTTCACGTTTCCATCTGTCTAACTCTGCTGTGAAGTATTCTGTGATTCATTTGCGTGTTGTTTGAAACACTATTTTACATTTGAGTCAGTCAAAGAGCTTAATCACCAGCCGTGAGCAGAAGTCAGTTTGAGAAGGGCACTGATCTTTCAGATAGCTCTGACAGGCTGCTTCCTATTTTCTTACATCCTCTTTCTCTCATCCCCTTTTCTCCCTCCCTCTCTCTCTCTCTTTCTTTCTCTCTCTCTCTCTCTCCTACCTTCCTTCCCCTTTGTGCCTCGTTTCTCACTAGGACAACAAGAGCTCCCCTCTTCTGCCCCCAGACCTGTTAAAGACTCTGGCGGACTTTGAGGAAGAGGAGGAGCTGCTCTTTACTAAACCTCATGATTTCTACCAGGCCTTGGCTGGCCCTCTTAATTCTGCTCCTGGAAGGAACATGTTTGTATGTAGTTCTCCTATCTTGTCGTCTGGTGGGAGTGGTTCGAGTTTTGATATGAGCTTCTATGGATAAAACAATCTGGTCCCTGTTTTCAATGCCAGTTGAAAGTCTGGACATACCTATTGTTTTCCAGTATATTAGAGCAATAGTTCATAACACAGAGATGGCATACATGCAACATCATGAGATGCATCCCGGGATACCTTTTAAACAGTATTGAAAGAGGTTCTTATTAAAATGATTATCTAGGTTTAGGTTGTGTTTGTCTATAAAAAAATAATTCAATAAGCGTTTAGATTTTAAAAAGGTTTTAAGATCTTAAGAAAAAAACAATTCAATCGAATGTGTCCAAATGTTGGACATGTATCAAATGAGTAGTGCTATTACATAGTGTACTGTATCTTTCATTTGTTACAATGGGTGGCTATATCTGGAAATATAGTTTTTGCTGTGTTTGTACTGTGGTTTGCCTAAAAATGATCTGTTGGAATGCATGTTCTGCAGAGGGCTCATCTTTTGTGTTTTTTTCCCTCTGTAGTTGCCAAATCCGTCACGACTAGACAGTGGGGCTGATGTGATTGGGCAGTCTTCTCTTCTCCCCCGATTTTCCATTCAGGTAAAGCTGCAATACTTTTTCTTTCCCAAACAATTTGTACTCCTTTGCATTGTGGATCAAACGTCACCAGGTGGCAGTGTTTTCCTTCAAAACACTACCTAATTTTGTATTTGGCTGGATGTTGCTTTTTTTTTTTTTTACTTGCCAATCATGCACTGACTGGTAATGTTACTAAAAATATTCTTTTTTTTCTGTTTTACAGGACAGCTCCTACCAGAACAATAGTATTTTTAGCGAGGCATACGGTAAAAATATGGCGCCTGCGTCTAAACCGGATGCACCCATGATGCACCAGGAGCCCTCGCTCTACTCCCTGTTTGAAGGAACCCCATGGTCCCCCTCCCTTCCTGCTAGCTCAGGTACCATATAGTGATTTTGATTTACTGTAGTATGTGAGCATTAACTAGATGGCTTTGAGACGTCATATAATGAGAATTCATTTCATTCATAGCCTTTATTTTAGGTTTGTACATGTGAACTAACAGCATCATTTTATTAATATTCGGTGTCCGTCTTTTGTTATAGATCACTCAACACCAGCCAGTCAGTCCCCTCACTCTTCCAACCCAAGCAGCCTGCCTTCATCCCCACCCACCCACAGCCACGGCTCCCTACCCTTCTCTAACTTCGGCCCCATTGGGACACCTGACAGCAGAGATCGTCGCGTAACCGACCGCTGGAAGGCCGACAAGACTGGTAATTCCCACGCTGAGAACATGCTCTCTTGGTTCTATGTATCTCTTCTAGTTGTCGACCACTATATTGCCAAAAGTATTGGGACACCCCTCCAAATCATTGAATTCAGGTGTTCAAATCACTTCTATGGCCACATTTGTATAAAATTAAGCACCTAGACAGTCAATCTGTTTATTGGATAGGCAAAACTTACTTTTTAAATACACTGTTGGAATAAATTGTACTATATCATAAAATTAATGTGCAGTGCGTACAAGACTCTTTCTGTGCAAATGATCTGAACCGTGTTAACTGATGTGTGGACAGGAGAGTCAATGGACACGCTCGAGTGAGCAACTTCAAACTATGTTGCGCTAAATCCAGGTTTCTCTGTCATGTCATATTCACTGTATATCTATATTTGGCCACTGCTAGCCTCTGTTATTTTAAGTAATTAATAAACTGTTAATCGATTTTGAATATGTACATTTTTATGGTTGGTTTGTAAATATGACTATCTTCAGGTGTGAGCGGCTTTGGGTTGGACTACCTGCCTTCTCCCTCGTCTTCCTCTGTGTCAGAGACCAACAGCTGGCACCAGGGGGCGCCAACCAGCAGCTGGGCAGCCCAGGACATGCCAATGGAGGACTCTTCAACTGTCCTCCTTGACAGTTTCAAGGTAGAATGAATTGTACCGTGTAACATATATTGTTGTTTTCTACACGTTCTAATGTATTTTGTCAGTAATGCTTGGTTGTTTTTCTGTGGTCTTCATATCCCATCACTTTCCATTTCTTGTACCCCTTTTTCTGCAGTCAATCTGGTCGAGCTCTATGATGCAGCCCGGTCCGTCTGCGCTGGAGCAGCTCCTGATGCAGCAGAAACAGAAGCAGCAGCGCGGCCACGGCAACATGAACCCGCCACACTGAGAGCCCACGGAAAGACGCACTTGTGTCAAACATGATTCAACAGAAGAGGTGAAACACCACAAAGCTCCAATCGGAAATTTCCGGCATTATCTGCGCGCGGAGGCTGGAGACGGCGAACGATGTGAAGCGACAGGCTCAAAATGAACCGCTCGCCTGACCGACGAGGGACGTGCAGCCCTCTCCTCTCTCTCTCTCACTCACTCTGTCTGTCTCTCTCCCTGTGCCTCTATGGCAACGAGGGCGTGCAAGCACCTGACCTGTCACGCTGCTCAGCACGCAGCCGCTGCAGAACACTGACTATGAGGGGACAAACTCTCTCTGATTGCCACCTCGCTTCCTCTGGGGGTCAAAGGTCATTCTCCTGTCTCATCTGGACTTAAGACTCTGGACTAGACGCCCACATGCCACCTGCTTAAATCGCTCTGTGCGACCGGCACGCCGCACGTGGAGTTAGGTGTGGGCGTGCGTGTATGACAGCAGATGTGGTTTCACGAGGGACAAAAAAAAAAAGGAGTGGTTTTGTTTTATTCCAATCTGGATTCTTTTTCTCAGAGGGATTCGTGTCGCTATGTCCAGAGTAAAAAAAAAATAAATAAAAAAAACGGAATGAATGAAGGATGATGCAATCGGCGTGAACGTGCGCATCTAGAGAATGTGCTCGCATATTAGGACTTAGATTGACACAGGCATGGATCATGGTGTTGTCATGTACAGTCTGTTGATTTGTAAGAAGAGTTTGGTGAACGGGACAGGGAACGTCTCTAAAGTTGGAACCATTATGAAGCTCATAGCGACATTTATAGCTCAATCAGTATCAAGCGGAGTTGGGGGTTAGACTATAGATGTAGGATGTAGTATCATTAGCTGCAATAGAGACTGCAATTATTAACAATACTGTATTTTGTGACTTGTTCTGTAGCAGTTTTAGCTCTCTGAAATATTATTCAGTAAATATGTTCAATAGTTTACTGCTAATGGGGGAGTTCATGCGATATAAATGTGTGCCTCCCCTTCTCCCTCCTTTCCTCATTTCTTTACTCTAGCTTACCAGCATAACGGCTTCTTTTGTTCCTGTTCTGCCTTTTTATTAATAGTTTTAAGCTTTATCAGCTCTCTTTGTGCCTGGTCTGTGTTTTCTCTCTTCCTTTTGTTGTTCTTTCTCTATTTTTGTTTCGAGGAATCGTTCGAATCGCGATCACGTTGACACTGTAGGGAAGGTTTGGGAAACTTAGGCGAACAGGTCAAGCTGCGACGCTGTTGGCTTGTCAGAAAGGGACGCGAGCCGGGGAAGCCCGTTTTCCCACAGCAACCTCACAGCCACTGAATTGTTCTTCTTTCAGGTACCATCTCCTCAAGAACTATACTCTGATCGGTTTTAAAACCACAGACCACACGTCTGAAAGGATGCTTTCCCACGCTCCCGTTATGCTAAGCACTAAAAAAGAGGAAGAGCGTCAGCCCGATTACTGCTTTACTCTGAAATCTCGTTATGTATATCATCAGTTGCCTCAGGTTAGCGTCAAGTGACTGTTTCTCATGCGATTGTCCGCTAGAAAGTGGTCACATCATCATAGACGCCCTGTTTGCAGCCCCCTTTTTTCTTTCTCAAGGTCAAAATCAAATATTGTTTTGAAAACTAACAGTTCTCTTTTCAGTAGAGGATATAGCACTGAGTAAGACCTTGTAATGGGTGCCACTGTTTGGTAAATGTTCTGGGGCCAGGGGTTAGTGTTGGATTGGCTGAGATATCTATAATGCGTTCACAGTGGTTAATTCTTCCTGGTTAAGCAATGCGTTTTGTTCGGCGAAGGTTATATGATAGACGTACTCTCTTGTATGATGAGAATAAAGCGTGTTTTTATTTTTGAGTAGAGAACATTTTATTAAAGACAAACTTTAAATGATGTGTCTATTTGCCGTGTGATTGTGCTTCTCTTGTTGCATTTAAAATTGTATTTAAAAAAAAGAGGAATTAATAATTACGTGGAATCTTAAAAGTCCAAGTATCATTTGCAAAAAATAAAATAATTCTACTAGCAAAGCAAAGTTTCAGCGGGAGCTGAGGCCTCATTTTGTTCATTTTTTTGGTTTTCCTCTTAGAATTGTTCAGTAAGGAGTTTTCAGAAGCCTGTGATCTGATTGGTTGCTGTGGACGTCTAACATTCTTTTATTTTGGATGGACTTGTAGTGCACAGTCTTGTGTGAATGTGCTTTTTTTTGATACCCTGTATCTCACTGCATTGTAAATGTGGATTTTTCCCCTGTTGTCCAGTATCCATCTTTTAACTGTGGCTTCTGTAGTGATGTACATTACAATGCTGATCACAGGACAACAGCCTTGCGCCTTTGGGCCGTGACATAACATTCCAATAATAAAGCTAAAAATAAAATATAAAAAAATAGAGCCAGCTTTTTACATTAAATTTACCACTATGAAAGTTTGTCCCAACCCTGAATTGAGTCTGACACTCTTAAAATTCTGCATGATATCCATCTTTCAGAATGCCTTGTATTTTGGATGAGGGAGATATCCAGTCAAATTCTCTTTTCTTTTGTTTTTTTTTTAGAGGATTTTGTCAGGGAATAGTTGGTTTTGAGGATATCTCCTTCTATAATGGGCTTGATTTATTGTGTTCTTGTCTCTTTGTGGACACTTGTAAACGCTGGAATCAGCTATGCCTTTAATAAAATAAACCATGTCCTCATAAGCAGACTTTGGAGTCTTTTATGTATCTCACACTGATGTGAGATACATGGACACTGATGGACACTGATCACAGGACACTGATGACCGTTACATCCACATGATTACAGGAAAATACGTTTTAAAGGGATAATGTAGATAACTAATGCTTTAGTTAATGTAGAAAAATAGAACCTCTCTTCATTATGTTATTATGTATTTTTGTCATTGTCTAATTTATCATAAATCTTAATTGGTGCAAAATTTACTTTATAATTAGAAGAGGGAAATGGGGTTTAGTGTAAATCACAGAGGAAAGAGCTGTGAAGTTGATGCTGTCTAGAAATGGAAGGGGACGGGTTGTTCTAAGAACACCTCTCAGCTCCTCACCCACTTCCTGACAGGAAACCACAGTGGTTGAAGATCAGCTTACCACATATACGCCAGCTGCGTTATCATCTCTCCTTAATGCAAACTCCATTGAACCGTTTTTGCCACAGAATATTTCAGTGTGTACTCGGGGGCACGTTGATTCAATCTTTGAGGAGCCCCTGCAAAAACTCTTGTAATTTGATTTCAAAATGCATGTTTCCTACCTTGTTATATGATGTTAGTTTCAGTTTGACCAGACCCTCAGTCATGGTCTGACCGCTCTTAACACTACCATAAATCACTTAGGCCTACACACTGTCAAATTGCACAATTAGTAATGTCATTTCTAAAGATGAAGTCAAGAGTCAGAATCAATGTCTTTGAATTTAAACAAAAATATAAACTAAAAGTTAACATAAATGTCAGTTTATTACAATGGTACTGTAGTTAGCAAGCAAATTATGTACATTAAGGCTTGTTCACAACAAGAACGATTACTATAATGAGCGTGCACGCGCCAATGCAATTAGCTGTCAATGTGTTTATTGTTCATAAGCTGAAAAAAGGTGATTCCAAAGATATCGTTCCTCTTCGCCTTTCTTAACTTGTGTTGTGGACTCTGCTTTTCTTTTATATTTAAGAAAGATCGTTAATTGGTACACCCTCGGGTCCGCCTTGGCCCACTGAACCCTCGGGTCCGCCTTGGCCCCCTGAACCCTCGGATTCACCTTGGCCCCTGAACCCTCGCCTCGCCTTGGCCCCCTGAACCCTTGGGTCCGCCTTGGCCCCTGAACCCTCGGGTCTGCCCTGACCCCCTGAACCCTCGGGTCTGCCTTGGCCCCTTGAACCCTTGGGTCTGCCTTGGCCCCTTGAACCCTTGGGTCTGCCTTGGCCCCTTGAACCCTCGGTCTGCCTTGGCCCCTTGAACCCTTGGGTCTGCCTTGGCCCCCTGAACCCTCAGATCTGTCTTGGTCCCCTGAACCCTCAGGTCTGCCTTGGCCACCTGAACCCTCGGATCTGTCTTGGCCCCCTGAACCCTTGGATCTGTCTTGGTCCCCTGAACCCTCAGGTCTGCCTTGGCCACCTGAACCCTCGGGTCTTATCTGGCCCCCTGAATCCTCGGGTCAGCCTTGGCCCCCTGAACCCTCGGTCCACCTTGGCCCCCTGAACCCTCGGGTCCGCCTTGGCCCCCTGAACCCTCGGGTCCGCCTTGGCCCCCTGAATCCTCGGGTCCGCCTTGGCCCCCTGAACCCTCGAGTCTGCCTTGGCCCCCTGAACCCTCGAGTCTGCCTTGGCCCCCTGAACCCTCGAGTCTGCCTTGGCCCCCTGAACCCTCGAGTCTGCCTTGGCCACCTGAACCCTCGGGTCTTATCTGGCCCCCTGAATCCTCGGGTCCGCCTTGGCCCCCTGAACCCTCGGGTCTGCCTTGGCCCCCTGAATCCTCGGGTCCGCCTTGGCCCCCTGAACCCTCGAGTCTGCCTTGGCCCCCTGAACCCTCGAGTCTGCCTTGGCCCCCTGAACCCTCGGGTCTTATCTGGCCCCCTGAATCCTCGGGTCCGCCTTGGCCCCCTGAACCCTCGGGTCCGCCTTGGCCCCCTGAACCCTGGGGTCCACCTTGGCCCCCTGAACCCTCGGATCCACCTTGGCCCCCTGAAAACCTCGGGTCCAGAACACTCTAAAACTGTAATATGGACTCATGCCCTTTCTTTAAAGCTGCTTTGCAATGTGAATTGTGAAAAGTGATATACAAATAAACGTGCATTGAATTGAATTATAATGCCTGTGTTACAAATAATATAGGGCTATTATTAAGTATTATGTAATTACAGACAACTCCAAAAAGTATAGAATCTGTAGTATTCATCACTTACTGTTCTTACATCGTCACAAAATCCCAAATGTATGGTAAGACCAATTATTTACTAAAAGTTTCTAAAGACTTTTCATTAGTGTTTTAGGCACCAATCTCTCCATGTATTTTGTAAAAAGTTATTCTGCTTGATGTGTCATTGTTTGCTCTTTGACACAGAGGCTGGCTGTTGGTTTTTGTGTCGGGTTGTGTCAGTGTGGATTGGGGTACCACAGTGATTCACTTCTTGCTTTGTCTCATACAAAAACCTCGAAGAGTTTAAATAGCTCCCAATGCGCTGAAAGATTCTTCTGAGGTTGTTCTGTCATCTTGGACATGCAAATTTCCACTGCAGCTTTGTGTTTCATCTCAAGGGAATGGATTTTTAACATAGTTTTTGTCAAATACGTCTGTTGAGAAGCTTTTTCAGAGGACAGCTTTTCAATCTCTCTTCTGTATAAGACAACCCCCCAACACAGGGCACATTGCGTGAGGTTTTTGTACTGACATTTTTCTTTGTGTTGGGGAGTACCACAGTGATAGATTCTTCATTAGTGACTGTACAAAATCTCATAGCACTGTTAGGAAAGAACATCTGTTTATAAATTGTATTAACAGCTTTAAACCAATATCTGACTGAAAGACTTAATGATCACAGGTTTTATTCTCTTGTTTTCTGTTTTGAAGGTGTTTGTTCCAGTCACCAGTTTGTATCTCAATGGAGCAGACATGTTTATTATGAGGACGGACCGGCAGATGGAATTGTCTTTGAAAGAAAATCAAACTGGATCTTTTGAACTGGCTATTTCACATCTAATTTCAGATGAGTCTATATTATATTTCTTAAGATATGTAGATACTTTCCATTACCAAAGGATATTGTCAGAGGGCTGAATGAAGTGCAGATCCTCTAACTTTCGGAGATCCCATCCGTCTCACGGTCATACCAAGTAAGTAAATCCACTTCAATATTATTATTTTAAAGCATTTGTCCAACCCATGCACCTGGTTTTGTGAATAAGTGAACTTTGCTTAGTTAGTTGTTGTAAATAGGGCTTATTTAGGTCAGTTTGTCAGTCCTAATGCAGATGTAGGGTCAGAAGTGTTTTTGTAAGGGTTACGGTAGCAGTGCATTTTCAGCTACTGACACTTTAACATTCGGAAAGCCGATAACCCTCACTGTCTTACCAAGTAAGTACTTCTTTTTTACTATTGCATGCTTTTACACCAACAATTTTGCTGTAGAAAATAGTGGAAAACTCCACCAATTAGGTTCAAACGATGTCTGTTAGTTGCTTAGTTGGTTGTGTTCAGCTTGGGACACAGTTTGTTCATGTTAACCCGTTGCTCTGATGAAAACGTTTGTAATTGAGTCATAATATTTGTTCATAAAACTAGTGATGTTAATGCATGAATAGATGACTGCAAGGTTTTTTTCACTACATTATGGGCTTAGTTACATGTAAAGAAAGTACAGTCTTGCTAAAGAATTGAAAAATTGATGAAAACTGCTTATTTTTCTTTGCTTAGATGTACCATCAACTCCTCCAGGTTTTTTGTCCATCCTGTCCCCTTTGAAGGGCAAAGAACAGGATAAGAAGGTCAAAGAACAGGATATTTGTTTGGCCGGCGGGTTCTTTCCTCAAGAAAAGAATATGATATTGACTCTAGAAAATGAAAGCCCTGTGAGTCTAAGTACCAACAATGCAGAACTGTTCAAATCCAGCAAAACCTATTATTATGCTGGATTTGCTGGTGAAAAAATCCAAAAATGCCAAGTGGATGAAAAAATCACACAAAACTCAGACAAATCTTCAGACAAAACCCCTGATGCTCCTGTGACAGGTTTGTACTTAAAATGATAATTACGGTTTTCTTTTTTTTAAAATTTTATTTAATATTTTTAAGTATTTAAGTATTGTACGTTTATATATATATATATATATATATATATATATATATATATATATATATATACTGTATATTGTATATTGTATATGTGTATATATATATATATATATATATATATATATATATTTATATACATATTGTTTTCTACTTAATTCTTATTCTGCAGAAAGTCCTGATAAGCCGACTTCACAGTCTTGTGAAACACATAATTCTAGTACTCCAGCCTCAGTGTTAAACAGCGGTTAGTAATAAAATACAGTATATTATATGCTAGCCTACACATATATCTTGCATTAGTTATCTATATTATCCTATAAAAGTAAATTAAACATTGAGGGAGAATTCAATTTGTGTTTAAATTTTCCTTTTCTTTTTCTCAGATGATCCAAAAATGAAGTCCGTGACTCTTCTTGTGACAGGTCTGAGAATTCTGCTGGCTAAATGTGTTGCAGTCAACGTATTGATGACTGTAAAGGCATTTCTATTTTAATAGTTCAATTCAGCAAATAGGATTTCTTAACTGATGCTTGATCAGACCCTGGGATCAACAAACAAATGGGATTTTAGTGAGTGACAATATTTATCTATATCTCTGTCTGTTAATGTTAAATGGAATTAACAATACAAATTGATAGTAATGCAGTTAAAATATAGAAAACATATACAACCCATTGTCATTTTTTTTGACATTATAATCATTTCTGAATCCAGTGGTGTAATGTGCATAATTTCTTTGTTGTTTGTTTTTAGATTTATTTTTGCAGACAAGAGCAAGTTAGAATTTTTATGCTTTTTAAATCAGTAAGATATATTTTTTTACATAGTGGTATCACAGAGTTCAAGACTCTTACATTGTGTAATTGTGCTATTGATGATTATTATTTGACATAATTACTGAGGCTTTTTTCATGTAATATGATTTTTGTTTTGTTTAAACATATAATAAAATGCCTTTATGAAAAAAAGTTTCATGCGAGAATGTCTAAACCACAGTTTCAACAGCACATTGCTGCTCTAGGCAGACGCGAACCACACTTTTGGATAAAGATCTACTGCTCGCTTCGGGTTCCAAGAATTATGGTGTTTTGTAGCTAAGTGTTTTCCCCTCAGTGCCTCTGTGATATAAAGCGAAAAACAGCTGTAAAATAAGTCTTGAATCTACAGCTTCTGGGACATTTTGTTTAATTAATCCAGTCTCCAGTGTCAAATGATCCTTCTAAAATCATTCTAATATGAAATCATTCTAATGTGAGTTATTATTATTTATTATTATCAATGTTAAAAACAGTTTAATAGAAAATAGAAAGTTCAAAGCATGAATAGAAGAAAGCTTTTTAACGTCATAAATGTCTTTACTGTCACTTTAGATCATTTTTTACATCCTTGCTGATTAAAAGTATTAATTTCTTTATTTTTTTTAAAAGAAAAACCTAACAGATCCCAAACTTTTAAACAGTAGAGTGTATAATTTTTACAAAAACTTTCTATTTCAGACAACTGCTGTCCTTTTGAACTTTCCATTCATCAAATAAATCCTGATTTATTTACATTTTTTTTAACTAAAAAGTACAAATAATAAGCCAATAGATAATAGACCAAATCAGCATATTGGAATGATTTCTGAAGGATCATGTGACACAGAAGACTGGAGTAATGCTGAAAATTGCATTTAAAAAATATTCAAATAGAAAACAGTAATTTTTCATTGTAAAAATATTTCACAATATCTGTTTTTACTGTTTAACTCTTATAGCCTACTGTGTTTGGATCAACTAAATGCAGAAGAGATTTTTTTTTATTTTAAAAACATAAAAAGAAAATTGAACGATAGTGTAAGTTACTAGTCTCTTCAAAGTAGATATTTGTTTTTTTTGTACTTACAAATAATTTAATTTTATTTATTAAGTATAATAAGTAAAATGGTTTCACTAACATTTTTATTGAAACAGTGAGCTTGCTACTAACCGAGACCATGAAATACAAGGTGTAGGCTACTGCCCTCTTGTGTCTATAGTGGGCTTTCGCATGCCGTCAGGCTGGTTGTCTATACAGGAAGACTATAGTGACCTCTAGTGGCCGCCTGAGCTAAAACGGTAGCCTACCTTAATGATTCCGCAAATTCCACCTGTTTTTCTTGTATTTGAACTCGCGAGTTGTTTGCTTAAATTCATGTCCAGCTTGTCTCATCATGTCCCAATTTCAATCCGGCTTTACCCCGCTATTGGGCATCGCAGAATAAAATGAATATCGGCCGTGTGTAGTCTAAAGAACAACAACAAAGTGACATCGTGCTTTTACTTGCTAGGCTACTCCATTTGATCCAAGGAGGCGTTTGAAAGTGTTTTGTTTACAGCAGATACGTTCATTTTGTAAACATTCCGTTTCAATATGGGTTGACAAAACAAAAACGAGTAAAAGCCCAAATATTATTAACCTATGTAGACACTGCTTAGGTTGACAGGAATGAGCAACAAAAAGGCCATGTGTCAAGGTAAAACTAGGCCAGTAGAACACTGATGTCTATATGAAGAGGTGAGTTTCTTTGTATTCCTCATTTGAATGGTTTCTTCTCCTAGTCTAATATGTTATGTTAGGTAGGAGTTATTTTAATTCCGCAGCTAAACTCATGTTCACATTAAAAACACTTCCTTACACAGGAATATCCCAGGATATGATGGAAATTGGGAACAGTGACTAAGGTAAGGATTCAAACTGCCACACAATTGAATGCATTTATTCAATTCGTTTCACCGCACCAGTAAAATATTCTGTTTAACGTTAAATGAATTATGGCTGTTGCATCTCAATCACTGATTCTCAAAGATGTCAGTCATTGTCTATATAAGACTCTGGCTTCATTAGCCTATAATGTATCTCAGGCAAAATTTGAGACAAATAGTAAAAATCCTTCAATTCTCTAATGTAAAAACAATAATTCAAATTTAAAAAATTCAGAATAATTGAAAATATTGTAACTTTTTAGGCCTGCTTTTGATGGTTTAAAATTTTATATTGTAAGAATGTCAAAATATAGAAGTATATTGAGTATTTTAAGATAGTGTCATTGAGAGTTTGGTAAATGATGATGTGAAGATATCCCATTTAAATCTATATTTTTTTTTTATCTCTATATTGTAGGAAGAGGTTTTATGTATGGGAATGCAACACTGTGGTCGTCTGGTTCAGGCTACAAGCTCTTTATGGGATCTGGGACAAATTTAATTGTGCAGTCCAGTGAGTATTACCTTTAATAACTTTTGTTGTTGCTTTTATAGCATGAAAAGTATATGGCATGAAATTATTATTCATTTTTTTATATTATATTTATAATTCTTTAATTAAATGGAAATTCAATGACTACAAAATGTTCATATTATAACTTGGGATAATTCAAAGATTATAAATGAAATATTTTGTATCTTTTTCCATCTTAGTTTGCATATAGAAATATTGCTCAGTTGAGGATGTTTGCACTGAAGGGTATTTGACATGCTGTGTAGTGTTGTGTGAATGACCAGGGAATCAATAAGATAATTTTTGGCACCGGTACAAAACTTATAGTGGAGTCAGGTGAGATTTATCATTTTTTATTGATTTTAAGTCTTCTGTAATGCAAGAAAGTGACTTATGAAAATTTATGATGAACACTTCTCCATTAATAGCGGCTATAATAACCACTACTCTACTCATTTACAAACCAGTTAGCTCTCTTTTGAAACTACTGTAAAACAAGCTAAAGTAAAAACTGATTTTTCTCTGGATTTGATGGTAAATTACACCCCAATTCAGTGTTTGACTAATGCAATGACTAATGTTGTATGTTTGTTTTTATTTTATAAAAATAGTTTGAATGGCAACAATCAGAGGGAAATTATTAGAAACTATATCTAACAAACGTAACATGAAATATAACAGATTCTCAGTCCTTAAATAAGATAAAGTGATGACCATTGTGTCAAGGTGTTTTTGTTACGCAGTGTAGCTCTGTGAGAATGCAATAGGGGTTAACAAGGTCACATTTGCCCAGGGTACCAAGCTCACTGTGGAATCAAGTAAGTTGAATTAATTTGTTTAACAATTTATTTAGTAACACTTTACCAAGGTTTCATTTGCTATCATTAGTTAGTTAACATGAACTAACAAACATCAACTTCAAATGTTTAAGATTGAAAACAAACTTTGGTTGCAGGTCTCATGTAGTGTTTTGCATCTAAATAGCAATCTGTAATTGTAAAAATAAATTCTTCTAAGGCATTTACATGAAAACATCCAACTACATAGCTGTTAAATTTGAAAGACTTTACTTATCTTTGAGCTAAATCCACTTTCAGTGTACATGAAGCCTCAATTAAACGCCATGCATTGCTCTCTTAAGAATATATATATATATTTTTTATTGTTGAAGTTAATGTGAAAATAATCTATCTTCAAAATGTGCTGTTTTATGGGTTTGTGTTATGGTGTATAACTCTGTGTGACTAGAGGGAATGACAAGCTTGTATTTGCAAGTGGCATGAAACTATTTGTGGAATCAAGTAAGTTCTGCTCTCTCTAATCTTAAAATAAATGTGTGTTAGGTGTGAATGTTAAATAAGCTGTTTAGAAAAGGTAGTTTAGTAAAAAAACAACATTTATTTAGTTTATTAAGTTTGAGAGATGCTACTTTTGACACTCTTCTTCAAAACACAAACATTAGCAGCTTTTGAATACTTAGTTTATCCTACAAGTACAGCAGTCTTGATGGCAATCTTTCAAGAGTTAAAACATCCTATATATAACAGAACATGCAATTTTTAACAAATAAATCTAAGCAAAATGTTTAAAATGATAAATGTGCAATGAAATCTCTTTTGATAGGCAGCTTGTGGTTTTAGAGATTGCGTCTCATGCATAGGTTTATGTATGGATGTGTAGCCATGTGTGAATACTGGCAGCCTTGGAAAGATAATCTTTGCTAAAGGATCCAAACTTTCCATCCATGCAAGTGAGTTTACATGTCTGATTAATCCAATAACTGCCGCATCTTCAGAGTTATATGTTTCATTTTAATTTTTTTGTGTGGGCATTAACTCTTGAGAAAGTTCTGTGAGTTTGCTTGTAGTATTGGTCTAATGTCTGCTAGTAATCACAATGTTGAAGGTTCAAACTATACAAAAAGTGATTTACAAACTAAGTGTTGCTAAGAGAAATTGCTCTAAGGAGGTTGTTGACTCCACTGGAAAGTTTGTTGATTGAGATTCCATCTTATATGTGATAATTTAATTCTGTAAAAAAAAAAAATTCACTTTAAACATTCCCAGGTATTAAAGACTTAAATGTTACATGTAGATTAAATTATATTCTTTATAAATCATTATATGCATAGAAAAAAAAATAATAGTATATAAAAAGTCTATATAAATAATTAAAATTGGAAAATAGTTCAACATAGTTGAGTGAACAGTAGAAGTTAGTGTTTGACAGTATTTGGTATGGAGTGTCTCTTTGTGTGACTAATACTGCAGACAAAATCATTTTTGGGAAAGGAACAAAGCTGCTAATTCAAACAAGTAAGTAAAAGACACATGATACTATATTATCATGTTTGACAATGGAAACTAAAAACTAAACTGTATGAATTACATCAATATCCTTTCAATAGCTAAATTCCTGAACAGCGTTTTTACTAAATAACAAACAAAGATGCTTAGTCTAAAATTCTTCATTTTAAATTCTATTCTTATCTAAAAACAAAGGTTACAGTTCTGCTTTGGTTTTAGTTTCTATCATTTATTGTACAGTAGAAATGGTTATTGTAGTGGGGAAGTCTACTGTGTGAATTTTGGTGCTGGCAATAAGCTGATTTTTGGTCAAGGGACCAATCTCATCATTGAATCAAGTAAGTAAGAGATGTAAAAGTATGCCAGTTATAGAAGCTAATTAAGAAAAACAGATTAACTATTAGAATTTCTATAAGTTACTAGTTTTACCAAGGCCTTTATCATTTGCTAAGGCTTAAACTTACATTTTGGTTTTACACTTTTGCAATAAATAATTTTGCATTGAAAGGGTTTTTTTTTTAATATCCAGTGAGGGAATCACAATGAGTTTTGCAAATGCACGTTTCAGGAGACTTTCCCAAGTTTAGAAGGAGTTGGACCAGAGCGTGTGATGTAAAAAGAACATCAAATAGTTTAAAAAGAGAAAAACTCATATTAGAGAAAAACAAGAGAAAACAAATATTAAAAGACAAATGATTGTCCATGGAAAAATTTATTTCTATAGTGATTTTTATATCAATTTAATCTATTGTCATCAAGCTTCGCCGATTATGTAATGATTTTGAAATGGCACCACAGGTTTAATACTACACAACACTGTAATTTGTAAAATATTTTATTAGACACTCTGATTTAAAATTCTACCTTTAAAGTTTATATATTTTATTTTTCTGCAGTGGCAGCAGGGTACATTGAGTATTTGATATAGGCTTTAGTGCTGTGTGGATACAAATAGGAACAAGTTGTTTTTTAGCAGTGGAACAAAGCTCGTAGTTGAATCAGGCAAGTACTAAAGTAATTTACATCAGAACATCAGGTTCGCATTGTATTATTTGATTTAGTAATGTGTTGCTACAGGCAAGCTAAAGCCATAATGTTTTTTTTCTTCATCTCATTGGGTCCTTGAAATCTCCAAATTGCATTTGTAGTTGTCAGGTGTATATTATTCACTTGATTTAGTTGTGTGTGGTTGTTCAGTATAATAGCTGGATCATTGGGTCAGGCACATCTTAACATATTCAGTTAACTGAGTATTATGTAAAACGAAAACAAATTAGATGGAACAAAGGAAATTAATGGGCATTAGCTTTATTTTAATCAGAGTCAACACAAAGTTTAAAATTAATATCAGAAATATGCACCATGTTCATAGTGAAAAGTCATACAACCAAATAGGATAGGACGCATGAGACAAGATGCAAAGATAAATGCTAGATGCACTTAAAGAAATTACATAAAAGTTATAAATTAGTAGTTATTGTCAATTATTTATATTTGTGCATCTTCATTTTATGTTATGCCATGACAGTTGGCATGTATTTGTTAGCGCGCAAAGCACTGTGTGTCTAGTAGTGGGGGAACATGGAAGGTTATTTTTGGAAAAGGAACAAAACTCATAATAAATTCAGGTATGTATAAATCTTAAATATAAATGCACAAACATACCCAGTCTCATCTCACTTTTAGACAATGTTTCAATGTAAAAAAAGCTTTGCTAAAATATCCTATTGGATCCAAACAAGGATTAATTTATTAGCCTCTATGTTTGTGTTACTAAATCAAACCGACCTTTGTTCATGAAAAAAATGTTTATCAAACTGGAAAAAAAACAATTTCCAAATGAAATTCCAGCTCGCTGGATTAATTTATTCAGCTTCTGTTTATAGTAGATAGATCATCTGTAAAAGTTAAATCTTTACCATCGCTGCCTGTTCTTTTTAATATACCCAAATATCTACTGCATAACAGAAAATACATATGTAAGATGAATTACTATCTCTAATTGCATCTTTAGTTAAACACTTTTATGTGAGCATCAGTTATCTGCGATCAGAGATAGTGCATGGGGTATTTGGTATAGGTTGTATCTCTGTGTGAATACTGGAAATTATAAGCTTACATTTGGTGGCGGCACAAAACTCATTGTTGAACCAGGCAAGTATTTGTTTCTTGAAGTTGCAAACCAGGTTATATGTTTGCCTTTTGTTTAGTCACATGCTATGAGTTTTCTCATATTCCTCACTCTTTTTAATGCAGCACATGGATATATTCTCTTCTATAGAGAGATAAAATGAAAATGTGATCTCTGCTGGCCTTACCAACTCACTAGATTCATTTATTTGTAAAATCAAAATTATTGATGGGTCGTTTGCCATGGATTTATTATGACGTTTCCAATAAAAGAGAAAAATCATAGATAGTAGAAAGTTCATGTTGGGTGCATTTCACACAGTATTGATAAACATTATTTTTTGAGAGTGGAGAGAGTTTTTGCTTAAGACAAAATTGGTGTGTGACTAGTGGGGACTTGAAAGTCTATTTTGGCTCTGGAACTAAACTGACAGTTGAACCCAGTAAGTGATTTGTATTTGTATAAATGCATTACATATTACTAGCAATTGTTTTTATAAAGCAATTCAGTTGCAGAACACGTTTCAACAAACTAAGCCAGTCATTGATTGCGATATTATGCAAACAAATATAGTGCTTAATTACCTAGCACAAGTAAAACAATATTATTTCTTTTTTTTTTTTTTTTTTTTTTTAAAGAAACATTTGTTCTGTGTCGAACAGAACCTGTAGACTTCCCTATAGATGAGATAAAGTAATAGGGTTTTTGATTTGTGATCCGACATTGTGTGAATGCTGGAATCACAGGAAAGTTGTTCTTCGGAACAGGCACAAAACTGATAATCCAAAGCAGTAAGTTCATAAGAATTACTTATGCTTACTTTAAATTGTTTTATTTTGCATTTCTTAGATTAGACATTAATAAGACATCAGATAACAGCCATCTTTTTGTGTGACTACAAGTACATTGAGAGATGCATTGAATTTAGTTATTGCCCTTAAGTTTATTATTCTTGGCCATGCAAAGGAATATTGAAGTAAAGTATATTCCATTGATGTAGTCTATATGGGAAACTGACACATAATAGGAAACCTGTTTTAATAACCTGATCATTCCAAGTTAAGTTATATAGGTTTATAGCCAATTCTATTTTGAATCTGGTGTTTGCTTTCCCTTCAACAATCAGCATGTTTTTGTGTAGCTTTATAACTGTGTGTGACTTATTCTGGAGCACAGAAGATCATATTTGGATCAGGCACAATGCTCATTGTAAATACAGGTAAATCATTTCTATTTGCACTTTAGATTCAAGCTGAAATGCAAACAAGAACAATCTTGTTTTCTTGCATTATTATAAATAGTGCATATAGAAGTACTTTATATTGGATGTACATTTTAGGTAAATGTATTAATGCATGACATATTACTAGTATTTTATTGAAATAATGCTAAGCATTTTTAAATAAGTGAAATGTTAATGAAGAATTTGTGCTGTTGATTGTTAAAGGGAAACACTCATCTCGTGTGCTATAATCAGTAATAGTTATGATGCTTCACATTGTGTGACTGATGGATATGGAAAAATGATCTTTGGTTCTGGCACAAAATTACACGTTAGTTCAAGTGAGTACGCAGAATCAAATATAATTCCATTTTTTTCCTACTGTTACCAACGTTCCTACATTGACCTATAATGGACAGCAGGAGATTAATTAAGAGTATTTTCGCATGGAAGGCATGCGATTGTGGAAAAGGAATTTATGAAAATCATAAAACACTAACAATATCTGTCATTAGATTTGTATTATTTTGCGAAAGCAACTTAATCAAATAGCAGATTAGTGACTGTTGTGTTAGAAGGTTTTGGTTGTGTGTTGTCATGTTGTGTGACTACTGGAGGAAATTATAAGATTATCTTTGGGGCAGGCACAAGGTTGATAATTGACACAAGTAAGTTTATTTATCTCAGCAGTACTTTAAAAATTGCTTACATTCTTTTTTAAAAATCATATTTGCTTACAAAGCTATTGTTTGTTTGTTGATACATTTTCTACATCGAACACTTTGAAATATACTGACTATAATCTGTTTTAACAATCAAGCCGATTATGCCAGAGCCAGGGGAAAGATGCTAAAAAGATGCATTTTTGCACTAAATACACAATTGCCAGTAAATACACACACATATATATATATATATATATATATATATATATATGTTTAAATTTACGGTATAAAACTGGCAGCTGTGATTGTCATAAATTCACCGGGGGGGAAAACAGACAATGTTTCCAGTATGTATATCTGTATATACATTTCATTAAGTGATATAATGTTAATCTACTTTAACTGCAAAATCTGCCTTTATACCTTAAATTTACTGATAACCACCAGAACAGTAATTCTAAGTGTATTTTACAGTAAAATTACATACTTTGGTGTTAAATCATTAAAAATGTTCACCGTATATAAAGTAATGTACCATTTTAACATTTTCTGTTGCAATTTTACAGTATATTACTGTAACAAACTTTTTTAGTTTATTGGAAACGTCTTATAAATTCTATTCATCATTGTCCTTAACCTTATAACCTCACTGCTTTTTAACAATAACAGTTGTTATAACTAATAATTAAGGATACATTTTCAAAATCTTAGCAATGAGTTTGGATCGTTGGTTTAAATGGAGACAGTTATTGTGATGGTAAACTGCATTGTGTGACTTTATCTGGACTCAATCAGATCTATTTTGGCTCTGGAACCAAACTGATAGTTGAAACAAGTAAGTGTCTAGAAGTAGAAACATCACAAACCATTTCTAGATCCAGATTATGATATAGTTGTGAATTTGCTATAATTAAGTCAGATACATAGTCCCATTGCCACAATACTTCTGTAGATTTTTTCCTAGTTCAATTTGTTTATCAAAATGCTTTTAATTAGCAATGATTAGTTTTCACTTGGCATAATATACATTGGCAGGTGAGTTAATTTTGGTCTTTCAGGGCAGTTTTTGTTCAGTGATCTGGTATTGTGTGACTACTGGAGGTGGAGGCTACAAGATTTTCTTTGGAAAAGGCACAAAGTTAATAGTTGAGAAAAGTAAGTTTGTTTATATTGGATTATAAGTGCCGCTTTAAGGTGTGCTGAATTCTTCATTGTTTTATTCATTTGTGAAAAGCCGTGATTGAAATATCTACTTTTCTTTTAATATTGAAAAGGTTAGCTCTGTTTCAGTGTAGTACTGTTGAGAAACAGTAGGTATTGGATGCTTTTACTTGATAGTAAAATAAAGTGATTTATTCTTCGATGAAACTTCTTCGATGCTATTATTTAAGATATACATAGAAGAAAGCAGTAACACTTTGCAGTAATGTTCAATCTACAAGTAATTCAATGTTAATTTTTATATATACTAATGTGTCTTTAAAAATTGTAATATTGCTCTAGATTGAACTTTACTGTAAAGTGTTACTGCTTTCTTCTATATCTTAAATAATAGTATCGAGGAAGTTTATGTAGAGGTAAAATGTTGTGTGTGACTCAATCTGGAGGCTTGAAAATCGTTTTTGGCTCTGGAACCAAACTGACCGTTGAAAGTAGTAAGTGTTTTGCCATAGAAATTGCACACATTGTTCTATAGTATAAAAATGCATTCTTTGGTATGCAAGTCGGTTGTACATTAAACGTAAAGAGATAAGTCATTTCTTTGGAAGGTTATAGTATATAACATTGGTTATAGCATAAAAGGAACAATTCATTTGACACAATAATATATAATTGAGACAAGTCAAGACAAGTCATAATATAATTGAGGTTTAGATAGAATTATCTTCAGCGTTAATACAGAACACACCGTATAGTTATGTTTTACAGAGTTTTAACTCGGATATAGATTTGTGTTGCATGTGACAAGGGATTTTGATGTGTGGTGTGACATTGTGTGAATACTGGAGGTGCAAGAAAACTTGTTTTTGGGAGAGGCACAAAATTAACAATTTATTCAAGTAAGTTCATTATGTTTAGCGCTACTCGCATTGACATGAACACTTTATCTGATTTCGGGTAAATAGCACCAATAGTTAAAACTGAGGCAATTTTTTGAGAAGACGTTTTCCTTTTGTCAATTCCAAACATGTATTTTGCTGTTGAAAATAACTAAATTACACTTTTCGGCTTGATTACATGCACATTTAATTTTTGAGTTTAATTTGGGTAATCAAGTTAAACTTTACTTAACATGTTTACGTAACTTAACTGACTCCCCTGGTTATCTTTTGAAACAAAATAGAAAATGCACATTTAATTCACAACATTTAAGGCAAATCAAAGTGGTTTGGGGATAGATAGTAACATATGAATAAATAAAACTCTTGACAAGAGCATCTCTAAAAAAATCTAAATCCGGTTAAAATGATTTAAAACATACTTGTTCTATTCAGCTGAAATTGAAATGCATTTCAACTAATATTGCATTAAGCAATATTAACATGTAGCGATGGAGGGCACTTTGGCTGTAGTTTTTGTAGTTTGGTTTTGTAATGTGTGACTACAGGAGGACTCGATAAGCTTGTATTTGGGACAGGCACAAAGCTGCTCATTGAAACAAGTAAGTTAATTGTAATCTCCTTTATTTAGAGTACACTAAATTCCTGACATTGTTGACATTGTCCCAGGTTTGGGAAATTAAGAGAGACATTGGTTTTGGGAAAAGGTATTTGTTAAGCGTAAATGTTTGAGTATTTCATAGGTAAACTCTATAAGCAGTCAGCATGTTTTTGTGTGACTATTTAACTGTGTGTGACTGGTACTGGAATACAGAAAGTAATATTTGGGAAAGGCACAAAACTCACTGTAAATGCAGGTAAAATTTATTTCATTTTGCACTTCTCTACAATCCACATGTTCTCAAGAGAGCATGGATGAAAGTTTATATGGTATATGGTAACACTTTAAAATGCAATCAATTTGTGAACATTAGTGTATGCATTAATGCATAATCAACTATGGAATTTCTTACAAATCTAGGTTCACAATACATGTTAATTTACACAATTACATGTTTAAATAAATATTAGAGATTAAAAGCATTGTTCATTGTTCATGATGACTAATGCATAATTGCATAATAAGACACTTGCATACACAAACTTTTACAGAACAATCTTTAAAATTTGCATAATTTCTAGCATGTTTTTGTGTAGCTATATAACTGTGTGTGACTCAGACTGGACAGAAAGTGATATTTGGGAAAGGCACAAAGCTCACTGTAAATGCAGGTAAACACCAAGTTTTATAGTTGTTATACATTCTCAAAAGAACATAGACATAAGAATAAACATGCATTTCCTATACATTTAAAAGATTAGATCATTTAGACTTAAAAGGGAAATTTATCATTAAAAATCATTACATATCAGATATCTAGATCATATAAAATGAATTGGGTGTATACATGTTCAATAAGTTTATTTGATTTAGTCCTAAAAATAAATTAATTTACACATGTATAAAGAATGCCAAAAAAGGAGCATCCTGGCAAGGGTTTGCTTTAAAATACTGGATTCCTTAATAAGTTTATATAAATCTAAGTGAAAACCAATCATTGCTAATTATACATGTACATTTATGAAAGATTGATTGAAATATTGATTGGCCAGATAGTTTTTGTTTGGTAGCCTTACATTGTGTGACTTATGGAGGTGGAGGCAATAAGATTACCTTTGGAACAGGCACAAAGTTGATTGTTGAAGCAAGTAAGTTCAAGATTATTATTCAGTATTGTGTGTACAGAATTCATTGTATTTGATTTCGTCCTTCTATATGTCTTCAATCTGAATGAAAAAAAAAAGTATTGCATAAGATAACCTCTTGTCAGATGTCAAAGTTACTCCTTATGGCCATGTCTCGGGATGCATAATAGTGACATTTTACTCATAATCTAAGAATATAAAATTAATGTACAGTATAGTTAGCCTGTAATCTTTAGGACATAATGGATGTTTAAAGAATAAAATATTTAACTATAAAATTTATTTTGACTTTCGACCCAATGGATCTTATGGGCAGAAATGCACTAAGCAAAAATACTACAGTACTCACATTGCAACTAAATCCTATATTATAATATGAGTTACATTCGGATTCTTTCTCATTGAACAATATTATCGGAGGCTAAGATTTATGGCATATTGGGTATCCCTAGTTTTTGCTGTTTGGTTTTGTAGTGTGTGACTGGAAGTGGATTCAATAAGCTTACATTTGGAACAGGCACAAATCTGATTATCGAAACAAGTGAGTTAATTATTACACGCTATACACCAAAACTATCACTGACATGGTATTGTTTTATGAAATGCTTTGTTTTTTCTTTACGAGGATAAAACTAAAGTCATTAATAGCACAATATCTGTTAGCGTTATTAACTTTTCTACTGAAGTTGTGTTTCCCTTAAGCATTCAGTATGTTTTTGTGTAGCTATATAACTGTGTGTGACTGACACTGGAGTAAGGAAAGTGATATTTGGGAAAGGCACAAGCCTTTTTGTAAATTCAGGTAAAACTCTTTCCTTTTTTTTTTCATATAGACTCACTTTAACAGTATAGTGCACATAAAAATAGATAAAGGTTGTATAACAATATGGAATTCAAAATTTAATTATAATTGAGTGGCATAAGAGGATTTTTTTCTTTTAGATAAATAGAAGTATATACAAACATTCTTAACATCTAACATCATAACCATATGCGTATAAGAAGTAACCAGTTAGAGTTATGAAGTTTCGTACTGTGTGAATGATGGAAGTGGATACGGAAAGCTGATCTTTGGCTCTGGCACAAAATTATATGTTAATTCAAGTGAGTATACAGAATATTTGTTTTTTATTGTTATTACTACTGTTGCTAACTTTACATAAAAATGGGAAGCAGCAGTAAAAGATTGTAGAATGTAAATTAAATTTGTAGCTAAAACGTATTTTTTTTTTAATTAAACTTTAGAATATATGAAAGAATATTCATAAAAAACAGAGCGGTGATAAACGTGTTAGAAGGTTTTGGTTGTGTGTTCTTATAGTGTGTGACTGGAAGTGGATATAAGATTATCTTTGGCGCGGGTACAAACCTGATAATTGAAACAAGTAAGTTTTTTAATGCTAAAAATTATTCAATCATTTTTTTACATTACTTTTTAACAATACATACATATATAAATATATATATATATATATATATATATATATGTGTGTGTGTGTGTGTGTGTGTTTTGCATTACTTTAACAAATCAAAAAAAGTTTGTAATGCGTTTATAACTTTTTTTAACTTTGTCTTTTTTTAGCTTTATATTAGTGCTTATTTAAAGAGTAATTTATTATAAAATATTTAATACATTGAAATCTCTAATTAATCACTTATTAAAAAACTTGTCAGTGTTTTAATGAGTATGAAGTTATTGGGGGAACACCTTTTTACTTATATCTTTAAAACCAAAATTATCTGCGAACATTAATGCACCGTATATATGAAAGATTTGTAAATTGTAAAAAAATATACTGCTATAATTGATAGTTTATTTTTGCTAATGCATTATCTAGCATTAACAAATGAGACCACATTAGTGTTACTGTTATTTGTTTGGTAAACTGCATTGTGTGACTTCATCTGGTCTCAGGCAAATCTATTTTGGCGCTGGAACCAAACTATTTGTTCAAACAAGTAAGTGTTTTGGAGGCTAGTTAAAAATAAAAAAAACGATGTTTTGTTATACAGAGAAACTAATTCATATTTGACCACACATTTCAAATACTATCAAAGTGGTTCAGTAGTATTGTACTTTTATACAAAGTGTAATTTACTATACGCTTTTTAATGCATGTTTAATTCCCTTTATCAATGGCAAGTTATCACCCAAATCATTGACTGTATGAAAAAGTCTCTCAGGTAGTTTTTGCTTAGTGGTCTTATGTTGTGTGTCTTCTGGAAGTGGACTTTACAAGCTTTTCTTTGGGGCAGGCACAAAGTTGATAGTTGAAACAAGTAAGTGTTTTTGAGGCTATAGCAAATAGCACAATGTTTTTTTTATTGGGAATGCATATCAATATACAAATATACGTAATGAAGCAGATGCATATTTAATATACCAGATCAAAATGGTTATATACACATGTAGTTGAGTAATAGTCATACATTATTGTGCTTTAAAAGACACCTTATAATTGCAGCTTGTCATATTAATCTTTAAGATTCACTGAGGAGAATGACATTTTAGGTCAGGCAGTTTTTGCGTAGTGGTCTTACGTTGTGTGACTACTGGAAGTGGAGCTTACAAGATTTTCTTTGGGAAAGGCACCAAGTTGATAGTTGAAACAAGTAAGTTAATGATTATCAGCAGTACTTAATGTTTTATTGTCCCCTTGTTTCAGAGAGAATGTTTCTGAAATAAACATAATGATTGTAACTCTAATTTATCTGAGATCTGCCATTGAACAATGTATAGTTAACTTTTCGGCTAGGTCGGAATGTCACAGGTGTCGGATAATCATAGTTTTAGGATATTAAAGTTTAACCTGGTACCATTTACCCTGCCTTGCATTAAGAAATAAATGGAACAGGTACGTGAAGTTAAATTTATAAGCTTACTTTTATCATTTCAGTGGCAGATGCTTCACAAATTGTTGAGGAAGTTAGTGTACTGATTAAATATAGTGTGTGACTCAATCTGGAGGATGGAAAATCCATTTTGGCTCTGGAACCAAACTGACCGTTGAAAGTAGTAAGTGATTTGTAAAAAAAAAAATCCTGCAAATTATTATTTCTTCCAAAATATAATTGGTCAAAAATATTAAGCAGTGCATTTTATAGTTGTATTGAAACACTAATTAGAAACAATAGATAACTAGATGTTATCATATTGAATCATAGTTCATAAATTCATAGCATGAAGATTGTTGAACATTAATAGCATGCATAAAGATTTGTTTTATTAGATATAACCAGAGTTTTAATGGTAGTTATAGTTTGAGGGATTTTGCTGTGTTGTTTTGTACTGTGTGAATCTTGGAGGTGGACAAAAGCTTATTTTTGGAACAGGCACGAATCTAATAATTCAAACAAGTAAGTTTTATTCTGTTATTTTTATTTAGTACAGCGTGATAATTTGTAAAGATTTGGACTTCTGAGAGTTTTTTTTCCCTTACAATTGAAAAAGAAAAGAACGATTCTAAATCGATTTTAAGAATTGCTTGTCTTTTTGCATGAGAACTTCTCATGGTACATTTATCTCAGAGTAAATGATGTTGGTATTCAAATCTCAGATTCAAGGAGATTTTCGTGATTTATTGTCTATATGGGCCAGTGTAGTAGTTCCTGGCATGGCCCTACTGGCCCTTCCGTCAAGAACTGAGTATTTCCCATGTTTCAATGGAGCTGCATCAGTTTCTCAGTTTTAATTAATTTAGGAGAACATTGAATGTTCTTGTATTTTTAGAATAAAAAAATCACATTAATTCAGTATATCTTTAATCTGCAAAATATCTTTACTAAGGCACACACAATGATCATTGACTTTTATAGTCGTGTGTATCTAAGGCACACAGTTTTTGCTCTGTGGTCAGATACTGTGTGACTACTGGAGTTAACGTCAATAAACTATTCTTCGGGACGGGCACGAAATTGATAATCGGAACAAGTAAGAAAAACTTGTTACTTTTAATATATTATTATATGAACGTTATTGATTTTGACCCTGATGGGTAAATCTTACGATCCCTATCAATGCAGAATTCCCATGTGTGTCTTGACATCTGAGTAATAAGAAAATAATAAGTCTTGACTGACTTCTTTAAGTTGGTATGTGACAAGAACATTTGATACATGAACACATACAAGTTCTTACAAAGGTTTGAGATGTTTTTGTGCAGCTATATAATGCTGTGTGACTAACACTGGAGGTGTTAAAATTATATTTGGGACTGGAACAAAGCTCACAGTACAGTCAGGTATGGCATTAAAAAATTATTTCCATATTTCTAAAATATCCTGCTAGATATCCTGTTTTAAACAACAAACTAAAATGTATCATCATAAGAAAGAGTTAGATAATTGCAAAAAAAAAAAAAATTTAGCAGAACTTTAGATGAGGAAACAATGGCAGGGCCAAATTGTTATGAAGCTTAACACTGTGTGTTAACAAACTATGGAGGGAAACTTGTACTTGGCGAAGGAACAAACCTAGTTGTTGATACAAGTAAGTTCCTGCAATTGCAATTCATTGTCAACAACAATAATGGATATTTTATATACATGGATTGTTGAATGTTTAAAAACTCAAAATTCAAACTAATTATCCCAATACAAATGCCCTCGGGTATAGAAAGTTAGAGGCATGAGGTTTAGCAGTGTGTGGATGCTGGATTTGGAAAGCTCATCTTTGGATCAGGCACAAAACTACATATTTATTCTAGTAAGTCTCTAAAATCCCAAACATGTTCTGAATTGATGTGGAAGATGTGATTATAGACACATATGCTTAAAATTAAAAAATAATATAATGGTATTTAGAATATAATAGTTAGTAAAATGGTGTTGGGGGTTTAACATCAGGTTGAGTATAGGCTATTAGTTGTGTATATTCAAATTTTGGTAATAAGTCGTTTTTGTGTAGCAATTCACTATATGACTACATCTGGCATATACAAACATATTTTTGATTATCAAAAAAATGTAAGTTCATTATAATCGAATATTTCTTAGATGAAGCTGTATTGTAAAACTTTCATTTCAAAGCTCAGTAGTTGGAAACTGATATCTCCTTGAGAATATGTTAGAAGAGCAGTCAGAAAATGTCATGAAGTTTAGTACTGTGTGTCTAGCTATGGAGGAAAACTCACTTTTGGTCAAGGTACAAAATCTGCTTGTTCACACAAGTAAGTGGTTTTATATTTAAGTATTGCAATATTAAAATATTTATTATTTGATATACAGTATACATACAGAAAACATTTTAAAAGTTCATAATAAAGAAATTAAATTACAGATATTGGTCACTGACAAGCTATAAATTACCATATGATTAATCTTCACATGATAAACATAGAATTTTTTTTCACCCTGGTAGATTTCCAGGAAAGTTAAAAACACATGGCCTTAAATACATAATACATACATATTTTACGTCAAGCGGTCTAATGTAGAGAGTTTTAGTTATCAGGTTTGGCACTGTGTGAATTCTGGAAGTGCTTACGGAAAGCTAATCTTTGGGTCTGGCACAAAATTAGAAGTTCACACAAGTGAGTATCCAGATCCTTATCCCATCTCTTTGTATTTTATATATTGTTTCAAAAATTTTTGTTTGTCATCATTTTAGTCATAACAAAACTGTTGTTTGTTTTATTTAAAATCCTTAACTGTAAGGTTCATTTATATAACGTAAATATATAATTTTCCAATTTTGAATTCCTACAAATGTTTGTAGAATGAGGGTGTTTTATGTGAGCATGTAGAGTAATTGCTGAGAGGAAATTCAGTGTGTGACTGGATCTGGAAACTGGAAAATAATTTTTGGCTCTGGAACCAGACTTACTGTTGAGTCAAGTAAGTCCATAATATCTCATGTGATTAAGCTCTAAATGTAAATGAGAAAAGTATCTCGCACAAATTCAGTACTAGAAACACTGTAGGCAAGGAAAAGTACTAACAGCTATTTTTCTTATGAACAATTTTCCACCTTCCAGCACTCAAGGTAACATTTTTTGTCTATTTTTATATGTAAGTTTTGAATTTTCTATTGTGTAATTACAAAAATGAAGAAACCTCACACTGTAGTCGAACCCAGATAAAGCATTATGTGGATGTAGAGTAATTGCAAGGGCGAACTGCAGTGTGTGACTGCATCTGGAAACTACAAAATCTATTTTGGTTCTGGAACTAAACTTCATGTTGAAACAAGTAAGTGATAAATACATTGACAAACATGGAATTGTAATTCCAAACAAAATTGTACCTGTCCCAAAGATAAAGTTGATAAACGGATATGAAAAAAGCTTTAGTAGGCTATTGTCACCATATGCAACAAAATACATTTTTCAATTAAGATGAAAAATATTCATCAAAATATAATTTCAGATAAGCTTTAGTTCTCACTTCAATATTTTCCACATGATGTTTGTGATATAAAGTTTAAGAAGGTCTCATAAGTAGTTTGCCATAAGATGTTAGCATGTTTGTTGTTTAAAAAACAACCAAACAAACTTAATTGCGACAGAGTACTATTACAAAATAACCTTATTTTGATTGCAAAACTTAAAAATAATAATTTCCCCAAGCAGTACATTGAGGAAATAATCACAACAAGTAATTTGTATGGTTGCTTACACTGTGTGTCATTTTCTGATAAGATATACTTTGGTCAAGGAACAAAGGTTTTCATAAATCCAAGTAAGTAAAAACAAACCAATCTGAGTTTATTATTTGATGTATCGTGTCTGTTTTCTGGCTGCTTTTCAACCCACAGGTCAGGTCTTTGATATCTTTGGACCATGCAAAATAATAATAGTAACGTCCCGGGTTTTGTAATATAATTCACTTGTGGATCAAGTTCTATAAGACTTGTTTCTCAGGTTTGATAGATTTTGCTGTGCAGTCTTATACTGTGTGACTTATGGAAGTGGAGTGAATAAAGTTATCTTCGGGACAGGCACAAAGTTAATCATTGAAACAAGTAAGTTTTCATTTCTGTTGAGTATAGTTTAAAAAGAAAAACTTGCCAAGATTTGTGTTACCTGACATTTACACAAAATAGAAAGTATTTTAGACATAAAACATTAACCCACACACGGTTTATGATGTTTCCCATGTTTTAGGGCGGACATAACACGACTAGGTTATGTTTATAAAAAGAACAAAACTTAGTCAGCTCATAATGCTTTTCATAAATGGTTATTTTCATGTACCAATATTTTTAAAGCTTAAAATGCTTTATTTAATCCAAAAATTTTAGCATTTCAGTTACATGTCTGAAAAAGCAAACAAACATGAAAAAACTCAACATCGCACAATGTAAAAAAAAGTAGACCTACGAAAAAAATTACGCCAACATTTAAAACATTCGTTCAACCATGGAATAGAATTGATTAATATGGTTAATTATAGGTTGATATATGTTACTTGTTTCTCTCAATTGATTTCCCATTTAAAAAATTAAAAACTTTAAAAACGTTGGTTTTGGAACCAAATGAAGCGCTTAGTAACTCAGCACCAGTAACTTTACTAGCAAACCTTAACATCTATGTGGCCGTCTTAGTCCTAATTTTGTAGTTTTTGTTGCAAAGTTTTTCATTGTGTGAATACTGCGGGACTGGAGAAGATTATCTTTGGAACAGGAACTAAATTGATAGTTGCAACACGTAAGTGAACAGTCTTTCCCATTGATTAAATTTTGATATATTCTTTCTTTCCAGAATTTACCTTTTCAAATGGTTTAGATTTAAAGTTCTCAATAGTGCAACATAAATCTTTGTGAGTTCTTATAAAGGTTCTCATGAACCGGTGCTATTCATTACTGTATACATAATAATCTTACGTTTTTGTAAAGCCATGAAACTGTGTGTGACTAACTCTGCAGGACGTATAATATTTGGGAAAGGAACAAAACTTACTGTCGATTCAGGTACAGCTAAAATCTATCATCACAGCATTTTCATTTTCTTAATAATTTTTTGTTTTAAAACAAAGTAGTAATTATGGTTTCCATAATCCTTTTATTTACTAGTTACTGTTTTTCTTTAGTCATCTTGAAACATTATCCTACAATAGAGTTTTTGTTATGTAGTTTTTGGTTGTGTGAAAACTGGGGGATATGAGAAGATTATCTTTGGAGCAGGAATTCAATTGATAGTAAAGTCACGTAAGTTTATGGCCTTCTGACAAGTTTTGTTTGATAAATCTGTCTTTGGTCTCAAATTAGGTTTGGAGATTAGGATTAGTTTTAGAGTAGTCAATTAAGTATAGTCAATTAATTAGTACAGTAGTCAATTAAGTATATAGTCAATTAAGTAGTACAGTATACTGTAAATAATCTTTTCATGATTTTAATCATTTAATGCACTCTAAGTAATCGCTGTGGTGTTAGATACTGTGTGACTTATTCAGGGAACAAAATAATGTTTGCCTCTGGAACATCATTGGCTGTCCATGCGAGTAAGTGCATAAGCTATTTCAATTAATTGCCAGTGTAAAAGGCTTTATCACACACTTTAGCTTATAAATGTAAATTTGCTTGCAACATGTTTTAACAATGTGATTCTGACCCTGAAGTTAAGGATTTTACTCAAGAACACTCTATGAGCTCTGCATAGTTATTCTATGACAGTAAAACACTTTAAAATATTAAATCTGCTTTATATTAGGGACATTTTTGAAATGCATGATTTTAAATTATGTTGTTATGTTTATAATTGTGATCTATGTAAATCAAAGGGAGTTATTAGGCTATATTGCCAACACTTACTGTATAGTAGATATTGCCAAAGTTTGCACTAGTGTGTGACACTTGCTGACAAAATTATATTTGGTCAAGGGACAAAGCTGAATGTCAATTACAGTGAGTATTAAAATCATCACATCTATCGTTACCAACATTAAATATTGTACACAATATAACCATTAAAGATTACATAAAACAATTTAAGAAATATTGTTTGACACAGTGAAACAGAGTACATATAGGCTGTCTATTAAAATAGATAAATGAATATTAAATATTTTGATAAAAAAATAAGGAATCATTTGCAAGTTTTAAAAATGAAAGGTAGTGTGTGAATGATGAGACTTGGGATATTCATTTTGGAAAAAGAGAAAACTTGTATGTACAGTCAAGTTAGGGTTTTAGTTAGTCTTGTTTTATTTTTAAGTAGTGGAAATAGTCATTATAAAACATCACAATAGCTTACATTAACATGAAAACCTAAATTTTAAGACAATAATCGTTCAAATGTTTAAACAATATTCTAAAATGAAAATTAAAACCCTAAAATATATTATTAATAAAAAATATTTTCCCAATTATAATCAACACATATAATCGAACACATTATCTAGCCCCAGTTCATGGTAAACTGGTTCATGGTGAACTGGCCATGTTTTTGGTGTGATTGTTTCTGTTGTGTGGATGTTGGTGGGAGAAAGATCTTTTTTGGTCAAGGAACAACTTTAAGAGTTGAATCAAGTAAGAGACTTTTAGTTTTTTAATTTTTAATTTATCCAAAGACCAGTTTAGTTAAAAAACAAGACTTTATCAATAGGTCCTTCATGAAATGAGCACAGATGGGGATACATACATAACTATCTTGGTGTTTTGGTTATGTTTTTGATTTATATTTAGATGATTCCTGTTTAGTATAGCGGATGGCAGTAATGGTTATTGTAGAGAGATGAATAATATAGGGCTTGTTTTTGTGAGGGCTGTTTCTGTTGTGTGAATATGGGGGCTTCCAGAATATTGTTTGGAGAAGGGACAATGCTGCATGTGGAAGCAAGTAAGATTCCCATAATGTTGTTTTTATTGGTAGTCTATAAAAAGGAAAAAGGTTGATACTCGACGCAGTGTGATGTATGTATGATAAACTCATATTTAGTCAGGGAATGCAGATATATGTCTATTCCAAGTACATTAATTGGATATTGATTAATGACATTCTCAGTAATGGAAATCCTTTGATTATCATATTGTTGCCACTAAAAAATGCTTAAAATACTTTAATTTGCATGGACGTCGATAATTTTGTAGTGTAATGTATGTATGATAAACTCATATTTAGTCAGGGAACACAGATATATGTCTTTTCCAGTAAGTATGATATACATTAGAAGAGCAGACAGAATATGTCATGAAGTTTAGTACTGTGTGTCTAATACTTTTGGTGGGAAACTCATTTTTGGTCAAGGTACACATCTGCTTGTTCACACAAGTAAGTGGTTTTGTATTTAAGTATTGTGATATAAAAAAAATCCATTATTTTGATATTCATAGAAAACATTTTAAAAGTTAATAATAGAAGTAGTTAAAAACAGTTTAAATTTGACAATACACATGTGAAATGATGTAGAAAATGAAAGAAAAAGCTATAAATTATAATATGATGATTAATCCAGACATATTTAGTTTAATAGAGGGTAGAAAGTTTTTTTTTTATCCTGGTAGATTCCAGTAATGTAAAAAAAACTGTATATTAAGTGCTAACGTACACATTTTGCTTAATGTTTTGGTACGAGTCAAACAGATTACAATGAGTATTTAAATCATGATAGTTTTATGCGTTACACATTTATCGTTGCCAACATTTTTCTTTTTTAAATACTGTTAAATTAAATTTAATGATAATAAAATTTGTTTACAATAGGTGTACGCATGTATCGTTTAATATCAGGTTTTAAAAAAATGAAGCTGTTTTTGCTGTGAGGCCAGGTAGTGTGTGAATGATGGAAGTTGGAAGATTCATTTTGGAAAAGGAACAACTTTGTATGTACAGTCAAGTAAGAGATTTTTTATTTTTTAAGTAGAGAAAAATAGTCTACATTACAATAGCGTTATACATTACTCATTATAGTATTATACATTAACTTAACAACTTTAAGACCTAACAGTAATAGGCTAAATGTTTAAAAGACCAATCCGTAATTTAAAAAAAAATTTAAACCCTAAAATATATTATTTTTTTATAATATTTGTTATTATATATATATATATATTTAAAGTATTTTTGCCATTAATAATCGATACATGTATATCAGACACGTTAGCCCCAGTTCATGGTGAACTGGCCATGTTTTTGGTATGATTGTTTCTGTTGTGTGGATGGTGCTGGGAGAAAGATCTTTTTTGGTCAAGGAACAACATTAAGAGTTGAATCAAGTAAGAGAATTTAATTTCCTGTAATTAATTAATACCACTTTTTAATATCTCCAAATACCTGTTTAATGTGCACAGATGGTGGTATTCATAGCAATTTGAACACAGGACACACAAACAAGTTATCAGCACAGATAAACAAAGCTAAGGCTTTCAAAATAACATCACCAGAGATATATAACAAAATTTAATTGAAAATAATGATGCACAAAAGAGTCCTTGTTGTCTGTGAGGAAGAGTTTTTTTGAAGTGATGTTTGTTACTGTGTGAATGATGGGACACGGAGGATCATATTTGGATCAGGGACAAGACTATTCATTGAACCACGTAGGACAAAATTTTTATTATATTTTATATATACAGTACTCTTTAAATGATATAATTCAGTGATAAAAAATGACCATGATAGCAGTCAGTTTAAGGAAAATGTATGTGTTGGTCCAAGCAGTGTGTGACGTCAAATTTTAAGGTCATAATGATAAAAATTCAAACTAAAGCTTGAACATTGAAATTAATACTCTAAATGAAATATCAATCCCTAAAATATTTTTGCACAATATTTAGTTTTACAGTTTATCGTCCACACCTACATTAAATACACACATATTTTAGTCCCAATTATGGTAAACCAGTACCATTTTTGTAGTGATTGTTTCTGTTGTGTGGATGCTGGTGGAGGGAGAAAGATCATTTTTGGTCAAGGAACAACTTTAATAGTTGAACCAAGTAAGAGACTTTGATTTATTTTTTATTTATTTTTTTTAACACATCAATTCTGCAATAATGGGATGTGATTAGTACCATGTTTAAAAAAAGTAAAATGATAATAAATAATATTGCCATCAGACCACTGACTTTGAAACATACACTACTTTTAAAAGAATAATTTATTCGTCAAATTATATTTATTTATTAATAGGCAATCAAGATGTGTCTTGTCTTGATTTCTTTCATCACACCCATCATTTTAGAGACAATACTTTATGAAGGGTGTCCTCATGAACATTTTGTCTGAGTGTTTGTTACTGTGTGAATTATGGGAACAACAACAAGATCATTTTTGGAAGTGGAACAACACTGACCATTGAATCTCGTAAGACACTTTCTTAATCAGTATATCTAGATGAGCGGAACACAAAATCATCATCCATAATTGGAATAATGTCTTTGCTTGTACCACAAAATATGTCTTACTTTAAGACAAAGTACCTAAAAATAACCTTTAAGATTTAACAATAGGGTAAATGTGTAAAAGACCAAAGTAAACGTAATATCAAATTTATATTAAAAATGTAATATATCATATATATTAAAAATTACCATTATAGTCAAGAGGTACAGTTCATGGTGAACTGGCCATGTTTTTAGTGTGATTATTTTTGTTGTGTGGATGCTGGGAGAAAGATCATTTTTGGTCAAGGAACAACTTTAAGAGTTGAATCAAGTAAGATACTTTTAGCTTTTTATTTATTCAAATGCAAGTTTAATTAAAAAAAACATAAAAAAACTTTAGTATTTCACCACATGCATGCTCACAGATGGTGATATTCATAAGTAATTGAACACACACAATGTTATCAGCACAGATAAACAAAGCTATGGCTTTTAAAGTAACATATATAACATAATTCCATTGAAAATAATGATGCACAACAGAGTCCGTGTTGCCTGTGAGGAAGAGTTTTTTGAAGAGATGTTTGTTACTGTGTGAATGAAGCAACACGAAAGCTCATCTTTGGATCAGGGACAATTCATTGAACCAAGTAGGACAACATTTTTTTATTTCATTTTATATATAATTACAGTACTCTTTAAACTGTGAGCTTATTTCACAGTAATTTCAAATTAATATTATTTGGTGATAAAAACCGACCATGGCAACACTCCAGTACAGGGAACATGAATTTGTTGAGGGTCCAAGCAGTGTGTGACATCAAATGTTAAGATCGTTTTTGGAACAGGGACAAAGTTAACTGTTGAAACCAGTAAGTACAAACATATCTCGATGTTTTTATTTTATTATCTCGGTTTTGATTAATATTTAGATGATTCCTGTTATAGTTCTAGCAGATGGAACAGTAATGCTTATTGTGGAAAGATGAATAATATAGGGCTTGTTTTTGTGAGGGCTGTTTCTGTTGTGTGAATATGGGGGCTTCCAGAATATTGTTTGGAGAAGGGACAATGCTGCATGTGGAAGCAAGTAAGATTCCCATAATGTTGTTTTTATTGGTAGTCTATAAAAAGGTGAAAGGTTGTTACTCGACACAGTGTGATGTATGTACGATAAATTCATATTTAGTCAGGGAACGCAGATATATGTCTATTCCAGTAAGTAATTAGATATTGATTAATGGCATTCTCAGTAATGGAAATCCTTTGATTATCATATTGTTGCCACTAAAAATACTAAAAATACTTTAATTTACATGGTCGCCGATAATGTTGCAGTTTTCAGTCACATTCAAAATAATATAAGCAGTATTTAACCCCTCAAAATTATAAACATGCAGACGTGTTTTTCAAATGCCCAGTCAGTAAACTAGTTTAAACATTGAAATTAAGACTCTAAATGAAATCTCAATCCCAATTTACATAATATTTAGTTTTACAGTTTATCATCAACACATACATCATGTACATATTTTAGCTCCAATTCTTGGTAAACTGGTCCCATTTTTGTAGTGATTGTATCTGTTGTGTGGATGCTACTGGTGGGAGAAAGATAATTTTTGGTCAAGGAACAACTTTAAGAGTTGAATCAAGTAAGAAATGTTTTTACATACATTCTAATTCATAAATGTCATTCACACACATGCAAAAATAGTATGACGAGATTAATACCATGGTTTTATAAATACTGAACAACTGATATTGAAAACGTTTAAAAGAATATTGTATTCATCAAATGCTATTTATTTATTAAATAGGCAATCAAGATTGTCTTAATTTATTTCGTCACATAGTACACATCATTTGAACTATAGTACTTTATGAAGGGTGTCCTCATGAACATTTTGTCTGAGTGTTTGTTACTGTGTGAATTATGCGAATGACAAGATCATTTTTGGAAGTGGAACAACACTGACCATTGAATCTCGTAAGACAAATTTTATTCTTCAGTATTTTTAATTGATGTGCATAAAAGACCACGCAATCATTATCCATTATTGGAAAAATGTCTTCATTTATTCCACAAAATATCTGTCATACCTAAGACAAAGTGTTAAACATGTCCTGTTAATTGTGCACATTTTACATAAATTATATGTTTTAGTATATTACATACATTTTTGGTGAAACAATGATTGAAAGTACTGGCCTTTTACCAACCTGTGTTGGTATAAATCACTACGTTAAAAATACAATATTTAATAATGTTCGTTTTACAATTGAAGCAATTGAACATTTAATTCAGGTTTTCAGTGAATAACTTTTTAGAGTATTAGATCTATTTACCAAACTCTAACAAAGGACGTTTTTGTGAGGGACGTTTATAATGTGTGACTTTTGGTGCAAACAAGATCATCTTTGGAGAAGGGACGATGTTACATTTAGAAGCAAGTAAGAGTCTGATCAAGATTCATTCTTCTTTAAAACCTCTTTCTGTGTCCAGCGGACAGCTTTTGTAGATCGTTATTGAATTCATTAGGTGTAAGAATTTGAGGCAAAAATAATAATAACAGCAAGGCATTGCAGTTGACTCCAGAGGTTGTTGCTCTGGTATTCAACGCTGTGTGAATTATGGCAACAAGATCACATTTGGTCAGGGAACACAGCTCTATGTTTATTCCAGTAAGTATAATACATTTTCATAATGAAAAATATATACTAGTTTGAATATCTTGTCAGCTTAAATCGGTAAAGAATGAAATAATTTGGAATGCAAAATGGCTTTCTTATTGTGAGACCAGTATAATATTTACTTACAAGTATGAATAATTTGTTTGTGATGTCCTGGGCCATATGCCAAAGTCATGAATAAATAATAAAATATGTCAGTAATTCCTGACGAATCATAACAAAGAATCAAAACAAGAAATAATTGATGAATTTGAGAACTTTAGCTCTAAGATAATCAAAACCCGATGTTATCACGGCTCTTTTAACGTGCTTATAAAGTTTTTGCTGAGGCCTTTTTTAATGTGTGAATTATGACAAGATCATATTTGGAGCTGGAACCAAGCTAATTGTGGAAACCAGTAAGACCAAACATATTATTTCTATGAATTCATCTTATTAATACCGTATTCATTTATATAATACTTCGGTAACACTTTACAATAAGGTTTATTAGGTTAATTAGTTCACTACCTTAGTTAACATGAACTAAGAATGAACAATATTTCTTCTGCAGTTAATCTTAGATAATATTCATTTCCACATTTACTAGGTTATTAAAATCAAAAAGGAGGTATTGGTTAACATTAGTTATTGCAATGTGAACTCACGAAAAAACATGAAGAGCTGTATTTCTATTAGCTAACATTAACAAAGATTAATAAATACTGTAACAAATGTATTGCTTATTGTTAGTTCATGTTATTGCATTAAGGAACCTTATTGTAAAGTGTTACCAATACTTCTTACAATATCAATACTCTTCACAACATACTTTTTTTTTGCGTTGCATTTAACCTATACCAGATGAAACAGTCCAAATATAAAACTTGACTAAAATTAAACAGTGTTAAATATTCTCTTAAATCAGGAAACTTAGTAAAAACAAAAATCATAAGGGAGAAAGTCATGGCTGTTTATATGACAAAATGGAGTAGTAAAACATATTTTGTAATGTAATATTTAAATGGGTAGGTTTTAGTTATGTTGATAAATAAATACTAATATAATCTGAAGGTTTCTGAAGGTTCTAATTTTCCATACTTTTTTATTAATTATGATCCTAAAATAAATATAGAACAATTTCCAAGTCATGTTCCAAGTTTTTGTAGTTAACTAGATAGCTGTGTGACAACTGGAGTAAAGATAACATTTGGAAGTGGTACTCAGCTTATTGTTAAGTCAAGTAAGTGAAATTATTTAATCAAACTTGCTCCTCCTTTTGACTTAAATCTGCTATTTTTATAATGTTCAATTTGATCACATTTACAAAATAGATTTATTTATATTTCATTAAGACAATCCACAATGTATACGTTCAAATTTGTAAGTGGAGTACTGTTTAGGGATGTTAAGACACTATTTAAATCTAATTTTAAACGAAAATTTGATCTAAAGTGCCACATATCTGTTGGCACGTCTGCTGATTCAAATGTGTGTGAAAACTCACTTCAAAACTTTAAGAAGGTGCAATTGCAATAGACACTCTATTTAATATAAAAATACAGATTTTATATGTACTATATCTGTTATACATAAACTTAGGATGGTTACTGTGTAAGGCTATAGCAATGTGTGACTGGATCTGGAGTAGGAAAGATCATTTTTGGAGAAGGAACTAAACTGACAGTTTCAGCCAGTGAGTATTCATAAATTTCAGTCAAAATTATTATGTTCGACTGTTATACCCCTTTAATTTCACTGAGGTTTCATTGTAACCTTAGCTTCATGTTTCATTAATTTGCGTTTACACATCGATCAGGAAAGACCAAAGTCGCATTATTCATAGCGGCACATTTTCATTAATGCATTTGGCCGGCGCTTTTACTCCAAGTGACCTTGCAATCGGGGTACACATTTTTTCAACTGCTCTTGATTTCCCTGGGCTTCGAACGCATGTCTTTGGGGTTGCAAGCGCCATGCTCTACTCATTGAGTTATATAGTAAATGTCAAAAAACATGAGTGCAGTTATTTGTGATTATTTGCGGAAGTTGTACATTTTTGCTATGTAGCTAGTGTCTGTGTGACTGGTGGTTACAAGTTAATCTTTGGGAAAGGAACACAAGTGCATGTTGAAGCAAGTGAGTTATACATCTTTACCGTTTATTGTATAGACGTTCTTTTGAATTGGTTTAAATCTGTTATTTATTGTATATTTATATATGCATTTGGAAGACGCTTTTATTCAAAGTGATTTACATTGCATTCACATACATTGCATTGGTACATATTTTTTCAGTTCATCCTCTGGGGAAAAGCCATGATTTTGTCCAACTCTAAAAAATTCTGCGTTGTTTTAACCCAATTTTGGGTCAAATATGGACAAACCCAGCTGTTGGGTTAAATTTATAAATTGCATTTTTTAATCCAACAATTGGGTTTGTCCATTTGACCCAAAATTGGGTTAAAACAATCCAGCATTTTTGGAAAAATTACATTAACATGAAAAATTATAAAGGCTGACATTAAAAATAACTTTATTCCCCTTAAAGTTTTACTTCTACTTTTTAAAATGGAAAATAATGTTAATTTACTAATGGCTAATAGTTTTTATCCTTGTCCTTTTAGAAATTTATCAATATGGATTTTTATAAGTTTGTCATTATTAAACTGGCATTCAGAAATGACACTTCACCCCATAATTGTAAGCCCTATAATATATCCCCATATATCACAAAATAGAGTTGGAACTTTAAATGTGTTTTGGGACCCCCTTTTTTGTCTAGAGCTTTAGCAATGTGTGTATGACGGGACGTACAAAGTCATTTTTGGAAGTGGAACTTTGCTCTCAGTGGAATCCAGTAAGAAACATTTTTTTTGCCAAATAATTTTACTTTCAAGTTAAATTAGATTATTTTAAAAGTAAATTATTGCCACACCGCTTATTGTCTTTATAAATATCAATAATAACACTATCATTCAATCTAAAATCACAGAAAATTCACTCTGTATAGCACAAATTACACTATAGACTTAAACCTTTTATTGTCTCGGGGCAGTTTCTTCTGCAGCATGGAAAATCACCATCACACATAAGACAGATAAATACACAACATCAATAATACATAAAAAATCAACCTAAAAACGACCTTTTTCTATACTGTATGTAACATTAAACCCACATCGAGTGTCATGATGAATTGTTTTGCTAATTTCATCTATACAACACTACACATCTACTATAACAAACAACTTTAACAGTATCACAGAGTGTCAGTTACATAAGAATGATAAGTTATTGATAGTGTGTATGTCAGTGTGTGACATCAACTGGAATAGGAAAAGTTATATTTGGAGCCGGGACCCAATTGAATGTTCAAATTAGTGAGTATAGTGCCCAACATATTTGTACATTAATGTTTATTTAATGTTTTCCTTGACATGATGTGCAGTGGATGGTGTTGATATTGATAACTCATTCCTTGAGTTTTTGTGCTGTGGTTAATTGCTGTGTGTATATTGGCAATAAGATGGTATTTGGAAGAGGGACCCAAGTAGTTGTCGCTGCACGTAAGTCATATTATGATTTGACTTCAAACACGAAATTAGTAGTTTCTCAGTATAGACAAGTAGAGTCCTTTAAAGAAGTCACCAAACATGCCAACAAAGTCAAATTAATTAATCAATTAGTAATTAATGAACTAATTAACAGTTTATGTATTCATGACATTGGAAATACAGTGCCTGCTGATTAACTGATCTCGCAAATTCAGTGTAAACCTTAAAATGACAAGAGATCTCTTTAGTATTCAATAATGATGGAATTTGAAAAATCACATTTTGCTAGGGATAAAATTAATTGGTCATTCAAGTAAGTTATTTTATTATCTTTTTATATAGGCTTTTTTACTAACACCATCATATTTAAATTTATTATTATAATATTCAATTGCTTAAAAACTCTAAAGCACTCTAATGTCCCCAAGAACAAGAAAGTTAGCATTAGGTATTTGCAATGGAGTCAGAGGTTGTGTGAATGATGGACTTCGAATAATATTTGGCAAAGGAACAGAACTCAAAATACAACCGAGTAAGTGTGAATTTATCTTAAAGTTAATATTTAGACTAATGATGTGCATTCAAATTCTGCAATCAATCTTGATTCAAATTCTGTTGTATTTTATACATTTTTTTTTTTGTAGAGAGTTTAAATTAGCTCCATTATTTTCCCATGTAATGTAGAAATCAGGAAAAAAAGGAAAATAATTGATATGGCAATTGTATAGGTACAGTTTTTGTGCACACTACTTTCATTGTGTGACAACAAACTGGAAGATCATTTTTGGTTCAGGAATTACACTGAGAGTTGAGCAAAGTGAGTATTTATCAGAGCATATTTTATGTTTTTCTTTAGATATTATGGAAGTATGTTAGTTTTATATGAGTTTGTGAGTGTTTAGTTACATCTTTTGTAGCGTTACAAAAATAATTTTAAAAATAACTTATTTAATATGTTGTTCCGCATTCCAATCAGCAGTTTTGTGTTTTAGGTCTTAAATTTAGTCAGATTTTAATGGAACATAAGCATCTGAAAAATGCAAAAGTTTTTGGTGCATGTCTAAAGGCTGTGTGAATACTGGGTATAAGATTTTCTTTGGCAGTGGAACCAATCTTGTCATACTATCAAGTAAGTTACATTTAAAAACAACAAAATAGTATTCACTATTCATCCCATTTTGTTCCTTTCGTTAAAATGATTCCACATTAATAAAGTTAAAAAACAAAAATAGAGGTTGCGCAAATTCCAATTAGGTTGTATTTGGCAAAAGGATCAATGAATTCACCATCATATAGCATTATGTGAATTAAGACCTGAAATATGACGAGATATTGGTGCACACTCAATGTCTGTGAATGATGCCAGTATGAATGTCTTTAAGTGACAAAACTCAACAAACTCAAGCAAGTTCTGACCATTTGGAAGCCTATGCTTTTGGGTAGTTTGTTATTATTGCAAATAATCATAGTTATAGTCATTCTTTTCAAAAACTAATCATTTATGTTCATACATTACTATTATATTATAATTAAACACCAGTTGAATCATTTTTAAAGGATCAAAAGTTTCATAACTTTATTAAAAAAAATATTAATAATGTTTCATGCTAGCTCATTGACATATGATCCTTAGTCTATTGTAAGTGACTTCTGCTATTATGCTAATATAGTTCTTACCAAAAGTTGCTTGCATTAATGCACTAACTGTATTATTAAAAAGTTTATAGAAAATCACAGTAAGTAAATATGTAACAAGTGTTCATACACGATAACTTGGCAATAGCAGACATAAGTTACTGTAATGAGTATGTACACTGTGTGAATCAAGGATTTGGCAAGCTGACGTTTGGTTCTGGGACAAAATTAACTGTTGATTCAAGTGAGTTTAAATTTTATATTTCTTTTACATTACATTACTGAAGGAAATTGCCTTTTGTGCAGTACAGTATGTACGGTATTACATAAAATAGAAACACTTAAAGCTCTCAACACAAGCTCACATGGTTTTTGTTATGGACCCGGCCCATGTGTGACTAATGCTCGAAAGATAATCTTTGGGACGGGGACGATACTCACTGTACAAACAAGTAAGTTGCGTTGCTAAAAGGCATTAAAGTAAAAAAAGAAGAAGATAAAAACTGATTCAAAACTGGTATGCAAAAGTACTTGATGTTTTACTGATGTTTTGTAATTAGTCTTAAATAATGCAGTTTTATAATATAATTTGCACTTTGCTGGATATTTTTATTCAATATTATTTAAATAAACAATTCAACATTCTCCTAAAAACAAGCATTATCGAAATATAATTAAACACACAAGAAGCATTTGTTTGTCCTAAATGTTCATAAACTAGTTAAAAAGTTTGTTTATTGTTGGAATAAGTTTTTAGTTAATTGGAAAGCGGATCAAACTTGTGGAACAAGCAAGTGAGTTTTGTTGTCATATATATATATATATATATATATATATATATATATATATATATTACTTAACATTATTGATTTTTTGGACGCCATTATGAGTAGCTTTAAAATATAATGCTATTTAATGTAAATATAAGGCTAAACACTCCAAAATTAGAATTGAAATATCCCCTAAAGATAATAGATACAAATGTTACATGATCAAATCAGTTATTTCTCCTTTAATTTCAGTTTCACAACAAAGATTAGGTCAGTAAGTTTTTGTAACTAAGTCTGTCCATGTGTGACTGCGGCGAATAAAATAATCTTTGCAACAGGGACAGAGCTTATCATAGAAACCAGTAAGTTACTTGAAATATATTTTCTTTTATTCTTTCAATTTATTAAGTTTAAACTTGCTGTGCTCAATTATTTAAAATGTGTCTTCATATCATTCCTCAAAAACACATCACATAAAATGAGTACTGATTATAATCTAGCTTTTATGAATGCTGATACTGTGGACATCATTAGTGAATTCATTAGATTTGACATGCTAAACATGTAGTCTGTAGAGTTGGTATAATTCCAGACAGTGTGTAAAATAGCTGGAAGGCATTAGTTTTCGGCACACAGTCAATGGGTGTGTGAATGTAAATAAGATTATCTTTGGGAAAGGAACCAAACTTGTTGTGGAGACAAGTAAGTAATGCATTTCTGATAGTCAACATGAACAAATACTAACCTTTTAGATGTCACTTCAAACTGATGTCCAATAAAGATCGAATTTTCGATTTCGATTTTTCTACTTATTTGTTAACAAATGGTCAAGATCATAAATTCTTTAAAGTTCGCAAAAAGGCATTTGCTAATGGTTAGGTTTTAAATTCTAAATTATTTACTTATAATTTTAATAATTACTTATTCTTTTCTTGCTTAGCTATAATTTTCCAAACTAATCAAACAAATCCTAAAAATGAAGTATCATGACACCAAAAGATCTCACTGGCCAAACGTGTACCAAGGGTAAATGTACTGAACTATACTGATGTGTGAATAGAGGGAACAACAATATCATATTTGGGACCGGCACCAGTCTCATTGTTACTTCAAGTAAGATATTTTGTTTCATCAGAAAAAATTGTGATCCAGAACATATTCCTTTAAAACTTAAAAAATGAAGATAAAGTTGAATAGTAAAAAACAAACAAAAAATCTGTAGTTAATATTTGTATGAATCAAAGTGCATCCCAAATGCATATATTTAATAATTCAAAAGTTAGTTTGTGACTTGGATTGTGAAGTTTATTTTTCAATTATAAAGGTCATAGTAGCACTGGATATTAATATTATACTATTATATTAGGGATTAAAGTGTTTCATGTATTGAGCTACTTGTTTTTGCTATATGATCATTGGCTGTGTGAATGATGGATTTAAGATTTTCTTTGGTAAGGGGACCAAAGTCATAGTACAGTCAAGTAAGTTTGTAATTTCAAGTTACATTACTTCAATCTGTAGATAAAGTTAATCAGATTTTCATTTAAAAAGATTAATTCAATATCATATATAGTGTTATTATGGCCGATTAAATTTGACATGAGTTGGTGTTCGCTCAATGTCTGTGTGAATAATGCCAACAGGATTTTCTTTAGTAAAGGGACAAAACTCAACATAGAAGCAAGTAAGTTCTGAACATATGAAAACTTGAATGCTATTGTAGTTTGTTATTAATGCAAATAATCATAGTTATTGACAACATTATGCTGGCATTCTTCACAAAAACATTAATGTAGCCAATTATTCATATGCATATTAGTTAAATCATGAAGAAACACCAGTTTTAACAAAAAGCAACACATTCTATTGATCAATTATGTTTCATGACAGCTATATGGTAAATGGAAAATTACAGTATTAAGTAAATATTAAGTGTTCATACACGATAACTTGGCTATAGCAGGCTAGCATAAGTTACTGTGATGAGTATATATGCTGTGTGAATCTAGGATTTGACAAGCTGACGTTTGGTTCTGGGACAAAATTAACTGTTGATTCAAGTGAGTTTAAATATTTTTCATTTTTTTGCATTAACATAATAATGGTGCTAAAGATAGTCAGTCTTTAGCAGAAAAGTCTTTTAAAAGTGAAATATTTAACACAGTCTCATCCCAATTCGTCATATAACTGACGTTTTGGGACGTATTTTGACCATTCCTCAATATACGACTTTTTAGGGCCCCCTTAAACGTCGGTAGATGACGATCCCGGGTCGTCATACAACTGACGCTTTACCTTTAACGTCAGTTAGGTGACGAGTTGGGTTTAGGGTTAGGTTTAGGTATGGGGTAGAGTTAGGATCCCATAACGTCATCTACCGACGTTTAAGGGGGCCCTAAAAAATCGTATATTGACGAATGGTCAAAAGACGTCCCAAAACGTCAGTTATATGACGAATTGGGATGAGACCGGGTTGAAATATTATAGCGAAACAAAAGCCTCGGTGTGATTAAACCTGACAAAGGTGGTTAAAGTACTTGGATTTATTTAATTTATTACATTAAAAAAAAACTTAAAGCTCACAACACTTCAGGCTAGATGGTTTTTGTTATGGACTTGGCCCATGTGTGACTAATGCTCAAAAGATAATCTTTGGGACGGGGACAATACTCACTGTACAAACAAGTAAGTTTGCATTGTTAAATAAACGAAAAGCCACTATGTAAAAATATAAATATGAATATCAAAGTATCACTAATATGCAAAAGTAGCCTACTTGATGTTATACTCAGTGATTTTTTTTGTAATCATGTCTTATAATGTACTTTTATAAAACAGTTTAACATTGCTTAATCACAGTATATTATGATCAAATCTTATTTAAATAAGCAATTTGACATCATCTTAAAAACTATTTATTATCAAATTACAATTAAAAATTCAAGCGTTTTCTTATCCTACTTGGTTAAAGCCTTAAGTTTGTATTGGAATTTTTAAAGTAGCTATTCAATAGTGTAAGAATTATAATTTTTAGTTCATGGCAAATGATTGTGTGAATGTTGGATATCAAATGTTCTTTGGAAAGGGGGCCAAACTTGTCGTACAAACAAGTGCAATTTCCGCACTTCTTTAAAATGGAACGGAATCATTAAACAAACTTGAAAAATGTTTGTGATGTTGTAAATGTGATGTTGATAAATGGTCAAGATAATAAAATATACATTTGATGGTTAGTTTTCTAAAAACTAAGAGCTTATCATTATCAAACTCACTTGCATTATTCTTTTCTAGATTAGCTATAATATTGCAAACTATTCAAACAAGTCATACCTAAAAATAAAATATCATGACCCCCAAAAGATGCAACCTCACTGGCCAAACGTGTACTAAGGGTAAATGTACCATACCATACTGATGTGTGAATAGGAACAACAAGATCATATTTGGGACCGGCACCAATCTCATTGTTACTTCAAGTAAGATATTTTCATCAAATAAATAGTTTACTTTAATAAAAAGTATGATCCTAAACATATTTTTTTAATCTATTGTGCTTCCCTAATGCATGTATTCAATAATTCAACAGTTTATTAGTGACCGTCAGTTAAAAGAATATATTTGAAAACCATATAAAGTTTACAACTAGGTTAGACCAGCTACAGTAACATTGAATATTAATATATTATAATATAGATTAAAGTGTTTCATGTATTGAGCTACTTTATGATCATTGGCTGTGTGAATGATGAATATAAGATTTTCTTTGGTATTGGATCTAAAGTTATAGTACAATCAAGTAAGTAAAGATTTTTCCAAATTGTACAGTGAAATTACAAATTTTGTTGGATAAAAATTGTAATAGTAGACATTCAAAATCTATTTATTTACAGTCATATCCAAAAATGCACTATGAAATAAACACCAAAAAGACTAAAGTTGAATTCTGGGTAAACGTGCCATGCTGTTCTAATGTGTGAATGCTGGCTATGAAAAGATCATATTTGGAAAAGGCACCAGACTAACAATTGATTCAAGTACCGGTATGTGTTCTGCTTAGTCTATCAATTCTGATATATTCATCAAACTAATCAATGTACTTGATAGCTATTAATGATACAAAATGGCTTCAATTTAATTTCGATATACTTTTGCTAAAACTTTTGATTCCATTGAAAGATAAGAACCTTTTAAATGACTTTAAACCATAACTGCATGCATGCAATCCTTACTTCTGATAAATACAATTCACAAAGAGCATTAAAATCCATGTATGTCTGTATAATAGGTAACTGTGATAAGCTATTATGATATAAGTAGATTCCCAATTATTCCAGTCAATATATAAGGCTACTGTAGTTTGTACGACTTTTTTAGTTATATTATACTATAGTAATATTTTATTATAGGCTACTTTAAAATGAAAGTCACCAATAAATAGTTGAATTAGATTCCAAATAAAGTATTCTAAATGAATATAGCCCTTATTGTTTGGCTTTAAAGCAAGGGGAGTATTTAGGCAACATGTTTACGTGTTCGGATAAACCACTGTGTGACTCAAGGAATTAACAAAATCATATTTGGAAAAGGCACTCAACTCAATGTCCTTTCAAGTAAGTGTAGATCAAGCTTGTCTTTTTATTTTATTTTATATTTTAAAACCAATGTTAAATTTAAAACTTTGTTCCCATTATTTTCCCATTATTAAAGTGTATTGTAACATTCATATGACGCGAAATTGCACAGGGGCGAAAAACAATTATCGAAAGTAAATTGATGAAAAGAATTGTGATAGCCTATTACTTTAGTAGTCTAAAATGTAATAGTTGTACACAAAATGGCCTTTTATGTAATCTTCAGGGCAAGATGTCAAGCTCTTTATTTTAAATATAGTATAGTGGAAAATTACCATTACGGTTTTTGTTTTTTGTTTTTCACTCAGCTAAGCTTAAGTTCTTTGGGCTTCCATCATCATAACCCTAAAACTTAACTTTGAATTTGGGATCATCAATATGTAACATCAATAATAATAGGCATTTAATGAAGAACATTCAAATATCATCAATTCAAAATTTGAACAATAACTTATACTTAGCTAAATTATAGTATTATTTCTTAATTAGATTTTAGGTGATACTTACCCCAATTAAAGGACTGAAAACACCTTATCCAGTGATCATATGTTCAGCAGCAGTTATGTGTTTATGGTCAACAGCTGTGTGACTCAAAGTGGATTCAAAATTATATTTGGAAAAGGCACTAAACTAACTGTGTTTTCAAGTAAGTGTGGCTCAGTTCTCTTAAATATCGCATACTTTTTTCATGGAATATGAGCAAATTGATTATTATCAGAACAACAAATCAACAGTGATCTTCTATCTTCTTAAAAATATTTGAAGGTATTTAGATATTTTTCTTGTAATATCATACTTAATTCTCAGATAAACATATTGAAAACTCACTGCTTGTTGTTAACTTTAGGAAGTTAGTATCACATGCAAATATTGCAAGAATTGTTTGCTGTGTTTATGATATCAGGATATTGCTAGTTTTTAGTATATGGCCAATGGCTGTGTGAATGCTGGACTAAAACTTTTCTTTGGGATGGGAACAAAACTTCTTGTACAAGCCAGTAAGTTGTTCTTTAATCTTAGTATGAATGCTTGAATGCTATAACTGAAACTAAATAAGGGCAATATGTCAAGACTCTTTTACAGTGTGTAAATATAAGTGACTGATTTTGAATATATTGATGGGCATCATTCCTCAAAAATAACTTTATAAATGTAAAAGAAAAAAATACTACAGTTGGGGCACTTGGACTGCAATTATGAAAAAACTTGGAATTGGACACACTCGGGTGGACTTGGGTATGCAAACTTGATGTGAACTTGGACAGTCAAATCCACATCATGTGTACACGAAAGAAAAAGCAAAATACATTAAAAATATTCCTCACTAAAACTCAATTAGTTAAGTGCTAGACTCGACAAGGTGGACTCGGGCCCAACACCAAAAAAATTCCCTACATTTGTGTTAAAATTGGAACAACAATGAACTATTTAATTTTATTCCATTGTTGTAAAATGCTATCTCCTCTATGTTGTTCAGTGGCATCAGGATGTCAATACTTTTGTATACACGATGAATGAATGTGTGAATGATCAGATTAGAATATTATTTGGCAAAGGAACAAAACTCACAGTACAGTCAAGTAAGTTATGATATCCAATATTCATACCAATATTTAATTGTATGCATAACATGTTTATTTTAAAATGCTAGTTTTACTCATATTTATGTTATTGAAAAACAAATAATGTAATGTAGAAGTATTTCAGATAAGATTGCTAGTAATGTATTGCCATTTTAATTATACAAAAAAACAAACAAACACACACACCAAAAACATAATATCAACATAAAATCAAAGAACGGAACTCAACTGAATTTTATAAGGTTTGTCTAAAGCTTTAGACTGTATTTTTGTTTATTTGTAGAAATGAATAATATCTCAAAAACAAATTTTATATAAACGATACCCACCCTACAACAGTCCACACTGACCTTAGAATAAATGCACTGTGCTTTACTGATGTGTGAATCCTGGAGGCACCAAGATCATATTTGGGACAGGCACCAAACTAACAATTACTTCAAGTGAGTTAATTGCCTTTTCAAAAGATCATAAGTCCATGTTGTAGGGCGTTTATTTGGTATTTAATGGCTGACATTGCTTAACAATGTTAATTTAGATATTTTAAAATGTTTATATATTAGAATGCTATTATGAGGATATTATAAGTGTAATATTAGAAGTTCACATGACTTGAAATTAGTATGGTGCTTGTTGTTAATTTTAGGAACATATTCTTTTGTCTTTGAAACATAACAATTTTATTCTACAAAACTTTGATATAAATGGATGTCTTTCCTTTTTTAAAGTTTTCACACTTAATCTTATTTAACAGCGATTGTGACAGAATAGCTTGCAGTGTTTATGATATCACTAGTTTTTAGCATATGGCCAATGGCTGTGTGAATGTTGGACAAAAACTTTTCTTTGGGATGGGAACAAAACTTCTCGTACTAAGCAGTAAGTTGTACTTTAATCTTAGTATTACATTTATTCTGTGATAAACCCATTTCATTAAGCAAACATGTCTTTGATTGTATTGTACAATGAGAATGACATGTCACAATGTAAACACAATGCATTACAATAGATTTTTCGTGTAAACTATCCAAAAACTTCTGTTTAGTGATGTTGGACTTGGGGCTAACTAAACCAAAAAGAAAAGAACATTGACAAATGATAAAAATGCCAATCAAAACTACTTGGTAAATTAAATATTACACAAATATTGTAACTGCATTACTGAGTGGCTCTGACATCAAAATCTACACTGAAGTTTTGACTTGCCATTTCTTGAAGTATTTATAACACTGACAGTCACTGTGTGACTAACAACTTTGACAAAATTATATTTGCGAAGGGAACTCAATTGTTCGTACAGACAAGTAAGTAAAACCTTAATTTAGGTTTACCTTGTGTTAAGTGATGTTGGACTTTGGACTAACTAAACCAAAAAGAAAAGAAATTGCAAATCTTAAGTTGTTCAGTATATTTAGAATATATTTATTTTTCAAGCACATTGAAAGATGGCCGCTCTAAAAATGTTGAGGACATTAAAGTGACAGAAGTGGATAGTGAAATTTTATATTAAATTTACTGTTCCACCATATCAGACATTTTCATAAGATATTTTTAAAACCCACTTTATCCACAGACATTAGTGATTAATCTAATTCTTAATAGAATTAATGTCAAAACTCTTGTCCCGATCGGAGGAAAGAGTATATCCAATGTATTTCTGCATTGAGCTTTGTAGTTGTGTGACTCAAAAGAGACAAGCTGATCTTTGGGAAAGGGACTCGGCTCATTATATTATCCAGTAAGTTATGGGTTGAGTTATTTAAAGTTTACTGATATTCCAGGCTCGTTTCACTAATCCAATGATTAAACATGTAGACTTGTACATGAGATTTGCACAGCTTTTTTAATGTAATTTAATTCTTAATTTGACTGATGCATTGAGAGTATACAGTCGAATTCACATCATGTGAAGAAAAAAAATAAGAAACGATATGAAATTAAGATAAAAATACATTAATAAACACCTCATTAAGATATAAATACATTAATAAACAACTCAGTGGTTAAGTGCTTAGACTCGATAAGGTGGACCCGTGAGCAAAATCAAACATTGCAGAGCAAATTTAGTTCTAATTCTTAGCATCATGATAATAGTAAAATTTACCATGTATGATGTTTAAAGTTATTTTTTTAAAGACTGAAAGACAGAATCCATGTACAGGACTGGTTTTTAGTACAGTGTCGATAGCTGTGTGACTGATCAATTTAAGATGATCTTTGGCAAGGGAACCAAACTTACAATACAAGCAAGTAAGTTTTATCTCTAAAATTGTAATAATCACTAATTTTACTTAAAATATTTTATTAAACTGCTGCATGAAAACAACTATTTCATGCAATAGATATGTTCATGATGATTTTCAAGAATAGAAATATTCTTACAGACATTATCATTTAATGTTCTAATTTTAAAAAAAGAGTATAGTAGAAAATGACTATTACTGTAAAATGTGAGTAGATCAGATACTGATGTGCAAGGTGTTGGAAAAAAACAGACTTGAGAGTGAAGTTTAAAAGCTTTTTTATTTTTATAATCTCATACTCTGTAGATTGCATGTAAAAAAAAAAACCCAAATAAACAAGTTCTTGGTATTGCTCTTGTCTTAACCGTAATACATCTTTTTGACATCATCAATTTATGTAACATCAACAATAGCCATTTATTAGTTTATCCAAACAGCATCAATACAATCTCTGTAATAAAGCTGACATTTAACCGATACATTAGTTAAATTATTTCTAAATTAGAGTTTAGATGATAATTATCACCTTTATCCCATTTGAGGAAATGAAAACACCTCATCCAGGATGATCATATGTTCAGCAGCAGTTATGTGTTTATGGTCAACAGCTGTGTGAATCAAGGCGGATACAAAATTATATTTGGAAAAGGCACTAAACTAACTGTGTTATCAAGTAAGTGTGGCTCAGTTCACTCAAATATCGCATACTATTTTTATGAAATATGCACTTTTAATGATTAGAACAATACATTAACAGTGATCTGATCATAATTTTTCTTGTAATATCCTTTTTCCCCTGATAAATTCAAAACGTAATGCTTGTTGTTAACTTTAGGAACATCAACTATCCTTTTGAGTTAAAGAGTTAAATACTGATTTTTATTCTACGACTAAACTTTGATATAAATGGATGTCTTTCCTTCTTTAAAGTTTTCACACTAAATCTTATTTAAGAGTGATTGTGACCGAATAGCTTGCAGTGTTTATGATATCAGGATATTGCTAGTTTTTAGTGTAGTACCAATGGCTGTGTGAATGTTGGACAAAAACTTTTCTTTGGGATGGGAACAAAACTTCTTGTACAAGCCAGTAAGTTGTACTTTAATCTTAGTATTACAGTTATTCTGTGATAAACCCATTATTTCATTAACCAAACGTGACTTTGATTGTATTGTAAAATGAGAATGACGTCACAATGTAAACACAATGCATTACAATAGATTTATCATGTAAACTATCAAAAACTTCTGTTTAGTGACGTTGGACTTAATTGGGCTAACTAAACCAAAAAGAAAAGAACATTGACAAATAGAAAAGGATATGTCAATCAAAACCATTTGGTAAATTAAATATTACACAAATATTGTAACTGCATTATACTGAGTGGCTCTGACATCAAAATCTACACTGAAGTTTTGACTTGCCATTTCTAGAAGTATTTATAACTCTGACAGTCACTGTGTGACTAACAACTTGAACAAAATTATATTTGCGAAGGGAACTCAATTGTTCGTACAGACAAGTAAGTAAAACCTTACTTTAGTATTAATATATTTCATATGAACATCAGATTAAAAACCAAACTAAAGTACTAAACCAAAAAAGTAAACTGACAAATATAATGGGCCTTGAGTAAAAAGGATAAAAGTGCAAGACAAAACCATTGTGTGAATACTGGATTCAACAACAAAGTTGTATTTGGGGCAGGGACCACAATAATAATAAATTCCAGTAAGTTGTTTTTATCTTTTCTCACTAATTGGTCAATATATTCAGTATATATTCATTTGTCAAGCACATTAAAAGATGGCCGCTCCAAAAACGTTATGTTATTTACGTCATTTTTAAATCCCTTTAATGTAGAAGAAAAACGTTCTCGTTAAGTTGATGTTAAATCTAACATGATGGAGGTTGACCCTGCTACTCATGGAAGTTATTATCCCACTACTAACCACTGTGTGAATAACAATATTGGTAAAGTGTTATTTGGGAAGGGGACACAACTCTATGTACAAGCAAGTGAGTACAACCATTCAAATATAATAATAGCATATTATTTTCATAGGACTTGGTATCTAATTTGAGTGTCATAAATAGTGAAGTTTAGTATTAAATTTCCAAATTATTAGACGTTTTCAAATGTTTGAAATTCATTCACAGACATTAGTGGCTAATTATTAATAGAATTTAATGTAATATCAAATTACGAAACTCATGTCATCACTTTTCAATAATCCACCAATAGGACAGGTAGACTTAAACATGTGATTTTCACAACTCCCTTCATTTATTTACAATATTTAAGTTTTCTAAAAAAAAAAAAAAAAAATGAATCAATGTAATTATTAATTTGCCACCGCATTACTGAGTGGCTCTAACTATTTAAATGAACACTGAAGTTTTGACTTGCTGTTTATTGAAGAATTTATAACACTGACGGTCACTGTGTGACTAACAACTTTGGCAAAATTATATTTGCAAAGGGAACTCAATTGTTCGTACAGATAAGTAAGTAAAACCTTACTTTAGTTTGAAAATAATTCACCTGAACATCAGATTAAAAACAATGAAATAAGGAAATTAAGTATGTAATAATGAGCTTTAAACAAAACTACATGAGTTTCCACCTTTGTCACACAATACTGCAAATAAAAATGTAATAATATGATTTTTACACCATAAAATAAATAAAGAATTGCTATAAATAATTAGCTAAATAAATTACAGTAATAAGAATCACTACAGTAGTATAAATCTTTAATTTAAGGATACTATCAATATCTATTTCATACAGATATTATCGTAAATGTATACTTTGTTTTAACTATTTTATCCAGATACATAGTTACCATCCAAATGGTTTTTGTACCGATATATCAATCTGTGTGACTTCTAGTGTTAAAATAGTCTTTGGAGGAGGGACACAATTAACAGTACAATCAAGTAAGAGAATAATATATTTTAACCAAAGAATTGTAATAATGTGGTGTAACTCTCTAGATTGATCGAGCAAGTTAAACCTTACAAAGAGAGGTTTGACTTTACTTTTATAGTCTACCTAAATATGTATTGTCACTCCTAAACAACATTTTAAAATAATCTGAACACGAGGAATGAACAACAGTTAATGATTTCTTTGGTAGTAACTCTTAAGTATGTTTCATAAATTCAGTGATTTATGTGGCGAAATAGTTAAATTGAGAAATTAGAAAAAAAAGAACCGCTTTACAATCAATCAGCTGCACATTTGACAGCCTAGATTCATAATTCTAATATATTAACTTTCAGTAAAAATGTACTTTCTAATCTTAATGGCTCATATTTCGCCATGTAATGATCGAAGACTATGTTCGATTTCTTTTTTTAGCACCACTGAGTAGATTTACAAACATCTTTTGAGTTGGTTAGTTTGATAAGTGTCTAAAAAGGCTATGAAATCTTTTTTATATATTTTAAAATAAACAAAATGTGATATTGTTTTGATTTTGTTAGAAACTATAGTGCGTATAGCAGAGCATCAAGCATGTGTAATTTTGGCCACATGGAGAGGATTATGAACGTGTGCTAAACATTGTGTGACTAACATTGCTAACAAAATCATATTTGGGAAAGGGACACACTTATCTGTGCACACAAGTAAGTAACAACCTATGGATAAGTTTTTTTTTGTTATAATTTAAGTAAATTTAAGTTAATTTTAGTAATGCTAATTAAAAAAATTCACATGGATATTCCAGTTTAAACAAGTGTTACATTTAATTGACATTTATTCAGGTTTAACTTAAACATTAGACTAATGATAAAATATTCTAATAATAAAAGCGTCACAGCTTGGACCAGTAGCAGGAATTGTAATTGTTACCCATTACATGAAATACAGAAATACAGTATAATCATAAAAAAAGGAGATCTTGAATAAGATTAAAAAAGTTTCCATGTTTAAGTTGATTTATGTTGGCCTTTTGATCATTGTGGTATAAATTCAACTACACACAAAGCTAGACAGTCCTATGCGCTAATAGCTTAAATATACAGTATGTTTTCAGTATGATATTTTTAATGTGAACTTTACATTTCATAATAAACAATTGGTTTACGTATTGAAAGACTGGATGAGTTTTTGAGGTGAGGTATCAGTCTGTGGGCCTAGAAAAATCAGTTATTACTTTCGAAGTATGAGGTGAGAATTTGTCATATGATCAATATTTTAAATGTGTACTAAGGACTTTGGTGTCATTGATTTTAGGAAAATATACTATTCTATTCTATATTCTTGTAACATTAAAGTTTTTCATTTAAATTTGAAATGTCGGTCTGGAAAAATCTAATGAAAATGCTTTCAGTTTTCACATATATCAATTACAATGTTTATTTTCAGCGAATGTACTTTCTAATCCAGTAAAGCTGCCATAAAAGCTGTGACACATATGACAAAACGTAATTTGCAAATTTTTGTCTGCATCGGACACATACACTTCATGTCTGTGAAACTAATGTGTTTGAATTTTTCTTATATTTTTTTACAGAACAAAGTAAAGAACCAGACGTTTACCAACTTGAAGACAAGTCGTGTCTGGCAACTGACTTCACGAACCATTCAGCATTTCATTCCAGTTACCCTACAGTGAGATATACAGGCAAAGATTACGAAAACTACTACAGTACCTTCGACTTTGGAAGTGGAGACAAGTGCGAAGAAAAAAGTAGGAATTACCACATACAATAAAAAAGTCATCTTAATTCCTAAAATATTTGGTTGCATTAGATTAATCTACTTTATTCCACATTTAGACGTCTGTTCAGGAAAATCCAGTCAAAGTGGTGATATAGAAAAAGGTAAGTTAAGTTATTAAACAAATTTGAAAACTGGGCTGGATCGTACATGCTGGATTGTGCAAAATACAGTACATGATAAACCCTGAAGACTAAGTGTGTTTTTATTTCCGCAGATGAAAAAATCAACTTCTTGTCACTGGGTCTCTTTTGGCTGAGAATTCTCTTTCTGAAGACTGTTGTGTTCAACGTCCTGGTGACTTTCAAAGCATGGATGAGCTAACGTGAGTGACTACATTATATCTTGTGAAAATGGGTCTCATTCACTAACTGTGTTAACGTTTGTTCGTAAAAACATTTTCATGCAGAAATTATGATTTTTTTTTAAGTTAAGCATTTAGGTTTGTTATAAGTTCAAGATAACATTTATAACTAACTGAAACATGCATTCAAATAAAACAGCGGCTATTTGCATTGTGTTCATTTGCATTGACGAAAAAGTATTTTCTTTGCACGAAACTCAAATAATGCTTCTTACACAGATACTATTTGCCACATCATTGTATTGTGGTATATTTTATTTAAACAGTATATAATAAAATAACATTTTCAGAGTATATGATTATACTTATTAAAACCATTAATGGATGCCATCTTATTGAGACATTACTTGTCTCTGTCTTGAAAGTTCTATATGTAACGGAGGCCCGCGCCTGACTCTCATGCCGGAGACCCGGGTTCGAGGCCCGCTCGGAGCGGGGCGAGTAGGACCCGGGTGTGAGGGGTTACATATATACCCTTGTTGAAATTAAACAAAGTAAAAAAACAAAACAAAAAACACTTCACCAAAATGTTGATTCAAAATCTTGACAAAAAAAAACACTGTTTTTGTAAAAAAAAAAAAAAAATGCTTTCATGATGCAGTTGCCAGATCTCAAGAAATGGTACCCCAATTCAGAGCTTTTCTGTTGAAAGAACAAAGTTTTTGCTTAATCTTTGCAATCTGGCAACCATGCGCATTTGGAGTGCGGATAACCTGAAAACCGAGGAGTTTATCAATCTCCAATGAGATGTTCTGCTTAAATAAAAACTGTGATCAAACCTCAGTGATAAACTGTGATAAATCCAAACATAGATCTCGACTATATTCGCCTTTGTGGTTGTTAAATAAATGCCCTTGCGCTACCTTTGACAACAATTGTATTTATATTTTTGAGCAAAATGATCAGGATTATCAATTTTACCGTTATGCAGCATGACAAAAATCTGACTAGGTTTTCGTTGACTAAACTAGACTAAAACGCTCAGACATTTTGTCTACTAATATTTGACTAAACAAAAACAGAACAAGGTTGGTTATACAGTATGATAAAAACAAAGAAGTACACTTGATTACCCTCCACCTACTCCTTACTTTATCATATAATCACTTTATTTGCACTATTAAATACCTGTTAGGCACTATATTTCCACTATTTGAATATTTCCGCAATCTTTATTTAAAATAAACGCTTCTCCGAGCTGATGTGTGATTTGAAACGGAGAAGAATGTGTTCGCAAAAGGCAGATGAGATTCATCAAAAGCTAATGCCATCCACCCAACACTATCTCACGACCAAGTCGTACGAGTTCGACGAATGATTAAAAAGTGTCTAATTCGTACTAATTCATACCTCACTCGTACGAATTCGTACGATTTGTCTAAACCCACGTGATGGGTAGGTTTAGGGGCGGGGTGAGGAGTAGGTCATTTGTACAAATTCATACGAATTGGCTAATTCGTAAAATATGTACGATTTAGCAAAATCGTACTGATTCGTACAAGTGAGGTCGTATGAATTGTTACGATTTAGCCACTTTTTAATCATTCGACGAATTCGTACGACTTGGTCGTGAGATCGGGTTGATCCACCTCACTCTCCACACCACTGCTCCTGTTATCATTTTGTCTGGCTCAATTAGACAATAGTGGGCGGAGTTAGTCTAAATAGCCTCTGACAACAAGGTGGGCTATTTGCACTTGGTGTAAATAAACACTCAGAGGAAAAAAAGAAGACTCCCGGCGAACTAAATTATCAGCCCGTTCTCATCCCAAGACGTCATCTAACTGACGCTTTTGACCATACGTCAACATCCAACGTTTTAGTAACCCTTTAACGTCAGTTAGATGACGCGATATCCTAACCCCACCCCAGACCTAAACCTACCCGCGTCAGTTGGATGACGCCCTAGGATCGTCATTTAACTGACGTTAAAGGGTACCCTAAAACGGATGCGTCAGTTATATTACGTCTTGGGATGAGAATGTGTTGAAATTATAGTTATATTCCTCTAACAAAAATAGTGCACAAACGGGGATAGGTTGTAAACTTTTGATCTTTATAAAATATATTTCATGAGTATCAAGTCAACTGGTTGTGAATGGCACACATGGCTTTACTCGAAGATCTTGCTGCAAATTTTCTGAGAATATTTTCTCCAAACATACAGTAAGTACGCAACTTGTATGCAATCATTAGTGAATGAGACCCAATATTTCATTAGCAAACTCTGTAAAATATGTGCTGTTTTGTTTGAAGAATTACAATTGGTCTATTATTTGTCTTTCAGGTCTCACAAATCCAAGTCGTTTTTCATCAGTTGGATTTATCACCGTGCCTTCACCGAAGAAAATGTTGCATCACATTCAAAAGACCATTCGATTTGCACTGTTGTTGTTAAATGATGATCAAGGGATTATGTAACCTCCCTCAGTTATGCTATAGTGCTTATGGTTTTAAGATAATATACTGTATACACATTTGAATGTAATGTGTTTATATGCTTTTATAATATGGGCTCAACTATTCTAGATTAGGATACAATAGACGAATATGCCGCCATTTAGATGTTTCTAATTTAGCAACTTCGATGTAGTTCTTGTTTAATTTCTCTTTATTTTAATGATTTCTACATTTAATATGTAAAAATATATATTTTTTATTTACTTTGAAGCTGGATTTCATCTGAAGATTCTGTCTATATTTCTTTCATTTTTTGCAACATATTTACATCCACAATTAAGTGGACTTGTGCTTCCTTTTACAATGGCAGACTTTCATTCAGTAATGACTGTATCGTGCAAAATGTATGAAAATAAAATGCATAAATAACCAGCTCTCTGCATCTGTCCATTATAAACACAGCCACATGAAAATCAATGGGTAATGGACATTAAGATCACTTGAACTAAATGATAATCAATGTATTACAAAGTCTGAGAATGGATTAAAGTTTTATGGTCATTTTATATTAGACATATTTAACAGCTATGTACTTACATAAAAAATGAGGTACAATTATAAATTAAAATGAGGTACAAAGCATTCTGGGTAGTACCCATCAGCACTACAATTCTTTACAAAGTCAAAGCAGTAATGTAAATGTTGATTATCCATCAAGATCCGAAATATGCATTACAATAAACGAGAACAGATTAAATGGTTTATGTAACTATCTTTAATAAAAGCAATGACGTTAATTGAAATGCAGGAGTAAACACTTACAAAATGTACTGAAAATGGTCCTTAATTTGTGATTTTATTTTAATCTGAAAGAGAATAGTTAATTTGTCATGCCTATGAATCTGTAATTTTTTTGTTACACAAGGAATTTATGTTTAGCAGGTTTATGTTAAGAAAATACATTTGCAATGTGGAACCACTGGCCACTGAACCACTGAATCATGAAGCCAAAGAACTATTTTTGACAGTTAGTACTAGTACTATGACAGAATGCTATAGTTTAACTTATGTATGAAATAAGCAAGATATCATAAGGTTTATGTTATAGTCGTAGTTATTTCTCATAAAGTGAAACAAAACACACCATACAGTATAGCTACATTGCAGCCACCCACAACCGATTCTTTCTGATCTCCAATCTTCTGCAGAATGGAAACCCACATAACATGAACAAAATGAACTCTTCTAAATCTCCATCAAGACTGCACATCAGGCCCAGTTTCACAAAAAGGTCTTAGATTGAGCAAGGATTAGGCCTTAGTAAAATTAGGGCGTTTAAGTAGCTTTTATAAACGTGCGATAGAAAACAATATTACAGGTGTGTATCTTATTTCATTTTAAACAAAACAATGGCAGTGACACATTTTACAGGTTTTTTCCAATTGCTAACACATTAAAATAACACAGTTATTTAAACTGACACACAGAGAGCAAAACCTTTTCTCAAGTCTCCAGAAGTCTAAACACATTTTCTGCTTTACACACATTTTGCAATTTGTAATGACACTTTTTAAATGCACTAAAAAGCTTATTTAACTTGAACTTTTTCTGCATTTTTTCAGTCCATTGTAAATATATCTGTGATGCATATGTTGCACACTGACTTGTTTGGTGAAAAATTAAAAAAAAAAGTTTCAACAACAATGTGTGTGTGTATCTGCAAAAAAAAAAAATTCTGTGCATGTGAGCAATCTGAAGAATTTTCTACAATTTGAACTATTTTAGTATTATGGCAAAGCATACTAAAGATGAGAGTGCTGAGCCCGATCTCATGAAAGTTCGTATGTATAGCATGAATGTCATTTCTCGTGGCATTTATACGCCAAAAATGTATATGGTACGCGTTTTTCGTGTGCATATGATACGCACTTCTCGGCGTATAATAAGAACGAATCACGGAGCAGAAGCACTTCAATTTATAAGAGGCGTGACCTTTCCGTCTATGGCGATAAGCTGCAGTCGAATCACAACACAGGAGGGACTTCATAGAACAAGGAAGTCATCGTGTCGGGCAGTGTAAACTTCCGTATACAGATAAGTAAATTGTTTGAAAAATACTGTGTTTTTTTACACGCGAAACATGAACACATGTTATATTGCACTCTGTAAACACAATCGAAGCTTCAAAAAGCATGAAGAACGAACGTGACCTTTAAAGTTTAACATGTAGGCTAGGCCTACTATCCGCAGTTTCAAGCATTCTGGCAATTAGAAATTCATTAACGGCCTAACACAAAATGATTTCGTGATAAACATTTTTACAACCATTTTAAAAACTAAAGTGGACTGAAATTGTGACAATGTCCAAGAATTATGTTGCTTTAGCTCCTTTGAGTAATTGTTTGAGTGGCCTTGTTCAGTCTTGTTGTACAAATCTAAATTATGTAGGAAACTCCACAGTATAATTAATCAAGTTCATTAAACAAACATATCTTTGAGTCTAGCCAGCAATATTGTACAGCATCATGCAAAATGCTTATTTTGTTTATAAAATTTAATGTACACTGATAAAAATGATTCTGTGGTGTTAAAAAACCACACTTTCTACATTGAACAAGTTAGTTCAGGCAAGAATTAAAATCATGTTTAATTTAGTGCTTTTCAAACACCACCAATGTGCTGCATCCACCTGGATGATCCGATGGCAGCCATATTGGTATTCCAGATCCGTCGGTGTATGAATGAGTGAGTGAATGGGTGAATGTGAGGCAAATGTAAAGCGCTTTGGTGACCATTGGGTCTATGAAAGCGCTATATAAATGCAGTCCATTTACCATTTTTACCATTTATATTGTGCCAGAACACCCACCACTCACCAGCTAATTGGTGCAGTGGTCACAGGTTAAAAAAATATATATATTAAACAACATTTAATTAACTGGGCTAAATCATTAAAAACAATTCAAAGTGATCTACCCATTTCGGCTGCACAGCATTCTTCAGCCTATCTAAAGTTTGAACTTATAAGTATATTTTACTTGAAATTGTTTATGTTTACAAGGATTTTTTGAGTAAGAGTTATAAGATTTAGTAAAACCTACTGAGCTTTCTGGTACCGATGTTCCCATCATACACTGGGGGATTTTTTAGTCGCATTTGCTGTTCATTTGGAGTTCATTTTCTACTAAAAATGATCCATTCATGCTCAAAAACTATCCATTGAATGTTACCGTTATTGTGGGTTGTTTTGAGGTCTCTGTTTTCGGTTCATTACTTATAGGAGATGTTGTCTTGCAAAGTGTAAATCTATTGTTTGCTTACATAAATATTTAAAGCCATATGCACTTTATGGCTTAATTCAGCACAATGTTTTTTTTTAATACAATTTACAAATGAGTAAAACGCACTTGAAACAGAATACTGCAAAGTCAACAGAATGAGTAATTTAAAATAAAAAAATGACTCAAAGTGTAACTGGACCTAAAGTATGATGATGCACAAAAATACATATTTGGCTTCTGGCTAGTGTTTTTGCTCCTGAGTTAATATTATTGCTCAGTATAATGCTAATGTCACCTGGTACTGAAACACATTTGCAACACAGTGAACAAGGCCAAATAGCACATTCAAATATACCAAGCACTGACATAAATATGTAAACAAAAAGGTCTTCCTTTCTTATTTTATTACTTGGAGCTCTCACATAGGCCTACATATATTTATTTGTATTTTTAATTAGTGTTTTTACTTGATTTTATCAATATTAGTAGTGCACAGGCATGTGCTCTTTTTCTCATGCATGACTTCCTTTATGACTGTGCATCTCACTTTTTTCTGAGTTTGCAGATGAGATCACACTGGTTGTTGGCCTAATTTCAAGAGGTAACAAAACCACATGTCGAGAGGAAGTCAGGTGCCTGCAGACAACAATCTTAAATATAAAATGATTTTTGACTTCTAAAAAACATTCACAATTAGAAATAGATTGTTCTATGGATAGTATTCCTTTAGATTTGGTTTCAATGATCAGGAAGGCCCAACAATAGCTTGTACTCTATGAAACAGGTCCCTTGGTCCAGTTCTACACTTCAACTTTCATTCACTTTCTTATTTAGTTGAAGCCCTAGTTCATGACACATTTACAATGAAAACACAGATTTGACCTCACCGACCTACATGTATCCAGGATGGAAAGGAGTGAAACCCATACATCCTGGCCACCTGACAGCTTCATTGTTTATTCCTCAAGTCATAACTAATGTAAACTAGGACACTTTTTGACCTTGTTTTTTGTTATCTGTCATATTTCATCTAATGATTTTAAATGCATACTTAAAATACAGACATTTAAATACATATTTTAAAATATATAGATACTTGTGTGCTATGTATTTTGATTTAAAATGAATGTAGAGTGTTCAGGACTGAGATACTCCATGATCTTTTGACTTGTAATTTCTCTTTTATTCAATGCTTAAAAAGATCGACCTGAAGCTGATTTACTCCTGCACTGAAGTCAAAATATTAATTCTAGCTTGTCTTTGTAACTAATTCCTAACTTAGGAATATTTTTTTCTTTCGACTCACTTTCACTCATTCATCATGCATCTAATCAGTGCATCTGCTCCACTCACAAGTAGGCTATGTCAATCTGATCAAAACTAAAGTATTTTAAGAAGTCTTATGAACACTTTTGCTTGTGGAATAAATTTCATAAAAAATAAATTTGTTTGTGGAATAAATAAAGTCTCAGTTTACTGGTTCAGACAAATTCACATTAAAGATTATTTTCCAAGATGCTGTCAATAGAAACTGATAACATGTATCATTGATCAGTCTAATTTATATCTCTATAGGCTTTGTATGGCGATCGTCACTTGAACAAACAGGAAAACAGGTCCCACCGCACTGCTTGTCGTGTTATCAGCACCAACTGACAGCGATATCTATGGATTTTTAAGGTAATTAGTTATTTTTATTGTTGGATTTTTTTTTTTTAGTGGTCACTACAGTGGACAGTGATTTAAAAACCATTTTCTTGATTTTGTACGGGTTTTGATGGCAAAATAGCATATCAGTCTCTTCAGTGGACCCTGGTGCATCATCCAATACATTGCAACCAAGTTGTAAGCCATTGTGCGTCGATTTTATTCCCCCTCCAAACCAAGATGGCCAATGGTCACTATGGATAAGCCAAGTTACTCTGGAAAATTCACCAATTCCTTCTATCCTAGGACTCTTGTAGGTAAAATATACAGCGTATATAGCATCAAGCAATATCTAATGAGTCATATATCACAGTTACATTTTCCAATTTTTGATTTTAGATTGGGAGAAGAATCTGATTAATCATCTGTCCACTAGTGCACCTCATGCCTCAATGGCTATATTTCATGCAGCTACAATTCAAATTTAAACTGTGAATATTGTAATTTTCATTGACATTGAAAAACGTTATGCAATTACACTTTTATGTGTATGTGACTTGTAATGGATTGCTTTACTGGTTTCATCAAAAAGGTAATCTAATTATGTGCAGTGCATTTCTTCTTAGCTCAAAAAGTTAACTGTTTACATAATGAATGCTGCTTGTGATACATTTATTTACTCGTAACATCAAAAAGGTAATCTGATTGCGGTATGCATGCTACTTGTAATGTGTTACCCCCAACTTGGACCTTGGTATGTGTATATTTTTCATATGTATAGGCTTATATGTAGCCTACAATACAATTCTTTTTCTGTATTTTCAAATGATAAGATTCTAACATTGATACAACTTACATGAAATGGAGGAACAAGCAGTCTTTTAAAATGCTTTATATTATTAATTGCTTATGTTAGTCTTGTTTTGGGGCACTCAGTTTTAGCACTAAAGGAATACAAACCAGTAAATAAACAACATTTTCAGGGATTGTTTTAAAATATTTAATATATATATATATATATATATATATATATATATATATATATATATATATATATATATAGGGTTTCTTGAATATTTCACAGCTTTTCATGACAGAAAATTCAAGTGAAATGTGTAGGGCTATATTTTAGGACCCAGTTATGGCTCTCATTGAATTGTGCAATTGCTCCAATAGCACTAATAATCGCTGAACTGGTTTTAAGTCTCTTTTAGAGTCCCTTCACATGGGACTAGTGGAGGGGCCTCCCCTGCATGGCCACATGCTAATGAAGATAGGAGGCTGCAGATTAGCTTTAGTTTATTTATTTAGCTTTTACCAGTTGTTAGTTTTGAATATGCCTATGGATTCTTTTTTTAACATATAGCAATTCATCTTGGAAAAAGTAGCAATTCATTTTAGGAAAGATAGTGATTATTTTAGAAAAAGTACTCTTTTTTTGGAAAAGTAGCGATTACTTTTCAGGAAAGTAATTTTTTTTTTTTTTTTTGTGTGTCTGTGTTTGGAAAAAGTAGTGATAAGAAAGGTTGGAGTTTATATGCTGGCCAAAGGGTTCATTTTCATTTAATTCACTTTCATTATCCTTACAATGTGGAGAAATATCAAACATATTGTTCATGTTTAAAATCGATGTTTCGTCATGCTACACAATACTCATTCCTTATAGAGAATACTTCTGTCGACATATGCATCAGTGGAGAACATTTGCTATATTGAACATTCAGTTAAAATAACTCATCCCATGTCTCTCCATGTAATCCTCACACACATTTTCATGCACTGGTTCACTAAATATAACACAATTGATTATTAATACCAATAAAGAATAAGAATACTGAAAATAATATTAAACAATAACATTTTAGTCTTCATGCAATAATAAGCAATTTTTGACGAGCAATTTTTGCTATTGAACATCATATGGGCTGATGGACACCAGGCATATGCATGAGGAGATTATGTTGTTTTTAATTTCTTCCTTCACCAACTGCATTGCAAACGGCTATACTATAAGTCACTCCAAAGTCCCCAGTTCAAGGGCTATGCCCATATGATGCTCACTTCTGATTTGAAGTGATATGTGTAATTTCATCCTAATGGATAAACGTTCCATAATCATAACATAAATTGTGCAAAAACCTAATGTGCAGTGATATGAGAAGACAAATGTTTAACTGGAGTTGTAGTGGTTTGCTCATAAATACAAATAGAAGGATATTATGATACTCTACTCTCTTGAACATTCGACTTTTTTTTTTACTGGTCCAATCGACTTAAGGGGTTTTTGCCTTTTTTAAAATATAACATTATATGAATATGCAATTCGACAAAATTGTTCTTCACAAATATGTGAGACTCAAGGTCGTACATGAAATTTTGCTACAAAACTAAATACAATTTTTTATTTGAGTTGAATATTCATATAAATATTATAAAAAAGGCAAACCCCAATTGGACCAGTAAAGAAAAGTGACATTTTAAAAGAGTAGAGTATTCTGTTTGATTTTTATGAGCAAATCACTACAACTCCGGTTAAACATTTGTCTTCTATTATCACTGCACATTAGTTTTTGTTGTGATTATATGGATTATTTACCCATTAAGATTAAATGTATTAACTCTAAGTTGCGACATGACAACTAACTCCTCTAACTAATACTCTAACCATCAGAGTATTAACAAACTGTTATTAATTAAAAGAAGCTGATGTGTGTGCAAAGTAGTCAGTATAATGTCTGTTGGGGGGGGGCCATCAAAATAAAGTGCAAACATTAAGCAGACAGTCTACTGTAATGACTGATTGTTGACATTAAGTTTATTAAGACATTAACTTAGCAGAATGTCTAACGTGGACAATCAAAATAAAGTGTTACCCTTGCATATGTTTTGGCTATATTGGTGTGTTGAGAACAGGTTTCACATTCAGCATCAGACTTATTTTGAAATTAGCATGGGACGTCGTGACTTATGCATAACTAAAACAGTGTTGACATTTATACACACTGCATATGCAACAGCATACAGCAAAGTGTAATTGTTGATGCCTTTAAAAAATATCAAAGTGTCAATATTTTATGAATATGAAAATTTGAAAGTTACAATTTTTGGGGTGTACTGAAAAAACCCAAGTACTTAGCATGTTAAACACATTTTTAAAAGCAACATCTGTAAATAACGGGCAAAAAAAAAAAAAAAGTACACGCCCAAATTTCTAAACTTATCCACATCATCCGGGAAGTGTGTTGTGTTTTCCATGGTTAAAAACCAGAGCTGTGTGAAGCGGAAAACCGAGCTCTCGAGATAGACCAGCTGTCAGATCTATGCCTGTAAACCCCACATCCACAACACCTGTTTTCCACGCAAACAAAATCACTCACACTTCCTGTTGATGTTTTTTTCTGTGTCATCTTCATTCGAAGATTGCAAAAATAAATATTAACATATTAATGTAAATATTGAATTATTATCTAGCAATGCAAGTTATGAGCATGCAGGTTCTATTTATGCAATCTCATATTTTTTTGTCTACGTTTGCATTGGACAGTCTTCTAAAGAAGCTCAAAAGAAGTTAATTGTGCTCTGCCTTTTTAAACGAGTTTATGACATTAACATTTATTAATGTATCATTTTTGGTTCTCCAAATAACTTTTCAGTGATCTTTCAGTGAAGAACCTTTATTTTAAACAGTGTGTGAATTAAAAAAAAAAAATTGTAATAAAGTCCAGATATTTTTATAGGCTATACTCTTTAAGTATAGTAAATGGTCCTCTGAATAGAGACAGATCAACATTGTGACTCAAGTTCCATTATTCTGTTGTCATTCTCATACAAGGTCTACCCCATGAGCACTACAGCCTCGAGACCTTAAATACTGTACATGAGGTCAGGATGACCTCATCACACCTTTTGCAAAAATAAAAAAAACATCCATTGTGATGACACATTTTAGGGGCAGGGCAGTGATTGTCTCTGTTGGCCAAGAACCACCTTTGATCAACATTGTCACTTTAAGCATTGTCAACTTTAACCCTCCTATTATTATTATTGAGGTCAATTTGACCCCATTCATTGTTTAACGTCCGTAAATACATCATTTTATTTACAATTTTTATTTTAATTTTTTTTTTTTGCTTCAGATTTAATGGCTTTTCCTAATTTAATGGGGACAACTCTATAAACATAAAATTAACCTGCTAATATTTTTCAAAAGTACTGTACACATTTTGTAGCATCGGTGTTCCTTGGTGTCAATTTGACCCCAGGCTCTTTTAGTTGTATCATAAAACAGAAGAAATATTAAAATTTCACACACATTTGTTTTGGTTGTTGTATTTAGGTCACTATAATAATAGTTATGTAATGTTCATGTTCAAATTATAATAGTTATAGTTTGAATTTATAATGTTCATTGTAATTTTACATATTCAATGTCATATTCTTAAAACAAAAAACCAAGCAGAACAATATTCTGTAGTATTGCGAGAACCACTAATAGTTCACATGACGTGACATAATGCTCATGAGAATTAATAATTATTTCATGTGCATTGGGGAGTAGAAATCATAAATTTTGCAAGAACTTTGATGTTTCCCGTGCCATGGGGGAGGGGAAAACATAATTTTTGCGAGATTGAACCCAAACATAATTTGTGTTACTATCCTTAATAAAATAATTTTTTTTTCTTTCTAAATGTTATAGATTACAAAAATCTATAGGCTACTTAGAAATATTATAAAACACCAAATATATTTATACTTTTCCAATTTTAGGTCAATCAGTAAGATTTTATGTTGATTTGTAAATTTGTCCATAGTCGTGCAATGGGTATTCTGGATGTATAAGGGGTTAGGTGGGGTGGGGAGGGGGGTGGTGGGTGGATGTCAACTTAAAAGGTTACTTAAGTAGTCAACAAAGACATAAATTAACTGAAACAAACCTTTGTAAAAAAAACAAAAAAAAAAACAAAATTATATTGTGGAGGTTTAAATTACTGGGGTCAAATTGACCCCAGTGGGTAAAAAATGTCATCAGATTTGAGGGTAACACAAATTGACATCAATTTAAATGCAAGCTTAATGACTGACCTTGTGACATAATGCAATAATATTTAGTCAAGATAAATAATACTCTAAGGCCCTTAACTGACCCTTTATCAGATATGAAATTAGAAAGGATGAGAAACTGCCTTAAATAATTTTGCAAGTAAATATGAAAATTAAGATAAAATACAGTAATTGTGAAATAAAGTTTGCCTAAAGTTCCTAGAGTAATAAATGTTAGCAATATGTCATTGTTTATGAATTTATCAGAAATCAAGACTGATATTTAAAACAAAATTGGCAACTTGGTTGCCAAACAACAGCAACAGAACTAATACTACTACTAACTTGACTATGGTAATAAATAAATTAAATAAATAAAAAATATGTTCTTACCACAGCAGAGGTAATTATTGCAAAGATACTGCATCAAAATAACGTTTAACAGGAGCTGAAGTGTTTATTTGTGGGACATATGCAATAACACAGAATATTAACTAGGTCATTCTTTTATTTTAATAAAGCTATTTTTGAAAAGTCCATCTGTTAAGATTAGGTATGGGGTTTCAAAACTAAAATTGAAAATTGTATTATGTAGCATTACTTTCAGTTGAATTTATCAATGAATGTTTTATGTATGTGTGTAAATGACTTTTTCATTATGTGCTGTAATGATAAAAAGAGTAAAAACAAAACCGTAAAAATATAATTTTATATGATATTGTTTTAAAATAATGTAAAATAAAAGTAATAAAAATAGTATCTGCATTATTAAAAGTCACCTAAAAGTCTTAAAACTAACCTCTGGCATCATTTTGAAAGTAGGTTAGTAGGTTGATTTGAATCAAGGATTTTAATTGAAAACACAAAATATAGGTGCATTCTACATTAAATCCGGCAACCTGAATTATACGTTATATTATACCTGAATTAAAAGTTGTAGGCTACAAAGAAAAAAAAAAACAATATGCAATTGGGGAATGTGGAAAAATCTTACACTCAAAGTAACGGAGAAACACAAATGGAAATGTGTGTCCTGATGCTATCCACCCCTAAAGAATATTGTAAAACATCAAAAACAAATTGACAGTTTTAATGCATTTCAAATAAATATAAGTTTTATATTTTAATGTGTCGTTCACAGTCACATTTACGTTGCTTTGACTTGAATGCATCTAAATACCAATTGCATGATATGAGATGCATGAATGCTTTAAGTTTTATTTAAAGGACTGCAGTGAACCGTTTAAAACTGCAGCTGGTGATATAATGCTGTTCTTATTGTGCATTCACATAATCATTATTTTACATGCAGAAACATACATTTTTCATGCTGTAATAATGCAAGAACCCAGGCTAAAAATTATAGAAAATAAATGTGCTTTAAAAACAGTTACAGTTCTAGTTATACAGTAATTATGTTTTATGTCACCTTAAACAACTTAAATAATCTCTGGCATCATTTTGAAAGTAGGTAAGTGGGATGATTTGAATCAATGGTTAGTATTATTTTCCACAGGAAGCGGGCGCTGTGCAGAAATAAGACATGATGCCTAACTTCCTGCCTTCGTCACAGACGTCTGTGGTTGTTTTTCTCTTGTGTGAGGCAAGCAAGACAGGATGTGTGTGTTTGCGCATGTGTGTGTGGGTGGGTGACAGAAATGAGGACAGGAAGACTGAAGCATGCATATTTCCAACTTTTGCAGCTTGCAGAGACAGAGAGAAATGTAGCACATGCATGACTTTGGTCGACAATATGAACCTTATAATCTGTCATCATGTAGGCAGTTTACTTACTGTTAAATACTGTTAAAAAAGCACACTTCCTCGTTCATTAGGATGTTCCCACTGTTGCACCTTCTTTATACTTTCATTGTATTGTTCATAAACATTATTTATAACTGAAAAAGAGGGTGTGATTAGTCATAAAAGCACATCGAATGTGCATCACATAGAAAAGTCACTACAAGACAAAGAGAGAATTAATCATTTCTATAAATGATTTTTTCCGATCCTTAACCTTTATGCGTTCGCTGAAAGTGTGATTCATGATAAATATCGTGCTCATCTTAGTTAAATAAGTACCAGTATAAGATGCACACATGTAGAAGTGTGAATAAAGGAGAAACTGTGTTGCTGTTTTAAATTCATTATTTATTCATACCCATTTTGCATTGCATTGCATTGTTTTATACAAAAATATCAAAGATATGCTTTGTTTGTATTTATTTAAATCATTAGTCTATAATATACACATCGATATTCATGATATGCAGTAAGTGTATGCACTTTCATGTGCAAAACACATTCATAAAGTCTTGTACAGATCAACAGATCTCTAAAGTGTCATCATTCATCAGTGGTTTGGACTAATTCCTCAGTAAATCTGCAGGACTGCTGAGGTGAAGACAGTGACAGAAGCCTCCAGCAGAGGGCCTACAGCAAGATCGTCCTCCCAGACAAATCTAAGTACATACTGACACCTATTGTCTTTATTGTAATCTGCAGTTCTGTGCTTTTAATCAGATGTGTACTTAAAAATGAACACTAGATGATGCCATTGCTCCATTTATCACACCTGTGTGTTAACCTAAAAGAATTTTCTTGAATCAGAGATTTTATATTGGCATTTTGTGACAATTCTTAATGTTATCATTGTCTTATAGTTCAATGTAGTTAATATATTTTCAAATTAATAAATTAGATAACTTAATATAACTTGCCTGCATAGAAGAATTTAATGAATCAATGCAGTGACATGCAGCTTTTCTTCCCATTTGTGATTTTTATCTGGAATAAAATGTAGGGCGGGACATTAGGAGTTGATTTTATCATTGGATCTTTATGGTTTGCTATTGCTGCAAGTTATTTTGGTTAAAGATTACAAGGGCAAAATAATACAAGAATAAAAAAAAAGTGTATAATGATTTGCGCTGATACTGCATTATAAAAAATAAATAAGGAAGAATTGTCAGTTTTGATTTTTTTGGTGACTTTAAAAGGTCTTCCTCCATACATAACACAAAATCATTTGACCCTTTCATGCTCTGTAAAATCATATTGGCCATAAAGCTTTAACAGTGTCTGGTTTCTGTTGTATAATCAGTGTTAGGTGCAATGCATTAATAAGTGATTAATTACTGTAATTTCATTAATTTTCCCATGAAAAAGTAAAGTAAGGGATTATTCTGAATTTTTCTATAATTTAAAGCTCCACTTTAAAACTTTTTTTGGGTTAGAAATTATCCAAAATAATTTCAGGACATAATATAACACAGGTTAAATAAAGAAATTTTCATTTATACACAATTTAGTGATCTGTCCCCTACAATGAATTTCACACACTTTTGCGTCACCATGTGCATGCGGATTTCCCACCCAAAACGCTTGTCTAAACGAAGAATAAAAAGTGATAACTCAACACCACTTTTGTGTTTTCTCTTCAAAATCATTTCCGTGCAAACATAGCCTGAAAATCTTTTTAAAAAGAATGAAAAAGTTGAGATTTGATTATTTTGATGCATTCTGAATAAGAAGCGACTGAAAAGGAATAGCCTACATTTTACCTGGTGAGTCAGTATCATATTTAATTGTTAAAGACTGCATTACTTCAAGATCGAATTACTGCCACTAAACCGTAAATTAGTTACTGTGGACTGGTTATTTTCTCTTGAAATTGTATTTTGATCCGAGTAGTCATAAATGTCTGAAGTAAACCACGTGGTCATTGTACACGCAGTTCACCGACGCCATTTTCATGATCACGCACGCCAGTGTCGCCTGTGTGAGAGCAAAAGAAAAATCGATCACAAAGGTGAGTAACTAATCAATTCTGTCAAAAATATATTTGTACTGTGCTGATAATTTGATTATCTCAGTTTGAGCGGTTATAGTCAACCGCGTGGTAGGCCTATCATTTCAGCGTTCACGTCGCCATTGTTGGCCACGTCTCTGTATGGTATACAAATGCGATTGTATTATTTCATGAAGAAATGGTAATTGTGACAGTATTAGAGGTTATTGTAATGATCTTAAGAACTTTTTTTCTTTTTTGAGGGTGTATGGTCAACCACAACACAGATTTGAGAGACATTGGAACTTTTACGAGAGATACTTGAGGGTCTTGACAGAGAGAGAGAGATTATACTCTCTTCTGGCTTATCTTGAACATTAGTCATTTTCTTTTTTCTTTCTGAGTGTTGAACTGACTATGTGGGTAAATACAGACAAGAGTGAACTCGTGGTGGAAATTTTCTTTGTCAATTTTATTGTCTGTTGTTTATGTGATGTTGAAATTTACTTTTATAAATTTTAGTTGGTCAGAAAAAAAGTGAATGTTTCTTACTAGTTCAGATGACATTTTCCATAGAAAATTCTTCTGTTGATCATACTTATAAAAAGTATAATCTGTGATTGCAAATGACATGTATCCAAATAGGCGAGGTGAATGACAGCTGCACATTCTCCTCAAAACATTGGATTCATCCCACTGTGCCAAGGCACAACTCAATTAAAGTTGATAATTCTGCAAATAACTGCAGTTGCAGATTTCAAACAGAGATGCCGGCAAATACGGGCTGTAGCTTTAATTACACTGCATTTAATTGTAAATCCAAAATTGTATCATGTTAAAAAAAAAATAATGTTACATTCTCCCTTTAAATACTTTAGTCAGTTCAAGAAAAAATTATGCCATTTTATATTTATTTGAAAGAATAAAAAGAACAGTTTTATGTCTGTCATTCTATTGTTAGACTGGTCGTTGATGTGGGATTTAGAAAAGTAATAAGTTATGCCATTTTTTAGAGAGTCAGAGAGTAATTAGTGACATAATCAAATTAATAATAATTATTATTATTATAATCAAATTACTTTGTTGAATATGTAATTAGTGGTTAGCTAGCTAGTAATCAAATATTTTTTAGAGTAACTTAGCCAACATGGGAAACAATACACTAAATTTATGTTATATGTGTATAATTCCCTCACCATACACCCCCCCTTTTTGTCAATTTAGACAGCATTGAAAAAAGGGGTTGGGGTGATCAGGAAATTAACTGAGAAATTACTGTAATGTGTCTTCACACCATTAGGTGGCGACCGCGTGTATCCGAAGACTCAGCCTATTTTTTACAGTCTATGTACACAACTAAATTAGACCGCTAGTCTGCAGTTATTTTACAGTATTCACATTGAGTGTTTGCATGTAAGTTACAGTCAAAAGCTTGATGTTAATAAAGCTCAGAAAGTCAGTTGCTTTATTGGAACATTACAGTAATGTTGAAGAAACAGCTGGACATTTATTTTGTGAAGACATTTTAAACCAATGTGACCCACAGTTTTATCCTTATAATGACATTTTTTATTAAGCAACCCCAAAATCATCATCTCTTGAATGTGTTGTTAATTAATTTATTTTATACCCCCAAAGTTTCTCCCATAAGTTTTCCTGTTTAACTGTTGATTTTTTACTCTAAAAAAAAAAAAAAAAAAAAAATATATATATATATATATATATATATATATATTATTTTTTATTATTGATTGATTGATTTGTTAACTGCACTGATTCAGGTATAAGACATAGGCCTATCATGTATGTTTTTATTATAGAAACACATAGCGGACGTCCTGTTGCGAAAAAAAAGTCTGAATGCTTATCAAAATGATAATTATTTATACTGTACATATACTGTACAGGCCTATAAGTACAGTCAGAGACTATTTATATAGAGACATGTCACTTCCTCAATACTTAATACAAATGTATAGGGAAAACCCTTAACACCAAAGATGGCGGTTGTATGCAAATGCCCCGCCCCTCCCGCTGGACAGCCAATCATCTGCTTTTAACGGTCAAGCTGGGAAACATTCAAATACGTTACTGTTTGAAAAGGCGGCAGATTTGATATGCAGTGTATGTGTGCGTTGTGAAAATATCAGACATCCCAAGTCTCCCAGAAGTTTCCGGGTGTCTCCCGCAGATTGATAGAGGCTCGTTGATGCCCACAAATTAGTTCAAATCTCTCGGAAACTAGAGCGACCGAGCAAGAGCACGCACATACTGTGTTTCAAACTGTGGAGTGCGTGTGCGACAGAGTGAGAGAACCCTTGCGCATGTAAAAGTATAACCTGTGGGAAAACGGCGTTTTAAACCTTATTTTGGGGCAAAGTCATCAAACTTTTTCACCAATTTTTATCATGTTTTACTGCTGTTTCTATACATGCAGTTTTTATTTCCCGGTGACCAGTGAAAGTGCAGTTCTGACTCTCTGCCCATTTATTTAGATAGGAGCCTGGTCTTGTTAAGTCCGAAATAGCTGCCCGGAGGCGTTGCCAAGATGGCGGCGAGTGGCATGACTAGCCTGAAAGGACTTTGGTACAGTATAGTAGGCCTAGAAACAAATCAAAGTTACCTTGTTTTAATAGTGCTTTTATCAATATTACTATTGTTGGCCTATACCATGTGGACCAGCCGTGATAATGATCTGTCCATCACAGACTCTGACTTTCTACTTCCTGTGGACTTTGTGTGTGTGTGTGTGTGAGACTACTAACTAATTAAAATTTGGTCAATTAAGCTTCTTCTTTTCAACTAACGTTTCGTTGAATATTAGGGGACAGCCCTAGGAAAGAGCTATCACTAACCATCATTACTAAAAGAGTCATCTAATATCAAAACATCATAAAAGCATAAAACCGCAACAAAAAAGGTATGAAGTGATTCTTATACAGTTTAAGCATCCAGTCCAGAAGTTCCTAAATGATTTTAGTTCGCCATTAATAAATCGATGTAGGCCATCTTTAAATATATAATGCTCATCAACTCGCATCAAATGTTGGAAGCATGCAGTTTTGATGTTTTTCTATAGAACCGTACATGAAGAGATAAACAGGCATTAACCCCTAAATTGGCCAACATAAGATCGGGCTGAATTTCCATCTGAGACTGTAAATATTTGAGAGAAAGTCTAAAATATGAGTCCAAAACTTGTGAATTTTACAGCATGTCAAAATGAATCAGCATACCTTCTGCAGATTTGCATTCATTGCATTCGAGAGTTAGTTCATCCAGATATGAAAATGGTCATACCCATAAAACATTTGTTAATTTTTGAAACACAAAAGATATATTTAATGCCAGCCAACATCTACGTTTTTCTTTCCAACTTTACCCATCTACTTTTAACTGAATCACAAATCTGATAATTATGTATAGCTGCTTTAAATTTGTACATTCGTATGAATAATAAATAATACATGTAAAATGATAGACTTGTACATACAATTGATTCATGTATTGATAACATTTCCACCCACATTTCTTTGCCCAGATATTTTCATTTGGTGGGAGGATTAGGCCTGGTTTCACAGACAAATCTCCGATTATAAACCAGGATGAGGGTTTAGTTCAGTTAAGGCATTTAAGTAGCTTTTATAAACGTGCCTTAAAAAAGAAGTGGCAGTGTAATAAAAATTGCCCCTTGTAAATCGACTACACCACATTTGTCTCAATGGTGGGACTTTTGGAGCACTCATTGTAGCTGCGGTCACATAATGCTGGTTGCAGGACTCCAGAATTTGAAAATGGTGGTTGAGATTGAAGTTGAATTGTTGTTCTCAACATTCTGTGCCGAAGATCCCCTCTGGATGAAATATCTCATGGAAATTTCACTTTTAGTAACTAAAAAGACAGAAGACATCAACACAAGATAAAAATACCAGTTTACTTTGAAATATGTTTACATTTGTAAATGCACAATCCCACTGAATTGTTATAGACAGTAGAGGGGTTTTTGTACAGTGTGTGTGTGTTTCCTGTGACTGTGGGCCTCAGAGCACAGTAATACACAGCAGAATCCATAACTGCTGCAGACGATATCTCCAGATGAACACGATTCTGTGCTTTATGAAGTTTGATTGACAGACGGGGGTCAGGTGGATTGGCTTTTGTCACATATTCAGAAGCTTCATCAATCATTATTAGAAATTCTGATCTTGATTCAGGTTTTTGTCGGTACCAGTGCAAACTGTCTACTGAGCCTTCATATGTGCACGAGAGCGTAATGTTTTTATCCTCCATTAAAACTATGGCGTTGTTATCCGATTTGATTCCATACCCAGTAGTGTTACCTGTAAAGACATAGATTTAGCACATATTACTTAGCACTGAAAGAAAAAAAATAGCTGTCTTACCCAAGCACATGAACTAAAAGCAATAAAAGCTCTTACCAAAATAATAGAAAAGTATGAATGGACCGAGCAACAACATTGTTTTTGTGAAATTTTCTTAAGAGAACTGCATGCTATCTCTCTCCTGTCTTTGGAGGCATTGTGCCGTTCCTTTGACTTTGTGACTTTCCCCTTAGCTCCACCTACTTTTTCTCATATATTAATTTTACAGCTTCACACATACTGTACTTCAAAGTTCTCCATGTTCTTCCTCTGTGCAAATTTTGGTACAAAGCTACATTGTTTAAGAGTCAGTGTACCAGGCATGTCATTTAATATACTGTATGCAGAGAATCATCTTTGGAATAGACAACCATTTCTTGATTTCTTTCATAGTTGGCATCTGCTGAGAATACTGTTTTTTTTTTTTTTTCAGAATAAGCTGTGTGTTTCAGACAGGGTTTTTGAAATGGTGTTATTACAGTTTGCGGTTCTATGTGCATAATTATGTTATAGATAACTTGTTTTATATTAAATTTAATTAAGTTACATTTAGTATCATGATTTTCCATTTGAATGTCATTTCTCACTCAGTTTTTGTAGGGTGCAGTTGTGTTTCCTGTCACTGTGGGCTCCAGGGCACAATAGTACATGGCAGAGTCTTTGACTTCTGTTGAAGAGATTGTCAGATTCATACGTTTGATGAGTTTATCAGCTACAGCGGTCAGACGGAGAGAGGGCTCTGATTTGGGGCTGGTTTCAATGAACAAAATTATGTTCTCAGGTTTGGATCCGGGATACTGACGGTACCACTGCAAATTTCGAACACTGCCAGTGTAGTTGCAGATCAGTGTAACATCTTTTCCTTCCAAAACATTCTTCTCTGTGAAGAATGGTGTTAGCGCGTCTGCAGCAGCATTCTCTGTTTAAAATAAATAAACAAAAATAATTTATAATAGACAAATTTAAATTGTCAACAGTATAAAAAGGGGGGAAACATTCCCGCAGTAATTGTTATGAATCACTCACCTTTTAGAAGAGAAAGTATAGTGAATACCAGGAGCAACATTGCGCTAATAAAAGACAATGACTTTAAGATCCAAGTCTTACAGTTTCCTCCTAGAGTATAAGTGACTCAATAGAAGTCTGTCTGCTCTGTTTTTAATCTGAACTGAGACTGAACTATAATTGGTTCTTAGAGCTCCACCTTCTGGAAGAATGCAGGTGAGATCACTTTTGCAACTATATCTCTTCATTTCATAAGGGATGTATCTTAAACAACAAATAAGAGCTTATTGAAAAACAAAACAAAAAATCTAATAAATTATGCAGTAAAAAGACTAAAAATGGTTAATTGAAAACATATTTCAATTTTCACAAAAAAGATGTGAGTGTAACAGTTATTTAGATTACATTTAATTATTTAATTATAAGGTAATGATAGTCAGTTAAGCAAAGTCCCATCTGCAGGAATTTTGTTTTATTCATTTTTGTACAATTAATACTAATTACAAGCTAATGTCAAGGGCCACCTGATTGGCTTTAAGTTTTCTACCATGTTAGTTCATGGTGTAGTGGTTATCTCAGTGTATTGTAAATTATAGTGTGTTTTGTCTTGTAATATTGGGCTTAAATGATCAACAATTAACAAGTAAATCGTGCACTAACATTTCTCAGAAAAGGCACTACACCGCAAAGGAAAGGAAAGAGGGGGAAAGACTGAGACACTGCATGGGAAGAAGCTTCTCCCACTTAGAAAACATGACAACAAGAAACCTGTTATTGTACAGTGTAGATGATTTTCCTGTTACTGTGGGCTGCAGAGCACAGTAATACACTGCAGAGTCAGATACAGCAGCAGAGGAGATCTCCAGATCCACAAGTTTATCATGAAGTCTAATGGACATATGCGGGTGAGGTCGTTCAGCTTTGGTGACATACTTAGAAGACTTCACAATCAGCAGCAGAAACTCTAGTGTTGATCCAGGCATCTGCCGGTACCAGTGGAGACTGTAAGCTGATCCATTAAAAGTACAGGAGAGAGTGATGCTGCTTCCTTCCGTTAAAACTTCAGATGGTTGGTTTGATCTGATGGCATTCCCATTCGCTTCACCTGCAGAGATATTAAAGGATCAAGCAATGTAATAGATTCAATTTAGAGCAAAGCAAATGAAAGTTTGTTTTATATATTTTAGTGATGTGGAATCTAGTGCAACATCTTTGTAAATAATACTACTTACAGTAACTGAGGATAAATATTAAAACAGAAGAGATGAGTGACATGATTCTGTAGTTTGAGTTATCATCAGTATGAAGGAAAGACATTGTTTTCTCTCATTTATTCTGTAGGAGTCGACAAAACATTGAGCTCCTCCCATACGTGCTGTACTTTGCTCATCTTACTCTACAAATAGTCAACATATAGAAAGAAGAAAGAAGCTAGTGAACAACCTAATATTGGCATTATGTCAGTCAAATTCATTTATAACAGTCTGTTAAGTGGACACTCAGTTGCTACATGTTGGAATAAGCTTGGTATTTGTACAACTTTTAGTGTGTCATGATTCCCTGAAATATTAACCATTAATATAGATATGAAAAGCCCACTGATGCTTGAAACATTTGATAGTTGTACAGTGCCGCTATTTTTAAATCCACATTGTTGCATCATGATGGGCTTAATGGTCTTCTGGCTTAAATATAATTTCTCACTCAGTTTTTGTAGGGTGCAGTTGTGTTTCCTGTCACTGTGGGCTGCAGGGCACAATAGTACATGGCAGAGTCTTTGACTTCTGTAGAAGAGATTGTCAGATTCATACGTTTGATGAGTTTATCAGCTACAGCGGTCAGACGGAGAGAGGGCTCTGATTTGGGGCTGGTTTCAAAGTATAAAATTATGTTCTCAGGTTTGGATCCGGGATACTGACGGTACCACTGCAAATTCTGAACATTGCCAGTGTAGTTGCAGATCAGTGTAACATATTTTCCTTCCAAAACATTCTTCTCTGTGAAGAATGGTGTTGGCGCATCTGCAGCAGTATTTTCTGTAAAATATATATATTGTAATGGATTAATTCAGACTGTAGGATAGGATAAAGAGAAAAAAACTTATACAGTAATTATTTATGACTCACCTCTTAGAAGAGAAAATGTAATCAATATCAGGAGCAACATCTGCACTGATAAGAGACAACTTTGAGAGTCAAGACTTACAGTTCCCTCCCTAGTATAAGTGACTCAACGTACTGTATGTCTGCTCTGTTGTGAAACAATTGAACTGTGATGAGGTTTCCTTGAGCTCCACCATCTGGCAGAATATGCAACTATTCCAGAGTAAAATGATCATTACAGTTACAGTGCCAGTGTGGAACAAAAGGGAAATGTTAACCTTTAAAACTTTGCACAAAAAATATATAAGTTTTCTCTGAAATAATTTAAGGTTAAAGAACAGTGAAACAGTGAACAGTTAGTTAATGGCAATATTATATTATTATATAATTACAGATGATTATAATGTGCTGATTGTGCATTGTATGTTTTTAGCCTAACTATTTTTCGTTTTCACCAAAATTAGTACAAAAAAGAGGGATCAAAGTGGCAAGTTGAAATTTTAATTGGAACTTAAAAGGACACGTCACCCATTTGCATTAAGTTTTGTATAGAAACCCAGTCATATTTTTGAATGGCCATAGTTTACTTATTTTCCCCTGAGATGGGAGAAATAAGGATTTAAGTGTTTTACTTCCTGCTTATTATGATGTAAAAATTGTCAGCAGGGAGTCACATTTCATTAAAAAGTGTAGAGACTACAAACATTATAGCTCATTATTATTCAAGGGTGTGGGACCTCGCCCTACAGGCCTATTACAGATCAGTGGGTGGGACTTCACTTGCAGATACTGAAGTCAATATCAGCCATCTTGTTTGGAAGCTATAAGCTAACAAGTGCGAGGAGTAATTCACTTATGAGCTTGCCAATGTAACAGGGTCACTCCTCCTTTATGGCGTCACTCCTCCTTTTATAGAGTCACTCCTCCTTTATGCTTTCGCTCCTCCGTGAGAGATGCGAGACCGAAGTGTGTCTCACTGATGTCTTTCATTATCACTCACGCCACTGGCCTTGCGCCCGTCCTCTCATGTCCCTCGTCGTTGAAAAACTAGAATTTTTGTATTATGGATTAATGTCAAACTCTGGTGACATGTAACGTTAGACTTGAAGATGGAAGAGTGACTCCTCTGATGTTTGCGCTGTTCTGGATTAGTGGGTGTGACTTGCAGAGCTGTGCAATGTGGTGCATTGTGGGAGTTGTTGTCTTACATACAAATGCGCCCTTCAGTTATTTTCTGTCTATTTTCTGTCAAGAGGGCACCAAATTAAAAAAATATTTTACATTTCAACTACATATAATATGATCCACATTCAATAAAGATTAATGTTGAAATGGGTGAAATGCTCCTTTAACTACTGGGGTGGGTTGGAGCCCTGGCCTGCAGTGACTCGGTGCAGAATCAAAACTTCCAGTGCGGGTTGGGGAGGGTGTTCAAACCTCGCTTTAATGTAAAATCGTGTTGATGTAAAAGTAAAGCTAAAGTTTCGATCATGTTAGTGAATGTGAGCGAGCTGTACTTATTGCTCTTATTCTGATTTTAAATGATAATTCTGGCCACCCTCGAACTGGGTAAAACCTTATTAGCATAGATAATTTTTAACGCAACAAAGCTATGGACTGCAGCTTTAAGTAAAGAATTGTTAAGTTATACCATTAGCAAGATAGTGTGCAAAGTAAATCTGCACATAAAAAAACACCTACAGATTAAAATTGCACTATTAATTTGTAAAATAAAACTGAAATTTAGCAGGAGCTTGAGAACAGACTAAAATAAGTCAGTGTAAGTGTAAGTCATAGAGTGCCACCTTCTGGCAAAATACGGTCAAGTTGAGCCTTTTCTGTACAATTATATGGGAAGATGTAAAATACCATATGCATGGTGTGATTTGGCTATTGTGTGGCAATTGGGGTTATTCCAGTGAGGATATTCAGGTGATGCATTTAGATACACAACTAAATGTCTGAATATTTGTCTTTCTTTAATAAAGTGGGAGGTTTTTGTATGACACTGTTAGGTTTCCTGTGACTGTGGGCACCAGAGCACAGTAATACATGGCAGAATCTGCCTGTACAGCAGAAGAGATCTTCAGATCCACTTTTTTAATATCTTGATGAACTTTAGCAGAAAATCTGTCTGGTCTATCTTCACTCATAACTCCATGTGGGAAGATGTAAAGAAGGAACTCCGGTTTGGATCTGGGATATTGTCTGTACCATTGTAAATTCTGTACAGTACCCGTATAGTCTTTGTAACTGCAGGACAGAGTAACAGCGTCACCAGCAAGTCTATTTTCATTCCCTGACAATGGTTTTATTGCATCTGCCTCTGTGTGGTCTATAAATGAAGAAAAAAACACCTGGTTACATAAATCAAACAGTAACTAAACTGTAAAAAGTATTGCATTAAATAAGTAAAAAGTAACTAATCTATATTGGAGAAAAAAACTTTATCTTACCAATAAATGTCCACAAAAAGCTGAGGAGAGTGAAAATAATCATGATAGCAGATATCTGAAGAAGAATCAGAAAGACTCGAGTATCATTCAGACTGGATGCCTTTGACAACCTCCTTCAGATGAAAATGCTTCTACATCATGATATTAAGCTCCGCCTTCTGGCAATATGATGTACTTCTGTAATAGTAGTCTCTGGCAGCGTATATTACATTTTTTGAATATCAACAGCAAATGACACGGAATGTATATAGCCTAATATTTCTTTTTTTCATGAAGTCCCAAGTGGTCTTAGTTGATTTATTTATTTATTTATTTTTTACATTTTGATTAAACTTTTGAACAAATATTCCATGTAGCATATAACAATTAAATTGGGATTAAAATAAATAAACAAACAAACAAACAAACAATGTATTATAAAGATAAAAATGAGGGATTAGACAATTTTGCTGAGCATGTCACACCACAGGAGAAAAATGACTTAGTACAAGTATAGTCGTATAGATTAATCAAAACATTGTGTCTGTGTTGTAGGCTTCTCTGTCACTGTGGGCTTCAGAGCACAGTATTACACAGCATTCCAGATACACATGTTTGTTATTATGGAGACTGATGGACATATGCAGATGAGGTGGACTAGATGTCACTAACTTTGGTGGATTTATCAGTCAGTACAAGAAACTCTAATCATGATTCAGTGGAGATAAGATGAATGTAAAGTGTCAAAGATCTATGGGCAACCATAACTCGAGACAAATGTTAAAACAGAGCAGATAAGAATCATTGTTGCATGTAGTTTGACTTTAATGATGAGAAAGTGTATCAAGCCTCTTCTGAACTTTTCTTGTTTACCACATTAAGCTTGTGTGTAATTGGAAATATGTGTTATGTTCTGGTGGCATTATAAATAGATCCTTGTGTTACTGATAGCGGAATCAGTCACAGACACAACACACAGAATACATGCGCTGGTTAAGCATCAATGAAAAGCAAGGCTAATATGCAGGAAGATTATGTACTGAGGAAACAGGTTTCCTGTCACTGTGGGCTCCAGGGCACAATAATACTGTGCAGAGTCTGTTACTTTAGCTGGGCTGATTTCCAGTTCCATGAGCTTTCTCTGTTTGTCAACTTTAGCAGAAAACCAGTGGGCTGATGGATCTGCTTTAACTGGATCTCCAGATTCAGTCATGGAGAGAAGGAGATCTGGTTTGGATCTCTGATACTGACGATACCACAGTAGATTGTAAACAGTACCGCTGTAGTTACAGGAGAGAGTAACACTGTTACCATCCTGAGCTTCTTTTTCAGGACCATGAGATGTTATTAGATTTCCAAGAGAGTCTCCTGAAGAAGAGCAAAACATACTAAATTCACCATTGTGATCAGATAAATGTAATATTAACATGTTTAAATGAAAACAGGTAGTGATAAATAAACAAATCTTACCTGCAAGGATTGAAAATATTACAAGTGCCCAGAACAGCATGATGGAATGAAATGACAAACTCTTCTTCTTCATTGTGATTTAAGTCTGGAGCTCCACCCTGTGGCAAGATTTGATCTTCTATGATTGAGCTCTCGAGCTCTTTGTGTACATGAGAACTAAAGAAATGAGAAGAACACCCTCTTCTGGCTGAAAACAAACATGCAGGCCTTCATGAATTACAGTACCAAGAGCTTGCACAGTATTTGTATTTTTTACCCTCTAAAAAGACTTTGGTCACGATAGAAGAATTTTACATGCATCCATCTTAAAGCTGTTCTCAAAATTTATAGATTTTTAGTTTTTGGTTTGTAGAAAAAAATAATTAAGTTAAACTGTGAAAAATGAGAAACCGTTAATTTTAAATTATTGAATCTTTGTTATAAAAAAAAATAAAATATGTGTGCACATGAAATTACTGGAACACCTCATGTGAAGATACATCTATTTCTTTTCCATTTTAAGCAATTAAGCAATTAACACACACCTGAAGTACAACTTAAAGAAGGTGTTATTAAATATTTTATTGAGATTTCAAACTGACCTGTAAAATCAGTAACATTACAAAGGCACAAGACTGGAATCAGGGTTTTCGTACAGTGTTTCTGGTCTTTCTGTCACTGTGGGCCTCAGGGCACAGTAGTACAGAGCAGAGTCTGACACCTCAGCAGAAGAGATTGTAAGATTCACTTGTTTTTTGTCTTTTGAATCTTTTGCTGACAGACGAAGAGAAGACTCGGATGACTCTGAATTTTCATTTACAAGGATTAGGAACTCCGGTCTTGATCCCACATATTTCCGATACCATTGCAGGTTATATACAAGACCACTGTAGTTACAGGACAGAGTCACATTGTCACCTCTGAAAATATGTTTTTCAGAAGACAATGGCTGTATTTTGTCAGCGAAGGAATTTCCTGTATGGAAAGAAGGCATCTTTATTTATTAAACCGATACTTGTGCACAAATTAATAAAGTAACGCTTGTAAAAATGATTAAGAAAACCATTTAGAAATGATTTACCTATGAATAATGAGAGTGGTATCCAATAAAAGAGGAACATGATGGTTTCTGATGAAGAGTGATTGTAAAGCTGGATCTGAACTGAGATCTAGATCTGAGAACTGAATCAGCCTCTCAGACATTCAAGTCTTTGTGAATTTGCTCCACCCTCTTGCTAAGACTGTCTCTCTGATGGGCTGTTTTTTTTTTCTCAAAGTGAAAAGACCCGACATCGTTTTTTTCAATTAATCATTTATCATAGTTAATTCTTGAAAGCTGGCAAGTTACATTTTTTGTATAATATAAGATGTGTAAAAGTATAAAGTTTTTGTATAGAGCTGATGTGTTTCCTGTCACTGTGGGCCTCAGAGCGCAGTAATACACAGCAGAGTCTGACACTTCAACCGAAGAGATCTTCAGATCCACTTGTGTCATTTCTTTTTTCGGTATCGCTGTGAGACGTAATGTGGGTTCGGATGAAACAGAAGTTTCTGTTTGAAAGATAAGGAACTCTGGTCTGGATCCTGGATATTGCCGATACCACTGGAAGCTAGGCCCAAGTCCACTGTATTTGCAAGAGATAACAGCACTTTCTCCAACTAAAACATGCTTTTCTGATGAGAGAGATTCTATTGTATATGCGTGAGCACTCTCTGTAAAAGAAGAAGAGAGAAAATCTATTTAAGTAATTACTGTTCAACACAGCTGTAAATACTTGATACAGCTTGTGTAACAAACTTAAGTTACATGTTTTGTCAGCTGCTGTTGACTCTGATACAACAATCAGAATTAAAGTATTACTTACCCTTAAGCAGTGCAAATACAAACAAGACTACAGTAAACCTCGCCATTGTTCAGTAGAATGAATGCTTTAAGTGTCACACTCAACCTCGAGATTCGAGTCAATGCATGCTTTAAGTGTTACAGTCAACCTTGAGCATCGCATTTAACTAGAGCTGCTTTCTAACAACAGGCTGCAGAGCTCCACCCTGTGGCAAGGACGTGAGCAACAATAGACTTATTTTCTGTCGAGACTATTTATACAGAAATTGTTCTCTATCTATGATGAAATATTTATATACTGTATATATATATATATATATATATATATGAAGAGTTCAGATGCAAAAGCCTCTAAATGCCATTTGAAATTTTCTTCTAAAATGATCATTTTTATCAAACTTGTATGTTTAAGTTCAGTTATTTCACTTAAATGACAATTAATAGGTAATCTTCTTCATTGCCATTTAAGTGAAATTACTGAACTTAAATATACAAGCTTGATAAAAATGATCATTTTAGAAGAAAATTTCAAATGGCACTTAGAGGCTTTTGCATCTGAACTCTTCATATATATATATATATATATATATATATATATATATATACACACACACAGTTATGTTCAGTGACTACTTTACGAAGAACTTCAAAGATAAGTAGCAGGTGGATTAATCATAAATTACTACATTGAAGCAGCTTCTCGGGATCAACGGATGACTGCTTCAGGCCTTTCAGCTTTATTATACAGTAGGCTCAAAGAATCTGAAAAATAAATACATAGCCTATAGGGCCACTGATAAAATAAACAAATTTGTGACACTGACTATATTAAATAAAACAAAAATTTAAAAGAGCCATATTCACTATAGTGTTTCACTTTTTCACACCACTGTATGTAATATTGAGATTATGCCAACTATTATTAGTTGGTGTTGCTGCTGTTTGATTGAAAGACACTGGACAAATGTTCACAACTATACATACATATATATATATATATATATATATATATATATATATATATAGGCTATATATGCTATGGCTTTCAAATGCATGTTAAATCTGATTGAATATCAGGTTTTTGTACAGTGTTCTAGTGTTTCCTGTGACTGTGGGCTGCAGAGCACAGTAATACACAGCAGAGTCTGACACTTCAGCAGAGGAGATCATAAGATCAACACGTTTGATATCTTTTGTAGCTTTTGCTGACAGACGGAGTGAAGGATCAGGTGGATCTGAATATTCTGTGATGAGAATGAGGTGCTCAGGTCGAGATCCAGGATACTGACGATACCACTGCAGATTGTTTACATCAACGCTGTAGTTACAGGAAATAATCACATTTTGACCTCTGAAAACACGCTTTTCTGGGGATAATGGTTGTATTGTGTTTGCAGATGAATTTCCTGTACAAAAAAAGCATTGTTATTCATTAAACAGAAAACTAATTGTGGCATAAACACAACAATTGCTTCTTAAACTTAAATGCTGCTACACCTACCTATAAATAAAAACAATATCCAACAAAGGAGAAACATGATTGATGGTCTGCAATGAGGGAGCGATGGCAAATTCGAGTGACTCTGAGACAGCCTCTTATACATTAAGCACTTTGTGAGAGAGCTCCACCTTCTGTCCCATGCGTCTTTCCTCTACCTGAGACACACACACACACACACACACACACACACACACACACACACACACACATTTTAATTGCATATTTATTAAATGTATACTTTATTAGAATATGTTTATTAATGGATTATTGTGAGTTTTTATTTTTATTTTACTCAGTTTTTTTAAGCAACATGCACTTCCATTTATTAAAAAGAACAGCACACTATGCTATGGTAATAAGGCTTAAGCTTGTTCTTTTGTAAAGTTTAAAGACACACATTGTGTAGTTTGTCTAAATGGAAAAGAAAACATAGGTTACATATATATATATATATATATATATATATATATATATATATATATATATATATATATATATATTATGAAAGTTTAAGAAAACGGAAGGGTCAGTTTAATGCTGCTATTGATCACAGCAGATTGAGACAGTTTTGTGAACTTGCAGTATCATATTTGAATCTTTTGAATGGTTGCGGGAGGGGTGTTGTTCATGTTTTATGAAATGAGGATCATACTCATGTTTTTGTACAGTGTAGAAAGGTTTCCTGCTACTGTGGGCACCAGGGCACAGTAGTATATTGCAGAGTCTGCTGTTTCAGTTTTGGAGATCTCCAGGTCCAGTTGTTTTTGGTCCTTTCGAACATTAGCAATATATTGGTCCTTCTTCTGTGGTTCCAAACTTTCAAAAGCTTGCAAGATAAACTCTGGTGCAGTGTTGGAAGACTGTCTGTACCACTGAAAGCTGTTAATATTGCTTCCACTGTAGTTGCAGGAAAGAGTTGTCTTCTCTCCTTCTAACGTATGCTTTTCCGTAGAGTGGGATGTTATTGCATTTGCAAGAACATTGTCTGAAAGACAACAACAGAAGAAAAAAAAACATTAATTCAGCATCAGAAAAAAAAAATTATATGCTCAAAGATAACATTTATAGCTTTGAAATAAATATAAATCAGTCACCTGAAAGAAGTGCCATGACTGTAAAGTAAAAAAATAGCATCCTCATACTGTGATACAGAAAGAGCAAGTGTCTTCAGTGTTTCTTTTGTAGCAACACCCTGTGACCTGTGAGACTTTTACAAGTTCTAAAATCTTATTCACTTTTGGCCTACATTCAAATCCATGATGAATCTATATGAGATTTGTGTGCTGTTGTTTCTGCTCCGCCTTCTTCTCCTTATATGGTGTAAAGTGTCTGATGTAAACAACTGTGGTGGTGGTGAACGCCAAATTTTAATGGACTTAAATTTCGGTTCGGAGAAACGTGAGGGTGAGTAGGCTATATTACAGGATTTTATTTTGAGTCAATTATTTAGGCTACATATGCAATATGATTTGAGCCTAGAGTTTCACCTTTTGGCAATTAAAAAATAAGTATAAATAAACATATATTTTTAAAATTGTTCTGGTGCTGCACACAAACAGTTTCATTTAAATATATACCATAGGCCTATCCAAAATTTTTATGATTTATCTGGAAAATAATCAAGGATTATATCAGAATGAATCAGGATTTAGTTTTCTATCTGGCTTGCTTCTAGATGTCAAAGGTTGGTATGATCATGAAATGCATGAGGAGAACTGCAATGTGTAGAGCACAGCGCCCTCTTCTGGGCTGAGTGAGCGACTTTACTTTTGAAACGCTAAACAAACACATTGTAACTGTTTGAATTAACTGGTTTGAATATATGTTTTTAGTCTATGATGACTAAATGTTTCTACCGAGGTTTTAAAAAAAATCAGTGTTGACACAAATGTAATAAATCCCACATTTTTGTACAGTGTTCCCAGGTTTCATGTCACTGTGGGCTGCAGGGCACAGTAGTACAGAGCAGAGTCTGTTTCTTCAGCAGCGGAGATAGTAAGATTCATTTGTTTTATGTCTTTTGCAGCTTTTGCTGACAGACGGCGTGAAAGATCAGGTTCTGAATATTCTGTGATGAGAATGAGGTGCTCGGGTCGAGAACCAGGATTCTGATGATACCACTGCAGATTATCAACATTACCACTGTAGTTACAAGTAAGAATCACATTTTCACCAATGAAAACATGCTTTTCAGAGGATAATGGGTATATTTTGTTTGCAAAAGAAATTCCTGTAAAACAGAGAGAGAAATACATGTTTGTTAATAAAACAAGAATTAGATCTTTTTAATCATAAACTGATGCATCAGTTGCTCGAAATTTACTCCACATGCCACATCTCTGGCTTTTATTCAATAGCATATTGAGATGATACCCTGAAAATTAGAACACCTCTTACCGATGATTAATGGAAATATCCAACAAAAGAGAAACATGATGGGTGATCATTGAAGTTGACAAAGTCAGTAAACATAGAGAAACTTTGGGTCACCCTCTTAGTAAGAGAGCTCCACCCTCTTTGAGGTCTTGAGTCGTTTTTCTCTGATAGATACTGGACTTGTATACAGTATGTGACAACTTGTTTGATAACAGATGTTGTTCTGATATGTTTGCTCAAGATGTTAGTCATGTGTTTTTCATCATCTCATATTTTTGTACAGTGTAGAAAGGTTTCCTGTTACTGTGGGCACCAGGGCACAGTAGTATATTGCAGAGTCTGCTATTTCAGTTTTGGAGATCTTCAGGTCCAGTCGTTTATGGTCCTTTAGCGTTTCAGCAACATGACGGCCATTCTCCTCTGGACCCAGATTTTCAAAAGCTTGCAAGAGAAATTCTGGGACAGTGTTGGGATACTGTCTGTACCACTGTAAACCCAGTATATTACTTCCATCGTAGTTGCAGGAAAGAGTCGTCACCTCTCCTTCTAACGCATGCTTTTCAGCATATAGGGGTGTAATTGTGTTTGCAAAAACACTCTCTGGGAAAATATAGAAAACTTTTTCACTTTCAGTATTTTAATTCTTATTTTTAAATTGTAGCCTATATACATTTATAGAGGTATATAGATATATTAACAAATGTAAATATTAAATGTAAATACCTGTAAGAATTGCCAAAATGGTGAGGTAAAATAAAAACATCATAACTGGTGGAGATGGCATACAGAATGAGATCTGGGGAAATATGGGACTGCCCTGTGCTGTACCCATTCACACCAAGCTCCACCCAGTGGATTGTGGGATTCTCTAGTCTAGTCTATTGATTAAGTGAATTGGGGATACTGATTGGGGATTGCAATTGATCTTTTGTATGTTTGGTTTGAAAATGTTCTCATATTTATTGGTAATTAAAAACAACTCATTCAATCAAACAAGTAAAGACATCCACACAATATCCATGAACGTGTCATAAGGACTTCTGTGAAATAAGTTGAAGTGTGTTGTTACATAGTTTGTGAAGAAATGTTGATTTTCATTTATTAACCATTTGAATTGTTATGGGACTGGGATTGACGCCAAATCATGTCAAGTATGAATTTGAAATCTCTAAAAAGAGAATCTCCCCCAAAAAATATAAAGTTAAATATAAAGTATGTTATGTTTTTGAATGGTGAGCTCTTAGTGTTGTGTGACTGTGGGCTGCAGTGCGCAGTAGTACACCGCTGAATCTGTCCAAGCAACATTTGAGATCATTAGATCCACTTGTTGAAGGTCTTGATCAAATTTGTAAGAAGATCGTGATATGGTTATGGGTAAGGCTGGACCTCCCTGTGGATAGCTGTGGACAATGAACTTTAGTTTTGTCCTGGCATATTGTTTGTACCATTGTACATTTAGCACACTTCCAGTGAATCCTTTGTAACTGCAGGATATAGTTACGTTTCCACCTACAACAGTGCTCTTTATAGGTGATAGTGGGAAGATTGCACTTGCCTCTGTCTCACCTAACAAAATAAAACAGTTTGGTTATAGCAGCTTGACAGGAGCCATTAAATAAAATTACATTTAAAAAGGTCCCAATTCAATTCAAAATGAATCTTAATATAGAGGAAGTCAAAATGTGTGTGCATAAGTTTATCTCACCCAGGTGGATCCATAAAATAATAAGTGTGTAAATAAACATAATGGTTGATATATTGGATGCCAAAATCAAGATGTCTGTTTCATCATATAATATGTGCTCCTGCACTTTTGTGAGATCCATTCAGAGACGCAGAACTCCACCCTCTGAGTCAGATGAATTTTTCTAGTACAGCATTTTCTTGTCCTCATTTAATATATTGTAGTCTAGGGTCTGTCACTTCAGCAATAGATGAGAAAAAGTGTAGTATTGCCGTCTGATTGACAAGTAACAGTTTAATCACAAGAAATATATTAAAATAATAATATTTCAAATAGATGATAATGGAATGTAATGTTTATGTGTGCCACTGCCACTTTCAGAGCATAGAAATATTATTGCATAGAAACATCACAGATCCATGCAAGCAGCCCAAAGAGATTTTGGCTGATTCTGCATGGGTTTGAACTGTGACAACAATTGAATGTTCAAATCGTCTGTAATCTTAGTGAACCCTGCCATCTGCTGTACATTTTATGCTATTACTTTACTGATACTGATTAGTTTGAATTACTAATTACAGTAGCTATTTAAGGACAAGTAGTTTGCCTGATGTAAAAGACAAAAAAGTATATTTTATATGAGATACTGTTGATTTTACACAAGTTTATATCAGTGCTACACATAGGCATCACTGCTGACTTACGGTATATATGGACATAATGCCACCTTGTGGCTACAATGATGAATTTAAATCAATCAGCTTTGAGAGAACAACGTAATCATTCAAGGTACAGCATATTTTGTTGGACATCTTAAATCTTTTGCTTTCTCAAAGAAACGTTGCATTGTTGCGAGAAATGTTTGTTCTGAGAAATGTAACGTGCTCTTGTAAAACATTTTAGTTCTTTGTCACCCCACAGAAAATGTCTTGGGTGAATGCAAAAGCCTTGAAATATATTCTTTCCTCCCATCCCATATTTTTTTTAACCGCTATGTCCCTTTACAGTAGGTGGCTCTGTAATATTATATCATTTTATAAGGGTGTTGTTTGAGGTGTTGAATATAGGCAACCAATTTATATCAAATAAACTTGTTGGGCACAAAGAACTGTTAAAAGTTACTTTACTAGACCACCAAATCCAGAATTTTGTCCAGAAAGTTTAGCTATATTTCTTTTATAGTAAGAGATTTAAAATTATGTGAAAGAGATTAAAAACGAAGAGAGGCAAAATAAAAGGGCAGTCACAGGACAAAGTAAATTCTCCTTCCCTTTATTCATTCATGTAAATGTAAACATCTTGCCCACAAAGTATTATTTGTAATGTAATGTTCATGTTAAAATATTTTACATTATTTATATATATATTTTTAATGTTTATTTATGGAAAGTACTCAAGGATTTTGACAAATCCAATCTGTTAAATCAATTTAATCTGCTCATTCTGCAAACAAATATGAGTCTATGACAAAAGACAGGAGAAGATGTTCTTTCTCCTTCTTCAGGTTTTTGTACAGTGTTGATGTGTTTCCTGTCACTGTGGGCTGCAGGGCGCAGTAATACAGAGCAGAGTCAGACACTGTAGCAGAGGAGATCTCCAGATCCACACGTTTATCACTCATACTCATTTGTCCATCCATTCCAGGAATACGGGGATCTGCATAGGTCACATCTTTCTTGGCTGACTCCATGACGAGGAGCACAAATTCAGGTCTGGATCCAGGATACTGTCGATACCAATGTAGACTGTATGCACTGCCATCATATTTACATGAGAGATTGACAGGCTTCCCCTCAGTTACATGCACATTGTTCTGCAATGGTCTTATTGACTGCGCAAATGTATCTGCATTGAATAGAAAACATTCAAATTAGGAAGAATATCACGATGAAGACGTTCAGAAAATGTAAATCAAATAGCAAACTATGAACTTGTACTGAAGCCCTGAACCGCAGGGTGAGAAAAAAAAGAAAGAAAACTTACCTCATTATTTCGACTTAATAAGTCGTATTTTCAACATAATATCTCGTTATTATGACATAATATCTCTTTATTTCGACATAATATCTCGTTATTTCGACATAATAAGTCATAATTTCGACAAAAATATCTTATTTCAACATAATAAGGGGCACATTCTAATATGCATTAAGCTACATTTAGCATTCTTCAGCATAAAATACAATTAATTACTATTCCAGTTTTAAACAAAGCTACTTACATTGAGTTACTGAAAACACAAGCAGACAGCACAGGAGCATCATCTTGAACCACAAATGACAACTGCAGACAGAATTGAGATTTTTGTGAGATCCTTCAAAGCTCCACCCATAACAATCACTGAAAGCATTCAGAGGTATAGCGCTACAGTATATCAGATTCAGTTTGCTCTTGAAATAAGTTTGACACAAATATTATTTCATTAACTGATGAATGATATTTAAAAATGTTAATGGCTTGGATTCGATAATAAAATTAAACTTTTCTGAAAATGTATTTTTTCACCTTTCCTTCAAACTTTCAAAAAAGAGAAAGAAATATATATAAACGTATTTTAATGTCAAAGATCCAAAATCTTTATTTAAGCGTATGATCACAAAACAGTGACGTTAAACCCAGACTTAGATTAAATGGAAGGTTAAGAACACAAGATATTGTCTTTCATTTTAATTATATTATAGTCTTACAGGACATTTAACGTCCCCATAAAATCAAAACAGACATTTTTTTATTACTGAATATTTCAGTATTTATTATATATGATTCAACTGTGCCCATATTTTATATATATATATATATATATATATATATATATATATATATATATATACACATATATTTGTAATTATGTGTCCTCGTAATCTTTAATCAAAATAACTTTGCCTCATTGGCAAGACATCTCTTGCCTTCTCTAATGAGGTGTTTTTCGGCGTGAGGGAGGGACAACCTCTGACTCACATGAGATCACAGCAATAGCAAACCACAAACCATCCAGTCAATTTCCAATGTACATATCTCGCCCTACATTTTTTCTTCTTTAAGTATATCACTCAGTCACGCGTCACAGTAGGGAAGAAAAGTTTTATGCTGACTTTATCATTAGTATAACATTACTCCTCACAGAGGTTTTTGTACAGTGTGTCTGCTCTTCCTGTCACTGTGGGCTCCAGGGCACAGTAGTACAACGCTGAATCTGTGACTGCAGCAGAAGAGATGTTCAGATATACCTGCTTTTCCACCTTATTCACAGTGGCACCCAGTCTTGGGAAAGGGGGTTCTGCATGTGTTACACTGCCAGATTCATAAACAAGAATCAGAAATTGAGGTCTGGATCCAGGATATTGACGATACCAATGTAAAGAGCGTGCTTGGCTATCATATTTGCATGAGAGAGTGACTGACTCTCTCTCAGTGGCATGTTTTGTGGTCTCCCATGGTGTTATTGATTGGCCAAAGGATTCTGCAAATAGAGCATGAAAAACAGTTAAAAAATAAACAAAATATTCAGCCATTATCTATAATCTGAACAGTTATGATTTTATTGTATTTTTTTTTGCTATGTGTTTACATAAATAATAATAATCTAATATACTAGAATTCAAATAAGATCAAATATAATATTAAAATATTGTTAGATAATGAAAATGCTTAATCCTACTCACCCTGAATTGTTAATAGCACAAGTAGGTAAAAAAGCGATCTCATGTTTGCAGTACAGAAGAACACACTGAAATCATAAGAGGTAAATGCCAACTCAGTCTCTTCAAGCTCCACCCACATATCTCAGTGTGATTATGATTACACAAAACATGCCATACATGAAAGAAATGGAAATACATCTTGGCTATATATATGATTACCTTATATAGATAGATAGTGACAGAAATATTCTGTGTTGAACACAAGGTCAGTTGTGGAGGAGACAATAATAAGACAATTCTTCAAAACTCAGAATCTCAAAATTAATCATTAGCTTGAAAGCAGTCAATTTGGTCAGTCAAAGTTTAGCTTTCTATATTAAACCCAGAGCCATTGAAAAACAGAGTTCCTACACTCCCGTAGACCGCCATAGGAACTTTGGAATGCGGAATATTGAATGCGGAACAATATTCATGATTCTGAAGCTGAAATTATTGAGTTATTGTAGATGAAAATGCTTGCACGCTTTCAATGACTAGATATATTGAAAATTATCTCGACCACTTTTTACTGGTAACATCAGACATTTGGCATTATCAGGCAGGAGCAACACATATCCCCCCCATTGCATATTATACATTATAATCAACATTATATTTAGTAATTAAATGTTGTACTTACACTACAACTCTGAAAACGTAATTTTTTTTATCACACAGTCATTTTTATTTTGTAAAAATGTATATCCACGATACATATTGTCACTATCCACGATACGCATTGTTGCATTTTGTATTGTGATACATTGTGGCACGATATATTGTTACACCCCTAGTCTTAATCATAATTACGAGATGGTAACCAATGAGAGCTCATACTCGAATTTATGTATCTATATCAACACTGTCAATGCTGAAATGAATCTGCAGCAGTCAGATGGTACAAGTAAGAGCTCTGTAAGTTGTTTACGTTCATTGTTATTGTAATATTACGTTCTTTGAGACATGAGGTAATTCAACGCCGTCTCTTGGAGACGTGGCTTCGGAAATGCTCTGAAGTTTTGGGTTGCATCTCATGCTTTTAAAGCTAGCATGCTATTGCTAGCCACTCCAAAAATCACAGTACCTATACCTTTAAAGTTGCCAAATCAAAATGCTTGAATGCAAACATGCATAATCATCCAATAGTTTCTGGCCATTGAGCAGAGACAACGAACACAGATTCCAGCCTCGTGTCTCATTTTTGTACAGTGCATGCATGTTTCCTGTCACTGTGGGCTGCAGGGCGCAGTAATACACAGCAGAATCAGTCAATGCAGTACCAGTGATCTCCAGATCCACACGATTCTTCTCCTCATTTAATCTTGCAGATATTCCTGGAATTGGAGGGTCAGCTGGTTGCTTAAATTTAGCTTCATTAACCAGAAACAGGAAGTCTGGCCTGGATCTGGGGTATTGACGATACCAATGGAGAGCATCTGTAGCTGCTGATCCAGTGTAAGTGCAGGACAGGGTGATTGTTTTACCTTCTGAGACAAATTCATTAGGAGAGACTGGTGCTATTCCCTCACTAGAAGCATGCCCTAAGAGAAAGAGAGGAAGAAAGATAGGAATGAGAAGAAGTAAATTATACTTTGAATTGCTTCCTCTTCTCAGTTATGCTTATTTGGTTAATTTCATTTATCTTACCTGTTAAGATTAAGATAAGCCATAGACAAAAAAGGGATATCATTTCTGACGAGGAACAAATGAGGCACTATGGTAAACTATCTTTGAAACCTCTGCATGCCTGAAGTAATTACATTGTATCTCCTCCTCTTATGTGCCCTTTGAAGATCTTTGGTTGAAGAGCGCCCACTTGTGGATAATTTCAGACATCACATCACAGTTTTCTATGGTTCAACTGTAGAAACTTCACATTAGCCTATTTGAACTTTCTCATTTTGATGTTTTTAAAGAACCAGAAAATTAGCTGACTCCAGTTAGTACCACATATTACATTGTATTGCAGTGCATAGACTACTGCGTGGTGGTTATTGGTTTATTTTAAGCAAGTTTATTTAATGTTCCTGTGCTAAATCAATAATCTGTAGAGTCTGTTTGATGTGTAATTAAACTCAAGATTATGTGGGGTGCAGACTGGATTGGTTCCATTCCTAGGGCTTCTGAACAAATCAGTTTTTGGGGTGTGGACTGATGGGGTAGTGAAGTAGAAGTTACCCTTGAGTCATCCCTAGAGCTCCTGTCCAATTTTAGGGGAAAATCGGGTCCATTGGAGACGTCTAAAAGATTTCTTATAGGCGTGCCAAAAGAAATAACACCTCAGACACAGTGTAATCACCATAAATCTAAAACTAAAATTTAATTAATTTTAAAACTGTATCATATATCTCTTTTAATTTATTTTATAACTGCTTTAATTCTCCTTACTTTTATTTTTTGATTATTTTAATTCCTTTTTGTAAAGCATTTTAAATTTCCATATGAAATGTACAATATAAATAAACTTGCCTTGCAGAAATTATAAAGCAGGACCATGGAGTTTAATTAGAAGAAGATAGAAATAGTTTGAAAGATTTAATTTTAACACCATTCTTTTATTGCATATGGAGTGTGGTTGGAGGTTTTTGTACAGTGTTATCATGATTTCTGTCACTGTGGGCTTCAGGGCGCAGTAATACACAGCAGAGTCTGTCACTTCAGCAGAGGAGATCATAAGATCCACTTTCTTTTCTCCCATACTCATGTTTCCATCCATTCTAGGGATTGGGGGATCTGCATATACTACAGTCTTCTTAGATGACTCAACGACAAGGAGCAGAAATTCCAGTCCTGATCCAGGATGTTGTCGATACCAAATTACACTCTGTACGCTGCCATCACATTTGCATGAAAGAATGACTGTTTCCCCCTCAGTAACTTGTGTTTTGCCCTGCAGTGGTTTTATTGACTGTGCAAAACATTCATCTGCAAAATATGTGTAGAACATGTTCATCAAAAATAAGGATAATTGTCAAAAGTCATGGAAAATTGGTCAATCATTATGTAGTTCGAAATATATTTATATTTTAACCAGTGTCGTACATACCCTGTATTACTGTCAGCAGAAGCAGAAAGCACAGGAACATCATGAATGCAAAGTAAAATCCAAATGAATATTGAGAAATGAAATTTCTCTTGAATGCCTCTGAAAGCTCCGCCCACACATCTCATTATCTGAGGGTTCAATATTTAAATGAAATTAACAGGAGAAATGATTGGCAGAGGAAAAAAAAATGCATGGTTTTATGTGGGTGTGATCACACTTTGTGAAACTAATGCTGCAATATTTTGAAGGGTTTTTTTCTCTTTTTTATTCTCTTCTCTTCTTAATTATTTTTAAACAGGTTAATGAAGCTTTGTTAATCAACCAAAATTTGACAAACAAAACAAAAAAATATTCACTACTAGATATACTAAATATATTTTATTTTTTTACAGAAGTGATTGTTTTTCCTTAAAAAAAATGTAAGTAGGCTACATTTCTAATCACGTCATCTCAAGTCGTGAAATATAGTGGATGTATAGCGTTAACGTACATGTCTATTTTAGTTTCCGACACCTGCAGGTGTTACCAAAAACTCATGTCCTAATTTTTATGTAACCCAAATTAGGTTTGGTGATTCCTCTGTACTTCAAAGACAGCGCGAATATAGACAGAGATGGATATCGGTTCAAACTAACTGTGCTAAAAATAAGTCATTCTTGAACAAGAAGCAGAAGAGTGACCTAAATTTATATGATCAGAAAATGCAGCTTTACCACATTTTACTTTGTAAATTAAAATCCATCAATAAAACAAAATAAAAGCACAGCAAAAATTTAACTGAATTGATTTAATGGTGGTTAGTGGGTATATATAAACGAAATTATGTTATATAAAATAATGAGAGTTGCTTTCAGAGAAACATTATGTTGAACATTTGTCTCTTGTTTGAAGTTTTTGTACAGTGTAGTTGTGTTTCCTGTTACTGTGGGCCTCAGGGCGCAGTAATACACAGCAGAGTCTGACACTCCAGCAGAGGAGATCTCCAGATCCACACGTTTTGTATTTTTATTAATTCTTGGCGTTAAACGCTCTGGTATGTTTTCACTTTTCAAGCCACTTTCATAGATGGAGAGGAGAAACTTTGGTGTAGATCCGGGATATTCAGTGTACCACTGGAGAGTATCGGGTACTCCGCTGTAGTTGCATGTGAGTTTTACGCTTTCACCTTCTAAAACTTGTTTTTGTGAGTCATGAGACGTTATCATGTTTGTCAGGATGTTCCCTGTGAGAACCAATGAAAAAAAACAAACAAGATGTAAAATTGCATAGTAAAATAAGAAGCATATTTATTTAAATATTTGTTAAAAGAAATTCTGATCCATACAATTGTAATTGAAGTAATTCATTCTGAGAAATGAATTAATACTCACCTATATGAAGAACCAAAATTACAAAGACAGTAAGACACATGTTGGTTGATCCTCTTACAAAGAGTGGTAATGATGTGATTCCATTCCACAACAGAAAACAAGCCATGCAAAGTCAAGTCAAACTAATCAGAGAGCTCCACCTCTTGGCACAATGATCTATATCTAGTAAGGGAAAACAACATTGATACTGAAATGACACTAATGTTGAGTTCACATTCATCTGTGACAGGAGAGATGCACAGGCTCTTTCTGTTTAAAACAAATAAATAAAGATCAATAGAGAGATTTTGGCACTAGAAAATAAACCACACTGTAAATAACTAAAAACTTGCAAAATATTGCAATATATTCAGTGTGTAAACAAACAGAATTGGGACAGGTCAATGTTAAAAAAGTAAAAAAAAAAAATAAGAAGAAAATTAATAAAAAAAACAGCAACAACGCACATGCAAACAAATTGTCTTCACCCATTCAGATTTTTGAGAAATATGCCCCCAAAAAGTAACTCATTTTTAAATATAAATCCTTCATTGAGGGTCTATTATTTATATTGTTCTGGGCACTGTGAAATTATAATTTTGTTTACCTTTTGTCACTGTGAGTTCAGTGTTGTGATATGTATCGAATCGTGACTTCAGGGTATCATTGTACCCCTAGTTTAAACTCAATCAATTTTCACCTATCTTAAAAAATACATAAACAAATGGTCTTTGGTAATGATTATACATCATTTTAATCAAATACACTGCTGGCAATTATAACTTGCGTCTGCCTAATTTTACCACTAAATATTAACATTAACAAACAAACAGATGAATAAATAAATTAGCAATACATTTGTTAATATTTTTTTAACGTTGATTAAATACGACTGTTCATTGTTACTGTAGTTCATGTTAGCTCAGGTCCATTAAATATTAACAGATTCAACTTTTGATTTTAATAATGTATTGGTAAAATGGTAAATTATGCAAAAATGTAGTTGAAGTTAACATATGGAAACTTATTGTAAAATGTTCCCCCAATATTACTAGTGTAATTCAGAACAGATGTGGTAAAAATGTATAGTCAAGAGGATGCAGTGTTTGTATAGAATTAGTATTTCTCAGTCCTTAAAACACTTTGTCAAGCCAGATTCAGGTTTTTGTACGGCGCTGACGGGTTTCCTCTCACCGTGGGCTTCAACGCACAGTAGTACACTGCAGAGTCGGATACTTTCACAGAGGAGATCTCCAGGTCCATAGAGGTTTTCTTTTCATTTAATTTCACTGACATGCCAGGCTGCATGATTTCAGACTCCCCACTGTTTTGCAGTATCAGAAGAAGGAAATGTGGACTTGAGCTTAGATATTGACGATACCAGTACAAAGAAAGGGCTGAAGAGTAGTTGCAAGACAACGTGACTTTATCCCCACATTTCCCATAAACCTCAGTATGGACAGGAGTGATGACATCTTTACAACCGCCACCTGAAAAAGAGAGTATTTTGTAAATGTAGTTTCATTATGGTCTTGTACCGTATTTTCCGTGATCTCCATGAATCTGACCTCTGGAGGATTTATTGTACATGCAGGGATTATGAAGATCTCATAATGAAAAATCTGACAAATTTGTAGTTACAATATGGAAGTAATTAAATATAATCAAATATTTGAGCTACTCACCTCCGAATGTAGATAGAAAGCTAAGTAAACAGAGCAACATTGTTCAGGCCGATGCTTTGACTGACAGCTCAGTTTGTAGCTAATCTATTTCAAAACCACATCCTCAGGATGGCCTAGATGGTGTCAAAACACTAAAGCCCCTCCTACTGACCCCAAACACACATGTTTTAGGTTTAGAGTTGGGGGTCCACTTTTTAGAGACAACCCATAAATTATTAGGAAAACAAACTTGAGAAATTGAAGGTGAATAGCTATTCTGATTTTATTTTATTATTTTATATTATTATTTTATACCAAGCTATACTGCAAACTAACTCAACTCAAAGCCCAAACTTATATGGAAAGTGGGGTAGGCTATCTAAAATTTTGAAACAATTTTGACTAACTGCAGGAGACAGATACTAAAACGAATGTTTGAGTGACTTATGTTTCATACAGTACCTGTAACTTATTTTGGGTTCAAACTCTAATTCTAGCAAGGATTGCATTTTCAATAGTGATGATATTTTCAGATAGGCCTACCCAAAAAATGAAAATTATGTCATTAACTAGGCCTACTAACCCGAGTCATTCCGCATCTGTAAGTTCATTTTCGGAAGACAAATGAAGATATTTTTAATGAAATCCAAAAGGTTTCACTCCATAATCCAAGGTAACTAGGCTACTTTCAAGGTCCAGAAAGGTAAAGAAAGAAAAGACATCATTTAAGTATGTGACTCCAGTGGTCCAACTTTAATTTTATGAAGCGAAGTGAGTGTTCTGTTTGTGCAAAAAAAAAAAAAAAATAATAATAAAAAAAAATAATTTACCACTTTTCTACATTATCCAAAGCATGTTCACTCTACAACGTCAGGTCATGTGATCAATCAACGCATGCGTCGATGCTCTCGTGAATGCGCGTTGCACTTGAAGATCAATATGTTTGTAAATAAAGTGGAAAATTACGTTTTTTTGTGCAAACAAAGCACTCGCGTCCCTTCATACAATCGAGGTATAACCACTGGAGTCACACATGGATTACTTTAACAATGTCTGCCTTTCTGGACCTTGAAAGTTGCGTTGGATCTCAATGGAGGGAATGGTCTCGGATAGTCTCGTTTGTGTTCCAAAGATGAACGATGGTCTTACGGATGTGGAACAACACTGGTGAGTAAATAAACAGATTTATTTATTTTTGGTAGAACTAATTTAAGATTTAGGTCAATATACAGGCTAGTAACAGCACTGCTTTCAGCACATTGTTGTGTTGTGCTGCTTCATTAAACCTTTTATTTTGTGGGTTTTGGCTACTGTATCAGTCGCAGGTGTTGGTTACCACATACAGTAATGGTTACGTCTTGGTTTGGTTACTTTGATGATTTTGAGTTCAAAGTATGTGTGTTTTTGTACAGGTTCTCTTAAACTTTGTATCACTGGGTCTCTCCAAAGAGCACAGTAATAGAGAGCAGAATCTTTCAGAGCAACTTCTTTGACAATCAGTTGAGTGGATGTTCTGTCTGTATGTGATTCAAAATGAGGATCTGGTATATTACTTTCACCGTCTCTTGATCGCGCACCTTTCCACAGTAAATATTGTGGCTCACTGTTAGGAAACTGTCTATACCAATATAGATCGACATGTTCACTGCTTGTTTCATATGAGCAACTTAATGTCACCGTTTCCATTTCATTTTTAATATTAACAGCTTCATCTGGTCCAATGCGATCACCAAGAGCAACTGGAAAGGAAATAGAAAATGTTGTTTGAAAGTTTTGTGATACATTCAGATTTATTAACCTTTGAAACAAATTATTCATTTTAAAAATTCAATATTTTCAGGCTAGCCTATATGAAATACCTGATGTAGCAATGAGAATTAGTACTAGCAATCTCCTCATCCTGAAGTTACTGATCAGTTGTGTGCTTCTGTTTACAATCCCTTGAGGTCTTATGTGGTTGATATAGTAGGCTACAATATTTCAACTTTCTGTACATGCTTATGTTGTTGAGTCTTGAAAAGTGCTGCCCTCTTGTGGTATGTGTGCAGACTTTCTCTATTTTAGCTTTGAGCAGGTTTTTGTATGGTGTTCATGGTGTTTCCTCCAACTGTGGGCTGCAGTGCACAGTAATACATAGCAGAATCCGCCACATCTGCTGGGAAGATTTCTAGATTCACCATCTTGTTTGCTTTATCAACTGAAGCTGTTAGCCGAGGATGAGGAGGTGTAGCGTTCTGTGTTTGTCCTGACTCCATGATTAGAATCAGGAATTCTGGTGAGGTATTGTTGAGGTGTTGTCGATACCACTGTAGATTATTCATCGACACGGTGTACTGGTATTCACAAGAAATGGTCACTTTTTCCTTGTCCTTTGCATGGACAGCAGGAGATGTTGGACTAATTTTGTCTTGTATACTGGCACCTGTGAAGAATGTTGAATGTATCATTTTAAAGCAAATAAACTCACATTTATTTGTAAACTCTTTTGATAGTTTCAAAGCTTTGCAAAAAACAAACAGCATTGCAAAAAATAAATAAACAAACTGAGCTATAAAGCAGCTCTACAGAATGCAACAGTATCACTATTCAGCTCAATTTAATACATTATTGATTTAATTCAGTTCATTCATGTCAATGCTGCAAAGCCACTAAAGTAAGCATTAAATATCATGCTTATTACATAAGCACTGCTAATGTAGAAAGAATGTGTGAATGCATGTAACAGAAATCTTACCAATAAATGCCATTAAAACTATCAACAAACAGAAAGACATTGTTTTAAACGATGATTTCCTCACTGAGCTTTGCAGAACTGCCTTAACAGAAACCTTCAGACAACTGAAGCTCCCAGTCAGTGCTTTCAACATCCAATCACAGTGCAGTGATGTCACTGGCAGGTGTCACCAGATGCTGACTCTAGGCTGTTACAAACTCTTAAATTGATGTTCTTGTAATCTCCAGTGGCCTAAAGTAAATGAGCAATTCAGTTCAAAAATAAGTTTGTAAATTTTCAAAATACATATAGTTTTAGAGGAGCTTTACATAAAATGCATGTGTCTACATTACCATTTAGAGTGATCTGTGTTATTAGAGGTTACTGTGCCCAAGTTTATATATAAATCATGCAGTTAGCTAACAATGTACTAATTTAATGCAGAAACAATGAGCTCATTTAGTCATTATTACAAGTTGTGAGAATAATGATTACAATATATAGAAATTTAGCACTAGTGATTCAGTTTGTCATCTGTTGTCCTCGCAGGAGTTGATGTCTTCTCTTCAGGTGTTTGGTCAATTCATTTAAAACAGGGCATTATGTGAATTAATGTATTTTTTTTTCAGCTCAAGAACTTTGTATAGAGCAGTTTTAAGTGCTGTCCATATACCAAAACAAAACAAAACGTCACAAATGATGATAGATTTCAAATTGGCGTTGCAATACTGGCCTATGACATTTTAGGTTATATTACATTGGTAGGACAGAAGACAGAATTTTTAAACTATGACAAAGTCTATTTTATTTTATATTTTCCCCAGATAAATTAGTCTAATTATGTTGATCCAGAACATTTTATGACATATCACATGACATATTATCAATATTTTGTTGATTATATATATAATATATATGTATATATATATAAGGTAGATAGATTGTATTATTAAAACATTCTTAAACACACTCTTAAAAATTCTTTATTGGTATTGATGGTCTCATTAAGAACCTTAAACATTCATGTATACTTTCTATTGCACAAAAGGTCCTTTAAAGGGATACTCCACTTTTTTTGGAAATGGGCTCATTTAGTATATAGTATAGTATTCCTACTATGGAATATTCCAACAGTAGTATTCCTACTATGGAAGTCAATGAGACCAGAAACTGTCTGGTTACTGATATTCTTCTAAATATCAGAAAATCAGCTGAAATTGTGCATTGGAAAACAGTAAAAATCAACTGTTAAATTCTGGGGGAGTTGTAAAATGAGCCTATTTCCAAAAAAAGTATCCCTTTAAAGTAAAAAAAAAAGTTTAGATTATTAAAAATGTCTTCGCTCAAAGGAAAACATGCTTTTTTCAAGACCTGTTCAGTGAAAGGTTCTTTGTGGAGCCAAAAATGCTTCTTGAATTGCATCACTGCGAAGAAAAACAAAACCTTTAGGAACCTTTAACAAACAATGAGAGTGGCAACAAACTGTAATATGGGCTGCGAAGTTCAGGTTTTTGTCAGAAAACTCAATATCCTGTTTTCACAGTGGGCCTCAAAGCACAGAAGTACACAGAAGAGTCAGACAGATGAAGGTTCCGGACAGTCAGTGTTATTTGTCTTGCTGCAGAATCCAACAGGGACTGAAATCGCTTGTTGGGGAAGTCTTTGAAATTACTTCCATTTCCAAGCTTGTGCCTTACTAATATAAATTCTGGAGGTAAATGCTTAGTTTGCCTGTACCACAGCAGAGCAGGCATTGTGTCTGTTGTATTATATTCACACTTCAGGGTTACAGTCTCTCCCATGTAAGCTGAAGTTATCGTTGTTGGCTGACGTACAGTATGTTGTCCTCTGCAATCTGTGGAAAGCACATTCTGTAACATTATTTAACTGCCTCCCACAACACATTCTCAAACAGCATTTTCTAAAAAGAATGAAATGAATAAAAACCTGCTCACCTAGACAGAATATAAAAATAAGGATATCACTCAGCCAAGTTCTCATGATTGACCAAAACCAATCTGCTATAGAAGTAAAACAATAGCTAAATCCTGACACCGGCTCTCACAGTCTGTTCAGCCTCTGAACTCTCAGGGTTGTGTGTATCCTTTCACACAACACATAACCGACTTTCATTGTAGATCAAAACTCTGGGTGCTCCCTGCTGGTATAATGTAAAAATGCAGAATCATTCTCATGTTCATTTCAGGAACTTCTATCTAAATTGGACTCAAAGAGAAAGCTTAGAAAGACAAAAAAGTTTAAACATAAGTTAAAACGAATTAATTTCAGAAAATAAGAAATGAAGCAATGTTCACAGTGACAATCTCAGTGACAATTCAGTACACTGGTCAACTATTTGGTCATATACTGGTTAAGTAAATATACTTTTTGGTGCTTAAATACACTTCTTTGTGCATATCTAACTGGTTCTTGCTTTTGTTTTCGTTCATTCATTGTTTAGTGTTTTCGTGAATACATGCAGAAAAGACAGAATAATACTGATATACTTATTTCCATGTCTAATTTTATAAATAAACACATTTTTTGCCACTTAGATTAGATGACAGTGATATTTTACATTTTCACTGTTTGATTTAGTATCATAAAACCTCAAAAACATATTCACAAGTTTATCCGGCCAGTGTTGTGCGCCTAATGGACACTAGATGGCAGATTAATCTTTGATAAACTTTATGATTGTCTCTTTTTAATAATGATAGTCTTTATATTTTCTACTGTACATATTGTATATTGTTTGAGTGTTACAATATCTTAAGTGATTGAAGGAGGATTACATGGTAGGAGTTCAGGAGCTCAGGTTTGTTTTTTGTGAAAGGAACTGTTTGTTATGGGTCTATATCTTTTCTACTTTGTTTGGGCAGGTTTTTGTACCGTGTTCTAGTGTTTCCTGTCCCTGTGGGCTCCAGGGCGCAGTAATACAGAGCAGAGTCTGACACTTTAGCAGAGGAGATGACCAGATCCACACGGTTTTTCTTTCCATTTAGTCTCACAGAAAACCGAGAATCCAGATTTTCTGCACTCTGGACCCGTCCAGAGGTTTGCAGAATTAATAAAATATATTCAGGAGCTGATTTGGGATACTGGCGGTACCAATGCAAACTGATTGCTGATGAGTAGCTACAGGACAAAGTGACACTGTCACCCTCCTCATGAAAGACCTCAGTTTCATCTGATGTAATGAGACTCTCAAAACTTCCATCTGAAAATGATGATAAAAAAAATAACTATAAAAACACATGTTGTTCTAATTTGGCTTAAGTCTGGCATAATTTACAGTGTTATTATATTCAAAAATGGTATAGACAAACAAATAATGTTTACTAAGTATATTGAGTTATACTCACTCCCAACAGCACAGAGTAGGATAATTGTGATGAGCAGCATTATGCTGAAATGGCAAGACTGTGATGACACTTGAGCTCTTTAAAGCAGCTTGAAACTCCTCCCCCTAAGCAACCATGAACAATGGGCATGATAACTCTCATGCTGTTAGGTTTTTGTACAGCAGTGTTTGATTTCCTGTCACTGTGGTCTGCAGAGCGCAGAAATACAGTGCTGAGTCCTGTACTGTGGAAGAAGGGATTTCCAAATCGACACGATTTTTCTCCACGTTCAGTTTTCCTGACAGTCGCTCGTCTGAACTCTGTATAACTTTTCCAGAGCTTTGGAGAATGAGCATGAGGAAATGAGGTGCTGAACTGTGATTCTGTCGATACCAAAGAAGACTGTACGCCGAGGAATACCTACAGGATAGTGTCATGTTCTCGTTCTCATTTGCATGCACTTCTTTGTGTTCTGAGGTGATGGCATCTGCAAGTGTGACATCTTAAAAAAAAAAAGGAGAAATAGGTTGATTTCCAAAGCTCAATTGGCATTTAAAGAAGCATATTTTCAAAAATACAGTGACACACACTTGGTAAAGAAGAAAAAAATTATTTACCTGAAACAGTTAAGATCCAAATGACTATGTACAGCAACATTGTGAGCCCTAAGCAGAGCAAAACAAAGTAACAAGACAGGTGACAAATCTGAAGTCTCCTCTGGAAGCTCCGCCTCCTTCCTTAGTTTGACATTTGCACAATCTTATGTTGTTTGAAAGTATTTCTCTACTTTTCATATGTACTGTATAAGCCATCCATAGACCTGTAGCGATTATTGATTAATTGTCTAATGGCAGTTATTCAATCTAATAGCAATCATTTGAGAAGAATGCAATACTTGTGCAGTTAAAATTTCAGTAACATTTTGCCAAAGAATATAAAATACTGTTGGAAAGTACATTAAAGGTACAATATTTAGGATTTTTCGCCACCAGGGGTCGCTAACCTCTTACAATAACAATGAAGTTTATCGATGACGCAAAGCATTTAAAGCGAAATTATGGATCTTGTCGTCAAGCAGATGGATCTTTTACGGATGAGTGAATACATTTATGTTTGTAACATGATTGTGGTATGAAGCAGGGTGCGATTGCTAATGAGAGACGTATATCAGTGCCACACTCGAGGATATAAAGGAATAAGGACATTTCATTCTACCGAGTTCAAGTGTGTTAATTGATTCATTTAACTCATTCGTCCCTAACTCTGATTCATTCAAGAACAAATGTGTTCCAATGAATCGTTCAAACATTGTCAGCTTGGAGATGCCGCGTTTCTACTGCGGCTTCGTTCGGAATTTGCGATTACGGATCAAAAACCAAGTTCTGACAATGTTTCTAAAATGTAAGTTACTCAGTATTTACATTTTGTTAATGATATTAAAAAACAATGCTGACAATATAGCTCACAGTTATCATTAATATTACCTGTTACCTGATTTTTCATTTCAACATTTCAGCCTACTGTAGGTTAGGCCTACATGCAACTCTTTGTTCATTTTCAGCAGGTGTTACCATATCCTGCAATTGAGCTCTGTGGCTTATAAATGAAAAAATGTGGTTTGATATTTATTTGATAACTTAATTTTCAAAGCAACTTTTCTTGGTGAGTTTTTGTAAAGCCTTCCTGGCATGTTGTATCACTGGGCTGTTACTCTTAGAGCACAGTAATACAGAGCTGAATCTGACAAAGTTACTGTTGTAATGGTCAGTGAGGTGGATGTATGGGATGTAGTTGATCCAAATCGACGGTCTGGTATATTTTCATATGTCTCTGATTTTCCGCCTTTCACCAGCACAAATTGTGGCTGTGTGTTAGAAAACTGTCTGTACCAGTAAAGGAGAACATAGCTGCTGCTTGAAGAGTATGTACACTCCAGTGTCACTGAATCTCCTTCTTTATTGAATACGCTAGTCTTCTGGTCACTGGGTCCAATCCGATCCTGACAGATAACACCTGGAGGGATATTGAGATGTGTATGTTAAAATTAAGATGTGTATAGATATGTAAAGATCTGAATAAGTATGCAACTTGGATTGTACCTGATACTGTAAGGAGAATCACCAGATATTTTTCTATTTGTTGAGCCATTTGGACTCTTTCCATGATCACATCAGTTAAGTCTAATGTTTCTTGAGAGGTTGAACTTTAAATGTCTTGGGGTGAATGCAAAAGCAGGAAGTACAAATGATGTCAGCTGTTTGTCACAAGATTCATCTGCATTTCTCTATTCTATGATGTTCCTACGATATCCAGCAGGTGGCGAGCTAATATCACAAAAGTACTGTTCTTCTGAGAATAATTGGCACTCTTGTACATAAAAGCCTATTAGTAAAAGTTGTATTAGTTGTTGAGTTATGTATTTGATTAGTGTTCTTGTGATTTTTTTTTTTGCATGAAAACTATTTTAGGATGATAAAACAATTTTATTGATTTATTGATTGCTTCTAAAACATATATTTAAAATATGGACAAGGTTTTATTTTTTATTTATTTATTTGCAGATATTTTATTTTATGAAGATATTGCAATGCTTTGTACTGTACATTCACCTACATGGTGTTGCTGTTGAGAGGGTTTTTGTACAGTGTTCTTGTGTTTCCTGTCACTGTGGGCTGCAGGGCACAGTAGTACATCGCAGAGTCTGTCACTTTAGCTGAGGAGATCTCCAGATGCACATGGGTTTTCTCTCCATTCACTTTTCCAGAGAATCGAGGATCTCGATCCACAATATCTGACTTTTGTGAAACCTTTCCTGTGGATTGTATAATGACCATAAGAAATTCTGGAGCTGATCCGGGATATTGTCGATACCACTGTAGTGTTGATGCTGAGGAGTAGTTACAGGACAGAGTAACATTTTCTCCTTCTCTCTTATAAACTTCAGTCTGTACTGGCGTGATATTTGCAAAACTGCCACCTTCAAAATCAAGAATCAAAATATAATGTACATAAAAACAAACAATATTCTACAAGAAAAGTAATAGAAGAGAAAATTCTGAAGATTCTGTTTGCAATGGAATACTTACATATAAGAGAACAAATCAGACCAGCTAAGAGGAGCAACATGTTGATTAGCAAGATGAAGTTGTAGTTCTGTTGTTCAGCTAAACTTTGCACTCTTTCCTTGTCAAACTGGAGATGTCTCAAGCAAGGCAAGCTCCTCCCCTTAAAGCTGGCATTTGAAAAACAAACTGAGCGAAAGTATAGAGTGGAGTCAACATGAAGACAGGTTAGAATTTTAGTTATAATGCTGATAAGAATAGCTCTTTGAAGAGAAACACAAGTTAAAACTTATGACACTCACTCCTTAAAGGGATACTCCACTTTTTTTTTTGAAATAGGCTCATTTTACAACTCCCCCAGAGTTAAACAGTTGAGTTTTACCGTTTTCAAATCCATTCAACTGATTTTCTGATATTTAGAATAATATCAGTCACCAGACAGTTTCTGGTCTCATTGACTTCCATAGTAGGAAAAAAATAAACTATGGAAGTCAATGAGACCAGAAACTGTCTGGTGACTGATATTCTTTTAAATATCAGAAAATCGGCTGAATACATTTGAAAACAGTAAAACTCAACTGTTTAACTCTGGGGGAGTTGTAAAATGAGCCTATTTCCCAAAAAAGTGGAGTATCCCTTTAAGAGACTCTTTAACGTCCAGTTGTCTGAGTGTTTCAGATGCAGTTTTCTGATATTGTCTTGATGTGATGTGTGACCTTTTTGGAGATTGTGTACTGCGTAGTTTGTTTTCCTATCTCTGTGGGCTTTATGGCACAGTAGTGCATCGCTGAATTTAGATCCACATGAGTTTTTTTTTTAGTTTTGCTGGAAATTGAGGATTTACTACTAACAAATTCTGATGTTTGAGTAACTTTCCCTGTAGCATATAATAGAATAATAAAAATATATATATTTTGGAGCTTGTCAGGGATAATGGCAATACCACTAGTGAAGAGTGGTTAAGACCAGACCTCTAGATGGAACATCTCATTTTGGATTGGAGTGATAATAACATTCCCAATAGTGACACCTGCAAGAGTCAAAATTCATTCAATATTATGCAATCATTTATAGAAAAATCATAGCACTTAGGATGTTATGTTGTTATGACAATAATTCAGTATATTTAATCCATAAATACACACAAAGCAAATGAAAATGTGCAAGCAGACAATCATTTTGCTCAAACGGCTGTTCGTATCATCATTCATTCCTTGTCAAGTAAAGGAAATGGTCTCAAATGAACTCCTCAGTCCATACAGCTTTGAATCTATAATCATAATAATAACAATCAAATAGCATTTGATAGATGTGTCAGATGTGAGCACATAGGTCAGGAGTTTTACTGTAGTACCACTGATAGACTGTGTTTGCTGCAGAAAGTAACATGGAAAATTTGTTATGGTGTCTTTATTTTAGTCAGTGTATATCTACTCATGATGATGATAGCATTAAAAAAACTGAAATACAGATTAATTGTAATATATCTATATTTATGCTTAATATTTATACTTTTTAGTTTTATTGGGATTTTAGCAAGGAAAATTGAATGAAAAAAACATTGAATTAAAATCTTCCTTTATAGTTTCATCCCAGGCTAGCACACAAGTTCTTCTCCCAACAGGTGTCACAATATTGTCTTGTGGTTTACACAAGATAAAGTTGTGGTTTAATTCTTATTTGAATCGAGGCAAAAACTGCATGTGAGTTTTTGTAAAGCCTCTCTGCCATTTTGTATCACTGGGATACTGTTACTCTTAGAGCACAGTAATAGAGAGCTGAATCTGACAGAGTTACACTGTTAATGGTGAGTTCAGTGGATGTTTGGGATGTAGTCGACTGAAACCGTTGACGGTCTGGTATATTCTCACTACTGCTCCTTGATTGGGCACCTTTCCACAGTAAAAATTCAGGTTCTCTATTAGGATACTGACTATACCAGTAGAGATAGACATAAGTGCTGCTTGCATCATACGAGCAGCTCAGTGTCACAGACTCTCCTTCAATTTTGTTTATATTAGTTTCCTTGTCTTTTGGTTCAATGCTGTCAGACAAAAACCCTGCAAGAAAATTAGACAGATTTCATGACAGGTCAGAAGGCTTGTCTACTTATCCAAACATTAACATGAATTAAAATTACAACACCAAAAATGTTTTCATGAACAAAATATATTGAATATATATGTATTTTTTTAAAGTACATACCTGGCACAGACATAAGAATCATCAAAAAACATCTCTCCATGTTGAGAAGATGTACTAACTTGCTTTATAAACTGAAGCTAAATAGTAAATGTATAATTGTAGTAGTGTATTGTGAAGCTTTCATGTGGGTGTGGTTTATTAGACCTCCTTTTCCTGTCCTCCTGTCTTTCCCTCAGTGTATGAATTGCTCAAAAACTAACGATGGTTTTTGTTGAATACTGTGCATATTTATTTTTCTCCACTAATTCAGTTTAATCAAGTGTGACTTATGTTCATTATCTTACTGTAGGGATCATTCAAAGCTAAACAAAATAAAGGCTATTTAGTGGAGTTTAGTGTCACATTTTTTTATGGTATGTTGATTGATATCTTATAAATTATTGGTTAAGTGCAATGAGTGAGGAAAAATATACCCATACCTTTAAATATGCCACATAAGGATTCATTTCAGTAAATTTCACAAGAAACATGTTTATATTTTACCCAAGTAATTATACTTTGTATTGGGCACATGAAGCTTGCTTAGACTATTTTGGCATTATTTTCATGACAGTTAAGCTCATTTTCATCAAATTCAAGATGTATTCAGAGGGCAAAGGGACTGTTTTCTTTTGTTCCTTGCACATGTGAATTCATTACAGAGACAGTTGGGTATCCTCTATGAAATGTTTTAATGTACACAGCACCCCCCAGAGGTGATGTAACAAATATTTATTCAGTCTTAGACAATGTCCCCAAGTCTTGACAATTTGCAAATCTGAAAAAGATGATGGATGATCAATGTGATTTATTTATTTATATATTTTTGAGACATGATGACACATCTGAGAATATAGTTTGTTATTCCATCAATGTTCATTGAAATGCTCTAATAAAATAATTTGTATCTATGAATGCATGTACATAAAGTTACAGAAATTCTAACCAGAAAGAAAATGTAAATATTTATATGAATTTGAATGTATAACATCAGAATCACGCTAAGACTATCATAATCAGGTTTTTGTATGGTGTGTCAAGTGTTTCCTGTGACTGTGGGCTGCAGAGCACAGTAATACACAGCAGAGTCTGTTACTTTAGCAGAGGATATCTCCAGATCCACACTGCTGGCTTCTTTTCTGTGGCTGATGGATATTCCAGAAACTGGAGGATCAGCTTGAGTCTTTGTTCCATAGTAGTCCAGTATGAGGAATTGTGGTGGTGAACTTGGATATTGTCGATACCAGTGAAGACCATCAACAGAACCAGTGTAGTTACAAGAAAGTTTCACACTCTCAGTCTCATTGGCAAATGTTGCTTCACTGTATGGAGTGATGGCATCTTTAGCTCCGTTACCTGCAACAAAACTCTGTTTCAGCATGTTTAAAATGACATATTGTGATATAATGAGACATGTTAGATTTTTTTTGTTTTTGAGCTTACCTTGAGTTAAAGTGAGCAATATAAGTACACAAGTGAACATGATGAACAGGTTCCTGCTTCCTCCGTGATCTGTGATGATTTATTACTGAACTAGTCTGTATTTTACAGGCCTGTGTTAAGCTCCGCCTTCTGCCATAACCCTCTTATAAAACACAGAAATTAAAAGATATTGTAAAGGATAAATACATAAATTATCGTGCACTTGTTATTTTCTCAAGTTGATCTGTTGATGTAATCTAAAGTGTTTAATTGAACTGGTATATGATGTGTTTTAGGCTGTTTTCTACCGTGTTTACACAGTAATATTCCGTTTCCTGTCACTGTGGGCTCCAGAGCACAGTAGTACATCGCAGAGTCTGTCACTTTAGCAGAGGAGATTGTTTTTGATCTACAATTTTAGACATTTGTGAAACTTTTCCTGTCCCATGTAATATTAAAAGAAATTCAGGAGCTGAACCATGATATTGTCGATACCACTGTTGACTAACTGCAGAGGAGTAGCTACAGGACAGTTATATTGTCCCCCTCTGTGCCAGACATCTTAGTTTGAACTGGTGTGATGAAGATAGTTAAAACAAAAAATTAACATATTTCATGTCACAACAGAACAGCAAACAAGAAATATGATAAAAGTCTGACACTTTGGAATAGACTTACATGTAATCTAATTTGCCTTTAGAACTTGAACTAAACGTGTTTCCATAACCACACACAGGTGTCTTCAAAAGTAATTATATTGCGTGAGTTATAGATTGTGGGTTTGATGTGGCTTAAGATCAAATGAAAAATGATTATCAGTTTTTGTACAGCTTCACATAGACTTTGTATCACTGGGATCCGACTGTTAGAGCACAGTAATAGAGAGCTGAATCTGACAGAGTTACTCCTTTAATCTTGAGTTCAGTGGATGTTTGGGATGTAGTCGACTGAAAGCGAGGATCTGGTGTATTCTCAACATGGCTCCATGATTGAGCACCTTTCCGCTGTAAATACTGAGGTTCTTTGTTTGGAAACTGTCTGAACCAGTAAAGAATAACATAACTGTTGCTTGTATCATATGAGCAGCTCAGTGTCACAGACTCTCCTTCTCCTCTGATCATATCATTGTGTTTTGGTTCAATGCTGTCAGCAAATATACCTGCAAGAGAATTAATAATATTGAACTCCCATCCTTTCTTTTGTTACAGTAACAGTGCTATAAATGAACAACATTAAATTGAACAATGATGTTAGCATTATCTATTAAATAATGTGTACAATTAACACTTTGAATCCTCAATTATTTTAGTCTAGTGCTGATATATGAAGTGCACTTTACCTGGGACTGTTAGAATCAGTAGGATACATCTCTCCATCATGAGTATAAGCTTTATGATTTCAGATTGAAAGGTAAATGTAGGAATGTAACGGAAAAGTCATTTGTGCAGCTATATTATGTGTAAATGTGGGTGTGGTTTGGGTTTCTGATAAACCACCTTCTGTCTTGCCATATTAAAACTGAGATTTTTGATCTATTGAACTTGATCTATTAGCTCAGAGTTAATGTCTTGTTGTGTGTTTGATAGCTTTGATTGTTTTGTAATCAATATTCTGTGTGTAAAAATAATTGTAAAAAACCATAAGCATTTTGAAAGGAAATAATTATTCTCAGTTGCATCTATCTTTTTGTCTGATCCAGCTTCACCCCCTAGTGGCAGATGACACACATTTACATGATGCATTCATAATGGAGACAAAAAATTGATAAATTGCTGCAACTTAATATAGTGGACAGGAATTTATGATAACTTTTTTTTAACAGAAATGTTTTTCCAGGTTATTTTAAATTTATCTTGTCTAATCATTTCAATTTAAAATTCATAAACATTACCAATGGGTTTAATAATCATTGGACATCTGTATTTTTGAATGCAAAGCTCACAGTAAATTAATCATATAGTTATTCAATAGCTCAATTATATATTGTAAAGATGCTTAGACATTGCAAATTTGTGCTGTAAGTTTTTCAGGTTTTTGTATAGTGTGTCGAGTGTTTCCTGTGACTGTGGGCCTCAGAGCACAGTAATACACAGCAGAGTCTGTTACTTTAGCAGAGGAGATCTCCAGATCCACACTGCTGGCTTCTTTTCTGTGGCTGATGGATATTCCAGAAACTGGAGGATCAGCTTGAGTCTTTGTTCCATAGTAGTCCAGTATGAGGAATTGTGGTGGTGAACCTGGATATTGTCGATACCAATAAAGACCATCAACAGAACCAGTGTAGTTACAAGAAAGTTTCACACTCTCAGTCTCATTGGCAAATGTTGCTTCACTGTATGGAGTGATGGCATCTTTAGCTCCGTTACCTGCAACAAAAACTCTGTTTCAGCATGTTTAAAATGACATATTGTGATATAATGAGACATGTTAGATTTTACCTTGAGTTAAAGTCAGCAATATAATAAGTACACAAGTGAACATGATGAACAGGTTCCTGCTTCCCGCCGTGATCTGTGAAGATTACTGAACTAGTCTGTGTTTTACAGGCCTGTGTTAAGCTCCGCCTCTTGACATATAATTACACGTTCAATCCCCAAAACACTTGAGGAATGGAGAAATTAATGTTGCTGATTTTGTGTTTAAACTATTCTTTTTATGTTTTTTCTTCTTCTTGCAGTTGCACCAGAACAACTCTTCGACATAAATTGGCATATTTATTGTAATTAGATGGCCAAAGGTTATTAATGAATCAATATTCTATAAAATATACACTATTTAGCTTAAACATTTGATTTCTTAAAAAGGCTAAATTTACCAGCTGGGAATCAATCTGACTTATATTGAAATTAGAAATGAGTGAATCACAAATGGCATTTATTTAACTAGCCCACCAGATGGCAATCTTATCTCACTGAAGGAAGTCCACTACTACCATTCTCACTTATTTTTTTTCTTAATGAGGCCTTTGGTTCATATGGACGGGTTAACATATTTCCCCCCCCAATATTTCTGCCGGTTGGCTGTGATGTGTTGACAGTGGTGTACCCTTTATAGTGAGGTTTTTGTACAGTGTAGTTTGTTTTCCTGTCACTGTGGGCTCCAGGGCACAGTAGTACATCGCAGAGTCTGTCACTTTAGCAGACGAGATTTCGAGATACACATGGGATTTCTCCTTATTCAGTTTTCCAGAGAATCGAGTATCTAGATCAACAGACTTCTGTAAAACTTTCCCAGTGGCATGTAGAACGACGAAAAGAAATTCAGGTGGTGATCTTGGATATTGGCGATACCAATATAGACTCACTGCAGAGGAGTAGTTGCACGACAGGGATATCATTTCATTTTCTGTTCTATATACTTTAGTTTGAACAGGCGTGATGGCATTCCCAAAAATATCACCTGCAGAAAGAAAAAAAAATAGCTTTTTTTAAAAAATTAACCTGTTAGTCTTAAAAGTGAAAAAAGGACAAACAAGCAATAATGAAAAATCCTAACAAACTAGAATTGAATACATACTTGCAAAGGAGAGCACAATAAAAACAAAGAGTATCATTTTTCTGGACGATATAAGTTCATCTGAAACACCTGCTACTGAAGAAAGTATTTCATTTGACATTTTTTTCCATCTCTAGTTAGTCCCTCCCCTTAAAGTTGTAGCTCACAAACTGCAAAATATGGGAAGCCATTTTTAAATATAAACTGTTTTTTTTCTTTCTTATTTTAAACTCCTTGAGAAATGCACTTCCATAGTTGTACAGTAGATGCCACTAAATACTTTTATTGCCACCATACACTTTAGCTATTAAGTGCATTAAGTTCACAACAAAGTAGAGTAAGGCTGAAGAGGTGGACTTAACTAATAAAAGAGGTGAAGTGGGTGCATGCATTTTTTTCCTTTTTCTTCTTTTTGAGCAGGTGTGAGCACATCCTGTAGTTTTGTGGTTTAAGACACAGAGATGTGGTGGATAACTGACACACTAATTGTGTGTGTTTTTGTAAAGCGTCTGTGGACTTTGTATCACTGGGCTGCTCCTCTTAGTGCACAGTAATAGAGAGCTGAATCTGACACCTTCACATCGTTAATAGTGAGTGAAGTGGATGTAGGGGATATAGTTAACTTATAACGACTGTCCGATACATTCTCTTCATCGGACGAGCCAGCACCTTTAAAAAGTAAATACTGAGGTTCTCCGTTAGGATACTGTCTGAACCAGTACAGGTAAACATTTTTTCTGCTTTTATATGTGCAGCCCAGTGTCACAGACTCTCCTTCTCTCCTCTCCTTATTTGTACCTTCTTTTGGCACAATGCTGTCAGCAAATACACCTACAAGAAAATGTGTGCTTTAGAACGATAATAAAAAACAAAACAAAAAATACTTAAATACTAAAAAATTACTAATTAAATTATTTACACTATCACTCAAAAGTCTGGGGTCAGCATGATTTTTTAGTGTTTTTGAAAGAATTTTCTTATGCTCACCAGTCACCAATAATACAGTAAAACGGTTATACTAAATAATAGTTTAAAATAGATTAAAATGATTTTTTGTTTTAGCAGCCATTATTCCAGTCATCTTTCAGAAATCAATTTAATATACTGATGTTTGTGCTCAAGAAAAGCATTTGAAATAGAAATATTGTTGTGTAACATGATCAGAAATGTCTTTAATCTGCACTTATGATCAATACAATGTATCTTTCCTGAATAAAAGTATTATTTTCTTTTTAAAAAAATTCCTGATCCCAAACTTTTGAGCAATTACACTTAAAAAAAAGTACCTGTCATGAGAATCAGCAATTTACATCTGTCCATGTTAATATTCCAAGTGATTTATTGTTTTAAACCAAATTGTGTTGATTATGATCAGCTTCAGTAGTTACTCCTGAATCTTCTAGTATGAGGAACTGTGGTGGTGAGCCTGTGTATTGGCGATACCAGTGAACTCCACGAGCAGAACGGCTGTAGTTACAAGAGAGTGTCACATTGTCACCCTCAAGTGCAAATACTCTCTCACTTTTTGGAGTGATGACTTCTGTAGCTCTGGAACCTGCTAAAGTTGCATTAAGTTTAGGACAAATACACACATCTTGTAAAACACACATTAATATATTAATCTTTTATAGTGTATTAAACTTTGGAACAAAAATCATTAAAAAATAATTATGCATTTCATTGGATTTCCTTATTGTGATATTTTTCTTATAATAATGCAGTATTATACCTTCAATTGATGACATCAGTATCGTTATACATGACCACTATGCGTATCCGCTTAATCAATAGAAGATAATGGACAGACAATGGACTATACACACTTTAGATTTTTTTTGTTTAGCCTATTTCTTTGTTTTTGTACTTTTTTTTAATAATCTCCCATTTTCACAGGTGTTGTCACACTGTTATATCCAGAGCTGTGGTTTACAAAAAAATAATAAATTGTGGTTTGATGCGTATAGATTAAAGACTGTTTAAAGCACATTGCATATTTGAGTTTTTGTAAAGCCTCTCAAGCATTTTGTATCACTGGGCTCCAACTCTTAGAGCACAGTAATAGAGAGCTGAATATGACAGATCTGCTTTATTAATAATGAGTTCAGTGGATGTTTGGGATGTTGTTGACTGAAACCGATCTGATCTATCCCCAACACCACTCTCTGATCGAGCACCTTTCCACAGTAAATACTGAGGTTCTCCGTTTGGATACTGTCTGAACCAGTAAAGCCAAACATAATTGCTGTTAGTTTCATATGTGCAGCTCAGTGTCACAGACTCTCCTTCTTCCTTCTTTATATTAGTATTTTCTTCTCTTGGTCCGATGCTGTCAGAAAACACACCTGAAATTAAATTAAAACAATTGTAATCTCTGATCAGGTGGATTGTATGTAAATAAAACTTGTGGCAAATGCGTCTTTTCAATAAAGTAGGTGAAAATTGCTTTTTTGTAAAGTTGCAAATGTTGTTTGTCCAGCTTATTTAGTTCAGTTTACCTGTAACAATGACAATCATGAGTAGCATATGTCCCTTCATGTTAGCAGTCCACAGGTTTGTTTACCTGAATATTGCTTTATATTGTGAATGAAACTGGTGTCCGTTGTATTCAGGAGTAAATGAATGCACCAAGTTCCATTGTGCTCTAATATTGTGGGTGTGGTTAGTGATGTCACAGGTTCATTAGGGTCTCTCACCACCACCATCACTCAACGATCACAATAACCAGAGTTCTGGGGTGCGTTTCCCGAAAGCATCGTTAGCCAACTATGGTTGCAAGTTGGTCGCAATTTCCATTAAACTCTATTGGTAATGACGGAACTTGCGAGCATAGTTGGCTAACGATGCTTTCGGGAAACGCACCCCTGATCACTCATCCTCATCAACCTCCACATAAAAGCACACACCTCAGTTCAGTCACTTGTCATTGGATTAGGAAACAGACCTTTTACTGTGATCTCCTTATCTTCTGTTCATGTGAACCATCTTCAGTATACTCAGGCTACCTGCTATTCTCCCTTTTGTTTCTCCAAGTGTGTGTCTTTTCCTGTGATACTCACCAGCATCCCATACTCCACCACAATACTTAGGTGTGTGCTCCTACAGTTTATTCTCCAGCCAGTAAATTACCATCTAATTAATATATTTTGATTTAGGCCAACATATAACAGTGACATTTTTGCAGTGTCCAATTTACAGTTTAAGAATCCTCTGCCAGGAAATGCTGTTTTATTGATTGTTACGTCCACCACATATAGGCTATAATTAGCTTCTAGAGGTTATGGGACGCAACATACAATAAAAATAAATAAATAAATGCAATAAAAAGTTGTTTAAAGTTATACACTGTAAAATCCAATTAGTACAGCTTACTTGAAAAAAAGCTTGCAAACCGATTACACTCAAAAAACTGAGTAAAGTGAAATAGGAATAATATGTAGTCTAACAAGTGCATGTCTAGTAGTGTACACTAACAACAGAGTTCATATAACTTAAAATAATTTGTATACTATACTTGATCTTTTACTTTAGATGTACTCATTTATGTTAGTTGTGTGGGCACAGTATTCCTGGACAAAAGTTTTTATGTATAGCCATTTCCTGGGCCAATGCCTTCCATTCCTAACCTGGCCCTAGCCAGATGAATGTCGTTCCGCTTAGCTCCGCCTAGCTTCACTCATATGGAGTGGAGCTAGGCGGAGCGAAATTCATCTGGCTAGGGCCAGGTTATTCCATTCCAGCCAAAACTTTATATGAGCCAACTAGTCTTGATTGGTTCTCGAAGTATCTGGTGAACTCAATGACTGACAGGAACGCCATCCAATCACTGGACCTGTGAGAAAATAGTGGAAAGAGAGAGAGAGGAACCAAAAAAACCCTCCCAAAAAACTACAGGATGTAACATGTTTTAGTTTTATTTGCTCCTTTTTTAACCTTAGTTTGGACTAATGTGATGACAAAAGTGACACCCGAAGAGTTATGCATGCTATGTCTTTTATTTATTTATTTATTGTGTTTGCAAGACCCTCATTGATTTCAGATTGTTAAATGACATCCTTATGAATTTACGTATACAACACCGCACGAGGACAGAAAAACATAAAAGCAATAATATTGCGAACTCTTATGAGTTGTAACCTTTATAACCTTCCAGATTACAGCTGTTACCACATTCCCTGTTGGTGGTTTATAAAGCATGATATTACTTGATCAAAGACACTTCAAAGCAATACATTTGTATGAGGTTTTTGTAAAGCTTCTCTGGCACTTTGTATCACTGGGCTACTTCAAGTGCACAGTAATAGAGAGCTGAATCTGACAGAGTTACACTGTTAATAATGAGTTCAGTGGATGTTTGGGATGTAGTCGACTGAAAACCATCTGGTATATTTTCATCGCCACTCCTTGATCGAGCACCTTTATACAGTAAATATTCTGGTTCTCTGTTTGGATACTGTTTGTACCAGTAAAGCCAAATATTATTGCTGTTAGTTTCATATATGCAGCTCAGTGTCACAGACTCTCCTTCTTTTCTGATAACATTAGTATTTCCTTCACTTGGTTCAATTCTATCAGCAGCAAATCCACCAGAAATGCAGTCAAACATATATTATGTAATATATCATGATCAAATAAGGATTTTTTTGTTGTTGTTGTTTTGCTAGATATTTATTTACCTGAAACTGTGATGAGCATTATGAGTAGCATCTGCCTTTCCTCCATCTTAACTAAAATCAGAGCGTTTGTTTACTATTAAATCTAATTGTTTGATTTTCGTTGTTAGTTTATGATTGTTGATTTCAAAGTTAGGAATATGGTGGAAGTGGCTTTATAAAAGTGTTGCTGATAGATGAATGAATGCAGAGACACTCAGTTAAGTTCTGTACTAATAATGTGGGTGTGGTTTAGTGAAAGATGGATGCTCTGTGCTTTAAAGCAGGCACTTGTCCATTGTGACTAAAACAAAACATGAGGTTATGTTGCCCCCTAACGTTGGATCTCAGAACAGCATGTTTTGTCCATTTTATTTTAAGTGTTTTAATGTGCTGTCTGTGTTTAAGTTACATTTATTGGCATGTGTTTTTATATAAAAAATAATTTAGTCCTGTGTGCTCACACTCATCACAAACGCTTGTTTTATGTCCTCATAAAACTGATATGTACCATTTTTCTTCGCCTTTCAGACACGATATTTTAACTAGAACTTCAGAAGAATAGGCTATCTGTATGTAATATCTGTAGGTATCTGTGTGAATTTTTAAAATTTTTTTTATTTATAGATAAAACCTCAACCCCACCTCTCGCTTTCCGTCTCCCATTTAAGTAGTTTTTGTACAGCATGCACTATATTTCCTTTCACTGTGGGCTCCAGAGCACAGTAGTACACCGCAGACTGAGTTACAGCCACAGAGGAGATCTCCAGATCCACACTGCTGTTGTTTTTTCTGTGATAGATTGAGATTCCAGCAACTGGAGGATCAGCTTTAGTAACTAACCCAAGGTAATCCAGTATGAGGAACTGTGGTGGTAAACCTGCGTATTGGATATACCAGTGAAGACCTCGAACAGAAGCAGTGTATCTGCAAGAGAGTGTTACACTGTCACCCTCAACAGCAAATTCATAATCATTGTACGGTGTGATGCCTTCTGTGTCTCTGGAACCTGCAGTTTGCGTACAAAAAGAATAGAAAAATGTAAGTGAAATGTACATCCCCTTTCAAATGTACATCTCCATCCAAATGCAATCAAATGCAATGTTGTAATTAGCTTGGTTATTAAAAAAAGTTTCAGAGATACAGTAATCAGGAGAATCATTATTACACAAACTAAATTTAGATGTTTTTTTAAGAACAATCCATACCTTGAGCCGATGATATCAATATTATTAAATAGATGAACATGGTGGCTCGATAATGAAGTTTGAACAGGAACCGAAACCGAAACATCAGATGATCCAGAGAGACTTGTGAAATGTTGACTCCTTTATTGTATCTCACAATGAGTGCAAAACTCCTCCTACTCAGATTTATACCATTCATCAAAAAATATATGACAGACAAGACTTTTGTAATGTTGTTCACACATATAGCTACATATTTAAAATAATATAGATAGATGGATGGGTGGAATAAAAAACTAACATATTTCAGTAACATTTTAGGGGGGATAATCTTAAACTTAAACATGATATAGATTGTCAGAAAGTGTATTTCTGTTGCTTGAAATAAATATTAAAGGATTATATAAAATATATTATATTATAACATGGAGGAAATAAGTTTGAATGAGTTTTTTTCTTCTTTTTGGTGCACTGGAATTTCTTTTTATTGAAAAAAATGTCAGTAGATATACAGCATCCTGTAAGATTGCTTTTCCAAAATATAGTGAGGTTTTTGTACAGTGTAGTTTGTTTTCCTGTCACTGTGGGCTCCAGAGCACAGTAGTACATCGCAGAGTCTGTCACTTTAGCAGACGAGATCTCCAGATACACATGGGTTTTCTCTTTATTCAATTTTGCAGTGAATCGATGATCTTGATCCACTATCTTAGATTTTTGTAAAACTTCCCCACTGGTTTGAAGAATGGTGAAAAGAAATTCAGGAGCCGATCCGAGATATTGGCGATACCAAAATAAACTTCTTGCTGAGGAGTAACTACAGGAGAATGTTATAATTTCCCCTTCTGTCCCAAACATATCAGTTTCAACTGATGTGATGAGATTCCCAAAACTCACACCTGCAGATGAGATTACCATCATTTTACAAAATAAAAATTGACAACAAATACATAAGCAGAAAAAGATACTTGGGTCTGAAAATACGTTGAAATACTTACATGCTAGACAACAGAACAAAGCCAAAACAAACATCATTTTCAGGAGGATGTTTTAGTTCATCTGCAGGACAAAGTGTTACTGAAGTAAATTCATCATCTAGCAGAAGGTGTCTCCAACTTGCACCTCCCCTTAACTTCTGAAGTTCTGAAGCTGATCATCTCTATGTTTATGATGATCATTTACCCTCTGATTTTTTATTTATATTAATTTTTTTATATATTTTAGGAAATATTACACCAGTCTTTTTAAGGACTTTGCCTCAATAATATTACAGGTGTTCTGAGTTTTATATGAGATACATTTCTGTAGTTATGTTTGATTTTACTGAAACCAATTGTTCATTTTATTCTGTATAGTGAAAAAAGTGGTTTTCTTACTCCACATTTTAGTCTCGTTTTCGAATATCTTCGAAATATCTTCACATTCTTAACTCTAGAAACATTACTTGAGAAGCAAAGTGACAAAAGGTCTTGTTTTCCAAATAATACATCAAAATACAGTGAATTCAATTCAACTCAGTTTAAGCTTAAAATAAGAAAAAAATACATGCCAATGGAGTAAAAAATATTTTATTCAAACGAATAACCATTTATAAAATAAATTAATCATAAATATTAAATGAATATACCCCTCTGGCAGATATTTGAAAATTGTTTTCAGAAAACTTTATTTCTAAAGTCAAGTAAATTAGTATGAAAATGTTTAGATATTTGTACTGTAAAATAAGACAAACCCCTGGTTTCACTTAAAGCTGCTCGCACTGATTTATCTTAAAATATGTCAGTGCCATTGTTTTGTGTCAAGATGCACACCAGTGTTTTTTTTTCAAAGGCATGTTTAAAAAAAGCTATTGAATGTCCTAATTGAAGAATGTCCTAATTGAACTACAGCCATCCTGCTAATCGTCTGTGTTAATCGTCGAATATGAAAATAACTTTTGCAGTGTACCTAAAACCAGCTTACATTTAACAATTACTTGACAATTCCAGTATATCAGTTACATTTCTATTTTTTACATTTGTGTTGTGGAGTCCAGCTGTGGTTTGTACATTTTAAGGCTTGATAAGCAGATGAAAACTGTTTTTTTGTACAGTGTTCTAGTGTTTCCTGTGACTGTGGGCCTCAGAGCACAGTAATACAGAGCAGAGTCTGTCACTTCAGTGGAGGAGATCTCCAGATACACATGCTGTTCTCCTTTTCTGTGATTGATGGTTACTCTTGGAATTGGGGGATCAGCTTTAGTAGTTACTCCTGAATCTTCTAGTATGAGGAACTGTGGTGGTGAGCCTGTGTATTGGCGATACCAGTGAACTCCACGAGCAGAACCGCTGTAGTTACAAGAAAGTGTCACATTATCACCCTCAAGTGCAAATACTCTCTCACTTTTTGGAGTGATGACTTCTGTGGCTCTGGAGCCTGAAAATTAAAGTTGCATTAAGTTTAGTTTTCAAACACTTCCATTGCAATTAAATGCATTTCCACAATATTATACCTTCAGTTGATGACAGCAGTATCAATATGATCAACATATTCCTTCACTAAACTGACAAGAACAGCAGCTGCTCCACAGTGTTGTGTAGCTCATCTTTGCTCAGAAAAGTGTAGTGTCTGTGCTAAACTCCTCCTCCTGTCATGATACTGAATCTGAATTACAAGACACCCAAGAAAAGATCAAATGAGCATAGCCGTTTATACTGTATATGTAGGATTATTTCTTTTGCTTTTTCATTTTGCAGCTCATTGTCAATATAATAACCATTTTGATAATACATGTGAGTTTCTAATTTTGAAAAAAAAAGACTTTACATTCATCTTTAGGACTTTATTCTACATATTTTGAGAAAAGAGATAAACAAGATGTCATGAGAAGCTTATAACATACATGATAAATGATGTGCAAATGCCCTTATGTATTTTTACCTCCCAAATTCACAGCTGTTACCACATTCTCTGTTTGTGGTTTATAAAACCTTGATGTGTTTTGATACGATTGGTTTAAAGGCACTTGAAAGTATTAATTTTGTATAAGTTTTTGTACAGCTTCTAGGCATTTTGTATCACTGGGCTTCTACTTTTAGAGCACAGTAATAGAGAGCTGAATCTGACAGAGTTACACTGTTAATAGTGAGTTCAGTGGATGTTTGGGATGTAGTCGACTGAAAACCGTCTGGTATATATTCATGGCCACTCCTTGATCGAGCTCCTTTATACAGTAAATATTCTGGTTCTCTGTTAGGATACTGTTTGTACCAGTAAAGCCAAACATAATTGCTGTCAGTTTCATATGTGCAGCTCAGCGTCACAGACTCTCCTTCTTCTTTTCTGATAACATTAATATTTCCTTCACTTGGCCCAATTCTATCAGCAAATCCACCTGAAATATTTTAATTTTAAATATATTGATATATTACATTTTTATATGACATTAAAGTATACATATTCTTTTTGATTAAAAGTATATTTACCTGAAATTAGGAGTATCACGAGTAGCATCTGTATGTCCTCCATGTTAACCACCCAAGTCCACTTTAAATATTGAAACTGCTAATTTATTGTATTGTCAAATTGATTTATTTGAAAAGTTAAATTAAATGGATTAAAACACGTTAATGAACGGAAATGAATGAAAGTATGAGTAACTGATGGATGAATGATGCACTGAGTGAAGTTCTGCTGTATACTAATAATGTGGGTGGGGTTTGTGAAACATGTTCTCTGCTTTAAAATACAATGGTAAGCATTGTTTCTAATAGACGAATGAGTCCATTGGAATAAATGAATACATTGGACTATTGGATTTTCTGCTTACCATATTTTAAAACAGATTGAATATATTGGTAAACACTTTACAATATTAAACATTAGTTATTAATTAACATAAACTGACCATGAGCAATACATTTTTGACTGTTTGTTAATCTCTGTTAATGTTAGTTAATACAAATCTGTTTGTTCATGTTAGTTCACAGTGCATTAACTAAAAAGATTTTAATAAAGTATTAGGAAGTGTTGATCTGAGCAAAGATTAATAATGTTAACTAATGAACCTGTAGTGTTACCAATAAATCTAATGCAAATAAAGTAGAAAGACTTTCACTTGAGGTTGAGGATTCTTTATTAAGTATTATTTCACATATTCGACGTGTTTTGTTAAAATTAGATGTAAGTGTTCATTGTTTATGAAAATAGGAGGGGATTTTGCCAAAAAGAGTTCAAGAATACTTTGTAATAACTGTTTGTCGCCCTCTTCTGCATTGCTATAGTTATTACAAGGTTACAAAAAATCATCAACCATCAGAAAGTGTAACTCAAGCCCATGAGAGTTTTTGTATGAGTGTTGAGTGTGTTTGAGTCACAGTGGGCCTCAGAGCACAGTAATACACAGCAGAGTCAGACACTCTCACATCCTGGATTGTCAGAGGAAGCGATTTTGAAGTTTTCTTGTGATTTGCAGTAAATCTCTCATCAAAGTCTTTTTCATTTTCTACATTAGTTGCAAATATCCTCATCATGTTTTTGGGGATTCCATTCATCTTTTGCTGGTACCAGAACAGATACGGGGATGGATCACTGGTTTCATACGTACAGTTAATCGTTACTGATCTCCCTTCGACAGCAGTTTGAACTCTTGTGTTCTGGTCAACACTCTCCAGAGAGTCACATACTGGAAAAGAATAAGCATTATAAATTAATATTCTTCATAATATATTTATGCCAAATTTCGAGACTCCTTAGAGAAGGATCCTATACTCACCCCAGAAATGCGTTATAAATAAGATCAAATATCTTTCCCAGTGAGCCATTATAGTAACAGTTCTGTGTTGACTGAAATATTTCAATCCACTGGAGAGTGTGTGTAGTTGTTTCAGCTTGTCTTTGATGAGCCTGTTTTAACACTGTCACACACATATCGTCTGGGAGGAGCTTGATCTGTTGAATGTTGTTCTCTTTCCTTACACTTTTTTCTTTCTTTTTAGTTTCAGTAAGTGGGATTTTTTATTTATTTAGTTAGTTTATTTATAATATATGTTTTACACAGAACTGTTAATTTATCTATCATTTTACTTTATCTTCTGTTTGAGTTATTGTTTTTGCCAGTATTTTCTCTGAATAACATAGTATAGCAAGGGGATCATTTTTAAACAAATTTTATGTTGCACTCCCCTGGTTGAGAATGTATACATGAGTGGTCAAGTATTTATGAATGCATGCAACCCTTGATTTGAGAAATCTAGATGTAAATGTAGGCCTATTTCATGTGTTGAAAAATTGGCACTGCATAACATTGATTACTGACTTTCAAAGCAATATTTTTGTGTGTGAGTTTTTGTAAAACCTCTTGGGCACTTGTAACACCAGCACATCTCAAATCGTCATCTAACTGACGCTTTTGACCATACGTCAACACCCAACGTTTTAGGGTACCCTTTAACGTCAGTTAGTTGACGATCCTATAGGGCGTCATCCAAATGATGCTTTACCTTTGTGTGAGTTAGATGACGCGGCTAGGTTTAGGATTAGATGGCGTCATCTTACTGATGTTAAAGGGTACCCTAAAACGTCGGATGTTGACGTATGGTCAAAAGCGACACACACACACACACACACACACACACACACACACAAATATATATAGATAGATAGATAGATAGATAGATAGATAGATAGATAGATAGATAGATAGATAGATAGATAGATAGATAGATAGATAGATAGATAGATAGATAGATAGATATTTAAGTATTTAATTTGTCAAATTATCTTATTATTATTTACTTTGATCCTCTTTCACTCTCATTAAAGCAGCTGTTACCATATTGTGGTGTAGCTACTGTATATGTTCTGTGTGGGTTATGAGAGATAAAATGTGGCTTTGTGGGAAAATCAATTGATTTCGCTTGTACATTTTTGTGTGAGAGTTTTTGTAAAGCCTCTCAGGCATTTTGTATCACTGGGCTGCTACTCTTAGGGCACAGTAATAGAGAGCTGAATCTGACAGAGTTACACTGTTAATAATGAGTTCAGTGGATGTTTGGGATGTAGTCGACTGAAACCGTTGACGGTCAGGTATGTTCTCCTCACGGCTCCATGATCGAGCACCTTTATACAGTAAATACTGAGGTTCTGTGTTTGGATTCTGTCTGAACCAGTAAAGCAAGATCTCATTGCTGGTTGTACTGTATGTGCAGCTCAGTATAACAGACTCTCCTTCTTTACTGATTATTGCTTTCTTGTGTTTCGGTCCAATGCTGTCAGGTAATACACCTGGAAAGAAATTTAGACAACATAACAGTTTGTTTAATAAAGCCAAACCAAAGTGCATATTTGTAATTGTATAGCTTGAAGTAGTGTTTCTCATAGCTAAAACACTGCTTTAAAATGTGAAACTTTGACTTAAAATTTGTCTTGAATAATCAAGAGTACTTTACCTGATACTGTTAAGACGATCAGTAGTAGATGTCTCTCCATGTTCATGCTTTTGATCTGTTCAGATTTATGTTTTAAGTTTCAACACATGATCTATTGTTTTAATAATATGGGTGTGGCTAGTGACGTCAGGTCCCCCTCTCCCAACCACACACACACACACACACACACACAAACACACAACACACAATATACTGTAGTTGATGAAATGTAGGTGAGGTTTAACACAGTATGGATGGTATTTTTTTTTTGCATTCATTTATTGGACATTAATCAAATACATTATACAAAATATGTGCTTAAATAAAACAAAAACTGTGTTTAAGTAGGTGAAAAGCTTGTGTATAAGTTAGGGATGGGCAACGATTAATCTCGATTAATCGTTAGCAAAATAAAAGTTTGTGTTATATATTTAAGAAATATTTGCATGTATATACTTTATATATATTTATACATAATTAATATTATATATAAATATAAATATTTGACATTAATAACACATTTTTCTTAAATATATACATGCATGTGTGTGTATTTATATATACAAATTAATTATACACACTACACACACATATATTATGTAAACACAAACTTTTATTTTGCTAGCGATTAATCGCGATTAATCGTTGCCCATCCCTAAAAAGATTATTTTTTGCAAGAAAATACTATTTCAGTCCATTTACTTAATGTCACAATTTTTTCTTTGTAACTGTGAAATTTACTAGCAATTGCTGAGTGAAAATGGTTTCAAACCAATTCAAACCAAACTAGTTTTCTGGCCTGGAAATCAGTTATTTCTATCCTGTAGCTCATTTGCATTATAATTAATGAATTTGATACAACACAAACTGTTTCACTCGACTGTTTCCCCTATAAAGCCTATGCTGTTTCTTTCTTTTGATTTTGTGTGTGAGAGAGACATCCTTTTAACACTGTGGGCCTCAAAGCACAGTAATACACAGCAGAGTCAGACACTCGCAGGCTCTGCATTATCAACGGGACTGATTTTGATGCTTTCACTTCAGAGAAAAATCTCTCCTGGAACTCTGTTCCATTAACTCCTCCTCCATATGAATTCCTTTGTAACACAAGTTTGGGAGATTGGTCTGTTTTCTGGATGTACCAGAAGAGCTCTTGTGATGTTGAGACTGTAGTATATTTGCAGTCCAATGTAATTAATTCTCCCTCGAATCCAGTAACGTGTTTAAGTGGCTGATCAACTGTGTCTTCTGATTGACATCCTGGTAACAAACAAGAACAATTATGTGGCATTATAATGTAAAAATAAAAACACAGTCAAAGAGTAAAATATTTAGTTTACATACCAAGAATAACTGATCCAAATATTAATAATATCTCCTTGAGCCATTGTTTCATTGTTTGTTCTTCGAGATAATATAGTGATACCCAAAGAACAGACGATTCAATTAGCAAAAACAGAGTAAGTGAGAAAAGAGTGATTCAAAGCTATTATTATTACACAAGGAAGGGAGGAGCTTAAAGCACTGTCATTGTTATCAGTATCAGTAGAGAGTGCATATCTCCCTCTCCTGGCTTCTTTATGAAATTACAAATAGAAGTTTAAATTAATTTTTTTTGCTTGGGAGTTGTTTGGTGGAGGTCAAACATCTTCCTTTAGTTGTTTAATCTTTCTGGAAAAGTGTGTAAATCACAGATATTGATTTAAGATTAAGAATATTTCAAATGTATTATTCTCTCAATCATTCTCAACAAAACTCAAACCAAATCAAATCAAGCAAATCAAAGCAATGATGATTTGCATGCTGTTTTGTTCTATTAAGTCAGTCCATCACAAGTGGTCCAATAATATTCTAGGAAGAGATAAGAAATTCTAAAAAAAAAGATATTTTAAGAATATCCAGAATTGAGAATATAATTCAGTTTTGGTCTACATCGACATATACTATGCTAACGAATAACTTTAAAACATGAAATAAACAAATTGTATATTTACCTTATTTTTTATGTAAAAAGTGTGTATGGCCATTTGTAACTTGAATGTGTCTGGCTTCCGTCTCATCCGCTTTCAGTTATTTTAGCTGCAAAAACTGTTGTTTGTGGTCATTATTTTAATTTGTCATCAAAAATCATTCATAATCTCTAGTTTGTAGCGCAAATTGTTTTACAATTCGAAGCATCTGTTTGTCTTTCAGGTATTTATCTACAGCGGCTAAAGCATTGCATATGTACACATATTCGCAGAAAATAGTTTATTCCACATTGCAAAAAAGGTGGATAAACATCCCTTACAGTAAGTTCTTATAGTTTGATGTCATATCCTCTCTTTTCAACTCTGTTCATGCACTTTAAAATGGTTCAACAGGTGTTACCACATTCTGTTATTTTCAGTCTCAGTGGTTTACAATATATATGTGGTGTGATAAACATTTGATAGCTGGCTTTTTACGTTTTTGTAAAGCCTCTCAGGCATTTTGTATCACTGGGCTTCAACTCTTAGAGCACAGTAATAGAGAGCTGAATCTGACAGAGTTACACTGTTAATAGTGAGTTCAGTGGATGTTTGGGATGTAGTTGGTCTAAACCGTTCGTCTTTTTTATCCTCTCCTCCACTTGATCGTGCACCTTTCCACAGTAAATATTCTGGTTCTGTGTTAGGATACTGTCTGCACCAGTAAAGATAGACATAACTGCTGCTTGCATCATATGAGCAACTCAGTGTCACAGACTCTCCTTCTTTACTGATCTTATTCTTGTCATTTGGTCCAATGCTGTCAGCAGCAAACACACCTGCAATAAAATAGAGCAATTGCACAGTGATCACTAAACCATCAGCCCTTTTTCTATAAATCATAACATATTTGTGTGATATTTAAATTGTAAAATATATTTACCTGAAATCATCATGAGAATCACTAGCAGACAGGCCTCCATGCTAATACTGTACCTTAGTTTAAATATGTTTCAAGTGGGTTTTGATCTTTAGGAGGTTTCACTATTTATCATTTTTGAGATTCATATGCACACCCATTCACTTTTGATAAATGGTGTATGTAGATGGATGCATGGATTAAACTACTGTTTATGAATAGTGTGGGTGTGGTCAGTGACATCCGAGCCAATCATCTCCCCCTTTTTCTTTCATAGTGTAAATATACAGAGCAAGTGCCATTTTAACTAATGTGAATTACTGAAAATGCAATCAATACTTTTCAGTCTCATGATACTGAGAGTCGGTGACTCTTTTTATGCAATTTCTTCTTACTGTGGATCTTAAAATAATGGACAAGGCAAGGCTGTCCTCCAGTTTTTATTAAACAATCATTGTTCATATTAAATCAATTTGAAACAGCTTCTATAATTCCCCTTTCTTATTTATTATAGTTCAAATATTAGAAGTCAGATAACATATGCTACTTTTAGATGTCTTGTGTTTTTAATTTAAACTTAAAACAAAAGCTTTCACTTAAAAAACTCAAATTTATTTAGCTGTAAAGTGCATGTATAGCATCTTGTTCTAGTTCATTATCATGTCACTCCTTCTCTACTCTCTTCATGCACTCCTAAATTATTCAGCAGGTGTTATACCACATTCTGATATTTACAGTCTCAGTGGTACATGTGGTAAATACACATTTGATAATTGAGTTTTAAACCAAGACTTATGTGTATGAGTTTTTGTAAAGCTTCTCAGGCATTTTGTATCACTGGGCTCCAACTTTTAGAGCACAGTAATAGAGAGCTGAATCTGACAGAGTTACACTGTTAACAGTGAGTTCAGTGGATGTTTGGGATGTAGTCGACTGAAACTGTTGACGGTCTGGTATGTCATCAAATCCGCTGAATGATCGAGCACCTTTCCACAATAAATACTGAGGTTCTTTATTAGGATACTGTCTGTACCAGTAAAGCAAAACATTATTGCTGGTTGTGTCATATGTGCAGCTCAGTCTCACAGACTCTCCTTCTTTACTGATTATATTTGAATCTTTGTCACTAGGCCCAATGCTGTCAGAAAACACACCTGAAAGTAATAAAATACATTTAACAAATCCAATCATTTCAATGAAACTGAAAAGGAGACATGTATACAAACACACATGCATAAAATTGATGTAAAATGTACTCTGTACTCATTGATATGATGCATTGCTTAACATGTACCGTATTTAAGAATTGTAAAAAGTGTGATTTACCTGATATAATTATGAGGATCAATAAATACCTTTCCATGTTGATATTTCAGATTTAAACAGTTTTTGAAACTGCGGACAATTGTATTAGGCTACTATTGTATGTGGAATGATAAAGTATCATAATTAATACTCTACATAAATTAGGTACATGAATGCCCTTAGAAAACTGATATGCTTTATATAAATAATATGGGTGTGGCTTGTAGGCTAGGATGGGCCTTATTATTACAGTGGAAGTAGTCAGATCTCATAGGAGGTTAAACAACACCCAGTGCACACCAGGGTTTTTGTGTTTGTGCGGAGTGTGTTTGAGTCACAGTGGGCTGCAGAGCACAGTAATACACAGCAGAGTCAGACACTCTCACATCCTGGATTGTCAGAGGAATTGTTCCTAATGTGGAATCCAGTTTTGCAGAAAATCTCTCCTTAAATTCATCCTCAGTAGTAGCTCCTTTGCCAACTGTAAATTCACTCAGAATGAGTGTTGGTGATCTGTTTGATAGTTGTTTGTACCAGAAGAGATAAGCGTTTGTAGCACTCATGAGTGTATAATTACACAGTAAAGTCACTTGATTTCCTTCAGCTGAAGTCTTTTCTCTTAAAGGCTGATCAACACTGTCCTGTCCTCGGCACACTGAGGAGATGAAGCATACATTAACAATCATATACAGATGTAGTCAAATAAATAGCTTAGTGTAAATAATTAAAGACTGTTCTTACCTAAATCTTGTGCCATGATGAAAAGAGTAATTATTGCCCATTTTGACATTGTTGCTCTTGAGTTTAAGAGACTGAAGAGAAAAACAACTGATCTGACATCTGAGTCTCTCCTTATGGCGAATCTCTTGATATTTTCAGCAACTGCACAGTCACACAAGAGTTTAAGTATAGTTCCCCCTGGTGGTGAATTCATTGAATTAAACACCTTGGTTTTGAAGTTAATTTTGTAACCTTTGAAATAATTTGTGATTTTTTTGTTTTAATGATATATGGAGAGCAATGTCCTTGACAGATACATACATATAATATAACAGAGTTCTGTGTATTTGAATCAAGATAAGTAATCAGGTGAGATAATGTGATTTTCAGGGAAACATTTCTGTTTCTCTTAGTTTTAGCTTCATAAGGTTTAGCCTTATAAAAGAATTTAGGAATTATACATTACTTTTAATACATTTATTGGATATATCATACTTTTTCAGGCAGACTCAAAAAGATGTAGATCTCCAATGATAAAGTTATGTTTAGTCACACTTTTATCTAGCTGTAGCCAAAAGTCTTGTGGGATGTTACATATCTAGAAGAATATGTATTATTCATTTGATCTCTTTCACTCATTCATGTAGATCTAATAAAATAAAAATAAAATTTCATTTGTAACCACACACAGGTTTTTCCAGTGTATATTATGTTAATTATAGATTGTGGGTTTGATGTGGCTTGATCAAAGTGAAAGTTCAGTTTTTGTTCAGCTTCACATTTACTGTATCACTGGACTCCAGCTCAATAATAGAGAGCTGAATCTGACAGAGATACTCCATTAATTATGAGTTTAGTGGTTTAGTGGTACAACACACAATGTTTTTGTATGAGTGTTGAGTGTGTTTGTGTCACAGTGGGCTTCAGAGCACAGTAATACACAGCAGAGTCAGACACACTCACATCCTGGATTGTCAGAGGAACCGATCTTGATGTGGAGTCCAATTTTGCAGAAAATCTCTCCTTAAATTCATCCTCAGTAGTTCCTTTGCCAACTGTAAATTCACTCAGAATGAGTGTTGGTGATCTGTTTGATAGTTGTTTGTACCAGAAGAGATAAGCATTTGTATATATGGTAGAATAATTGCACAGTAGAGTGACTTGATCTTGTTCATTTGCAGTCATTTCTCCTGAAGGCTGTTCAACATTGTCTTGTGCCCGGCACACTGGAAAATAGATTTACATTATTCATGTGCATATTGAGTATCTCACATAGTACAGTAAGAACTACGAAATAATGTTCTTACCAAAAATGAAAAGAGAAATCATCACCCATTTTGCCATTGCCGATTCAAGTTAAAAATAGATACTGTTTTAACTTAAATTTCCAGAAGTATTTTCTGTCTCTCTTACTCTTTAGTTTCAGATTCTTCAAAAGGTTCAGTCTTATATACGAATTTTAGGAATGATGCCTCCTTGTGGTGAGTTTGAATAAAGTCTGCTGAGCTCATTTCAATTCAATTTATATTCTGACATAAATCACAGTGTGATTAATGTCAGAAACAATTAATCAGAATAAATAAGAAACAAAATTACATTTATTGGACATGTTAGTTTGTACTATATGAAGAATTTAACTTTGAGTGAAGTTTTTAATTTTCATTTCCCTTACGGTAACCACACACAGGTGTTTCAACAAGTGTAATATTATGTGAATTATAGATTGTGGGTTTGATGTGGCTTGACATCTAAGGGCAAAATTAATAAGAGTTTTTGTACAGCTTCACATAGACTTTGTATCACTGGGCTCCAACTCTTAGAGCACAGTAATAGAGAGCTGAATCTGACAGAGTTACTCCTTTAATAATGAGTTCAGTGGATGAATCTGATGTAGTCGACTGAAAGCGAGCATCAGAGGGGTTCCCACTATATACTAAATATTGAGGTTCTCTATTAGCATACTGTCTGTACCAGTAAAGATAATGATAACTGTTGCTAGTGCTATATGAGCAGCTGAGAGTCACAGTCTCGCCTTCCTTCTTTATGAGGCTATTTCCTTTATTTGGCCCAATCTGGTCTGCAGTCATCACACCTAAAACAATAAAAAGCGAAATCATTTGTGAGTCAATCATTTAGATAATTACCACTGAATATCACTGTATTTAATTAAGAGGGAGATTGTACCAGAAATTAGAATTAAAATCAGAAAAAGGTGTTTTTCCATGTTTCTAGGTCAGATCAGTTGTGTTGTGTATTAATCTTCTCTGTGTTCTGAGCTGTAGCTTTGTGTTACTCAGTTTCTGCAGTTCCACTCATACACACACCGGAACTGCTTGCAATGTGATGCTCCGCGTCTTTGCTCTGCAGTTGCCTACCCCTAGAGGAAAACTATTGTAACTGTCATAAATTATACGTATATTTATTTATTTAGCAGATGATTTTTCTTAAGAAAAATACAAATATGAATGATTAATTGGCCAATAATATTAACACTTAACAGTATTAACGATGATACAAGATTTTAACATGATTAAATAGTACTGATCTAGAGATTAGGTACCATAATTATAATATTTTGCAAGGTCAATGTCACTAATTGACAGTGACCTAAAAATAGTTATATGAATCTTAAATCATTCTTGTTTAGTGTCATAAATATTCTTGTTTTAAACCTTTCAAAGTCTAAATAGTTTATTTTCAGATTCAGGTCCCCACTGCATATTCTCATGCATTAGTTAAATGTTCACCAAAGAGATGGACTTTGGGTGTTTTTGATTGTTGTGTGTGATGGTTTGAGGCTGATGTGATTGATTCAGATTTGGAAGTTCACTCCAAATACATTGAGTGTAAAAGTTTTTGTTAGATATTGTAACTTTATTAGACCATTAACTGGCCATGGAGTGGACGAATGCTGATCGAATGCTGATCCAGTTTTGATCACATGTTTCAGTCACAGTGGTTAGCAGAACACAGTGCATAGCAGGGTCACACAGGCTAATGATCCTTTAATAAGGCTTAATAATATGAATATGTGGTGCATATGGTTACCCAAAAGCATTACAAAATGAGAATCAAGTTTAATTTAAGTAGTAAAACTTAAGTAAATAAAGTCTGGTGTTTCTTCTCTCCCTGCATATTTTATTTTATTTCGTCTGGTTTTATTTTTATTTTTTTATAAATGCTGGTAGACGTTACATTGTGAAATATCTTTCACTTACAGCACATATAATGGCTGTAATGTTGGGTTTGTACAAAGTTATTATCTAATTTTAAACATGGGACTTTTAATGTGTTCTGTCACTCTTGTTCTAAGTGTCTGAATTGGCAATTTGGGAATGTGATTCTTTTGATTGTTATGTGCTTCAGTCTAAGTAGAGGGCATAAATGCCTTTTTAGTTGTGTCAGGTTTTTGTACGGTGTTCTTGTGTTTCCTGTGACTGTGGGCTCCAGAGCACAGTAATACACAGCAGAGTCTTTCAGAGTAGCAGAGGAGATCTCCAGATACACTTGGCTTTGTTTTTCTTTTCTGATCTCAGAAGTGAATCTGGAATCTACATAAGACTTCTGAGGGTCTTTTGCACCGTCTGAGATGAGCACAATGAATTCAGGAGCTGATCCGGGATACTGACGGTACCAGTGAAGAGTAAATGCAGAGGAATAACTGCAGGATAATGTAACAGTTGAACCCTCGACAGCAAACTCCTCTGTTTCGGTTGGTTTAATTTCATTTCCATACGTTGCATCTGCAAAAGTTGATCAAATCTTCAATGAACTGGTGTTTCTATTTAAAGGAATACACTTCATACGTGACAAGTATTCTGGATCCAGAATCCAGATTAATTGCTGTAGATGAAAAACACAAAACATTTTATTACTTACATGCAAAGGCAGAAAGCAGAATGATAGCATGGAGTATCATTGTGTGTGTTTCTTATCGTCTGTCTTAAGTTTAACAGTATCTCACCAAATATGAATGCTTTAAACCCTGCCTCTTCCTGAGAGCTCTTGGAGAGAGCAGATCTGTTTCATGTTCATCATCCAGTGTCATCACTACTGCAAAAACGAATAGCACCCTCTTGTGGTTACTTGCAATCTCTGTCATATTATATAAATCCACAGATCTCATACAGAATATAATCTGCCTTATATTGGTCATACTTTGGCTGTTACAGTATTTTAGATACATAAACCATCAGCATATTCTCTGTTTAGATGTGCATGTACAGCACAAGTTTAGGGATTTATTTTTAGTGGTCTTGTAAAGTTGGCACAGCATTCTAGAGTACAGTGTGAATAAATATAATTAATAGTATTAAGAAAAATAAGCATACTGTATCATATCACTGCTTCAATAGTTGTCACATTCAGATATTTTTATAATCTACTTTAAATTCAGATATTTTTTTATGGTAGGAAATTAGTTGTGCACCTTCAGCTCTGACAGGTTTTTGTACAGTGTTGATGTGTTTCCTGTGACTGTGGTCGTCAGAGCACAGTAATACACAGCAGAGTCTGACACACTCACATCCTGGATTGTCAATGGAAATGATTTTGAAATTGTGTTGAGATCGCCCTTAAATCTACCCTTGAAATGATTTTCATTAGTACCGAATCTGTCCAGCATGTATTCTGGAAATCCATTTACTTTTTGCTGGTACCATAAGACATTCCGTAATACATCAGTGGTTTCATATTGACAGTTGATTGTGATAGCTGATCCTTCAACAGCAGTTTGAAATCTTGGATTTTGTTCAACACTGTCCAGAGAATCACATCCTGTAATGTAGAATATCACTGATGAGGATCTCATATTCATATCAGAGGAATGTTAGAGCATGTATATAGTACTTAAATAATTTGACTTACCCCAGACATATGTGAGAAAGAAGACTACAATTTTGTACCAATTTGCCATCACTAATTGTTAATTATAATACTTGAGATAAAAAAAGAAAAATGCTTTGTTGAAATCTACAGTAGACTCTTGTTTCAGTCTCTCTTTGATAAAGTTGTACTAACACTGTCACACAGAAAACTGCTGGAGGAGTCTGACTACAGTCCCTGAATATTAAATATCTCCTCCTTCTTAATGATTCTTCTGACTGAGTCTATTTTTAGACTTTTCATTGTTCTGATATTTGTTTTATCAGTCTCTTCACAGTTTTTCGTTCAAGCACAGATCCAAATTTTTCTAGAAGATGGAGCACTTAACATTATTGTACTTGGGTATATTATTTGAAGAAGCTCTGAAAAATTTGACACACCTGTACCATTAAAAGATTAGGCTATATGTAATGTTGCTCAACTACTATTGTTTTTTTCTATAATTTATTACTGTTGAGTATTGGTTCATTATGTTTATACATTTGTCACCAATATATGGTAAGAGAATATGGTATGGTGAGAGAAGAGAAATGTGTTTTTGTATGAGTGTGGAGTGTGTTTGAGTCACAGTGGGCCTCAGAGCACAGTAATACACAGCAGAGTCAGACACACTCACATCCTGGATTGTCAGAGGAACTGATCTTGATGTGGAGTCCAATTTTGCAGAAAATCTCTCCTTAAATTCATCCTCAGTAGTTCCTTGGCCAACTGTAAATTCACTCAGAATGAGTGTTGGTGATCTGTTTAGTAGTTGTTTGTACCAGAAGAGATAAGCATTTGAAGAACTCGTGAGTGTATAATTACACAGTAATGTCACTTGATTTCCCTCAGCTGAAGTCTTTTCTCTTAAAGGCTGATCAACACTGTCCTGTCCTCGGCACACTGAGGAGATGAAGCATACATTAACAATCATATACAGATATAATTAAATAAATAAAGTGTAGATGAAAGACTGTTCTTACCTAAATCGTGTGCCGTAAAGAAAAAAGTAATTATTGCCCATTTTGACATTGTTGCTCTTGAGTTTAAGAGAGTGAAGAGGAAAACAACTAATGCAAGTCTTTCCTTATGGTGAATCTCTCTATCCTTAGATTCTCTTGATATTACCAGCAACTGCACAGTCACACCAGAATTTAAGAAGTACTTCCCCCTGGTGGTGAATTCATTGAATTAACCACCTCAGTTTTGTTACCTTTGGAATAATTTGTGATTATTTATTTATTTATATAAACCAAAGAGTGCAAGTGTCCCTTTTTGTTCTATACACATGATGCATAATATGACATATTGTGCGAAAAGATGTTGAATTGAATACATCTCTATCATTGAGATAGATGAGATGACAGGATGATGTGATTTTCAATCAAACATCTCTGTTTCTTTTAGTCGCTTTAGATTCTTTATTAGGTTCAGCCTTATAAGAGTATGTGTAATAGCAAATTCCTCTTAAATTTGCTAAGCTGGACAGTCTACATTACATATTTTCATGTTGTCAGCAGAGGTTTCTTAATTTGCTTGGTAATTTATTCTTGTTTGTTAATCGTTTCTGATATGTCCACATCTACGATAAAAAAACACTTTACAATAAGGTTCACAAGATCAATATCACAAATTTGATAAGGGATTTTTGAATCTTATTTTTTTTGTCATAAAACTTCTTGTTTTATTATTTTTAAAGTGTGAATACTTCAAGGTCTGAATTAATATTTGAATCCCAGATTCACCGCAGGACATGAATGGTGATCCAGTGACAGTTTTGAATATCTATTTCATGTTTTTGCATGAGTGTTGAGTGTGTTTGAGTCACAGTGGGCTGCAGAGCACAGTAATACACAGCAGAGTCAGACACACTCACATCCTGGATTGACAGAGGAACTGATCTTGATGTGGAGTCCAATGTTGCTGAAAATCTCTTCTTAAATTCAGGCTCTGTAGTTCCTTTCCCAAAGGAGAATTCACTCAGAATGAGTGTTGGTGATCTGTTTGATAGTTGTTTGTACCAGTAGAGATAAACATTTGTAGCTGTGGTAGTGTAATTGCACTGTAGAGTTATTTGATCTTGTTCATTTGCAATCATTTCTCTTGAAGGCTGTTCAATGTTGTCTTGTCCCTGACACACTGGAAAAAAAAAGATTAAAATGTATAATTTACATATATTGAGTACTGTAACTAAAAGAGATACTTAGGTGTAATTGATCGTCTTTCTTACCAAAGTCCTGTGTTGTGAAGAAAAGAGTAATAATAATCAGTTTTTGCATTGCTGAGATAGATTATTTTAATATATTCTAATAAATGCGTCGCTCTGTCTTTACTGTAGCTCTCTGTTTCCTCTCTGTTGCTCTTCTCTTGATATTTCAAGTCTTCAAGTAGGTCCTCACATGCACAGTTGATGGCACTTTTAAAGGATGCTGCCCCCCAGTGGTGAAATTATGCATTTCTAACAAATTACCATTTTATGTTTACATTTTGTAGAAGTGGACATACAGAGGAAGTGGTTTTTGAAATAATGCCATAGAGATAGATTTACTAACGTGCACTAGCACAAACCCGCTTTGGCGTTAAAAAATGTCAGAATTTCCTAAGACATACAGTGAAAAATTTGAAATGAAAGGGTATGGACAGTTATTTTTGCAGCTGACCTCACTGCATGTGCTTTTAGAGGAGCTTTCCTTTCAGACGCAAAATTTATGTGGGGAGAGTTTTTAAATAAATCATGCAATGTGATGTAGGCTAAGGTTTCCTGTAGTCAGTTTACTGGTATTTGCACGCAGGAAAAAAGCATGTCTTAACCCATTTTGTGTTTGAAATAGCTGTGTTTGCGCATTTTGGGCTTGGGTGCCGGGTAGCATTCCACGTGTAGCGTGGCGGCCATGTTGATAGCTTCGCGAATGTAAACATACAGCAAGTCGAACAAGGAGAAGCAGCAGAAATGAGAGAAAGAAAAGGAAAAAAAATGCTAAAATCCCTTGGATGTGTAATTTACATGGACGTTAAATAGGGAATTGGGATCGGTATGTGGACAAAATCTGCACTTTGAACGGTTTGGATCCATATGAAATTTCCCCCAAAAAGAGGGAGCACATCAACTTAATCCGCACAGAGGTAAACTGTTAAACAAATTTTGTTTAAAATTTGTGACAGTGGATGTGTAATTGCACATTAGAGTAACTTGATCTTGTTCATTTGAAGTCATTTATCTTGTAGACTGCTCAACTGGGTCCTGTCCCCAGCACACTGGAAACACATTTAACCTTTTTTTTTTTTTTTTAAATTATTAACGAGTAACTCATATTAATGTTTATGTATAATTATTGAATGCTCTTACCAAATATATGTAGTGTTTAGTGAAGTATAGAGCATTTTTCAGCCAGTTTGTCATTGTGCTTTATAGAAAAGAGAGTTCAAATTTCTTGAAAGTTAAAAGTCTTGAAATCTGCAGCTCTTATGTAGCAAAGCCTTCAATATGAATATGAGAGATGCTGCCACCTTGTGGTGACAGATACTGATTTACACAAAAAATAAATTTCATTTAAGAGGCAGTGTTTAAAATGGTTGTATATTTTCTGTTTTTGTCTTAGAATGATGTTTCCTCAAGGCCTAATGTAGATTTTTTTTCTGTTCTTTGTTCAGTTGCTGTAGCTATAGGAGCCCTGCACATGCCATGCAGGAAAAATATATCATGGCCAAATAATGATTTGTTCTTCTTACGACTTAAAAGATCAGCATGTTTTACTAATTTGTTACCTTAATTATGAGCACAATACAGTAGAATAATTCTATTGAATAATAAAATGTTTCACTAAATCGTGTCTTATTTTTAGACAAATCAAAACACAGGAAATCATTAGTATAACGTGATGTGACCACAATTTAATAAGTTGAGAGAACTATTATATTGTACACTTAAAATGAGGGAATTAATTGGTAGTAGGCCTAAATACTAAAACAAGAGACCCATTTCTTGATTCATTGCCAATATATGTACTTCCTTGTATGGCGCTTTTTGTATGAGTGTTGAGTGTGTTTGTGTCACAGTGGGCCTCAGAGCACAGTAATACACAGCAGAGTCAGACACGCTCACATCCTGGATTGTCAGAGGAACTGATCTTGATGTGGAGTCCAATGTTGCTGAAAATCTCTCCTTAAAATCATCCTCAGTAGTTCCTCCACCAAATGTATATTTATTTAGAATGAATGTTGGCGATCTGTTTGGTAGCTGTTTGTACCAGAAGAGATACGGACTTGTATCAGTTGTAGTATAATTACACCTTAAAATAACTTGATCTCCATCACTTGCAGATATTTCTCTTGAAGCCTGTTCAACTTTGTCTTGTCCCGAAGACACTGGAAAAACACATAGAATAGGGTAAATGAGCATGGGGTCATACAATTAAACTGACAGCCTGATATTAACATCCGCTTTCCAAGTGCATGTTTGTTTCCATACGGAAAGAGGCCTGGACCAGCACACAGTGAAATAAACAATAACAATAGGCTAAATCATTTACATGAAGTATCACTAAATTAAACATAATTAATTTAGTAACCTAAACATAAGTAAATATTCCTCTGTTAAAATGTACCAGAACAGAAAAAAAGAGCTTACCATCATAATGTGCTGTGAGACACAGGGAAATCAAAGCCCATTTAAACATGGTTGTTCTGTGCTGTGAAAGAGCAGAAAGAACTGTGCTTTCCGTGCTTCTCACAGCTCTGCTTTAAATGTTTTCATCCTGTCAGATGATATAATCATGCACGAAGAGAGCAATGTTGACCCCTTGTGGATAAAGTTTGAAATTGTTAAACCTGATATTATTTAGTAAACCCTGAACAATTCTTTATAACGGTAAAATTGGTATAAAATGTATACTTATCTCTCTGTATGTTATAAGGCTTTTGTACTGGATATACAAAATTTTTTTTTTCAATAATTGAAAAAAATGTTTGTTATCAAAATCTGCTAAGGGGCAATTAAATGTAACAAATCATGTAAAATGTATCAAAATGCAAATTAAAACAGCTTTTATAACTTCCTTAATCTTTTAAATAACTGAGAAGATGGTGATCAAACAATTTATAATAAACAGAGTAATTCCAGGAGGGTCATCACACCTAGGGCCATAAAAATCACTGTCAAGTTTAAATTACATTAATCAACGTATGAAAAACAAATTTGAAGACTACAGAGACTCATCTCAAGATCACTCATTTAACTGTGTATCTATTGCAAAAGTTATGAAAAATTTCAAGAACAGAAAATTAGCAGGAAAGTCCGAATCAGGCGCAATGGTTTTGGGGGTTATATTATGAGGGTTGGAGATTATTTCTGAAGAGGGTGTGACTTCTTTTGTGTATTGGCAACTTTTGTACATTTCTGCCTTCTTTTAGACAAACACTTTTTCACTTACAATATTAATGCATTTGCATTAAAAAATGCTCATAATTGCATGCAGCTTCTTGGTATACTGGATGGGATCATGGGAATAATTCAAGATTCAAGGGTCCCACAGTTCTCCTGAACAGTCGAAGACCATTGATTCCTCATCTAGCGCAGAAGCAGGTTTTTGTACAGTGTTCCTGTGTTTCCTGTGACTGTGGGCTGCAGAGCACAGTAATACACAGCAGAGTCTTTCAGAGTAGCAGAGGAGATCTCCAGATACACTTGGCTTTGTTTTTCTTTTCTGATCTCAGAAGTGAATCTGGAATCTACATAAGACTTCTCAGGGTCTTTTGCATTGTTTGAGATGAGCACAATGAATTCAGGAGCTGATCCGGGATACTGACGGTACCAGTGAAGAGTATATGCAGAGGAATAACTGCAGGATAATGTAATTCTTGAACCCTCGACAGCAAACTCCTCTGTTTTGGCTGGTTTAATTTCATTTCCATACGTTGCATCTGCAAAAAATAGATACAATCTTTAATGAACTGGTGTTTTAAATTGAATCAGTAATTTTAGACGTACCAGCATAAAATACAATAAACTGCACAAAATAATAGACTTTATACGTAGTTTTGAGCAGAAATTAGCAATTCTGGCTGCTCAGAATACTTAGATGTAAACAATACTTTAACACTTACATGCAAATGCAGAAAGCAGAATGACAGAATGGAGTATCATTGTGTTTGTTCCTTATCCTCTGTCGAACAGACTCTCTAACAGACGCTTAACAAGATCACATCAGATGTCAAAGCTTTAAACCCTCCCTCTTCCAGAGAGCTGAATGAAAGAGCAGATCAGATCATAGTCCATGCAGTGTCATCACTATTCATAGTGCATAGCTCCCTCTTGTGGTTACTTACTAACTTGTACAACATAAATGCTCAGAACACAAACAGAATGTGATCTGGATTCCTCAAGCTTTGATTGTTGCACTGTAGATCTATATATCAGGTATTCATTTCATGGCCCTGTTCAGTCACCAGCTCACTACAGCTTAGACACACACAAAAAGCAAATTAAATTGTTTTTAAAACATCAACTAGTCAGTGGTTTGGAGAACATAAGATTACAGTGTGTACGAATTGTGTTAAGTACAGTAAATAAAAAAAATCACAATCTGTCATACTTATATTACTGCTGATAGTTTTCATCCTTATATAGTAATATAGTCTGAAATGATAATGTACCATTTATTCAGACTTATGGAAAGGAATTAGTTGTGTTCTTCAATTGTGTCAGGTTTTTGTACGGTGTTCTTGTGTTTCCTGTGACTGTGGGCCTCAGAGCACAGTAATACACAGCAGAGTCTGACACTTCAGCAGAGGAGATCTCCAGATACACGTGTGATTGTTCCCCTTTAGTGAGTTTAACAGACAGTCTTGGATCTACATCAGACTTTTTGGTGATTGTTGCACCATCGAAGATGAGCACAAGAAATTGAGGAGCTGATCCGGGATACTGACGGTACCAGTGTAGATAATCTGCAGAGGAATAACTGCAGGATAATGTAACATTTGAACCCTTCTCAGTAAAATGCTCTGTTGTCTTCGGTGTGATGTTTCCAAACGCAGCAGCTGAAAAAGAAATACGGAAAAGGTACATTTTTAATCATTTTTATTTTAATTAAACTCATCATTAACAATGTATAATACATATAGTGTAAGTATACATACATGCCAGAGAGTATATGAGAATAACTGAATAAATCTCCATTGTGCACTGTTCACTTTAAGATGATTCAGACTGAATTGTTTCTACAGTCTGTATGATCAGATCTGTGTAGTCCCTCCTCTCTTTGTGACGCATCATTTACATTTCACACCTGAGGAACAGAACAAAGATCCAGTTTCACTCATGCTTTTGTCAGTATTTTTCTTGTACTACAGCAAAAATGTATCTATGATTATGATTTAATTATTTAAGAATAAATATAGTATAGCACAATTTCATTTCTGTCAATTTTAAACCTCTTATTATCCATTGTCAGTTACTTCAATTTATTATTTTTTTCATATATTGTATATATATATATATATATATATATATATATATATATATATATATATATATATATATTTTGTAATGTTAATCTTAATCCATATATATATATATATATATATATATATATATATATATATATATATATATATATATAAGACATTTAATATTGTATTGAAATCTTAATAAATAAATAACACACACTAATGAAAAATAAAACACACCAATGCATCTTAATAGATTTTATATGCTCTTATAAATTTTCATAATTTTGCCTCCTCACATGTGTCAGGTTTTTGTACAGTGTTCTAGTGTTTCCTGTGACTGTGGGCCTCAGAGCACAGTAATACACAGCAGAGTCTGACACTTCAGCAGAGGAGATCTCCAGATCCACATGATTTTGCTTTTCTTTGTTGTGTTTTGCAGAGAATCTGGGATTTACATCAGACTTTGAATCTTCTTTTGTTCCATATAAGATGCTTACAAGTAATTCAGGAGCTGATTGTGGGTACTGACGGTACCAGAATAAAGTCAGTGCAGAGGAATAACTGCAGGATAATGTAACACTTAAACCCTCGACTGCAAGTTCTTCAGTTTTGGTCGGTCTAATTTCATTTCCATACGTGGCACCTGTAAAAGTAAATCAGCTTTTAATCCATTCCTCAATGATTTTAATTTAATTATAATGACTCAAGTGTGATCAGTGTTTTTTCAATGATATAAATACCACACTAATTAAAGCTCCTCACATTGTGGTTGTTTAGAATATTTAGATGCAGATCAAGAAAATGAAATACTTACATGCAAAGGCAAAGAGTGGAATAATAGATAGGAGCACCATTGTCTGTGTTCACTGTAACAGACTCTGAAGGGGTTTCACAAGATCACAGGCGTCAGTGCTTAAAGACACACCTCTACCAGAGGAAATATAACTCAGACTTTGAATGTTTTGAAAGGGAAAATAATTTGAACGTAATGGGGATCATTTTAAAAATATATTTTTTAAAGAAACTATGGTAACACTTTATTTGAAGGTGCTTGTAATAAGCAGTAATTAACAATTAATAAGACACTTATACGACTTTATAAGATGCATAGAATGCATATTAGCATTAACTACTTCATGTAACTTGAGGACGCTTCGTTTCACTTTTCCCGCTCTACTCAATTGTGCCGCCGCCGAGCCTCACGACAGTTACAGCCAGGTTGAGTAGGCTTCATCCCCTGGGGTCCAGCTGGGTCATCACCACTCCGGGGCCACTCAGTTGCCTTTCTGGGTTCGTCTTGTGCTTTAATTAACCCTTATATGAAGTAGTTAATGCTTATATGCATCTTATAAGGTCTTATAATTGTCTTATAAACTGTTAATTATTGCTTATTACAAGCACCTTAAAATAAAGTGTTACCGAAACTATTATTTAAATGACCATGACAGCAAATATTAGGGACTCATTTCTGTTTCGAGGGCAGTCAGACACATGAAGGTTTTGAAATGTATTTTTTTGTGGCACTATCTGTTGTAATGAATAAATGCAAAACAACAAACTTCCTCAGTGTTGGTTCGGGTGTACTCTGATAAATGTAAAGAGCAGCATCTATGTTATGTTTTACTATGATGGGATTGGGAAAGATCTAAAAAATAAATGGTAGAAAAATATGAAAATATGCTGAAATTATTTGCTGTTATGTATCGTTTGTTATTGTTGTAATTATATTATATTAGTGTTATACGTAAATAATGTAAACATTAATTAGAAGGAAATCAGTACTTAATTTGTTTTTCATCAATATAGTGAAGGACTGATTTCAAGAATCATGACACATGATTTATTGTTGAGGATGTTATTGTACAGTGCAGATGAGTTTCCTGTGACTGTGGGCGTCAATGCGCAGTAATACAGAGCAGAGTCTGACACTTCAGCTGAGGAGATCTCCAGATACACAAGGTTTTTGTCCACTTTTGGTAAAATGCGAGGAGGAAGAGGGTCACTTGTGGTTCCTTGTGGGTAAATCCAAGCCAGGAACTCTGGTTTGGATCTGGAATATTGGCGATACCAGTGCAAATTAGTTATGGTTCCTTCATATTTACAGGAGAGAATGGCTTTTTGTCCCACAGATGCAAGTGTCCTGTTTGCCTGTGGTGTTATTGACTGTGCCATTGTGTCACCTGAAACCGTAAAATATAAAACATTTCATCCAACTGAATTTGTATCATTAACGTTACAGCATTAAACAGAAGTATATCTTAAAACATTGTTTTTTACAAATGTCCAAAAGTCACGAGTAAACTTCACTTACTTTTAATCAACAATACCAGAAGAAGAGTGCAAAGAATCATCATGTTTGCTCTGTGAGAAGTTTAATGATCACTTTGCTTTTACTCAACCCACACGAGCTCCTCCTACAGTCAGTGTAACCATACAGAATGAGAACACAGCACTGACATGGACTGTGTAATCAATATTTGGTATGAAACAAATCTAGAAATCAATTTTTTACAACATACAGTTTATTGTATTGCTATTTTTTAAAATATTTTTCATTTCAGTTGACATTTATTATATTTCAAGTAACAAAAAATTATTTTTATGATTTTAGTAATAACCCTGCTTTGAAGCGCTGAAAGATGAGTGTATACTGCCCTCTTTTGGTGACTAAAAGGTTTCATATTAGCAAGTGCATTATTTGACAGAAATGTGCAATGAAATGTGATTTCTGCTCATATAATAAATTATGATATTCTTATGATTTGATAATAATACATTTATAGTAAAACCAAATACATTCAATACTTGTACTTTGTAAGTGTACAGACCGTTTAATAAGAAGACAGTTCACTTCGTGTATACAGGCAGGAGCCATCTTGGAAAATAGTCTCGACAAGTCGAACCATGAACGCTGTTCTTACAGTTCAGCTCACTTAACACGTCGTTCGTGGTTTGACTAGTCGAGACTGTTTTCCAAAGATGGGTTCACGAAGTGAACACTTACAAAGTTCTCAATGCTTCGTTTTGCATGTATGGACCCTCATTATGTTACTGTGTTAGTGTGGGGCTATTTTGAGCCTTGTTAGTTGTATAAACTAGCAATTTCTTTTTACTTATCAAATGCCCCCATTATAGCGTTATACGCTAAACGGTTTTTAGAGATTAAACTCTTTACATTCGATTATCATGAAAACAAATCTCAGAGAACAGTCGACTAGGTACCAATATGTTATTAGACCAAAGGTTCATTTTGTGCCGGAGTTCTCCTTTAAGCTACAACCCCCATTTTTGAAAAATCCAAAGAAATGGCATACCACCACAGTTCATGAACCACTGGGGTCCTACTCTCTAATAGAGAGCTGAATCTGACAGACGTACATCAGTAATAGTGAGTTCAGTGAACGTGTGATGTAGTCAACTGAAACTGAGGGTCAGAGGTACTAAATACAGTATAATAGATACTGTGGTTCTCTGTTTGGATAGTGTCTGTACCAGTACAGCCGAACTAATACTTGTATTATATGAGCGGCTCAGCTTGACAGTTTCTGTTTCACTTGAGTTTTTTCTGGCCCTTAATCTGGCTCAATAAAAAGTGTTTTCTTTTTTATTTGTGAAAGCTAGGTCAAAATGATATTGCAAACTCATTTCACAGCACTCACACACACTCACGCATTTCCTCTGATTTCCTAATGAACATGGAAATATTAATTGGTGGAACTATGTAATTTTTTAGCAAGCGTTAATATATTATATATCCATAATTTGGAAAAAGCAAGAGTTCTGAATATATTCTCTCTATATTATGATAATTTGAGATATTTTAATGTTTTTTGTTACATTTTATTGAATTACAGTATCTCTGATTGAATTGTCTCTGATGTGTTTCTCACAGGTTTTTGTATTGAGCTGATGTGTTTCCTGTGACTGTGGGCCTCAGAGCACAGTAATACACAGCAGAGTCTGACACTTCAGCAGAGGAGATCTCCAGATCCACATGGATTTGTTCCTTTTTTTCAACTTCAACAGAAAATCTTGGATCTACATCAGACACCTGAGCTTCTTTTGAACTTCCAAAGGTGAGTACAAGAAATTCAGGTTTTGATCTTCCATACTGACGATACCAGTGGAGATAATCTGAACCTCCGGGCGAAAGACTACATAATAATGTAACACTTGAACCCTCCTCATAAGCAACATATGTTTTGTTTGGCTCGAAGACATTTCCAAAAACAGCAGCTGAAAAAAACAAAAAAAACAAAAACATTTGTACATTTTTGTGTGAGCGATTTTAAATAAAACCCATTAATATATTAAAAAAATAATATCCAAAGTAACCAAATAAACTCACCTGCTGAGGTACAGAACAGAATAACTGAAAGAAGATCCATTGTTCACTGCGAGAAGAGTCAGACTGAATCGTTTTATCCACAGACTCTTTCAGACACGATGAGATCATGTCAGATTTGTGAACTCTGAGTCCCTCCTCTCTGTTCTGTAAATTCAATTCTGTTGGTCATTGCAGTTCATTTAGTTATTGTCTGAGAACACTGCCATCTTGTGGCACGTTATAGCAACCTACACAATGTGTTTGTACTACCGTACTTAAACTATAGGTTCTCGTAGATGGTATTGGACTCATTACATCAAATGATTTAGACATTCTACTTTATGTGGTGTTGATCACGGCTCTCTTAGTCTTTGTCTTTGTCTTTCTTCTTTCACTAAATAAGATTTTGAAAGGTTTTTGTACAGTGTTCTAGTGTTTCCTGTGACTGTGGGCTGCAGAGCACAGTAATACACAGCAGAGTCTGACACTTCAGCAGAGGAGATCTCCAGATCAACACATTTGATCTGTTTTGTAGCTTTTGAATACAGACGAAGATCAGGCTCAGATTTGCTTGAATATTCAGTGACAAAAAGTAAAAATTCTGGTTTTGCTCTGCTGAGATACTGGCGATACCAATAGAGAGTAATACTAGTGAGACTGTAGTTACAGGAGAGAGTCACATTTTCACCGTCAAAAACAAGTTTTTCTGTAGTAAATGGTTGTATTGTATCACCAAAAGAATTTCTTGTGAAAACGAAAATGACTCTAATTAATCAAACAATTAAACATATTTAGACAATTTAAATATAAGCCTTTATATTGTTTGAAAGAATATGCCTTACCCATGCAAAGTTGCATTATTATCCAGGTAAAGAGAAACATTATGTCTTTAGACAGACAGCAGTGGCAGAAATAATATTTGAATGTTTAACTCTGTTTCACACTCTCAACAGTGTGAATATGCTCCACCCACTAGAGGGGTTTATTCTATAACAGTAGGAAAAATGTTCTGATGTGAAGTCAGAGCTCTTAGTTCTTGTCAAGATGTTTATGTGTTTAGTCACAGTGGGCTTTAGAGTACAGAGTACATCAGACAGACACACACATGGATTGTTGGTTTGAACTTTTGTTGAGATCTGCATGAAATCTTTCCTCAAATTTTTCACTGCTGCTTGATCCAGTTGAGAATTTATAGAGTATGTAAAGTAAACTAGGAATCCACTGGTTTAATGTTTCTATCAATAATGATAAGTGTGTAGTAGTCACTGGTACTGAATAGCCTGGATTTAAATTCAAATCTAATAAATAATTTAATTACAATATAATACAAATATTTAAGTTGATTGCATTACTAATAAAATATAAGTAGACTCAACTAATTTGTGGACATAATTTGAATGTGTGAGTAAGTTAGATGGACTCAAATTATGAAGTTTTTCTCTTGACCACGCCTTCCACTAAGTGGTTTGATTATGTGAGTCAGGTAACGCCATTTTGTCATGGTGTGTGTGAATTCAAGTATCAGTTGATGAAAAGTTGGAACATTTGTTTTTGCAAGTTCTATGGACATTTTCCTGATGATTAGATTCATAATCTGATACTGCAAAGTGCACAATTACTTTTAAACCATAAGTCAGGTGCCATTATAAAGACTATAACTTTAATGTTTGCTCCTCACAAAAGTTGTCAACGACAAGCTTTGACATCAGCCTGATACTAGTCAGCTCTTTCTACAGTAAACCAGGTATAGTGCTTTCACACCATGTTGTATTGACCATAATTATGAGATTCCAGCTTGTAAAAAGTGCTCTCTTAGAAATCGTAATTGCAAACTGTAAACTGAGAACTTTCTGAGAGCTCCTACTCTTACCACATGACCTTGGGTAATATGACATGACAGGGAGTACTGCTGATGATTAATTTAGCCGTGGATGGTGTTGCCTTTAAAATGAATAATTCCCAGTCAAAGAACATGAATTTTGTCATCTCGGAATTACAGTATACGACTTGGCATGAATGCAGCATATGACTTTGAGCAGGCTATTCGACAACAGAATAATCTGACTATGTATTTGTCTATCTTTTTCTTCTATCTTTTTCATCTGCTGTTAGGATGCAGCTGACAAGGACTCAGTGCACAGGGGTATTTTGTCATGATGAAATGATAAAAGACCCTCAACAAACTGCTACAGCAAAACTAAAGAGCACACAATTCTCTACAATGCAGATAAAAAGGTCTTAAATGAACAACCTAAAAGAAAATACAGTCCTATATCTCTGCACCCTTACAACAAATCATAGTTTTAACTGATCTCTCTCTGCTGGCTCCCTTTTTTTAAGCAATTATTTTAAGAATGTGTAAAGTGCTTAAGGAAGCACATGGAACGTGATGTATTTTGTGTAACGTTTCCCTGACGTTTTTTAACAACTCACACAGGTGTTACCACATATTGTATTATATTTGGGGCTGGATAGATTGTGGTTTTGATTGTGGTTTTCACTAGATTGATTCAAAGTGAATATAGCTTCAGGTTTTTGTACGACATGTTTCATGTTTTGTATCACTGGGCTCCTACTCTCAGAGCACAATAATAGAGAGCTGAATCTGACAGACGTACATCAGTAATAGTGAGTTCTGTGGACGTGCGTGATGTAGTCGACTGAAACCGATCATCAGAGGTGTCTTCATAATAACTCGCTGACCGTGCATTTTTTACTAATAAATACTGTGGTTCTCTGTTTGGATACTGTCTGTACCAGTAAAGCAGAACATATTCACTATTTGTATCATATGAGCAGCTCAGCTTGGCAGTTTCTGTTTCTTTCGAGTTTTTTTCTGTCCCTGTATCTGGCCCAATGTTGTCCCCAGACACCAATCCTGTCAACAATAAAAATAAAACATAAAGATTTCTGAAAGCAAGGTTTACAAAATAATATTGCAAACAAATTTCAAATCATGTTTCACAAGCATACAAATGATTAAGTTAATATAAATGTAGCCTTTTTGGTTTGGGTATAAAAACAAAGTAAATATTGATGTACAGCATTTCATTAATCATTGAATAAATAGAGTACCTGTTCCCACAATTAGTATAAGTATTAGACATCTGTCCATGTTGAATCAGATCAGTTCAGTTCTCTGTTGAGGCTCTCAGTTCTCTGAGCTGTAAGACACTGAAGAACACACAGAAACACACACAGGAACTTCCTCCTCGCTGAACTTCCTGCTGCTGTTTATGATTTTGTTTTAAATATTACTGAATTTTGAATATATAACGCACAACATTAGAAGAATGTTATAAACTGTCTTGATAGAGTTCCGTTGTCTGAATGTGTGCAAACATGATAGTAATGACTATGATGGTGCATAATGTATGTGATGGAGTATTTCTACAAAAAAAAAAAAAAACATTAATGTTCAAAAAAGTCTACTCAACAAGTCCCACAATAAAGTCTATCGGCCAGTGAAACACAATGTACACCGAAATATTATACCTATGTTCTTAGTTTATTAAGACTATTGTTTTAAATACCTGATTTTTTCAATACAGTTAAATGCGCATAACATATGCACAATAACAATATTGTCTGAATAATATTATTGTCTGTAATATATATATATATATATATATATATATATATATACTGTATATATTTGAATAGAGAGTGTTGTATTTGAATAACATGTTGTTTTTCAATACAAAATCTACATCAGACACATGAGAATCTTTTGAAGTACTTTCGTTGAGTACAAGAAATTCAGGTTTTTTTTTTATTTCCATATCAACGATATCAGTAGAGATTATCTGTAAATCCGGTGGAGGAAAAACTACAGGATATTGAAACATCTGAACCCTATTGCATAATTAATCTAGATATAGTCAAATATAATATATAGAATATAGATAATATTAAAGTAACACTTCCTTGCTATGGCCCTACAAATGATAAGTGTTTTTAAGATTGATTGATACATTATTTTAAATTGATTGTATGATGAGCATTTTAGTTAATTTCATAGCTTTTACATTTCAGGAATGCTTATTGTAAAAAAAAAACCAACAAAAAAAAAACAATCACACAGATGTTTATGCCTCAGAGTTTTTGTATGTGGTTTGACTTGAGTTTTGTCACAGTGGGCTTCAGAGCACAGTAATACACAGCAGAGTCAGACACTCTCACATCCTGGATCATCAGAGGAACTGAGTTTGATGAAAGTTCAGAGTGAAATCTCTCCTGAAACTCAGTGCCATTTTCTCCTCCATATTTGCTTCTCCTCAGGATGTATTTAGGAAATTCGTTTGCTCTCTGGATATACCAGAATAAATCTTCTTGTACGGAATCTGTTTTATATTTACACTGTAACGTCACAGATCTTCCTTCAGTTTCAGTCAAATGTTTGTCTGGCTGATCAACTGAGTCCTCTGATCTGCACCCTGCAAAAGTTTAAGAATTTTTTTTATGAACAATACAATACAAAATGTAAGCAATTCAATGAACGTGTTGCTGGATTAAATGAAGATTCATACCATAAATGAATAATGTGAAGAGAAATATATTCTTCAACCTGTGTGACATGACTGTGTCTGCTGAAGACATCTTGAAGTCCAAATAAATCAGTGAATATGAGAGCTTTGTTTTTGCCATTATAATGATGGTCCAAGGAGGAGGAGCTTGTGGACACCCATGGAAGTTTCTATGACCAAAGGTGAGTAACTACTGCCCTCTTATGGTTACTTGCAAGTATTGCAAAACTGAAATAGTACCATCTCATATGACAAAAGGACCTCATTGTGTGGTTTTAATATAATTTATATTTCATACTGCCACACAAATACACATTGTAATTTGCTGTTGGATTCATATTCTCATTGTAAACATTTTTGAAGTAGATTCATATTTTTATTCTAGCTCTCTTTTTACTATACCCGTGTTTCTCTCATTGTTACAGGTTTTTGTACAGTGTTCTAGTGTTTCCTGTGACTGTGGGCCTCAGAGCACAGTAATACACAGCAGAGTCTGACACTTCAGCAGAGGAGATCTCCAGATCCACTTGTTCCCCTCTTGTAATTTTAACAGTGAATCTTGGATCTACATCGGACACCTCAGCATCTTTTGCTCTACTGTATGTGAGTACAAGAAATTCAGGTTTTGATCTTCCATACTGACGATACCAGAGGAGATAATCTTGACCTCCAGAGGCAGAAAAACTACAGGATAATGTAACACTTGAGCCCTCCTGAGCAAAAACATCGGTTTTGTTTGGTTTGATGTCATTTCCAAATACAGCAGCTGAAACAGAAAACATACATTTGTATATTTTTAGTGAGAGGTTTAAAAAAAAAAAAAATATATATATATATATATATATATATATATAATTAACAGATAACATACCAGTTGAAGCACAGAACAGAATTACGGAAAGAAGATCCATTGTTCAAGTGTTCACTGTGAGAAGAGTCAGACTGAATCGTTTCATCCACAGTCTCTTTCAGATAAGATGAGATCATGTATGATCTGTGATCTCGGAGTCCCTCCTCTCTGAGCAACATCATGTCTATATTTCACACATGGGGAACGGAAGATCACTCTCTTGTTTTCTATGTGTTATTAATGTGTTTATGTGTGATTTTGGAATATGTTTGTGATGAGTTTCTTTGTAAGGAATAAGAAGACAGGGTTGACTGTGGCGAACTCATAAATTCTGTTATTGAGCACTCTTTAATAAATCAATAAAAACAGCTTCACTCAAACAATAGTTCTCTGGGTTTTTTTTCCTCCAGCAATTCAGACTGCACACACTAGTTTGCTGTAGTCTCTCTCCCTCTTACACATATAGCCAGCGGCCTTACATCCAGTCTCTCCATGCCGATTACTGCAATGAGACACAGGCGTTATAGTCATTCTGCATTTGCCATATCACCACTCGTCTCCTGACTTCCTCTCTGTGTGCAAATTTACACTAATTATTAAAGAATTTTATATATAAATTGATTCTTCAAACGCACCATTTCATAATCTAAAGCGGATGTTAAACTGTCTTGGTTGAGATTCAGCTCATGTGTTTTTGTATGTGGTTTGACTTGAGTTTTGTCACAGTGGGCCTCAGAGCACAGTAATACACAGCAGAGTCAGACACTCTCACATCCTGGATCATCAGAGGAACTGAGTTTGATGAAAGTTCAGAGTGAAATCTCTCCTGGAACTCAGTGCCATTTTCTCCTCCATATTTGCTTCTCCTCAGGATGTATTTAGGAAATTCGTTTGCTCTCTGGATATACCAGAATAAATTTTCTTGTACGGAATCTGTTTTATATTTACACTGTAATGTCACAGATCTTCCTTTAGTTTCAGTCAAATGTTTGTCTGGCTGATCAACTGAGTCCTCTGATCTGCACTCTGCAAAAGTGAAAAAAAAAGTAAAAATAGTACAATATAAACTGTAAGCAATGATGAATGTGTAGCTGCATTAAATGAATATTCATACCAAAAATAAATAGTGCGAAGAGAAATACATTCTTCAACATGTGTGACATGACTGTGTTTGCTGAAGTCCAAATAAATCAGTGAATATGAGAGCTTTGCTTTTGCTAATATAATGTTATAGTCCAAGGAGGAGCTTGTTGACGCTCATGGAAGGCTATGTATTGTTCAAGGTTATATTGAGTAACTGCTGCCCTCTTATGGTCAAGTGCAAGTATTGCAAACGTGGATCTCAAACTTATTGTAATTGAAGATATGCACCATTTCATTTCATTATTTTTTGTTCCTCTTTGTTTATGTACGAGCTAAATTTGTCTGTGATGTGACTCATTATTCCTTAGTGCAATACCATTAAGCATTCCTTAGTGCACACAAAATGAAAAGACAGCCTCTTTTCTGTCTCACTTCTGCCCTATCTTCTGGCAAAACTGTTTTCTGTACAATTTTGGTCATATGGGAGATGTGAACCTTTGAATGTGTTTATATACATTATGACTTGTTCCAGCAAAAGAAGAGACTAATGTGGCAAGGATATATTTGCATTTAAGACCAGATGAAGTAAGTGTTTAGAGCTTCATCTTGAATGATGGCATGGGAGGTTTTTGTATGACGCTGTTAGGTTTCCTGTGACTGTGGGCCTCAGAGCACAGTAATACACGGCAGAGTCTGACACTTCAGTGGAGGAGATCTCCAGATCCACTTGTTTAATATCTTGATGAACTTTAGCAGAAAATCTGTCTGGTCTATCTTCACTCATAACTCCTTGTGGGAAGATGTAAAGAAGGAACTCCGGTTTGGATCTGGGATATTGTCTGTACCATTGTAAATTCTGTACAGTACCCGTATAGTCTTTGTAACTGCAGGACAGTGTAACAGCATCACCAGCAAGTCTATTTTCGTCCCCAGACAATGGTTTTATTGCATCTGCCTCTGTGTGGCCTATATGGAAATAAAAGCCTAATTAGATCAATCAGTTACTAAAGCATAAAAAGTGGTTGTAAATACGAAATATTTATCTTACCAATAAACGTCCACAAAAAGCTGAGGAGAGTGAAAATAATCATGATAGCAGATATCTGAAGAAGATTCGGAAAGACTCGAGTATCATTCAGACTGGATGCCTTTGACAACCTCCTTCAGATGAAAATGCTTGTACATCATGATATAAGCTCCGCCTTCTGGCAATATGATTTACTTCTATTATTAAAATATTACAAGTGCCCAGAACAGCATGATGGAATGAAATGACAAACTCTTTTTCTTCATTGTGATTTAAGTCTGGAGCTCCACCCTGTGGCAGGATTTGATCTTCCATGATGAGTCTTGAACTCTTTGTGTACAATACATAAAGGCCAACAGAAATGAGAAGAACACCCTCTTCTGGCTGAAAACAAACACATTCATGAATCATAGAGGACTTGCTCATCTGTATTTTTACACTCTAAAAAGACTACTGTAACGATAATGCATTTTTATGCATCCATCTTAAAGCTGTTCTCAAGATTTACAGATTTTTAGATGTTAGATAGTATGAATAATTTTATTAAAAAATGTAAAACATTAATTTTAAGTTATTGAAGCTTTCTTTTAAAAAGATTAAAACTAAAATGTTCTTTTCATATTCTTGATGTTAAAATATCTTTGTTAAAGTGTTTTACATTATTTCTATAACTATTTTTAAATTAGTTCTTAGTTAAGAAAAGTAAAGGCTCAATCTGTAAACACACATGAGGCTATGACAAAAGACAGATATGTTTTTCTCCTTCTAGATTTTTTTTTTGTACAGTGCTGATGTGTTGAGCGAAGAGCTCAACTTCAGGTCTAGACGATATTGTCGATACCCATGCAGACTTTTTGCACTGCCATTATGTTAACATGAGAGATAGACCGGCTTCCCTCAGTTACATGCACATTGTTCTGCAATGGTCTAATTGACGGTTTAGACAAATCGTACGAATTTGTACGAGTGAGGTCGTACGAATTCATACGAATCAGTCACATTTTACTGACTTGTCCGAATTTGTACGAATTGGTCGTGAGATATCGTGCATAGCTCCCTCAAGTGGTTACTTAATAACTTGTACAAAAGGCTCAGAACAAAGTCAAACCGCATGTTATCTAATTTCATTCCTCAAGCTTTGGTTGTTATACTATAGATCTATAAATCAGGTATTCATTTTATGGCCCTGTTGTCACCAGCTTAGACACAAAAAAGCAAATTAAATTGTTTTTAAAACAGTAACTATCAGTGGTTTGGAGAACATCCTAAGATTGCAGTGTGTACAAACTGTGTTAAGTAAATAAAAAAAAATCATAATCTGTCATACTCATATCACTGGTGATAGTTTTCATCCTTAGTAATATAGTCTGAAATGATAATCTACCATTTTTTCAGATTTATGGAAAATAATTAGTTGTACACATTCAATTGTGTCAGGTTTTTGTACAGTGTTCTAGTGTTTCCTGTGACTGTGGGCCTCAGAGCACAGTAATACACAGCAGAGTCTGACACTTCAGCTGAGGAGATCTCCAGATCCACACGTTTGATCTTTTCTTCTTTTCTAGTCTTAGTAGAGAATCTGGGATCTACCTCAGATGTCTTAGTGTCTTTCACACCCTCTATTATGAGCACAAGAAATTGAGGAGCTGATCCGGGGTACTGACGGTACCATAGAAGTGAATATGCAGAGGAATAACTGCAGGATAATGTAACGGTTGAAGACACTGCAGCAAACTCTTCCCTTAGGTCTGGTGTGATTTCATCTCCAAAACTCACACCTGGAAAAGAACAAAAGAGCATTTTCAAATAGTGTTAGTTTTGAAGTTGATGGATTTTACTGTGAATTGAATCAATTCAATTCAATTTTAATTTGACTTTTGTCATTCAAAAAATAGGATGTAGTAAATATTTGTACATTTAAAAGAAAAATTAAGATGAGAAAATCATTTGACAAAATATTATATGTATATTCTCAAATTAGAAATGCAAATGCACACAAAACATGCACAAATGTACTTACATGCCAAGGCAGAGAGCAAAATGACTGAATGAAGTATCATTGTAGGTGTGTGTGCGTGTGTGTGTGTTCAGTACAGCAGGACTGAGCTTAGTGACAGTTTAGCAAATGTAACAAGATCATCTGAGATGTTAAACTCCTCCCCTTTCATCCTCTGTCAGTTTGATTCCAAAACAAAATCACATTTATGCACAATTTAAAACCAATCGAGTTAAATTAGTCTATTTTATATCTCATGCAGGTCAAGAAATAATCGTTTTAATGCAGGTTAAAAGAAAATGAAGATGGTTTTTAGCACGGCCACTGAGGGAAGAGCGCATGAAATGCACAAAAAAAGCACAAAGCACAAAAAATTCATATATATATATATATATATATATAGTGTTCATATTGTCAACAGAATTCAACAGCATGTGGATTTGCATTTTGTCATATAATTGAGCACTCCCTCTGTTTTTGTATGAGTGTTGAGTGTGTTTGAGTCACAGTGGGCCTCAGAGCACAGTAATACACAGTAGAGTCAGACACTCTCACATCCTGGATTGACAGATCAACAGATTCTGATGACACTTTAGAGTCAAATCTCTCCTGAAACTGAGGCTCAGTATCTTCTCCTCCATATTTGTTTCTCCTCAGGATGTATTTAGGAAGGTCATTTGCTCTCTGGATGTACCAGAAAAGATCTGGTTGTGATGAAGCTGTTTTATATTTGCATTGTATTTTTACTGATCTTCCTTCAAATTCAGCGATGTGGTTTTCTGGCTGATAAACACTCTCTTCTCCACGACACTCTGTAAAGGAATTAAAAAATGTACTTATAAACTGTAAAAATTGTAACCTGTAATAAGGTATAAAACTGAATGAAGTAATTAGGAAACCCCCCACTTACCATGATAAACCGATGCAAAGATGAACAACGTTAACAATCTACGAGTTATCATTTTTTTATGTGGTGACTGAAACAGGAGAAAAAGATGAATCATTCAACCAGTTGTTGAACAATGAACAGCAAGAACAATGATGGTATATAGCCGGGAGGGGAGATTACAGTAAACATAAAAAAGAAACGAAATTCAAATTGACTTTAAGTGTCTACACTGCCCTCTTCAGGATATTATTTAAAAAGATTTTAGTTTAGTTTTTCATTCATTATTCATGTAGCCTATGACAGAGCATGATATTTAACATTTTGTTCCCCGTGTCAACATTGAAGTTATTAATAATCTACACTTCAGACGTGCTGTACAAAGTGACAGGAATAAGCATCATTTATCATATAGTGTGTATTTGGATCAACAACGCCCTTATTCATGTAACTGAATACCCTTAATGTTTAAAGACAATAGAAAAGTTAGATTTAAATTTTTTGTGTATGATGTGTTCGATCTAAGTGTAAGATCTATCTAAGAAGTCCCTTTAAAGGTACAATATGTAAGAATTGTGTATCAAAATATCCAAAAACCACTTTCACAGTGTTATAGTATATATTCTTTTTAATTGTGTACTTCCATTATTGTAAATGTTTTAAACAATTTGTAAATTCAGAGAAATTCACAATTTTAAAAAGTGCCAGTCCCTGTTCACTTGTCGCCTGTCAATGACGTAATATCAGCGTTGTCCCTGGTTTTTGTAACCTTGGCGACAGATGTGGACTATGTAGTGCATAACTTCTAGCTGCACGCTGTTGTTATTTCGTTCAAACATTATGGACCAGGTCAAGCAGACTTTGGGACGAAAGGAGAACTAAAACGAGGATCAAAATCAGTGGCGTTTTCCAGAAGCCGAGAGCTCCTCGTCCGCGACTAACTTAGACTTGACAGAGACCGACATATTTCTTTACATAACGTGTCCATGACAACATTTAATAGGGACTCATTTCAATTCAGAGTAGAAGAGTCAGACACATTTAGGTTTTATGATGTAAGGTTCACTCAAATGTGGTGTAACCAGACCTCTCTCAACAGCCTCTATAGAAATGTATGAGCGCTGTGTTCTTATCTGACTAAGATAGACATAACACGTACTGGGATAAACACAGTTAAAGCTAAAATTATTATATGAACTCATCACTCTTGTGACCATTGGCATAAAACCTGAAATTTGGGTGTGGTAACTGAAAATAGCAATATCTGTGTTATATTTTACTGTGTTGGGATTGGGAAAGATCTAAAAAAATAAATGATAGAAATGTGCTGAAATTATTAGCTGTCAGCATGTATCTTTTATTGTTATAGTGTTATAATTATATTATATTCATATAGTGTTTAAATAATGTTAATATGTAAGCAGTAATTAAATTGTTTTTCATCAATAGTGCAGGACTGATTTCAGGAATTATGACGCATGATTTATTATTGAGGAAGTTTTTGTACAGTGTAGATGAGTTTCCTGTCACTGTGGGCGTCAGTGCGCAGTAATACAGTGCAGAGTCTGACACTTCAGCAGAGGAGATCTCCAGATCCACAAGATTTTTGTCCACTTTTGGTAAAATGCGAGGAGGAAGAGGGTCACTTGTGGTTCCATGTGGGTAAATCCAAGCCAGGAACTCTGGTTTGGATCTGGAATGTTGGCGATACCAGTGCAAATTAGTTATTGTTCCTTCGTATTTACAGGAGAGAATGGCTTTTTGTCCCACAGATGCAAGTGTCCTGTTTGCCTGTGGTGTTATTGATTGCGCCATTGTGTCACCTGAAACCGTAAAATATTAAACATTTCATCAAACGGAATTTGTATCATTAACGTTACAGCATTAAACAAAAGTATATCTAAAAATATCATGAGTAAACTTCACTTACTTTTTATCAGCAATACCAGAAGAAGAGTGCAAAGAATCATCATGTTTGCTCTGTGAGAAGTTTAATGATCACTTTGCTTTTACTCAAACCCACACAAGCTCCTCCTACAGTCAGCGTAACCGCACAGAATGAGAACATAACACTGATATGAACTGTGTGATCAATATTTGGTATGAAACAAATCTAGAAATCTCATTTAGTTTCAAGTGTTTTGGTCACAATCTATTCTTCTGTTTATTGTAGGGATATTTAAATATTGTTAATAATAACCTAATGCTCATGGGGAATGGCAAATGTAGCTGATTTTTTTTTTTTTCAGTTGACGTTTATTTAGTTTCAAGTAACAAAAATGTGTTTTTATGATTTTAGTTTTAGTTTAAGATATAGCATTTGGCGGAAGATATAACTTCCGCCGATTGGTCAAGCAAATCTGAGCATATGACGTCATCGGTCGTCGCTCGTGCAGGTCTGTTCAACAAAATAATAAGAGGACCTTTGGGTTTCTAAGGAGCCCCACACATATGACATTCAGGAAAAATAGTTGGCTAAATTGCACGATTTACTAATTGTTACTTTTTCTGGAAGATTAACGGCTGAAGTATGCATACGGTCATAACAGATCAGTTCAGATTTTAATGTTTGAATAAAAAAAAATCAGTCAATGCAAAAGTATTTGATGTGTATATATAGTGTTATATTAATGAGCAATAATCTTCATTGAATGAAGCATCATCAAAAGATCATTTTTATGAAAATAGGGGGAAAAAAGAGTTCAAGAATACTTCAAAATAATTTGTAGTAACTGTTTGTCGCCCTCTCCTGCATTGTTGTAGTTATTACAAGGTTATAAATATCATCAACCATCAGAAAGTGTAACTCAAGCCCATGAGAGTTTTTGTATGAGTGTTGGGTGTGTTTGAGTCACAGTGGGCCTCAGAGCACAGTAATACACAGCAGAGTCAGACACTCTCACATCCTGGATTGTCAGAGGAACCGATTTTGAAGTTTTCATGTGATTTGCAGTAAATCTCTCCTCAAAGTCTTTGTCATTTTGTACACTTGAAACAATTATCACCATCATGTTTTTGGGGATTCCATTCATCTTTTGCTGGTACCAGAAGAGATATGGGGATACATCACTGGTTTCATACGTACAGTTAATCGTTACTGATCTCCCTTCGACAGCAGTTTGAACTCTTGTGTTCTGGTCAACACTCTCCAGAGAGTCACATACTGGAAAAGAATAAGCGTTATAAATTAATATTTTTCATGCTATAATATATATATATCAAATTTAGAGACTCAGAAGGACCCTACTCACCCCAGAAATGCGTTATAAAGAAGATCAAATATTTTTCCCAGTGAGGCATTATAATAACAGTTCTGTGTTGACTGAAATATTTCAATCCACTGGAGAGTGTGTGTAGTTGTTTCAGCTGGTCTTTGATGAGCCTGTTTTAACACTGTCACAAACATATCATCTGGGAGGAGCTTGATCTGTTGAATGTTGTTCTCTTTCATTATATATTTTTCCTTTTTAGTTTCAGTTTTTTAATTATTAATATAGTTTGTTTATAATGTATATTTCATCTTCTCTATAATTTAACTTTAACTCTTCATCTTTTGTCATTATTTACTTTATATTTTAGTTGCCTTATATGTTATACCAAGGTTAGGGATCATTTAAATACAAAGTTTATATTGCACTCCCCTGGTTGAATTTGTATATAAGGTCAAGTAGGCTATTTATGAATGCATGCAACCCTTGTCATCACCTTTTGAGAAATCTAGATACAAATGTATTATACTGTATGTGTTAAAATATTTGCACTGCATAACATAACAACAGAATAGCATTCACTGCAGTCCTGTTTGTTCAGCAGGGGTTGCCACATTCTGTTACAGTCTCTGGTTTTCCAAAAGGGGATTCAAAGTAATATTCTTGTAATTAATTTTGTTGGTGTGCAAATATTTTTGTGTGTCCATATTCTAGTTATCTATTAGGATCCTGTCTGTACCAGTAAAGCAAAACATAACTGCTGCTTGTATCATTGTGAGCAGTGTCACAGACTCTCCTTCTCTTATCATATCATCTTTTCATTTGATCCAATGCTGTCTGGCGACACATCTGCAACAAAAATTTAAACTATTGTACAATAAAAAATGTTCACAAACTTCTAAATAGTTTAAAAAAAACTTAAATTAAAAGTCATTCCATATCGTACAATATTATTTTAGGAATTTATAATTTGAAAAAAAAAAAACAAACAAAAAAACAAAACAAAAAAACATCATCTGCAGTATCATGCAGAAATAAAACCAAAATTAGCAGTATCATGTAGAAATAAAAACAAACATGCAAAAAGTAACATTTTGTTTACATGCATTGTTTGTTCTATGAGATGATATAGTGGTGCCCGAAGAAAAGACAAATCAATCAGCAAAAACAGCAGCAAAAAAACTGAGAAAAGAGTGATTCAAAGCTATTATTATATTATAACATGAGGAAGGGAGGAGCTCAAAACACTGTCAGATGCTAATCAGTTTTAGTAGCGAGTGGTAGAGTAGAGAACTACAAATAAGTTGTGTGTGCGTGTTCGTGTGTGTGTGTGTGTGTGTCACTTTGGTTTAGAGTCTGCCAAATGCATACTGGTAAATGGAAATTATATACAGTAGTCAACATTTGAAGTGGATCAAATTTTTCAACATACTGTTGAGAAAATAATTCAGTTTTGATTATCTTAATGTATGGACATGTTGAGGAATAACTTTAATAAACAAACTTTATAAACATCCAATACGGCAAGTTTGTTTGTCATATCTTCTCTTCTCAACTGTCTTCATGTACTGTACTTTAAAATTGTTCAACAGGTGCTACCACATTCTGTTATTTTCAGTCTCAGTGGTTTACAATATATATATATGTGGTGTGATAAACATTTGATAGCTGGCTTTTTAAGTTTTTGTAAAGCCTCTCAGGCATTTTGTATCACTGGGCTTCAACTCTTAGAGCACAGTAATAGAGAGCTGAATCTGACAGAGTTACACTGTTAATAGTGAGTTCAGTGGATGTTTGGGATGTAGTCGACTGAAACCTTTTATTTGTTCCATCCTCTCCTCTAATTGATCGAGCACCTTTCCCCAGTAAATACTGAGGTTCTCTATTAGGATACTGTCTGTACCAGTAAAGATAGACATAATTGCTGCTTGTATCATATGAGCATCTCAGTGTCACAGACTCTCCTTCTCTGTTGATCTTATTAGTATCCTTGTCATTTGGTCTAATGCTGTCAGCAGCAAACACATCTGCAATAAAATAGAGAAATTGCACACTAAATCATCAGCCCTTTTCCATAAATCAAAAAAATCATTCTTGTTAAAAACACCATTTGATCTTTAAAGCATGTAATATATTCACCTGAAATCATCAAGAGCGTCACTAGCAGACAGGCCTCCATGCTAATACTGTACCTTAGTTTAAACATGTTTTAAGTAGGTTTTGATCACAGCTTTAGGAAGCTTTGCTATTTATCATTTTTGAGATTCATATATACACAGACACCCATAAACTTTTGATAAATGAATTAGATTTATGCATGGATTTTTACTGTAGTGGGAGGTGCTAATGAATAGTGTGGGTGACGGAGCTAAACCCCTATCTGTATTTATCCTTTCATAATGTACAGATGAGGAACAGCGCCATTTACTGATGTGAATTACTGTATATGTAATCAATATCAATCTTATGATAAGGTGACACTTTTTATGCAATCTATTCTTCCCGTGGATCTTAAAATAATCTACAAAACGCAAACGGTTTCTTTCAAAACTGTTCTTCCAATTCATAATATTAAACAATTTATATTATTGAGACCGCTTCGAGTTTACAATTCCCCTTTCTTATTGTATATATTTTAGTTCACATGAGAAAACAAATGTCTGTAAAATGTCAAATTTATTTAGCTGTAAAGTGCATGTACAGTAACTTGTTCTAGTTCATTACATCATGTCACTCCTTCTCTACTCTCTTCATGCGCTCCTAAATTATTCAGGTGTTATACCACATTCTGATATTTACAGTCTCAGTGGTACATGTGGTAAATACACATTTGATAATTGAGTTTTAAACCAAGAATTGTGTGTGTGAGTTTTTGTAAAGCCTCTCAGGCATTTTGTATCACTGGGCTCCAACTTTTAGAGCACAGTAATAGAGAGCTGAATCTGACAGAGTTACACTGTTAATAATGAGTTCAGTGGATGTTTGGGATGTAGTCGACTGAAACTGTTGACGGTCTGGTATGTCATCAAATCCGCTGAATGATCGAGCACCTTTCCACAATAAATACTGAGGTTCTCTATTAGGATACTGTCTGTACCAGTAAAGCAAAACATCATTGCTGGTTGTGTCATATGTGCAGCTCAGTCTCACAGATTCTCCTTCTTCCTTGATTATATTCGAATCTTTGTCACTTGGCCCAATGCTGTCAGAAAAGACACCTGAAAGTATTAAAAGACACTTCACAGATCCAATCCTTTCAATGAAATTAAAAAAAGAAGTCAAAGCACACATAACTGCTTAACATTGTTAAAAGTGTGATTTACCTGATATAATCATGAGGATCAATAAACACCTCTCCATGTTGATATTTCAGATCTAAACTGTTTTTAAAAGAACAACTGAACAGTTGTTTTTGTATTATAACTTTTACAATAAATAATACTATACATAAATCATTGGTAAATTAATGCCCTAGAGAACCGATATGCTTTATTGGGACCCCCTCGAAAATGAGATGTTGCATCTCAAGGGACTTTCTCTTTTTAATAAACTCAAATTGAAATTCAAATGTATATTGTGGGTGTAGATTGTGATAAAAAGACTCGCCCCCTTTTCTGCCATCAAGTGTCACTTTTGATCTGATGACTGAAATGTGGTATCCAAGCAGTTTGGTTCAGTAGAGGTCTGAGAGATAAGTCTGTTATTCAAACTGGATTTGTTTAGTTTTTTTTTGTTTTCTTGCAAGTATATTGAAATGCTCTTTTATCACAATAAACATTCACTGTAAAAAATGAGTGAATTTCACAGTAATTAACTAGAATAAAGTGATGAGAACTAACTGCAAAAACAGTAATAACTGAACTAACTGTAAAAACTGCAAAAATATGTCAACAATTGTCAAGTTCATGTTAACTAACTGTACTGTTAACGTGAATTGATGCGTAACGTTAACAAATATTAACCAATGCTGAACGGAGATGTTGTTCATGGTTAGTTCATAACTAATGCATTAACTAATATTAACTAACCGTGCTGTTAATGTGAATTGATGCATGAGTATGCGTGATTCAACGTCAACAAATATTGCAACGCATTCTCACCCCAAGGCGTCACCTTTGACCATGCTTCAATATTTGACGCTTTAGGCGCCCTTTAGCGTCAGTTAAATGACGCGATCCTACGGCGTCATCTAACTGATGCTAAAGGGTGCCTAAAGCGTCAGATATTGAAGCTTGTTCAAAATGCTTCCCAAGGCGTCAGAATGGGCTGAATATTAACTAATGTTGAACAGAGATGTTATGGTTAGTTCTTATTAACTAATGCTTTAACTAATGCTAACTAATGGAACCTTGTAGTAAAGTTATACCATAAAGGCATTGTTAAAATAGTCCAAGTGACTACAGTGGCTCAACCATAAGTTTATCAAGCAACTAGAATACTTTTTGTGCGCAAAAAACAACAAAAAATAATGACTTTATTCAACTATTAATTTTCTTCTCTGTGGGTCACGAGTGAGTTCATGTAGTGTAACTGCGCATCTTCTGTGTAGTAAGTCTAAGCGGAGAAGTGAGACAGCTCTCGGATTTAATCAAAAATATCTTAATGTGTTCCGAAGATGAATAAAGTCTTGCGGGATTACTGACAGAATTTCCATTTTTGGGTGTTCTATCCCTATGTTTTGATGTTTGTTTTATCAGTCTCTTCACATAAGTTGATTCAAGCACTGACTTTTTTCAATTTGATGGAATTGTATAAGATCATTGACAGTTATTGTACTTATTAGAATTAGCTGTAGAGAGAGAGAGAGAGAGAGAGAGAGAGAGAGACTTTTACCTTTAAAAGATTGTATATTTTATGTTGTTGTTCCCTATATTATTTTTTATTATTATTGATTTATTATTGTTATGCATTTGATGTCAAAGAATTGTTTTTGTATGAGTGTGGAGTGTGTTTGAGTCACAGTGGGCTGCAGCGCACAGTAATACACAGCAGAGTCAGACACACTCACATCCTGGATCGTCAGTATAACTGAATTTGAGTCCAGTCTGGCATCAAATCTGTCTTCGAATTCAGAACTGCTACTTGATCCAAATTTGTATTTCATCAGTATATATTCAGGAAGGCCATTAGAGCGCTGAATATACCAGAAAAGATATGGAGCAGTCTGAAGTGTTTCATATCCACAGCTCAGGGTAACCTGCTGTCCTTCAGTGCCAGTTTGTGTCTCACTTGGCTGATTAACAGTGTCTTTCCCAAAGCTTCCTGTGAATAAATAATAACACAATTGTACAAGCAATGTCATTTTAATAAGCAGTTATTTTCAAACAATAAAGGTTTGATTACTTACCATAGAAATTAAAGGCAAAAAATATTAAAACAGGTATTCTATAAGTCATCTTTGTGTATATGCTATGAAATAGAAATGTCATTGAAAGCGTGTTCCAGTACTGGAGGAGATGCTTTGTTTCCTGCTTGTCATGTTGATGTAGTGATGATGTTCGATGGCAGATTTTCTTTTCAATCAAGGCTTGCAATTGTAAACATGGGGTGATGTCATGTGTATGTAGATATCGCCATCTTCAGGTGGAAAATATTATGTATGTCCCTACATCCATCTGTAATTTAAAATCCACAACAATGACTTCTCAATTGCAGTTTTTTATTCTTAACAGTTATGTGTTGTCAACCCGTGTTCAACGCAGGTTCAATGAAGTCAATGACTTGAAAGCACACCGGAATATAAATTAAAGAAAAGTATTCATAGATGGATTTTGCCATTTTACATTTTTGTACATTCATGTTGTTTTCAGAGGTTTTCATAAAGTAAATTATTAATGTTATAAGTAGCAATTTGGCAGTTTATAGCATGTGCAACAAATGTGTTGGTCATCTGTCTTTTTTTAGGTGGTAATAACTTCTTAATTTGATTACTTCTGTAATTAGTATTTAGGTTTAAAGAGGCTTTATAATCATGGAAGTAATAATCACATCACAACTGATGTTAAACAACAACACACAGTTTTTTTGTTTGTTTGTGTGTGTGGAGTGTGTTTGAGTCACAGTGGGCCTCAGAGCACAGTAATACAGAGTCAGACACTCTCACACATCACATGCTGGATTGTCAGAGGAATTGTTCCTGATGTGGAGTTCATTTTTGCATGAAATCTCTCCTTAAATTCAGGCTCAGTTGTTCCTTTCTCAATGGAAAAATCACTCAGAATGAGCGTGATCTGTTTAGTAGTTGTTTGTACTAGAAGAGATAAGAAGAGATAAGATTGTTTGTGATATGTCCACATCCATTATGGTTAATGGTTTTGCATATTAAGAACAATCCCCAAAATTCAACATTATATTGTGAAATAATTCACCAACTTTGCAACTAAGGTCAGAATCGATTAATTGGATTAAATCAGAAGCTAAATGACATTTATTGGATAGATCATACTTTTTCAGCCAGACTCAAGCAGAAGAGATATCAAATGCTAATGTTTAATCACATTTGCCAAGCTGCGATGTACTAAAGTCATGTGGAATGCTACAGGTTTATTATTAGTTATTTTTTTATCTCTTTCAAATGTTTTCTTACATTTGCCTTTATAACTTGAATACAATTTCATTTTGTAACCACACAGGTGTTTCCACTGGAGTAATTGGATTATGTGAATCATAGATTGTGGGTTTGATGTGGCTTCACATCAAAGTGAAAAATACATTTGAGTTTTTGTACAGCTTCACATTGACTTTGTATCACTGGGCTCCAACTCTTAGAGCACAGTAATAGAGAGCTGAATCTGACAGAGTTACTCCTTTAATAATGAGTTCAGTGGATGAATCTGATGTAGTAGACTGAAAGCGAGAATCAGAGGGGTTCCCAGTACCGGTCCATGAACGAGCATCTTTCCACATTAAATACTGAGGTTCTTCATTAAGATACTGTCTGTACCAGTAAAGTGTAACATAATTGCTGCTAGTTTCATATGAGCAGCTGAGAGTCACAGTCTCGTCTTCCCTCTTTAAGATGAGAGTTTCTTTATTTGGCCTAATCTGGTCTGCGGTCATCACACCTAAAACAAGCAAGCAAGAAAATTCTGAGACAAATATTGTACAAAAACATACAATTATCTTTTACACTGTATTTAAAAATCATTAATTAATAAAGGTAGTCACTGTACCTGAAGTCAGAACTAAAACCAGAAACAGGTGTTTTTCCATGTTTAGTAGGTGATCAGTGAATATATCACGGTGCTCTGATGGTTTTTATAATCTTGCAATAGTATATGAGGTGGTGTCATATTTGATGTAGATATCGCCATCTTCAGGCTTAAAATATTTTTAGCGTCTATGTCTCATATGAGTCAACTTCCAACATATTTGTAACATAAAACCAAAAAAGTTAAGAATAAATTAAAATAAACATTTGTTATTGATATCTATCAGGTAGTATCACTAAAAAACAACAAAATATCAGTATCAGCATTTTATTGTTATTTTTATGGTGCAATTATGTTTTTTGTTTAATTTTTTGAAGGTTAACTGCAGTCACTGCTGACTCAAATATGAAAAGTTTTTTAAAACGTTGTTTTAAGTACACTACAATTTAATTTGGCATTTACAGTCATGTTATTTTTAGAGGCTTTTATATTATAATAATAACATAAGTAGCAATTGGTAATGGCGTTTCTTAGCAGTTAAAACATTTAGGCAGTAAAAATGTTTTATTAAATGTAATAATCATTTTATCTGACAGAGTGGAACTGTGGAAGGACTCGCGTCACATGTTTTTTGTATGAGTGTTGAGTGTGTTTGAGTCACAGTGGGCTTCAGAGCACAGTAATACACAACAGAGTCAGACACACTCACATCCTGGATTGTCAGAGGAAAGGATTTTGAAATTGTGTTGAGATCACCACTAAATCTTTCTTTGAACTGATAGTCAAATTTGCTCAGCATGTATTCTGGAAATCTATGTACTTTTTGCTGGTACCAGAAGAGAATTGGTGATATATCAGTGGTTTCATACTGACAGTTGATTGTTACAGCTGATCCTTCAACAGCAGTTTGAAATCTTGGATTTTGTTCAACAATGTCCAGAGAATCACATCCTGTAATATAATATCACTGATGAGCAGGGACGTCACTAGGATTGGAAGACAGGGGGGGCTTAGCCCCCAGGGTATTTTTAACTTGCGTTTGCAAAATCTTTGCACTCACATCTAGAGCTACACTTATGTCAACAACCAGTCAATAATAATAATAATAATTCATTACATTTATATAGCGCTTTTCTCAACACTCAAAGCGCTTTACAAAGAGAGGGGAATCTCCTCAACCACCACCAGTGTGCAGCATCCATCTGGATGATGCGACGGCAGCCATAGTGCGCCAGAACGCTCACCACACACCAGCTTAAAGAAACCAAGATGTTAACAAGTAAAACGTGACAGACATATCCTCTTCTTCCATTTCTACTGTGTTAAAGAAAAAGTTACTGTAATGTTAGCTTTTAGACACATCAAAGCTGCATGGGGAAATTTACCAGACTTTGCTCCTGATGAGTTATTCTATAAGCAATGACTGAAATGCTATCTGTCTCCTCATGTAAATGTATGATAAAGCAATAGCATACACACTGATCTAATTCCTCTCTATATAAGATAAGTTGTCCACATAATGCTATTTAATTACACTAATTACTGTAACTGCGCTTTGGATTGGTTCAATCAGAGTGTAATTTCGCTGTGTAGTTTGGCTTGCATACAGTTTAACCCAAGAACCAGAATTTTAAGGTCATGGTGAAATTTGAAAACACAGGTTTGAGCATTTCTCAATTAAAGATGATTTATTCTGCCAAATGATGTATACAATGTATGATATAAATCAACAACAAAAAGGCAGTATTCAAATAAAGGACAATTGACAATGAAATCATGTTCAAAACCACAGTCAACAGTTATTTTTTGTCTATTGTCTACTTCATGGGTGGAAGCATCAACAAATGCCTTCTGTTTTTAAGGGTGGCAAATCGGTCTATCACTCTGTTGTGACTTAGTTGCTTCAATATGTCACTTTCAATCGACATGGCTGCAAGATTGTGAAGCCTTTTCTGCCCCATTGTTTGACGCAGCCAGGAGTGAAGCCGGCGCAGTGCACTAAAGGACCTTTCACAAGAGCAGCTGCTCACAGGCACTGTAAGGGCAACTTGGATGGTTGCCCTCAGAGAGGGAAACATGTCTGGGTCTAGGAGGTTGTGCACAGCTAACATGTCTTGGGGTGGACATCCAGCCTCTGTTTTTCGGGCAAGAAAGTTTTTTGCTACGAGAACCTCCTCTGTTTTCAAATCAATGCTGTAGTGCCTGGCTAGCTCATCCAAGTAGGATCCACTCAAGAAGTTCTCAGATTTAGGGCTGCATGCCTGGATGCCTTTTAGGAGCCCTGAATGTACACTTGAAAATCTTACTTCAAGCTCACTAACCATCCTGTCAACACAGGGGAAAAGCAAACTGGTTTTCAACGTCTCTGAGCTGATCAACTCCACACCTGAACCCAAGGTTGTCTCCAACACAAAATCCTCCATTTTCTTCTGTTTATGCCTTTTCTTAGCATGTGGTTCTGGTATACTGTGTGTGTGGCACATGGCCTTGGTTCTCTCATACAGGTCTGTAGCAAATGCATTTGTGCGTTTGCCTCTCAGTGTGTCACAGACAGCTTCTTTGCCCATAAAAGCTTCTGCCAGGTCTAAAGTCTCCTTCTGTAGCAGCTTGTGGAGTCCTTGAGTTACAGACAGAAGTTCCTGAAACATCAGTAGTGCATAGACTGTTGAGAACTTGTAGAGCTTTGCTCTAAGACCAACAGCTATGGAGGATCCAATGACAGAGAGACACTCAAAAATGGAAGGTAATGCCTCAAGAACAGCATTAATGGATCGCAGCTGGCACGCCCAGCGAGTGTTTGAAAGTTGTACGAGCTCAACTGCTGTCAATCCAAGCCTGGACTGAGCCTCTATGAACTTATGATGATTTACTAGAGAGGTGCTGAAAAAAGAATACACACTCTCCAACAAGCTGAAAAGCTCCACAGCCTCTGAAACAGCCCTGCAAGTATGGCACAACACTAGGTTTAGCTCATGGGCATAACAATGCACATAGATAGCCTCAGGATGGAACTTTCTAAAATATGCTTGCACACCTCCAGTGGACCCACTCATAACAGCTGCGCCATCATATGCTTGTGCTACACACTTAAGTTCTGCTACACCATTCTTCTGGATCTGCTGCTGCAGCTCGTTAGCAATGGACTGGGCATTAAATGACTTTATCTCTGTAAGTGCTAGGAAACGTTCCTTCACTTCCCCCTCTGACACGTACCTAACACAAATGGCCAGCTGTTCTGACCGTGCATCTCTTGCCTCATCTGCCATAATGGCATACATTTTGGATTTTGTCATCTCCGATACAATGACACTGGTCACTTCTTGAGCACAGCAATCAATAATCTCGTTCTGAGATTTTGGCGAGATATAGGTAGCATTTGATGGAGGTTTATATTTTTGAAGGAACGGATCAAACTCCTTTAAAAGCTCCATAAAAGCAAGAAAGTTGCCTCTGTTTGGTTCATCTTCGCCCTCTTTATTACCACGAAAGGGGATTCCCTGTCTCCCTAACATGGAAGTGACTGCAACAATTCGCTTTAGATACTCTCTTCTCTCTGCTATCTCACTTGCATTTGCAGATGCTATCATCTGTGCAACATCTCCCTGTCGACTAGTTGCCTGGTAGCTTTTCCATGCAACAACACTATCCTTATGTGTGTGTGCCATCTCATGCTTGCCAAATATAAACAAGGCTTTCTTCCAGTTCTTGCAACCACTACTGACCAAAGCATCATGTTTTATGTTTTTGCCAAACACTCGACATGGGAAGCAGAAAGCTGCATTACGGTTGATTGAATATTCCAACCAGTTGTGCTTTTCAAACCAGCTGTTGTGAAATGACCTGTTCTGTGTACCAAAGCTATCTTGTGGGTAGCTCTTCAGCTTCACCTGTCGGGGCCCTGTATTTTTGCTACCTAAATCAAGCACATTACTGGAAGAAGTTGCAGCAGTTGCTTCTTCATTTTCCTTCTCTAGGTCTGTTTGCTCCTCTCTCCCTGGATCAGTTTGGTCTCCCTCTCTCTCTATTTCCATTTGCTCAAGCTCCTCTGTCTCTGGACCCGCTTGCTTATCCTGTCTCAAGCAGCTTGCCTGTTGACCCTTTTCCTCCTCAGCCTCTCCTTCTGTCTTATCCTTTAAGATAAAAAAAACATGATGCTAATTTTTTCATGACTTCGAAATAAAAAATTGGTCACATGAAACAACATCCAAAATGTCCAAAAACAGACAAACAGAGGCCAGACAGCTAAAAAGTTGCTCAGTTAAACAAATATGACATATAGCAGTACAAGAAAAGAAAAAAATAGGCATCGCTACATACTTTATCATGTACGCTATTGATACGGATCCTATTTAAAGTGGCTACTGTCTAAATAAAATAACCTGATGGCAGAAGGAATAAAAGATTTGGAGTAATGATTACTGCAGGGTTCCTCAAACTCGGTCCTGAAGGGACGTTATCATGCAGAGTTTAGCTCCAACCCTGATCAAACACACCTGATCAAGCTAATCAAGGTCTTCAGGATCACTAGAAACACACAGGTAGGTGTGTTTGATCAGGGTTGGAGCTAAACTCTGCAGGACAGCGGCCCTCCAGGACCCCTGGATTACTGTATATGTACTGCATGTAGGATTGCTTTCATTTTAGTTTCACATGTGTATCTCTGGGCATTTGCTCATCTTTAGCCTACATTTAGGAAACATCTATACGTACGTATTTATTTATCACAGCCAAATAATGCAGAAAGATATACAGTAATAGTATAGCTATATAATATATAATATATAATATGCACATGTCCCGCTCCTCCCGCTGGAGAGCCAATCGTTTGCTTTTAACAGTCAAGCTGGGAAACATTTAAGCCTATCATCTGGTTCCACTGACGCATGCGCACAGTTGAGGTTTGCGACAGCGGAGACGAGAACCCTTGAGCATGCATAGTAAAAGTATAACCTGTGGAGAAAAGGGTGTTTTAAACCTTATTATGGTGCAAAGTCACGGGGGTTTCGGATGCCCCACCGCCTGTGATGAGAAGACCAACGCCTGTGAAGAGACGACTCACCGCCTTCAATATGTTATGGCGCTGTTTTATACATAAACAATATTTATATTTAATAGTTATAAATAAACAATATGAATGTGAGCCAGAGGAGAACTAGCCCCGACTGAGCCTGGGTTCTCCCAAGGTTTTTTTCTCCATCCAATCTGATGGAGTTTTGGTTCCTTGCCACTGTCGCCTTGCTTTTGGCTTGCTTGGCTTGCTTAGTCGGGATTATTTAGGATTATTTAATATTTAACAATATTATTGATCTGTGTTGTACTACTTTCATGTTATCACTGTGAAGCTGCTTTGATACAATCTGTATTGTGAAAAGCGCTATATAAATAAATGTGACTTGACTTGACTTGCAAAGTCATCAAAGTTTTCCAGCGATTTTTATCATATTTTACTGCTGTTTCTATACATGCAGTTTTTATGTCCCGGTGACCAGTGAAAGTGCAGTTCTGACTCTCTGCCCATTCATTTAGCCTGCTCTTGTTAGTCCGAAAAAGATGCTCGGAGGGCGGAGGCGTTGCCAAGATGGCGGCCGAGTGGCATGACTTGCCTAAAAGGACTTTGATAGTGCCTAGACCTGCCAACAAATGCTTATTGTTAGAAGAAAACAAAACAATCCTTAGGCATATAGACCATTACTGACCTCAATCACACCGGCTCCATCAGAAACAACTGTCCTGCCAATCTCCTGCGGCTGCTTCTCTTTCTCTCTGCTAAAATATCTTCGAATATCCATCTCATCTGCTCAATGAATTGAAGGATACAACGGTAATAGCATTAACAGGGACCCTATGACATTTAGTTTTCAGTGACAATAACATTCTATGGGGATTGATATTGTTTTAGAATATGCCTATTATAGAGATGGGTTATATTATTGGCAAAGAATAAAGAGTTGTGATTAGCTTTCTAAGTTAACCATTTCTTGCATTTTGCTACAGTTTTCCATAGCAAACCAAAATATCCCCTTTCCTTTTTACCTCAAGAAAACGTAGCTAAAGGTAAGCAGATAATTAAAAACAACTTACAATTTCACTCTGTATCAGAGCCATAGACAGGGCTTTATAATCAAAGAGGTCTTAAATTTGTGGGGGTGGGGGTTAAAATGTTGTATTTCTCTGATATGTGCATTTCAAGAAGTTTGAAGACCATAAAAAAAAGGATAAGACATAGCTTTCACCCTCTAAGGTACGGTGTTGCCTCCAGGCAACATAGTCTATTTGAGCTTTTTTAAATAAAAACTAATACAATTTTATTGGTCAATGCTATATAAGGGGAGGGGAACCATGTCAGCGGGCAGTAAATTATTTGTCAACACCTGCTCTCTCCTCATCTCCATCCACCTTTCTTTTTTTTCAGTCTTCTCATCTTGCCCTTTCTCTTTCCCTCCTATAAAGCTGATCTTTTTTAATTTACAAAAGGCTACAATTTGTATTATATTCTCAATATGTACACATTCATAAATCATGTGTAATAAATCATGTGCCTCATGTGGCACAATATAAATCATGTGTCTAACATGATAAAAACATCTATGTTAATGTTTATTGTCCCTTCACAATGACAGTAGGCTACACTAATTATTACATTAGGGCAGGCTAACGTTACATGAGTTACAAAGGCAGTTCATGTGGATGATGGCGATATTAAACTAACGTTATATTAGTTTGCCAGATTATTTTTTGACATTCGTTTAACATTTATAATGACCTAAAAAAAACCTGTCAAATATTAAACGTTAAGTTTAGCTACTACTTACTTACATCTCATGTGGCACAATATAAATCATGTGCCTAACATGATAAAAACGTCTATGTTAATGTTTATTGTCCCTTCACAATGACAGTAGGCTACACTAATTATTACATTAGGGCAGGCTAACGTTACATGAGTTACAAAGGCAGTTCATGTGGATGGCGATATTAAACTAACGTTATATTAGTTTGCCAGATTATTTTTTGACATTCGTTTAACATTTATAATGACCAAAACTGTCAAATATTAAACGTTAAGTTTAGCTACTACTACTTACATCTTACTGTATCTCCCAGTCGCACTTTATCGTACACTGAAGCGTCGAGTTGCTCTGCTGAAATTTGAGGATTTCGCGCTCAGCAGCGTTTGTGAACATAAAGCCCGCCTACTTTGTTTTTTTTGATTGGTCATCTCAAATATTCTGACATTGACGAGCAGTGACCGACCAATGAGGCTCAGATGAACACACACACACACACACACACACACACACACACCCTGTCCTCTGTTTCTGACGTGCTCTCTGATCGGCGCTGCTGTGGATTGAAGATGAAGAATGAGCTCAGCTGAATCTGATTAACAAGACTGAAGCGAACACAAATTTGTGTATATTAATAACCAGATTTTTAGGGGGGCTAGGCAGAAGTTTAGGGGGGCTGAAGCCCCCCTAAAAAGGGCCTAGTGACGTCCCTGCTGATGAGGATCTCATATTCATATTAGAGGAATATTACAGCATACTTACTGAATTTGACTTACCCCAGAAAAATGTGAGAAAGAAGACAACAGTTTTTTTCCAGTTTGCCATCACAATAATTGTTAAATAATATGAAATCTACAGTAGACTCTTGTTTCAGCCTCTCTTTGATAAAGTTGTACTAACACTGTCACTCATGCAGAGAACAGCAGGAGGAGTGACTGCACCAGTTCATGAATACTGAATTGTTGAATTACTTAATGTTCTGAGTCTATTTCAACATATTTTCAGTGTTCTGATGTTTTAACATGTTGGTTCAAGCACTGACCCGAACTAAACCAATTCTAGACAAAGCACTTGACATTGTTATTGTACTTGGTTTTATAATTAAGAAACTTTAAAAAATAAGACACCGAAAGTCAATTTTTTCCAGACTACTGTATAATACATTACATATTATCATGCCACCAGCATCGAACAGGTTTTAAAATTGTATTTATTTTTGTTATTCAATCTTAAAATATGTTTGGTTTATTGTTTGTTTTGGACACATCTAGGAGGATTGGTTTTGCATGCTTTGTATATTAATAACAACCCATATGTTATTTTGATCTCTTTCACTTTTCTTCCAATTTCCCTTTAATAACTAAACCACACACAGGTGTTTCCACATATTATGTGAATTATAGATTGTGGGTTTGATGTGGCTTGGGGAAAAATTATGTGAGTTTTTGTACAGCTTCACATTGACTTTGTATCACTGGGCTCCAACTTCTTAGAGCACAGTAATAGAGAGCTGAATCTGACAGAGTTACTTTATTAATAATGAACTCAGTAGATGTATCTGATGTAGTCGACTGAAAGCGAGAATCAGAGGGGTCCCCACTTCTTGTAGCTGATCCGGCAGGTTTAAATAATAAATATTGAGGTTCTCTATTAGCATAATGTCTGTACCAGTAAAGATAACGATAACTGTTGCTAGTGCTATATGAGCAGCTGAGAGTCACAGTCTCGCCTTCCTTCTTTATGATGAGAGTTTCTTTATTTGGCCCAATCTGATCTGCAGTCATCACACCTAAAACAAGGAAAGAAGAACGTGTCAAGTCACACAAAATAATTTCTTAAACTGTTTTTCTACATCACTACAATGAATAAAGGTCATTTTGTACCTGAAGTCAGAATTAAACTTAGAAACAGATATTTTTCCATGTTGACTACACTGTAGTAGATCAGTTCATGTTTTCTGTGCTCTAATGGCAACGCTTTATTTCAGTGCTCACAGAAGAGGTGTGTCTTCAGAATTTGATGGTTTCAGATGCAGGAGATTGGTTGACAGTTTTTTAACGCATGCACAAGAGCCTTGAAAAAGACATCAGAATGTTCTACCCTATCTCACGGCCAATTCGTACGAATTCATACGAGTGATTCAAAAGTGGCTAATTTGTACTAATTCATACGACCTCACTCGTACGAATTCGTACGAATTGCCTAAACCCACGTGATGGTTATGTTTAGGGGCGGGGTTAAAAAATGGACACACCATCAGATTCTGGGTCATAGAATGTACTCCTAAAAAAAGTTGAAGATAAAAATAACTAAAAGAAAATAATGTAGATCCGCTCAGCTTGAGTAGAACTTTGCAACAATTTGCAAGTTCATCTTGAACTTTGATCACTTTTATTGATTGGTACTGATTATTACTCATTTGTATAGAGAATATGAAGCTACTTCACGCCGTGTTGCATGCTGGGGCGGCACTACCATCTTAAGAGAATGTCCCGGGAAAAATAATTTGTTGGCCGGCAGAAGTGTGATCATGGTTTTCCTGATGCTAAATCCAGCTTAGGAGAATATCCTTTCTGATGGTGTGAATCCACACTTTAGATTGTCTCATCCCAGACATCTTTAAAGATTTAAATCTCTGCTTCCTTTATTTTTTTTAAACCAGCTGAAACTCCGCCCACAGCCGATTCTAAAGATTGTATTGATCATGTTTATCACAGTACACTGATTGCCTATATATCAAGCACTAATCCCTAACCCTAATTAAATTAATTTGATCAAGCATTATTTCATACTCAAATTTAAATGGAAGGAAATATGTTTAAAAATGTACTCAATCAACACTAAATATTTTTGCTAGTGTGTCATCATCATAATATTGTAAGAGTGCTTAATTAAATTAAATTGAACTGAATTGAATGAACACATCTATAACATCATTTGCAACCCCCTTTTGATGCTTCAGTCTCTCTTTGCTAAAGTTACACTGCAAACACCAGGAGGAGACTGACTATATACCATAGTCTCTGATAAAGATAGCATAAAGGATTTGTGGTTCATTTTAAGTATCATAATTTTGTAGAATATTTTGCATTAAGTTTGATAGAATATGACATTTCAAATTGGTCATTGCATTCATGTGCTCAACAGCCTATTTGTTGGAATTGGCTACAATGTTTCAAAAACAAGTTGTAAATAGAAACCTTAGATGCACTCCCAATATTATGAAGCTGCAGACTGATAGATTCAAGATTTCTTTAATTAAGAAGACACGAGCCAGTGTGGATCTTCCGTTCTTTATTTGAAAGTATTGCAATTTCCACTGATCTATGCACCCATAAAAAAATGGAAATTTGATCTTGGAAAAAAATGAATGAAGAGGTAACTAGATTTGTAATTGACATACCTGTTATTTAGTAAATGAAAATGTATAGCTTATGATACTGAAATAAGGCTTGATGATATTAATATGTGGTGCACATCGCCATCTTATGGTTACCCCAAAAAAAACATTACAAAATGACAATGGATTTCTCACTTATGGTTTAATTTTTAATGTAGCTTCCTCCAAAGTTTAAAAAACAAAAATCTGCATTATGCTTATGAATATAGTTTATTTGTGAAATGAAGCTTTGACTTAATGACTGTAGTGTTGGGTTTGTACAACGATTTTAAATCTAATTTTAAACATGGGTATTTGGATTTGTTCCATCAGACTTTTGTTCTCAGTGTCTGAGGTGCCAATTTGGGAATGTGATAGTTTCATAAGTACTTCAATCTGTTTGCAGAAGGCATAATAGTTATGCCTTTTTTTGTTGTTGTTGTGTCAGGTTTTTGTACAGTGTTCTAGTGTTTCCTGTGACTGTGGGCCTCAGAGCACAGTAATACACAGCAGAGTCTGACACTTCAGCAGAGGAGATCTCCAGATCCACGCGTTTGATCTCTTCTTCTTTTCTAGTCTTAGTAGAGAACCTGGGATCTACCTCAGATGTCTTAGTGTCTTTCACACCCTCTATTATGAGCACAAGAAATTGAGGAGCTGATCCGGGATACTGACGGTACCATAGAAGTGAATCTGCAGAGGAAAAACTGCAGGATAATGTAACGGTTGAAGACACTTCAGCAAACTCTTCCCTTAGGTCTGGTGTGATTTCAACTCCAAAACTCACACCTGGAAAACAAAATAAAACATTTTTAATTTCCATATATATATATATATATATATATATACAATATAATATATTTACAATGAAACAAAGTTAATTAAGTAAGATGAGAAAATTATTGATGATAAAATATGTGAACGCTCTCACCTGAGTTTTTTGGAATGAAAATGCATGTAAAAATGTACTTACGTGCCAAGGCAAAGAGCAGAATGACTGAATGAAGTATCATTGTACATGTGTGTGTGTGTGTGTTCAGTACAGCAGGACTGAGCTTTGTGACAGTCTTGCTAATGTAACAAGATCATCTGGGATGTTAAACTCCCCCCTTCTGTCAGTTTGATGCCAAAACCATCACATATGTGAACAGTTTAAAGCCAAACATTACATTTAGTCTAATAAATGTGATATCTGCTCATGCAAAAAGGCTGTCAAAGCTGAAAAATAAAATAAATAAATACAAAAGATAGAGCAAAAGAACATGGAGGGTAAGATATTAATCCATAAATCAGTTACATTGTACAAATGTTATGTTATGTTTAAATACATTTCATAAGAAATATTAGGCCTAATGCAGGGTCCAAAGATGAAAGAAGTTGAGACACTCACTCACACACATATATAACATATCTTTTAAAAACTTTTTTTTTTGTGTAAAATGTATATTTAATGTATATAACTACAGAAATTTACAATTTAAAAAAAATTAAAATGTATAGAAATTTTTGTTGTAAGCTTCAGCTAATGGACAACCGTGTTGTGTTGTCATGGGAACATTCCAGGTAAAAAAAGGAAATTACATTGTCTTTCGTTGCTCCCTTCACCAAGTGCGATCCAAACGGCTACACACACAATGCTGTCTGGATGCTCACAAGCAATAAGCATGTCCTAGCCGGTTAATCACTTATTGGGTTCCCTCAGGAAACATTTCCGTTGTGGTCTGTGCTATTTGCAGTGTGTTTCTGTAGTTGGTTGTGTTGTGAACTTTTGCAGCACGTTTTTGGTTGTGCTGTGAATATTTGGAGCATTTTGGAGTACTTTGTGTTGTGAAACTTATTTAATTTGCGGGTGTTTTTCTATTTGCTTGTGTTTTCTTTAGTTGCAGCGCGTTAAGCTCTTTGTTAAGCTCTTTGCTCTTTGCACTTTGTGAAATAATTTGGACTTGAACACTGTTTTTGTATGAGTGTTGAGTGTGTTTTAGTCACTGTGGGCTGCAGAGCACAGTAATACACAGCAGAGTCTTTCAGAGTAGCAGAGGAGATCTCCAGATACACATGGCTTTGTTTTTCTTTTCTGATCTCAGTAGTTAATCTGGAATCTACAAAAGACTTCTTAGCCTCTTTTGCACTGTTTGAGATGAGCACAAGGAATTCAGGAGCTGATCCGGGATACTGACGGTACCAGTAAAGAATATATGCAGAGGAATAAATGCAGGATAATGTAACACTTGAACCCTCGACAGCAAACTCCTCTGTTTCAGTTGGTTTAATTTCATTTCCATACGTTGCATCTGCAGAAGTAGATCAAATCTTCAATGAACTGGTGTTTAAATTGAATAAGTCCTTTTAGACGTACCAGCATAAAATACAATATAGTTCAATAATTCAGAAATGAGCAATTCTGCTCACAACTCTTGGATGCAATATTCAAAATACTTAAACACTTACATGCAAATGCAGAAAGCAGAATGACAGAATGGAGTATCATTGTGTTTGTTCCTTATGCTCTGTCGAACAGACTCTCTAACAGACGCTTAACAAGATCACATCAGATGTCAAAGCTTTAAACCCTCCCTCTTCCAGAGAGCTGAATGAAAGAGCAGATCAGATCATAGTCCACACAGTATCACTATTCATATGCTATAGTGCATAGCTCCCTCTTGTGGTTACTCACTACAAAATAAAAAAAAAATATTTTGTACAAAACTTGTACAAAATAAATGCTCAGAACACAAACAGAATGTGAGGCAACGGTTCTTGTGTTGTTAGTCCACATCCTTTCTTGTGCAATTCAATTCAGTCACTGTAAAGGACATGCAATCTCCTGTCAGGTGGTCAATGGATTGCAGTTTAATTTCAGGGTATCTGAATTTATTAATAATTTTAAAAGGGGTTATTTAATTGCAATCAATCTCAGTCTTATCAAAACTTATCAGTGGGAAATATAAACTGCATTTAGTAATTATATATATATATATATATATATATATATATATATATATATATATATTATTGGATATAATATTCAGGTTTTGTCTGGGCTTATAGGATATATCTCATATTCCATACTTTAGATATTCCTAAGCCCAGACAAAATCTGCAGACTTTTTTCTTCATTGAATTTGGGGAAAAAGTGTGAAATGGTTTTAAACTCAGTTGAACTGTGTAAGAACTTTAGTAAAAACTCAGCTTTTGCTCTGAGATACTGGTGATACCACTGGAGAGAGTTAACAGTGACACCAGTTGAACTGTTTCCATCCCCAACAACATGTTTTTTCTGAAGTAAATGGTTGTACTTTATCAGCCAAAGAAGTTTCTGTGAAAAAGGGCGTCAAACATGTATTAATGTGTAAAATTAAGATTATATTCATGCTGGAATTCATCCGACTCATGTCATAGTTAAGGTTAGTTCTTTATTACATGTCCAACTCATCATTAGTTCATAGTAAAGTAATTATTAATTCAGGTATTACATGATTATTCATGTACTGTTATTGTAAAGTGTTACCAAAATTATAGACTTGGTTCAAAGATGAATCAAAAATCTTTAATAGGGCTTTTGTATTTGCTGGGTTTTTGTATGAGTGTTGAGTGTGTTTGAGTCACAGTGGGCCTCAGAGCACAGTAATACACAGCAGAGTCTGACACACTCACATCCTGGATTGACAGTGGAACTGATGTTGTAGAGGTGTCGAGATTGGCATCAAATCTCTCTTTAAACTGTTCATCAATCTCACCAGATCCAGGAAATTTCTTTAGCATATATTTAGGAAATCCGTTTATTTTTTGCTGGTACCAGAAGAGATATGGAAATGAATCAGTGGTTGAATATGTACAGTTGATTGTTACAGATTCACCTTCAAAAGCAACTTGAGCTCTTGTTTTCTGTTCAACACTGTCCAGAGAATCACAGCCTAAAATAGAATAAAAAAAACACGTTTTAATGAAATTAACACACATAGTGAATATAAAAATGAATCTAAAACCACATATATTTTGTCACGCCACTTACCCCAGAAATATGTGAATAGAAAGATAACCACCCTTTGCCAGTTTGTCATTATGTTTGTTGTGCTTTCCAATCACCAAAGTCATAAAAATATCCTGAGGAGTTCTGAGCCTTCTTGTTTTGGCATCTCTGTGATGTAGTAGACCTAAAAACTTTATAGGAGGAGCTTCTGCTGACAGCTTCTGATTTATAGTTAGAAAAGACTTGTATGAATTACATCTGTCTGCTGTAACCAAACACATTTTAAAGTATTTAAAAAGAATTGCTCTTCCATTTTGTCTTTTCTTTTTCTTTTTTTTTCTTTTTTAAGCAGGTTGCACATGGATCCCTATTCCATATTAACATCTGCATCATTACTGGTTTAGATTTTTACTGTTTTGAATCTGGAGGGAATAGATCAAAATAAATGGTGTTAGTAAATATTGATTGGATTATTGGATATCATCATGTGACTGTCTGTGAGGTCTGTTACCATTTCTTATTTTTACTGTAACAACCCTTTCACTGTGGCTAGTGTTTTCTCATATAATGTATTTATAGATGTATTTCTTTATTACTTAGTTTTTGCATTAGATTTTTAGATGCATTTCTTGCATCTTGCATCTGGCTTGCATTACTACTTTTCTGACATATATACCATGTATGTCTGAACTGCTGTATGCTATTTTAAGTGTTTTGTGATGCACTGGCCCTTTTCTGAAACTTCAGTTTATGAGGATAGAGTTGTATTGTTGATGATGTTTTTGTACAGTGTAGATGAGTTTCCTGTCACTGTGGGCGTCAGTGCGCAGTAATACAGCGCAGAGTCTGACACTTCGGCAGAGGAGATCTCCAGGCTCACAAGATTGTTGTTTTTATCGACTTTTGGTAAAAAACGAGGAGGAAGAGGGTCACTTGTGGCTCCATGTGGATAAATGAATGCAAGGAACTCTGGTTTGGATCCCAGATACTGACGATACCAGTGCAGGTTTTGTACAGATCCATCATATTTACAGGACAGAGTAACTTTTTCTCCCTCAGATTTAAGCACCTTGTTTTCCTGCGGCTTTATCGACTGTGCAAACGTCTCTCCTGTAAGAAAACCATTACACTTTTCTTTAATCAAACTTAGCCAAAGAAAGAATCATGCGAATTAAAAAAGTTTCAAATATTAAAATTGTACAAAACAAGAAAGCATGTGATTAAAGGACTAGAATCAGTACATTTCAGTAAATTAGGTCTAGAATCAGGAAATTTCTCTTACTTTTTATCCACAATAGCAGAAACAGAACATAAAGGATCGTCATGTTTGCACTGTAGGAAGAAAGAGAGTTTAGTTTGCTTTGCTCTATATCAGATCTCACAGGCTCCTCCTATCTGTCAATGTAAAAGAATGAGAACATTAGTTAATGATCACTGAAGCGTACATATGAATCCATAATATACCATAACCATAATGCTGTACTGTAGACGACATTCAAAAAAATCAAAGCTCATCTAATCATAAAGATTCTCTTCTTCAATATGGTGGATTTTTATGTTGCCCAACTCATTATTGTAGCTAATTAAGCCCTATTTTGGGGTTTCACCTATATTCCTCATTCATTTTAGTTGCAAATTAAATTAATTTGATAACATTTTTAAAACTTTAACCAAACTCATAATTTAACTCTTTAATCAACAATGAACACAAGGTCGCTAGTTTGAGCCCCGGTTGAGCCAGGAGGCCTCTCCGTGTGGAGTTTGCATGCTCCCCCGTGTCAGTGTAGGTTTCCACCCTGTGCTCTGGTTTCCTCCACAGTCTAAAGACATGCAAGTAAGATTGATTGGATTTCCCAAATTGTTGTAGTGTGAGTGTGATTGTGTCCCGACAGGAAGGGCATCCGATGTAAAACCTGTGCTAAATCCTGCAAATGAGCGAGAATAACACTAAGACAGAGAGAGAAAGAAGTGTATTTACCATTTAGCATTTAAGTGTATATCGCCCTCTTCTGGCCAGTCATAGTCTTCCACACATGGATAGATCTTCACAAAATAGATTTTTAGCAATAACCAGATTCTTGGCGTTTCATATTATTTTAATGGTAAGAGCAATATGAAATCAATTGAAACCAACATTAAGGAAACACTGATACAAATGTAAATATAACTAATGTAAATAATGTTAACAATGTAAACTTTTAAATAAAAAAATATATATTTATGGTTAAAAAGGCTTCTAAACATAGACTAAGCGATTTATTCCAACATAAATTGTAATTGTATAATGATGTAATTTATGCCGTTGCGTTGCACTGTGAGGGTTTTTGTATGAGTGTTGAGTGTGTTTGAGTCACAGTGGGCTTCAGAGCACAGTAATACACAGCAGAGTCAGACACACTCATATCCTGGATTGTCAAAGGAACTGATGTTTTGCTGAGATTTGCTTGAAATCTCTCCTTAAATTCATCTTCATTATGTCCGGTTGTAGAGAATTTACTTAGCATGAACTTTGGGATGCCATTTACTTTCTGCTGGTACCAGAAGAGAGTCGGGTTTGAGTAACCAGTCTGATATGTACAGTTGATTGTTATATCATCACCTTCAACAGCAGATTGAATCTTTGTATGCTGTTCGACTTTGTCTTGAGAATTACATCCTGAAATAGAATTAAGAAAATATGGGGAAAAGATTCACCCGGATGCAATGAATGTGCACACAGGCACATAAGGCCAAATTATTATAAATATAAGCTATAAGCTAGAAATAATCATTATTTGATAATGCTACTTACCCCAGATATATAAGAATATTATCACAATGGCACTTCCCCAGAGGGCCATTATACACAATTGAAATGACCAACTATAGGCTGTATGCAAAGATGTGATCCTCTTTCTGCATCTGTTAAAGCAGCAATAAATTCAAGTCATTTGTTCTGACTGCTGGGAGGAGCCTGTGCTACAGTATTAGCCAATGACGACTGTAGTTTATATACTACAGTTATCACTTCAATTTTATAGGCTATGTATGGTAATGAATTTCAGGATGTATATGTATGTATCCATGTATTTGATTATCTTATAACAATCTTTATTCACTGAAAATCACAGTACAATATCTTCTCTCTTCCAATATTTCCCATCATCCAGCAATGCTGTATATCCGTCTGCTTATCTGAATAACTGAAACCGGCACAAGTTCAAGTTCATTTAAAAAAATCATTTCAAATTAAAATAATAATAATAAATTCAGATAGATTAACATAGATTATAACAGTCTAATAAATATCCCAGTGCAAATGTTTGCAGACATTACACACCTGTGGGAGTCTGTAATGGATACACTGGAAGCAAGTGTAGATGAGAACCTTAGCGCAGTTTATTACAAACACAACTAAACATGAAACAAAAACAAGGCGTGGCATGAACTCAAAAACATAAACATGAAAATTACGCTTACCAACAGTGATAACAGTGAAATAAAACTTGACAAAGACACATGGGAAACATGAGGGCTTAAACACACAGACTAATGAAAAGACAAGGGACACCTGTGAACAATGAACAGACGATTAACCAATGACAAGACACATGGCAGGGTCACATGACAAACGTGATCAAGACAAGACCAAATCATAAATTAATATTTCCCACCAACATCACAGATTATGCCACACTGTGGCCAATTTCTGAAATTACATTGTTTTTGTTTGATTAAAAAAGGGTTCAAAGTAATAGCAGCTTCTGTTATTCTCCAGACTTTCAAGGTTTTTACCTTTTTTAAACTTTTGAACTACTAAAAATATGTACATGCTAATTTTATTTTATTAAAATATGGTCACATACGACTGTAGCAAACACATGTGGTTTTGCATTTGCTGCGGAGAAGTTTGAAATTTATTCAAGTAAGATAATGTCCTGTTTTTTTTGTGTTTTTTTAGACATTTACTGTAATGGTCAAGAATATTCAAGACAAGTATTGTTTATATAAACCAGGTGTAAACTAAAAGTAAACTAAAAGTAATATCCTTCATAACAATAATGATGAAAATTAAGTTGTTATTAAAGAAGTAGATTTGATTAGAAGTTGATTTAATTAAAGAAGTAGTTTTAGATGTGTATTTGTGCACTGTAGGGACCTCATTAAACGTGATATCCTGAATATTTTGTTGTTTCTTTGAAGTTTTATAACAGGCATAATACCACTTCACACAGGTGTTATACCACATATTTTATTACATTAGATTGGGGTTTTGATTGTGGTTTTCACTAGATTCGTTCAAAGTGAAAAGAGCTTCAGGTTTTTGTACGACATGCTCATGTTTTGTATCACTGGGCTCCTACTCTCAGAGCACAATAATAGAGAGCTGAATCCGACAGACGTATATCAGTAATAGTGAGCTCAGTGGATGTGTGTGATGTAGTCAACTGAAACCGATTATCAGTGGTGTGCGCATCACTATATGATCGTGCACCTTTGAGTAATAAATACTGTGGTTCTCTGTTTGGATACTGTCTGTACCAGTAAAGATAAACATAGTCACTATTTGTATTATATGAGCAGCTCAGCTTGACAGTTTCTGTTTCTTTGGAGGTCTCTGTATTTTTATCTGGCTCAATGTTGTCTCCAGTCACCAATCCTGTCAACAATAAAATGTGATTTTTGTGAAAGCAAAGTTGACAAAATATTACTTAGAACACATTTCACATAATGTTTTTCAAAAATTCAGATAATTAAATTAAAATTTAGCCTTGGGGTTTAATAATTAAAAACAAAAGTAAATATTGATGTACAGCATTTCATTAATCATTGAATTAATAGAGTACCTGTTCCCACAATGAGAATAAGTATGAGGCATCTGTCCATGTTGAATCAGATCAGTTCAGTTCTCTGTTGAGGCTCTCAGTTCTCTGAGCTGTAAGACACTGAAGATCACACATAAACACACACAGAAACTTCCTTCTCGCTGAACTTCCTGCTGCTGTTCATGATTGTCATTTAACTATAACTACACAATTTTTACTTTATTTATTAGAGACCTTTTTGTATTGAAAGATTGAAGATTTACAACAAATGCAACAATAGAAGCAAGTTATATAACTTGTCTTGATGGAGTTCAGCTGTCGTGTGTATAACATGAAAGTGGTGACGATGATGATGATGGTGGTGGTAGAGTGTATTTGAATTTTTACAAAAAGTATTTTAAGAGTCTAGTGCCACAATAAAGTCCATATTGGCCAGTGGAATACACTGTATTCTGCACACTGACCTTTATACCAAAGCATGAAATATTATTATCAAAGCATCATAATTATTATTCATTTGAAGAATGGAGAGGATAGAATGAAGAATGAGGATATTTTGGTAAAAGGTTTAATGGACAGACATATTAGAGCACCAATTGCGTATATGACTCAGGTTTGAGATTTAGAATATAATATGTTTGTAACGTTGAACCCGCCATGGGGGTTGAGTGTGGGCGGAGGATACGCAGCGCAGGATGAAGCTCAATGAAACCTCTATTGCAGGTATGATAAATGATGATGTATGTGGATAGCTCCTTAGGAGATAATCGCCATTAAACATTGTCTGATTTCATTCCTGAACGAAGTGGATACCTGCCATGTAACTCTCCAGTCCATTTCCAGTCACCTCTGTGTTTCCATAAAGGTGTATTTATCCTTCATCCGCATGTATTTTGCTTGCAGATTGAGAATGAAGGATCCTGCTCTCCAGATTGTCCATTGCACTATCCACTTACCTGCTTACTGCTCAACCGCTCAATAAACATGCTTAATTATCAATCAACATCCTGTTAACTTCCATCCACCTTGTCTGAGTCTACCTCCCTTCTCTCATGTAACATGTGAAACCACAGTATCTCCATGTGAATGTGTGTGAACACTGCCATCCTGTGGCAGACATATACTGTACCTTCACATTGCACATGAGACTCATTTGAGATGTTTTATTGTTTGTTTGACAGTTTTCTGAATTACATACTAAATGGCAAGTTAATAGCGATTTAATGTATCTGTATGTAAATCTTTCACATTGCCACACAAATTCTTACGTTAAAAAAAAGTGCACCTTTTGTTTTGGTGCCTGTGATTTATTCATTGTTTCTATTACTTTTCTGACATACTGTGATTGTCAGTTTTTTTTTCTATCGGTCTTCATCTCTGTCTCTGTGTTTCTCTAATTGTAACAGGTTTTTGTATAGAGCTGATGTGTTTCCTGTGACTGTGGGCCTCAGAGCACAGTAATACACAGCAGAGTCTGACACTTCAGCAGAGGAGATCTTCAGATGCACTTGGATTTGTTCCTTTTTTTCAACTTCAACAGTGAATCTTGGATCTACAGCAGACACCTGAGCTTCTTTTGCATTTCCAAAGGTGAGTACAATAAATTCAGGTTTTGATCTTCCATACTGACGATACCAGTGGAGATCATCTAACCTAGAGGCAGAACAACTACAGGATAATGTAACACTTGAGCCCTCCTGAGCAAAAACTTCGGTTTTGTTTGGTTTGATGTCATTTCCAAATACAGCAGCTGAAACAGAAAATATACATTTTTAAGTTTTTAGAGAGATGTTTTAAAGAATATTGATTTTTAACAAACAAAACAAAATTATATGCATCTAACAAAATAACATACCAACTGATGAACAGAACAGAATAACTGACAGAAGATTCATCGTTCAAGTGTTCACTGTGAGATAAGAGTCAGACTGAATTGTTTCATCCACAGACTCTTTCAGACACGAGATCATGTCAGATCTGTGAACTCTGAGTCCCTCCTCTCTGAGCAACATCACCAAAACATACCTAAATGTGCCACTGAATTTTAAGAAGACAAGACAGATAGTCACATGAACTAATGTTACAATTAGATTGGACTGAACAAGGCTAAATTGGTGGGGCTTATATTCAGTAAATGGTTACAAAGGTGTTGTAATGAAATTTATCTGCCTATCCGTGTTAAGCATAAAAATAGATAAGATCTGTGTTCAACAGAGAGTTGTGACCCTTACACGTTTTGTCTATCAAGATAATCTTTACAAGTTAATCCAAGATGTATACATTTTGAAGCCTTTATAAAGTTTAAAAAACCACAGACACAATACAGTTTAAAAAAACACAAGCAGGTTATAACTGGTGTGTTTTATGTCAGATCAAAACATTGGCATAAATGGACATTGACCCCTGTCTGGACTGTTTTGTGAGTACGGATTTCCCCATTAAAACTTACTGTATTATTGTATCTTTTGTGTTTCCTGAGTGTGGATCATGACACAAGCAGCTTTTCCACAAGTTAAGAGAGTTAAAGAATGTTTCATTGAACAAAGTTCGTGAGGAGCGCGTTCAAACAATCAATCCAATTAACTTAACCAACTAGTTTTTCACCATAACAATTTTACAGTCTTTTACAGTTAAAATCACGATAATTTTTTACAGAGTAATAAAGTTTGTAGTTCACTGTTACTTAGTTTCATCATGATTTTATTACAGTTTTTAAATGTCAAAAATACTTTTTAAAGAGTCACATTCAAATGTTTATGCCTCAGTGTTTTTGTATGTGGTTTGACTTGAGTTTTGTCACAGTGGGCCTCAGAGCACAGTAATACACAGCAGAGTCAGACACTCTCACATCCTTGATCATCAGAGGAACTGAGTTTGATGAAAGTTCAGAGTGAAATCTCTCCTGAAACTCAGTGCCATTTTCTCCAATTCCAAACTTGTCCCTTCTCAGGATGTATTTAGGAATGTCATTTGCTCTCTGGACGTACCAGAAGAGGGATGTCTGTGTTGAAGTTGTCGTATATGTGCAGTTTAATGTCACTGATTTTCCTTCAACTTCAGTGACACGTTTGACTGGCTGCTCGACTTTCTCTTCTGATCTGCACTCTGTAAGGTTTTAAGAATATTTTTATTTTGATGTTTATCAGGAAATCCATATCAACAAACAATCTATACAAAAATGATCTAGATTCTATATGCTTAAAAATGAGTTGAAATGCATACCAAGACTGAATAGTCCAAATAGAAATATAATCCTCATCCACCTCATGATCTGTTTTGAATTGACATTGAATTGAAAATCTGTAACCTGAAACCTGAAAATTAAATAACCTGTATTATAATATTTGTACATCTTTACATTGACTTTGTATCACTGGAATCTGACTTTTAGAGCACAAGAATAGAGAGCTGAATCTTTTTACTTTCTTTATAGTAAGTCTTGTGGACGTTTGAGATGTAGTCAAAAATAAACATTTGTTATTGGTATCGATCAGATAGCACAGTATCACTAAAAAGGAACAAAATATCAGTATCAGCATTTTATTGTTATTTTTATGGTGTACGTTTTATTTTTTGTTTGTTTTTTTTGTATTGGATTTTTTTGCACCCGACTATGAATTAATGAAAGGTTTTAAAAATGCACAATTTACAGGAATTTAATTTAGCATTTACAGCTATGCTTTTTAGAGGCTTTAATAAAGATAATAATATAATATAATGAGTAGCAATTGGTAAAGCAGTTTCTTAGCATTTGCAGCAGGTGTGTGAGCCATCTGTGTTTTTTAGGCAGTAAAAATGTCTTATGCAATGTAATAATAATTTCAACTGACTGAGGCTTTATAACAGTAGTAGAAGTCGCATCACATATAAGGATAAAAACAGCAGATACACACACTTGGTTTTTGTATGAATGTGGTATTTGTTTGAGTCACAGTGGGCTTCAGAGCACAGTAATACACAGCAGAGTCAGACACACTCACATCCTGGATTGTCAGTGGAAATGTTTTTGAAATTGTGTTGAGATCGCCACTAAATCTCTCCTTATACTGATATTTAAATTTGCTCAGCATGTATTCTGGAAATCCATTTACTTTTTGCTGGTACCAGCAGAGAGTTGGTGATATATCAGTGGTTTCATACTGACAGTTGATTGTGATAGCTGATCCTTCAACAGCAGTTTGAAATCTTGGATTTTGTTCAACACTGTCCAGAGAATCACATCCTGTGATGTAGAATATCACTGATGAGGATCTCATATTCATATTAGAAGAATATAACAGCATGTATTACAGAATTTGACTTACCCCAGAAATATGTGAGAAAGAAGACTACAGTTTTGTGCCAATTTTCCATCAGAGTAATAGTTCAATAATACTTCACAAAAATGAATTTGAAATCTACAGTAGACTCTTGTTTCAGCCTCTCTTTGATAAGGTTGTACTAACACTGTCACACATGCCGAGAACAGCAGGAGCAGTCTGACTGCACCAGTCCCTGAATATTGACTGTCTCCTCCTCCAATGATTCAGAATTTTCAGTGTTCTGATTTTTTACATGTTGAAAATGTTGGTTCAATCACTGACCCCCTCATTCCATGAACTAAATCAATTCGAGACAGAGCACTTGACATTGTATTTGTACTTCAGTGAATTAGAAGAACTTTTTTTTTTAATAAAAATAAGACACTTAATGTTCTGTGTGCTCGTCACCTTGTGAGTTCATTCGTCTAAGAACAACTAGCAAGAGCATTCTCCCCAAGTTCGTTCTTTGCATTCTTGGTTTTGAGACACACACAAAGATTTGGTGGAATCCAGCTTGTCCCATAGATGGTGTGTGTGCGTGCCAAAACCTTCGTGCATGAGCAGATTCGTTACCTGCGTTCAGTATTTCCGCTTGCAAATTCTGTCTTAGCAATCCGCCATGCTTCAAGCACAACTGGCTTTTAAAGGGAATGGGAGATGAGACTCTGGTTGGTATTTCATGTTATCCCCCAAACACACCCATTACCCATTAAGAGAATAGGGACAACCCTCAGACCCACATGCAATCTCCTGTAGTCAGGTGGTCGATGGATTACAGATTAATTTCAGGATCATCCAATTTTAAAAGGCATTATTTAATTACAGTCATTCAGTCTTATCAAAACTTATCAGTGGGAAATATAAGCTGCATAGTGTAGCTATTATAAAAAATACATGTTGTTAAGTATTCCACACTTTGGATAGTTATTAAGCCCAGACTAAATCTGCAGACTTTTTTTCATATTTTCTTTATTGAATTTTGGGGGAAACTGAACGAAGAATACAGTTGTTGGTAGTGGAAAGAATGCAAAGACAGGTGATGTGAGTTTTGTGCAGTTGATACCATTTCTGGCTGATTATATTATCTGTTGCAATGTGTCTCCCTAAGTTTTTGTATGAGTGTTGAGTGTGTTTGAGTCACAGTGGGCCTCAGAGCACAGTAATACACAGCAGAGTCAGACACACTCACATCCTGGATTGTCAGAGGAACTGATCTTGATGTGGAGTCCAATGTTGCTGAAAATCTCTTCTTAAAATCAGGCTCAGTAGTTCCTTCACCAAATGTATATACATTTAGAATGAATGTTGGTGATCTTTTTGGTAGCTGTTTGTACCAGAAGAGGTATGGATTATTAGAAGTGGTAGTATAATTACACCTTAAGATTACTTGATCTCCTTCACTAGCCGCCATTTCTCTATAAGACTGTTCAACCCTGTCCTGTCCCAAGGACACTGGAAAAAAATAGTAAGTCATTAACATTAATTATTTGCAAAGCAAGCAAACATTTACTAACGTAAATGAAATACTCCTTTCTGTGAAAGTGGGTAGAAACAGAGTAAAAGTGCTTACCATCAAAATATGCTATGAAACACAGGGAAATCAAAGCCCAGCAAAACATACTTGTTCTCTGCAACACAAGTCAACAGCGCTCTTAAAAAAAACCTGTCTCACTGAGGTCTACTTAAATGTATCATGTCAGTGTCACATGATCTACTCATACACAAAGAGAGCATTGCTGACCTCTTGTGGATAAAGTTTAAAATAACTTAAAATGTGTTCAACCATGGTCCATGAATAATTTTCAGAATTATCTTAAAGTGTTTTTGAACACATGGTTGATCCCCTCCACTCCATTTACTCACTGTTTTTCCCTTTTTTTCTTTTTAGTAAGTAAATGTTATCTGAAGAAGGTGTGCTTGACTTTATTGGCCACATTGTGCAGTACATGCAAATTTGACGACAGTAAACAGTGTAAGACAACAATAAACTGACTTAATAACAGCAAGAACCAGATCAAACCCTATATGAACAACTAGGTAGTCCTCTCTCCACCAAGGAGGCTAGACCCAGACACCGTTCTGGACTCACAAGGATCTAACTCAATGATCAACCCACTGGTTGACTGGATTTGTCTCTGTTCTGTTGGTTTGGCTGGTTGACAGTAATTTGCTCACAGACTGACTGGTTGGTTGGTTGGTTGGTGGTTCTCTGCTCACAGAGGTTTCTCTTTGGATGACTGGTTTGTAGTACTCTGCTCACGGACGTTTCTCTTGCAGTGTGCAAACCAAGCCTTCTTATCCTCCAGGCACTGAGTATCATTGGGCACACCTGCTGCCACACACTCAGTCAGTTGATTACTGGTACTCACTCATGGAACCTAAACACGCAGCCTGAAAGAAAGAAGGAAAAAAAACACAACACAACCCAACACATATCCCTAGGATTGTAACAACAATAATCATGCATTTGTATTCCATGTGGCTCCTCTGACTGGGCAATATGTTTTTAGAAATAAGAGGGGTCTAATTCAAGATTTAAGGGTCCATTTCTCCCGAACTGTGGAAGTGTTAATCAGTGGCGGCTGGTGAAAAATATTGTAGGTGGGGCTGTGTGTTGTTGGGGGTGGGGGGTCTGGGGGTTCTCCCCCATCAAATTTTGAATTTCGTAAATGTGATTTCCTGCATTCTGCTGCATTTTAGGCCTTTGCTCCTTGCCACTTAATACCAATGGTCTAAAAAATACAATGTATAATAATGTAACAATGATTTATATAATTATTCCTATGACGTGTTAATTTACTCAGAGCTGAAACAAGCTGTTGAAACAATGTGTATTGTATAAAGCTTAGCCTAATATAAATATATGTGACTTGACTCTTTTGTACAAGCAGGTTTTTGTACAGTGTTCTAGTGTTTCCTGTGACTGTGGGCTGCAGAGCACAGTAATACACGGCAGAGTCTGACACTTCAGCAGAGGAGATCTCCAGATCCACACGGTTTTGATTTTCTTTTCGGATCTTAGTAGTGAATCTTTGATCTACATCAGATGTCTTCACATCTTTTACACCGTCTGAGATAAGCACAAGGAATTCAGGGGCTGATCCGAGATACTGATGGTACCAAAGTAAAGACCATGCAGAAGAATAATTGCAGGATAATGTAACACTTGAACCCTCGGCTGCAAACTCCTGTGTTTTGTCTGGTGTAATAGTATCTCCATTACTGGAACCTGTAAAGAAAAGTGAAATAGTCTCAGAGGGTGCAAATTGTATCACTGCTGGTAAAATGTGAGCATTTCATAAGTTCATTCACTTACAGTGTACTTTTATATTAAGGCCACAATTAAGACCATTAACTATACATACTGTATTGTAATAATTTAAGGACAGCCTTGAAGTGATGGTACTTACATATTAAAGCAGAGAACAGAAGAACTGAATGGAGTATCATTGTTTGTGTGCTTACAGTCTCAGCTTGAATGATCTTATGACAGTCTCTGTCAAGTTCACTAAAATACTCTCAGATACTTGAAGCTCCTCCTTCCTCTCCTCCTGGAGAAAAGAAAGCACATCTAAAAATCAGTTTATCACTGTCACACTGTTGCTTTACAAGTCACAAAGACAGAGTAGCATCTTTCATGTAATCACTTTAATGAATGTGTAATGTACTGTAGATCCAACACTGCTAATCAGGTTTTTGTACAGTGTTCTTGTGTTTCCTGTGACTGTGGGCACCAGAGCACAGTAATACACAGCAGAGTCTGACACTTCAGCAGAGGAGATCTCCAGATCCACACGTTTGATCTCTTTTGTAGCTTTTGAATACAGACGAAGATCAGGCTCAGATTTGCTTAAATATTCAGTGACAAGAAGTAAAAACTCTGGTTTTGCTCTGAGATACTGGCGATACCACTGGAGAGAGTTAACAGTGACACCAGTTGTACTGTAGTTACAGGAGAGAGTCACGTTTCTACCCCCAACAACATGTTTTTCTGATGTAAATGGTTGTATTGTATCAGCCAAAGAAGTTTCTGTGAAAAAGAAAAGGGCATCAATTAATCAAGCAAAAAAAAATAAAAAATTAGCCTAAAATTTTAGAATCTATACATTCACAGAACTTTTTTTGTTTGTTTGTTTTTATGTTGACTGGCATAAAGCTGAAATGATTTCTTACCAATGTAAAGTTGGATTATTATCCAAGTAAAATGAAACATGTTGTCCTCAGAGAGACGATCAATGATGCCAAAATAGTTGTTTAATTCCCCCTATCAGCATCTTTGTCAGTGTGAATCGGCTCCACCCACTGCTGGAGTGTTTTATGAGCAAGACATCTTTGTGGGAAAGTGTAATGTGTCTATGAATGTCATAATTCAATATAACAAAAATATCCATAGTACTTTTTGCATTATGAGCAGCACTTTATAGCCATGAGGTGGTGTATCATTCTGAATATATAGTTACTGATATCACATTGGTGTATTCAAAGAAAAGAGTAGAACATTTCGTTGTTAATTATTTGTTGGTTTGTTTGTTTTATGTAAAGAAATTCCACAGCTGTAATATGCATTTTGAGGGAAACATATATTATGTTAAAAATGGCATGAATCAGAGCTCTTACATAGTTCCTCAGGATGTGTGTGTGTGTTTCAGTCACAGTGGGCTTCAGACCACAGTAATACACAGAAGAGTCAGACAAACATGGATTCTCAGAGAAAATGAGCTTGAGGATTTGTTGAGATCTGCATGAAATCTTTCCTCAAATTCTTTTTCACTGCTGCTTGATCCAGTTGAGTTGAGATCCAGTTGAGATGTCAACTGGGAATCCATTGGATTTATGTTGATACCGATAAAGATAAGGATATCGGTCACTGGTACATGCAGTAAAGTGTAACCACATCATGTCCAGAAGATGTTTGAACTCTTGTTGGCTGATTAACAGAATAAGTGAATGTGTTTTCCATGAAATAAATCACACACAGTAAACAAAACCTTAAAATAAACTTTGCAATTTATACGCGCAAACTGGGTGCCAGTGCGGTGAGATGTGGTAGCCTACATGCTCAGGCAGATTCGGATTGAAGTTTACCGAATTTTACATTTGAAGTTTACCACACATTACAAAAAAAATCTTTGTTCTTTGTGGTTTTTTGTGGGAAAAAAAATAATAACATGGTTTTGCTGGTTATAGAGTGACGGTGTTCAACTATAAACCATGTATTCTGCACACTGACCTTTATACCAAAGCTCTTTTATAATAGCTTATAAGTTTATAATTTGTAGTAACTGTTTGTCGCCCTCTTCTGCATTGCAAGAGTTATTACAAGGTTGCAAAAATCATCAACCATCAGAAAGTGTCACTCAAGACCATGAGGGTTTTTGTATGAGTCTTGAGTGTGTTTGAGTCACAGTGGGCCTCAGAGCACAGTAATACACAGCAGAGTCTGACACTCTCACATCCTTGATCATCAGAGGAAATGATTTTGAAGATGTGTCGATATTTGCATTAAATCTTTCTTTGAACTCTTTCTCTTCGTCTCCAGTTTTACCAACTCTGTTCAGCATATATTTAGGAACTCCGTTCACTTTTTGCTGGTACCAAAAGAGTGTCGGCGAGTACTGGGTTTGATATGTACAGTTGATTATCACAGCTCCACTTTCAAAAGCAGTTTGAACTCTTATAATCTGCTCTACATTCTCCTGTGATTCTATTCCTGTAAAACCAAAAGCATGAACAACATCAGAAAAGAAATATAATTAACATTCAGAAGAGAATTAATAACAATTAATTCCAAAACACTTACCCCAGACATATATGATAACAATGAGAATTTTTTGAATCCAGTGTGTCATCTTTCTGATCTGATTTTAATTACCGGTAAGTCTCATCTAAATCTAGATCTTATTCTCACCCCCGATCTATGAAACAATGACTGTAAAGTATACTGTAATGAGCAAGAGCACTTGATAGTGGCTTGAGGAGATTTCTTTGACTCCTCCCTCTTATTTTGCTGATAGTTTATTGGGTATATTTGTTATAAAATTGTTATAAAATGAACTTTAGTCATAATTTGGTGTCAGACAATTGATCTCTTACTGTCAGACAGTAAGCTTTAAAAACAAAATTATGAAATATATGTATGTTTCTACTTTCCAGTGAAAATAATATCACAATCTATTATGCTATTTTTTATACAATGTATCTTGTGATCAAAATGTATTGATTGCAAGTTCATATGTTCATTCATATCACATCGACACTTTATACACTGAACAGAACTGTTTCTGTCTATTGCTTGTTCTCAATGGATTGAATAAGGTTTTTGTACAGTGTTCTTGTGTTTCCTGTGACTGTGGGCTGCAGAGCACAGTAATACACAGCAGAGTCTGACACTTCAGCAGAGGAGATCTTCAGATCCACATGGATTTGTTCGCCTTTTGTTACTTCAACAGAGAGTCTTGAATTTACATCTGACACCTGAGCTTCTTTTGCAGCACTGTGGGTTGATACAATAAATTCAGGATTTGATCTTCCATTCTGACGGTACCAGAAGAGATAATCTGTAACCCCAGTGGAGGCATAACTACAGGACAACTTTACATTTTGTCCCTCGTCAGCACCAACATCTGTTTTGTCTGATTTGATGGTATTTCCAAAGACAGAAGCTGAAACAGAAGAGGAATATGTTGCTTTATGGAAAGATGTCTTTGTAAACAATCAATCAATCAATTAAAGAAACACATACCAGTTGAAGCACAGAACAGAATTATGGAACGAAGATCCATTGTTCAAGTGTTCACTGTGAGAAGAGTCAGACTGAATCGTTTCATCCACAGTCTCTTTCAGACATGATGAGATCATGTCAGATCTGACTCTGAGTCCCTCCTCTCTGAGCATGTCTATATTTCAGATTTGGGGAACAGAAGAAAGAGCCAATCACACTAATTTGAATGTTTTTTGTGTGCTATAAATTCATCTACTATATATGAATTCATAATATACAATTACAAGGTCTGTGGTCAGTAAGTTTTTTTAAATGTTTTTGTAAGCCTCTTATAGTGTTTCTACTCTTATAGAAGCCTCTATCACTCTTATAGTGTTTCTGAAACGGTGATGCATTTTTTATGAGAATCTTTTGATGAAAAGAAAATTCAAAAGAACACCATTTATAGACCATTTCAAAAGATGTAAACAACACTGGTCCAGAAGCACTTCCTGTTTCAGTTTTTTAACACTACATAAAAGCTGGGATAAAATACAACCAACAGAACATTTAAAACTGAATCAAAAAGTTAAACAAACATCTTTAAGAAGTTTTCTTTACATGTGAAATAAAGAAAACAGTTACAAACTGAAACAGGAAGTGCTTCTGGACCAGTGTTGTTTACATTTTTTGAAATGGTCTATAGATTTTTTTCCTTACTGGAAGTAAAAATGTAAAAAAAAAATCTGTTATAACCATTGCTTATCTAAATTTATTGATGATGATATAACTAAGAATATCATCAGCATAGACTTTATTTGACTGTTGCACAGACTAAACCATCCAAGCATGTTTCTGCTCTTGTGTTTTTGTATGTGGGTTGACTTAAGTTTTCTCACAGTGGGATTCAGAGCACAGTAATACACAGCAGAGTCAGACACACTCACATCCTTGATTGTCAGAGGAACTGTAAATGCAGATGTGTTGAGATCTGCATTAAATCTCCACTTGAACTCCTCATCATTGTTGCTCGATCCAGAAAGTCTCATCAGCATGTATTTTGGGGATTCATTTGTCTTCTGTTGGTACCAGAAGAGATTCGGATACTGAGTGCTGGTTGCTTTGTAAGTGCAGTCAAGAGTGGCTGTTCCATCTTCAAAAGCTGTCGTAACTTGCTTGGACTGTATTACATTGTCCTGTGCTGTGCATCCTGTACAATCAAACATAAATCATTGTCCACAAAAACATAACTTTATGATTCAAAAAAAATCAAGAGTACAAATGCATACCTAGGATAAATGCTGTCAGAGAAAGTAAATTACTGTAGCACAGTGTCATAATTGCAGTGTTAAATATGCAAAATAATAGATATTCACTAGACCTAAACACCTATGGTAGGTCTTGTTACTACTTTCATCACTTAGAAATGGTATACAAAAAACTTGGGAGGAGTCATTAACATGTAGACTTTCATTATTGCCTCACAGGCAACCTATTGGTTTACACTGTAGTTTCTTGCAACATTATTCTCATATTATTTTAACAACAACAAATTACCATTGGGCTTGCTTCATATAAACAATTTAAAGCACATTATTTGATTTAAAGGTAGGCTTAATTGAATCCCATTGAATGTCATTAATAATGGTGGAATGTCTGGTCCAATGGGCTAAAAAACTTATGTTTTATTTTCTTTAGCCCAAAATAATACTCGATTTAAAATATATGTCTATGGTGTTGCAGTCCAACATCTGTAGTGTTTTTGCATGAGGGTTGAATGTGATTTGGTCATAGTGTGCCTCTGAGCAACAGAGCTGAGGATGACTTCGGGCCTCTGTTATATCACGTAATATATCCATTAGACAGCCGTTCCACCATGTCCAATGTCCATTAGCTGTATTCATGCTGAGAAAATACAGAACAAACTCAGTAGTTAAACCATCTGTTGTAGGGTATTTCACTTAACGAGGCTATTCTTTCGGCCTTTTTTATTATGAGGCGCAACCTATCACTTCACTTGATTCCTAAGACGACACTGCCACCTTGTGGTGAGTTGAACATACTAACTAGTATCATCTCGTTGTCTTGTCTCTCACTTTTTTTAAGAATGATATAAAATTCATTGGGTTGCAGTTAATATTAAGAAACAATCGATATAGTATAAATATACACTTAAAATTGTATAATACACGTTCATTTCATTTATTTCTTCCCACTGAGAGAGAAGCAGCGACCAAACCGAAACAAATCTCCACTGCAGGAGAGGGCGATCTAGAGCAAGTTGTTACTTGATGTAGTATAGATGAAGATGTTACTTTACAATATATGAGCTACAAACCACATGGAAAGTCTTATCTGTGAACGTAATAGCAGTTGGTTGATCAATGTCATATAAGAATCTACCAGTCTGCACAGCGACTTCAGGAAAGGAAATCAGCGCGCGCTAAATAAACCATCGTAACATACACGCCTTCAGTACAAACAAAGCCCATACCAACAAAAATGGCGAAAGGAATGTACTTAGAACACTATTTAGACAGTAAGTTTCTTAAATTGTAATCTTCTAAACTTGTTGCCACATTTGAATTATTGTCAAGTAACGTTAATCTGTCAATGTTATCAACTCAAACTCTTGCAGCTCTTCTGAGTTAACTTTAATTGTGTTTCTACAAAAAATGTATCAGTCTTATGTGATAAACTGCTGAAGTATATTTAACTGTGTGACTGCATAATGTTGTGCATCTAATAATTTTATATAATCATTCATTCCAGGCATCGAGGGACTTCCCTGCGAGTTGCAAAGAAACTTTTCATTAATGGGGGATTTGGATAAAAGAACTGAAGGTAATGTTTGGACCACTATCACAAATACTCATTATACAGGTGAAATACCTTTTTAATGTTCTCTATTCAATTACATTCTTACTGTTTTTCACAGAGAAGAAAGCAGAGATAAGTGAACTAGCTTCTGAGTATATTGCAAATGTTAGAAATATGCCACCCGAGGAGCGTGTCCAACATTTAAAGAAAATTGAAAATGCCTACAGCAAATGCAAAGAGTACAGCGATGACAAAGTTCAGCTTGCAATGCAGATATATGAAATGGTGAGATGCAGAGTATTCTGTTTTATATTTGTTTGTCCTACTTCATGCATCAAGCAAAAACAAGTCTGCTTGCATTTCCAGGTGGATAAACACATTCGGCGTTTGGATGCTGATCTTGCACGCTTTGAGAATGATCTACAGGAAAAACTGGACTCAGGTAGCCCAGATAGCTCTGATGAAAAGCAATCCCGAAGTAAGTGTTATTGTTCAGAATATATGAATGTTTATTTTCATATATACAATTAATGCCCATTTAATCCATTTTGCTGTAATTTAGGTTGAGACTAAACGGACTAATTTATTGTTTCAGAGGATAAGAATATAAAAGACAAGAAGGTATCTAATGGAAGAGACAAGAAAGGATCAGATCAAGATTCACCCAAGCAGAAAAAACTGAAAACTGGGTAACAGTGATTTTATATGGATGCATTGTACTGATGCAAAGGTAAGTTATTATAAGGCTTTGTATTCAACTCTTTCTTTGTTCCTTTTCTCTCTCTAGTTCCAACATAAGTGAATCTCTGCTTGCCATGCATCCATCAGATGTCCTGGATATGCCAGTAGACCCTAATGAACCCACATATTGTTTATGTAGTCAAGTATCATATGGAGAAATGATTGGCTGTGACAATTCTGATGTGAGTAATAATGTGTGTGCGTATATACATATATCACACGCATGCATGCATGCATGAATGGTCTTAAATGTGCATCACAATATCCAGTGGGAGTAATGGATAGACATTGTAAATATCAGAAGTCCTCTTATTATTGTTTTTAACGGAAAAGACTTTTCAAAAGGGTTTCTTCTCTTTCAACAGTGTCCAATAGAATGGTTTCACTTTGCCTGTGTCGGCCTAACAACCAAACCAAAGGGAAAATGGTAAGCTAATTTTCCTTATTTTGTACTTTTTTTATTTGCACACTCCACATACTAAATGATATCGCTTTGTTGTTAATATTGCAGTTTTCAAATATTTTGGTCTCAAAATTGCAGGTACTGTCCCAGATGTACCCAAGATATGAGAAAAAAATAGCATATTGCAGTGTATCCTGAATGAAATATTCAGTCCCTTTCTTGGTTAATGTCCTAATCAGTGGAAATCAATTGACTTTTTGTATCAGTGCCTTTCTCTTTGCTATGTAGATGACCATGAATGTTACAACAGAGAAGAATAAAATGTATTTTCCAGTTGCTGCCAGCAGAGGGTGTGGATCTCTTTTTCATAGCTTTAAAAATATAGTTTATTTATGATGACGCTCACCATTGTTACTTTCCTGTCCTGTCTAAGCCATTTAATCTTGTCTATAAAAAAGTTAAAGTTTAAAATTACGCCCGACTCTCGTAGGACTTAAATTAAAGCCTCGCGTTGGCAAATCCGATCAGTGTGGGGAAATGTAGTTTTAGAGATAGCGACCTAATCGCAGTGCAATGAGATCTGAACTACATTTACCATCATGCAACAGCTGTCGGAACTCATAGACAGAACCCATTTGCAAACAGTTTGAGGTTGCAGAAAACGTCTACATTCAACATTTCGCTCAATTTAATATTTTTTATTATATTTTTATGAATAATAGATTTTTTTTTAAAAACGCGCCAAACTAAAAAAGCTACTTTTAGTGAAGTACAAACATTGGGCTGGGTCGACAGTTCCGCTTCCCCTCCGCCATAGCAGACAGATCCCGGGTCCAAGAGAAGTAACGTTAGTTAACTAAAAAACAAAACAAGCACGTCGACACGGCGTCCAAAATTATAATCTCTAGGGAGATATTCTCATTATACTTGCAGCGAAATAAATTTATGAACGTGAAAAGGTGGAGCTAAACTTTGAAGAGGTTTGCGGGAGTTCTGGTGAGTTGAAACTGCTAAACTAGTCTAAACCTGATATTTGCTCTGCCTGCAGTACGCAGATCACCCGAGAGTTAAAAAGTATGATATTTGGTATTGATGGTTAATCTTTGCATCTTTGTTTTTATTACTTCTTGACAGTCTTGTTTTTGATGATGCTGTTTGATGTATTCTGTCTTGTTCCCCCACAAAGTAATATGAATATAAATATAAATCAAGTGGATAATAGTCAACAGAAGCAAAGCCAAGCAATACTTTTTATCCAGAATGCTCAGAAAGGGTTTTTATTTACGCATTAGTTGTAGTTAGTTATTAGTGTTTTGTTGAAATGTGAATGTGTGACACTTAAGTCTCGTCTTTTGGGGTCGTATTTCTATCATGATGTTGATTATATGTTCTTCTTGGGACATTAAGTAGATGTTTGGGCAAAATAGCACCATGTAACTAAGTCAGCATGCACCTTCGTTGTATGGGAGAAGACTGGGTCTGATAGTTCCCTTACAGAGAATTCTGCCTATCATCTCTTTAGGTTCCCAAAAAGAAGTACGCCTAAAGTCCAAATTATGTCGTAATTTTAATATAGTTGATAACGAGCAATAATTTGGTGGTTAGAAAGCTTGTTTCTTGTCTCTGGACCAATTCATGCCTTCATTCTCCAATAAATTGGAAGGAGGATGGCAGCTAGGCTTGTTTCAGGAAGTCTTGCTCAGTATTTCCTTTTATAGAAGCTGCAAATACAAAAGACCCTTGCTCTGTCTTCCTGTAAACAGTTCCTCTACAGTACACAACGACACATCTGTAAAAGAGAGGCGTGCTCTGATATCTTTGTTTTGGTCCAGTTGGTCAGATGAAGTGCAAGTGTGTGCCCTATAGTGGTCGGGGCTAGTAAGATCAGGAAATGCTTGTTATCCGTCCACCAATCAGAAACTGAGGGGATGTGAGTAATAGGAAGTGGAGGCACTCTATACTGTTGGTTTTTTTTTTTGTCTTCAGTGTTCTCTAGTGCTTGAAGATTGTAATCAGCAGCACTATCAGAGGTTAGAAAGCTAAGATTTTGTGAGTTGGAAAAAATGCATCAGAAATGATATGTGAAGGTCACTGAACTTGATATCAAATCAGTGCAGAATGTCTGTTGGTTTAGCAGTAAATAGGGGTGTTCTTGCGCTTATATGGAGGAGTCCGAGTCTGACCCACATGGCATGCATAGTCACTGGCACCTTATGTTTACTTTTGGCCAGCGAGCCTGCAACTGTGAAAAACAAAAACAAATATAGGCTATGCTCGTTAGTTTAGGCCTGGCACGGCTCAAATCAAAGAGGCTCAGGGGAGCAGACAGGAATGTCCACAGTCCCGCTTCCCATGAGCTTTCTCTGGCATTTTCCTCTCACTTCCCCTTTTCGTCACATAAACTGAGAGGACAGTTTGCAGCCTTTGGCTGAATTCATACGGTATGCATGCCGTAGAGTAGTATCTTTATAATGCTATGTTATTGGAGAAAATCTTATAATTTGTATCAATAAAGTATAACTTATAAAGTGTAATAACAAATGATTTTGTAATTTGTGTAAAAAGGACTTTGTTTTAATGGAGATTATGTGAGATTATGTATGGCTTGGCAGAAATGGTTGTGGAATCAGTAGCTCGAGGCTGTAAGATTCACAAGCGCTAGACTAACCATTTTTGAAGCAGAAACATAAAACACTGGCTCCAAGTTGGAAAAAAATACCTCATGCAATGAACCATGCAGAAGTGCGTTTGAGCTTATAAAACACTCCCATCAAGTCACACCCATCTCCAAATCACTGTCATTACTGAAAGGCAAGTTAAGACCAAATTAAATTCCTTAGAAAATGTATTACTGAAATCTGCAGGAGTCTGTATAGCATTGCTCAATATTGAATGCTTTAAACAGGAGATCTTTCTCAGATTCTCCATAGGTATGTGGGGGTGAAAGTGCTTTCTATTTAAGCTCCTAAAACACCTCGCATAATCCTGATTCATTTGTGATTGTGTAACGGCGGTAGTTTCTCGGAGCGAGAGTCAGTGGTGTGTAAAGGTATGTCCGGTCAAATATCTCTGCTGTAGGGCCTAACATCAAGCCTGAAGGGTGGTACATCGATATAGCAATGTGCAGCAAAAAGGCATGACTGCACTCGCACTGTGGAATGAAGCATGCCTGCATCAACACGCCTCTCTATCGGCTCACTTTAGTGGAAACACAGGGAGAACAGAGACTTGTGGACACCATACAGAAGACCTTCAATGTCTCTGGAGTGTCAGAGCCAGAGCAGAGCCAGGGACATCAGCTGGATCTTTCCATCAGGGTTCTTCAGGGTGAGATGGTGTTATAGTGGTGGCACTGCAATCTATTTGCATCCTTTTTCCTTGATCTTTTGGATTTTTAGTGTTTATAATGCCCCCTTCTTACAAGCTGAAATGTATGGTGGGAGCTTGGGGGGGAAAAAAAGCAATGAATTGAAATAATTTGGACTTTTGCTGTTTGACCTGATGTATTTATGGTGTCTTTCTGCATTCAGATTGATTCAGGGATTTCTATCTCAAGCTCTTGGTTTTAGTTGTGCGAATTATATTTGTTTATTTATTTTTTCATTAGATTGGTGTCTCTATACATGCTATACAATATATGAGAATTTTCTCACACTGCCTTCACTGATCTTTATTCTGCCCTTGTTTTTTTTTTTTTTTTTTTTAGGGAATCAGGAACTAGCTCAAAAGTGTTACTCTAAGATCATGCAATACTTGTGTAATAGTTCTCAACTCATCATTTCTCAACTCTTCAGAAATATCTTTGTTATAGTTCAGGTAAAATAGTTTCAGAACACACATGAAAGCATATAATCCATGGCTGCGTGGAGCAATCGCTCATTAGAACATAGAAATTGGTCATTCTCGGATTCATTAAACCTAAAAACTCGTCGCATTCTCTTTTATCTTTCTGCAGTTATTATCAATCAGGTATAAGTCATTTGCTGTGTGAAAACAATGCACAGTCAAACTGTGCTGTCAAACAGGAAGACATTGTGGTTACGTCGAGGTTAAGTTGCACATGTATTGACCTCACTAAGGTGAGACAGGATTTTACCTTATTTGGACATGTTGATGACAGGGGCGGAGAGGATGCAGACAGCCGCATGATGGCACTGATTTTTAACCAGACTTGACTGGTAATGAAGACATCTTTGTACCATTTGAGGCCACACACACCTGATGAGGTTAGGCAGATTTCTGTTTGGCAGAAGTTCAAGATAAAGATTTAGGCCAGGGAGAAACACGTTGTTATATTCACCTTTTTTCAAAACGTAGTGATTTGAATGCATCATAATTATGCTTCCAACATACAAATTTTCAAACTTTTAAAACAAATTTGAAAGTTTCTGTAAATAAACTTGGGTAATCAATCTCTCTGTACAGAGCCCGTTCACAGATAAGTTGTTGGAAAGTGACCTCTTGATTTTTCAGCTGAACAAATTTTCCAAATTTCCACACTGTTTCAGTCAATGTAGTGTTTTTTTTTTTCTGTTTCAACTAAATATTTCTGCTTCCCCAAATTTCAGTGCATCACTAAGAGAATTGTTTTCAATTCCATTCAAATGTACTTTTCTTTGTAGATCTCTTTTTAGAATAAATACTGTTCAGAAGCAGTTTTACTGTTAACTTTGGCAGACCTTAAAGGTGTAGTAGTTCACTTTAAAATTAAAATTACCCCATGATTTACTCACTCTCATGCTATCCTAGGTGTATTTGACTTTCTTCTTTCAGGCGAATACAATCTTACTTATAATAGAGCTAGTACTTATAATACTCACAAAAGAGCTAGTAGCTCTTATGTTATTGGAGACAATAACTAATAGCTTGTTATTTTACTTTAAGAAGTTTTAAATATGAATATTTTTCTTACACAAACTCATTAATCCACTTCTATTATCAAGCTCGGAAGCGTCAGGGTGTTTATTAATAACTCTGATTGTATTCATCTGAAAGAAGGTCATAAACACCTTGGATGGCTGGAGGGTGAGTAAATAGTGGGGTAATTTTCATTTTAAAGTGAGCTACTCATTTAAAAATACACAACATACAAGTACTCTCAAAGTTTTCTTAGAACCTTTTTGTGGCCCCAACTGGCGATCCCCCAGAAATCTAATCAGTAGTGTATCATATCCTTCACAGAGAAGGCAAACACGTAATCCATTGTGATTACCTCAGTGAAAATACTGGCAGACTGAGGCAAGAAAAATGTATAGACAATATATTTAATTCAGTACTGAAATATTTATTTTGTCCTTGTATGTGCCATGTATGGAGTCGTGTTTTTTGGATACTTCACACGAGGATCACTATTTGTGTGTTTGCTACATATGTAGAAGACAGCAAATCCATTATGAGGTTCCATTTTGGTTAAGATTCTGTAATAGAAAATTGACAGCAAGTTAGCAAAGCTCACTAGATTTGATTGAGCTTATGTCACACAGTCATCCTTAGCAAGACATCCTGTTGTGCAGACTTGCACTTTGAATTGAAAACCTCAGCACTTTCATTTAAATGAGTGACTTGCTAGAACTCTCTAAGCTCTCAATGCTAAGCTAGCTCACAGCTGCTAGACAGTGAAGTCTCCAAAAAGTATCAGTGACTTTCACACAGGGGTGGACATTGTTTGCACTTCTAAAAAACAGGCAGCTAGCAGAACTTGAGACACAGTGTCTCTCTGTCCATGCTTGCTTGTTGACTGTCTGTTTTTGCAGCACAGTAGCAGCTGTTGTGCTTTAGCAGCACTATTTTAGCAGACTCTTGGTGTGGCCATTGTGGTGGCAGCAGGAAAGCTTTTATAAAAGGTCTGTACAATAAAATTCTGAAATTGTACTTCTGAGATTTTACTGAATAGTTCCATTGTTTTTATGTGCATTTTGAGCAGCAGCACATCATTGGACGACCAGCCTTGGCCGGTTTGCTTATTTTGCTTGTATTCTGCTAGTGAGTGTCACAGATGAAACTGATATGCACTGAAATCTCTTGCAAAAATAGCCATAGAAATGTTCTGTTATCTGTAATTCTTTCCTTTTACAATTCATTTATCAGCTAAGATGTTTGTTTCTCTGCCGCCCTCTACAGGTTGATCTCTGAAACCCAATAACCCCTCTGAGTGTGTTTCCCTGTCATGTCTGACAACGGAGAGCTGGAGGACAAACCCCCTGCCCCCCCAGTCAGAATGAGCAGCACCTTTAGCACCGTCATCAAGGACATCAGTATGTCAACAAACCCCAGCTCTAAACCTCTGCCCACCGTCCCTGAGGAGAAGAAGGACAAGCCCCGCAATAAAATCATATCCATATTCTCAGCAGAGAAAGGTATGGGGTCAATACAAAACAGCATTTGTGTTGAATACCACAAAAAAAAAACAAAAAAAAAAAAAACCCTCGCAACTCAAAAAAGTTCTATAAGGCACAAAAAAATTACTTAATACAGCACTTTTTTCTTCACTTCTTCCTTTATGATATTGTTATTCAGATTTAACAAGTTGTTATTATTGTTATTTGGGGTTAGGGTTAGGCGTAAAAAAAAATTAATTTGTGTTGTGAAGATGAAAGAAACTCTTGCATTTAGAACACCATGAGGGTGAGCAATTAATGACAGAATTTCCAATTTGGGTGAACTAACCCTTTAAGAAAAAATTTAGGCTTTGCAGTAGGATTGTGGTTGTTATTGTTGAAGTTATTGTGGTTTAATGAGGTTTCAATTTAATTCATTTAATTATTTGTGTTTTTTTATATGCATTGTCCCAACCTGTATACAAATATCCAATTATAAAGATTTATTGTGGGCTTTTCTCAGCAAATTAATTTTTTGTGATTATTTTGAAATATTAAAATATTATTGAATTTATTTAACTGAACTTAAACTTTGTAGCAGTTACGTTTGTTCACTTAAATTCACATTCTTTTTTTATAATTCTAATGAAACAGCCACAAATGCTGAATTATTCATACAAATGAAATAACGAATTAAATTTGTGGGGTAAAGCAGCGATGTTTTACTTTATCAAAACAAATTCATTTTATATTTATTTGTGCAGTGCATTTCAAAATACATATTATTGCAAAGCAACTTTTTTGTGTTGTTTGGTTATTTTAATCAAAAAAAATGCTTGACTTGGACTCGTGAACAATTGACTCAAGACTACTTGATCTTGGAAAACAGAGACTCGTGAAAAGCACAAGTAATTTTGATAGGTAGTCCCAATTTTTTTCTTTCTTTACTACCCCACAGGACAGGATGTAACACCACATTTTACTATATTCATTCATTCTTCATTCATTCACTTTCAGTATGTGCTGCGGCAGCAAATATAGACCTATAATAGAACCACACTAAGCCAACGTTATTATATTTGTATGTGAAGCATCTAAATGCACATGTTTTCATCAGCTATTGGAAAAGTGCTGTTATATAAATGAACAAAAAACATTGAAACATCGTCGTCAAGTCTAACCTTGTGATAATTCATTTTTGTAATTTAATTTAAAAGGCAAACAATTAATCCAAAAGGAAAGCTGTGGTGTACCACAGTTCTCAAGAGGCTTGCTTTCTGTTCATTTTCAAGAAGTACAGTTTTCCATGTTCTTTTTTCAGAGAGTTTACTACCATGTGCATATAATATCCAAATTTAGCAAGTTAACTTGCATCTGGACTGAACTGACACTTCCATACACATTTTATGACCCTGTCTGGCTCATTTCCACAGATCGGTTTGTTGAGTCAGGGTGCGTTATTAAATTGCCTTTATGCCTTATCACAAACCACACACAGATGAGAATCTTGTTCTTAGTTTACTGGAACACTTTTCTATACACAGGGGTTTTGTAACCACTGGCGCTTACTGGAAGACTATTTACTTTCTTTGTTAAAAAACTGACGGGCAAGTATTATATGTGGTCGGCAGCACAAATTGATTTGACTTTACAGTTCAACATGTATTGTACTCAGCACATTCCTTTAGATGTCTTTTCTTTTGTATGTTGTAATTTATCATATTTGTGCACATATCCCGGACATAGGTTCATTTATTTTAAAATTGTCCGCTGGAATCTGTCATTTTGCCAGTGACCAGAATTATCTAACCACAACCACCTTTCTGTTGAAGGACGGAAAAAGGACAAGGATAAGGAGCGTCCAGAGATTTCTAACCCTTCAGACTTTGAGCACACCATACATGTGGGCTTCGATTCTGTCACGGGGGAGTTTACTGTGAGTGAGACATACTCAAATATTCCTCTGGTGCAATTTACCCTTGCTGCCCCTGACCTGTCTTAATCCATCAAATGCTGGAAGGAATTTCCAATTCAATTGTTTGACTATTTGTCTCCTGTCTGTCATAGTCCACTGATTTGATTTGCCTGCTGAATTTTAATTAATCAAATTATTAGATGGGCCCTTACTCACTTTCTTTTTCCATTCCATTTTCTCTATCTTTCTCCGTTCTCTGTCCCAGGGCATGCCAGAGCAGTGGGCTCGGTTGCTGCAGACCTCCAACATCACCAAATCCGAGCAGAAGAAAAACCCTCAGGCTGTGCTGGATGTGCTCAAATTCTACGACTCCACAGGCAACAGCAGGCAGAAATACCTCAGTTTTACAGGTAAATGAGTGCATGAACATACACCCACTCAAACTGTATTCAAGTTTATCTTATACTGAATGTGTTCTCCCTGATTTCAGATAAAGATGGACCACCAGTAAAAAAAGGCTCAGAGCAATCACCAGTCAAGGACCCTGATGACGATGACGATGATGAAGCCCCGCCCCCAGTTGTAGCACCACGTCCAAATCATACCATATCTGTGAGTGGACAGGAACTTTGCAGTCTTTCGGTCATATTATGTTTATATAGATTTATATTTTTGATTGAGGCGGTATTCATTCTTTTTTCAGTTTGTACTTCATGGTCTTTGATTGATTGTCATATCGTTGGTGTCTTTGTTGTCTGGATAGGTATACACTCGTTCGGTCATCGATCCCATTCCTCCACCTGCTGCCGCTCTGGAGACAGATGGATCCAAAGCTGCAGACAAACAGAAGAAGGGCAGCAAGGGCAAGATGACCGATGAGGAGATTATGGAGAAACTTAGTATGTTTTTGATGGTTACTAATCATTACAGATGCTCAACACAACATTACTATTCTTATTTGCACTGTAGCAAGTTAGCAGAATGCTAACTGTGTTGTGATTGATTTTAGGGACCATTGTCAGTATTGGAGACCCCAAGAAAAAATACACAAGATATGAAAAAATTGGACAAGGGTAAATATATTTAATGATTTATTGTCATATTGGAAGTTTTACTTTCTATCTGTCAGTTTATATCACAAAAACAGTTGATTATTCATATTTACTCGATTGCTTCAGTTGAATGTTGTGTCTTTACAGTGCGTCTGGTACAGTGTACACAGCCATTGACGTTGCTACTGGCCAAGAGGTATTTTGTTCTCTTCAATTTAGAAAAAAAAAAGTAAATCCAACATTACACGATATGTAATTACAATCATTATTATTTGCTTATATCGGTATTTGATGAGAAAAGCCATTGAAAAAATCCTCATAGTGGAATTTAAAAACAGGCTGGGGCGGTTAATTTACATTACTACAAAAGTGTGGGATCAGTACAATATACTTTTTAAGAGATGTTCAGTATAAGGATGATCAAAACCGATCAAAAGTAACAGTAAAAACGTGTATAATGTTGTAAAAGATTTATATTTCAAATAAATGCTTTTTGTTTCTATTCATCCAAGACTCCTGGAAACAAGCATTGCGGTTTCCACAAAATATATTATAGTTTTATTAACAATGATCATATTAGAAATGTTTCTTGAGCAGCAAATCAGCATATTAGAATGATTTCCGAAAGATCATGTGACTGAAGACTGGAGTAAAGATGCAGAAAATTCAGTGCCAGGATTAAATTACATTTTAATATATATATATATATATATAATTCACAAGAGTACCTTTTTTACTATAGTTTTGATCAAATAAATGCAGCCTTGGTGAACATAAGATACTTTTTTCTTATATAAGTTTTGATTGTAGTGTATTAATTATAATTAATCACACTGAACTACCAGTAAGTGGACCAGTGTATTTTTTTCTGAACAATTTTACAGTCAATTTTGGCCTTCCACAGTTAGACGAAATAGGCCAAGTGAACTGACTATGGTGTGTTTTCATAGGTGGCCATTAAACAGATCAACCTACAGAAGCAGCCCAAGAAGGAGCTGATCATCAATGAGATCCTGGTGATGAAGGAGATGAAGAACCCCAACATTGTCAACTTTGTAGACAGGTAGTTACAACCTTTAAAGAAATGTTATTTTGTGCATATGTTTCCAATCCAGTCATTTACTGTATCTGCTTTCTGTTTTATTGTGTATGTGTGCAGCTTCTTGGTTGGAGATGAGCTTTTTGTGGTGATGGAGTACCTTGCTGGAGGCTCTCTGACCGATGTGGTAACAGAAACCTGCATGGATGAGGCACAAATTGCTGCTGTCTGCAGAGAGGTACAGTATTTCTGGCATAGTTGTGAGATCTGAACTGTTTGTTTTCTGAACTGTTTGCCTAAGCATTGTGGTCTGACTCCTTCACAGTGTTTGCAAGCTCTAGAGTTCCTTCATTTGAACCAGGTCATCCATCGAGACATCAAGAGTGACAATGTTCTATTAGGAATGGATGGATCTGTCAAGCTAAGTGAGTCTATGATCCCACTGTCACGTCCTGGCTACATCATTTCAGCACATTTTTAATGAATTGTTTCTCTCTTTTTTCAGCCGATTTTGGGTTCTGTGCTCAAATCACCCCTGAGCAAAGTAAGAGGAGCACCATGGTAGGAACTCCCTACTGGATGGCCCCGGAGGTGGTCACACGTAAAGCCTACGGTCCCAAAGTGGACATATGGTCCCTGGGTATCATGGCCATAGAGATGGTAGAGGGTGAACCTCCTTATCTCAATGAGAATCCTCTGAGGGTAAGGCAGTCTTGTCCTGTACATATTTTTCTCCATTACCAATTCATTTGTAAAGTCTTTTTGTAGTTAAATATGATGGCTCAAGTGAATTGTTTAACTTTAAAGAAAAGATGAATTGCATTAATGGATAATGCTCATCTCCAGGCGCTGTACCTCATCGCTACTAATGGCACCCCAGAACTCCAGAACCCAGAGAAGCTGTCACCCATTTTTAGAGACTTCCTAAACCGCTGCCTCGAGATGGATGTGGAGAAGAGAGGTGGAGGAAAAGAACTCTTGCAAGTAAGGAGCAAAAGTGTAGCACTATGCATATTTACATGCATACAGCAGCTTGCACAAAATGCATATCCTTCGAGTTTAATGTGCATTTAGGACTGTGATGTGCGCTAGGTTCTCTTATAGTCATTTGCATAATCTCCACCATTTTATATATATAGCAGTTTACAGCATTTCACCTGTATTCAGCCAAAAAAAATGCTCAGGATTTGACATGTTATAATCTTGGGGGTTTGAACATTTGAAAGTGAAGAGTTAAACATTAGTATCGCAACTTGTAGTGTAAAACCTATTTATTTTTTAAAATGATCAAATTTTGAAATGATAATTTTTTACCTTGCAGTACAATTTACAACAGTAATACATTTCTGTTTTTATGAAGTTCATATTAATAATAATTTAATTTAAATAAATAAATAAATATGTTAACTGGACTGTCATGTGTCCATTAACAGTCATAGAGTTTACAGTCATTCAATTTGTTAATAAGTTATAGAAATATTTACTTAAATTATCAAGAGGTATAACAAAGTGAATATTTTACATCTAAGAGGTTCGGCTGACAAATTTGGGAACCGCTGGAATAGACTATGGAGGTGTTAGAGAAGTGATGATGTTGAGGACTTGGTAATCTTCTAGAAAATGTACTAATGTCCTTAATTTGTTTCACGCAGCATCCATTCCTCAAGCTGGCGAAGCCTCTTTCCAGCCTCACTCCCCTTATACTTGCTTCCAAGGAGGCAATGAAGAGTAACCGCTAGCCCTTTGTCACTGTGCCAATGCTCAGATTCCTTCTCACGACCAATTCCTGTGAGAACCTCTATCACTCCAGCAGAGTCCCCTTCTAGTCTCGTGAAGGACCTTTGCTAATCAGCCCTGAAGACCTTAGTCATCTCCACCTGGGCGACTAACTTGCACAATCACCATGTCTTGCCTCCTCACACCAAACTCTCCTTTATTGTGCCTGAAGGGGCTACAAAACCAGAGGAGCCACTGACTGTTTTCTACCAATGTCTGTCGTTTTATGTGTTTTATGTAAACGGTTTGACACCATTGCATTGGTCATTGCAGTGTGTACCTGAACATTTTAATGCATTTCTGTCCGAATTTTCTAGTATTTTATTAGTTTTAAGTATTGTTGAGCTCTGGCCTAACAAAGTACTTTTTTATCTTCCAGAGTGTAATACTTGAATTTATCCCATCCTCTCATATAGACCTGTCCCTTGTGCCTACTACCGATTTGCCTTTACTTGTATCAACAAAATAGAACAATTTTGCTGTGTGAAATTAAATGAACCATTTCTGTTTTTAAATTTTTATTCCAAAACCTAAAGTTTATTAAAGCGTTTTGTATATTATGTATTTTGGTTAGCATACAGAAATGGGGTGGGGGTGGGGGGATAACAAGAATCAGGACATTTTTGACTAGCTGTTTTATATTTATGTTTATGTAAACAGTATTTTACAATTTAACTAACAATCTGACAGAATACCAGAGTTGAATGCGTCTTCAGTTGTTGTCTTAGAATTTGCTATATTCTTTGCATGTTAAATCTTAACTTGTTTTTTAACAAAACATTTTGATGAGATACACTTTCAGACATTCCAGTTGAGTAAATTCACTTTCTGTCTGTTTTCTGCTTATTTCCTATGAGATACAATGTTTTGTTGATGATGAACATCTTAAAACATCCTTTGTAAATTATTATTAAAGACCTGGAGCAAAAATGTCCAACATTGACATTTTTTTTTTTAATTTGGAGGTGTTGTTAATGAAGCAGTGAGATCTGTTGTATAGCCTAAGCATGTGAAGTTATATATTTACCCTTAATTTCCAGTTTCTCCTTAAAATACAGAACTTTTAGACAACAGAGTCACAGCCACAATCCAAGTAACTTGACTAGTTGCAGAGCTGAATTTGAGAGGTTTCAGCACTTCCTCTTTGTAGGCCGTTATAAAAACAGGAAGCTTGCGTATCAGGAAAGAACAATTCAGCTTCAGGCTGTAGTTATTCGCCCGATGTCTAGTAATCACGTTGTTAAACTTTATATAGAGGTGAAATCTGTAACGTTTGCTTCCGGGACTCCAAATCATGGCTAACACTTTAGAGAATAACTCAGAATGCCCTTCATCTGCCAAGAAAGTAGCTTCAGTAGGGGGTCTGAGCATTCTGGAGACCTCAATGCAAGAGAACCAGGAAGATGGTCATGTTATGTTTGAAGACTCTGTGTTTGCTGGACATTTGCAGGATGGACTGCACAGTCTTCGGCTGGAGGACAGTTTAACAGACGTCAGTCTCCACGTACAGGGCCAGAGCTTCCAGTGCCATCGCGTGGTCCTTGCTGCAGCCAGTCATTATTTCAGGTCAGTAGCACATTAAGGTCATTTGATGTGATGTGCAGAGAAATGAGTTTGCTTGTTTGTTTGTTTTAAAGAAAAAGAAATCAAGAATTGTGTTTCTAGTGCAGGTACAGATTTTTAAGTCAAGGTAAGTTTCATCTTTATGCTGTTTGTTTTTATATTTTACAGAGCAATGTTTTGTAATGACTTGAGAGAAAAACATGAAGAAACTGTAAATCTTAAAGGCCTTGATGCTGACTCCATGAGTATCCTGTTAGAATACACTTATACCAGTAAAGTCACCATTACCAAGGACAATGTTCAGAAAATGCTTGAGGCAGCCAGCCTTTTTCAGGTTTGTTATTTTTTATTTTAACATATTTTCCCATGTGACCGCTTACAGGACTTCTATTATGGTGCGATAACCTAATCTGCAACACTGTCTCTGTACAGTATAATAGTTGTATGTTCCGTTATGTTTGTGCTGGGTACACGTGATATTCACTTTTTACTTCCCCAGTGCAACAGTTGTGGTATTTTTTGTTTTCTTTTTTCGAGGAGAAGACATCAAAACCACCTAAAATGTACCAAGCGTAACAGGGAAGTGAAAAAGTGCAAATGATACTTGTTTACAGGGAGGATTTTTTTTTTCATAACTATTATATGCTGGGTGGAGTCATATGTTTGCTAAATATAATTAATCTGGCAATTTGGTGAATTTGAATTTGATGAATTTGCTTCAAAGGGCAAAATTGTTATCAGGCTATTTTAGATTATTAAAACAGTTAAAGCATAAATTTAATATAAAAAGTTTTATTTATATAGCACCTTTTAAAACAATGCTTACAAGTGCATTACAGAAGATGTTCACAATACTGTTCAAAAGTTTGAGGTCTGCAAGTTGGTTAACAAAGTCTCTTATTTTGCATAAAGCTGGTTTAGTGGGTTAAAATAAAAACAGAAATATAGCAAAAACCCCAGTCTTCAGTGTCATATCATTCTAATATGTTGATTTTGTGTTCAAGAAATATTTCTTATTATCAATGTTGTAAAAACGGTTAGTGGAATCACTGTTTTTTGTTTTTTTTTTAGGATTCTTTGACGATTTTTTTACTGTCGCTTTTGTCGATTTAATGCATCCTTGCTGAATAACAATATTCCTTTCTTTAAAGAAAAATCTTACTGAGCCAAAACGTCTGTAATGGTAATGTCCAAAAATGTGTAAATTCATAAATAAATATGTTATGCTCTATAATGACCTAAAATTTGATCTATGCTTGCAGTTTCCACGTATAGTGGATGCCTGTGCCAGTTTCTTAGCAGAGGCCCTATACCCGGAAAACTGTGTGGGCATCCTGCATCTAGCTGACGTCCACTCGCTGGAGTCTTTGAAAGCCCAAGTCCATGCCTACATTATCCAAAACTTCTCTCAAGTAGTGGAGCATGATGAGATCCTGGAGCTGCCTGCAGATGTGTTGGTCAGTCTGCTTCAGCATGATGACCTGGGGGTAACAGAGGAGGAACAGGTGTTTGACGTGGTTATACGTTGGGTCAGGGCCCGTGAGGATGAAAGGCGGGGTCTGCTGCTCCGTGTCCTCACACATGTGCGACTGCCATTGTTGGACCCATGGTACTTTGTAGAAAAGGTGGAAGGAGACCCGCTGATCCGCCAGTGTGCCGAGGTGTTCCCACTGCTGCAGGAGGCCCGGGTTTATCACCTCTCTGGGAAAGAGGTTAGTTTGACCAAGGTGACCTTTCTTCTCAATGATTAATGTCATGCTCAAGTGATCACAAGACAGTGTAGTCAAATAGGAAGTGAAATACACGCTTAGGAATTCTAACAGTGCGTCATAAAGGCATGGCAAGCCTTTTTGGAGGAAGTGTATTTCAAAAGGGGTTTTCATCCTTTGGAGTATTTGATTTGGTTCCCAAGATTCGACTCTGATGATGTTAATCAATTTGGGTATATTTACGTCACAATGTCCACTTTGCTTACATAGGAAAGAAGTAATCGGAAAATCTTCATTTTTTTTCTTCCCAATAGGGCTGCTCGATTATGGAAAAAATCATAATCACGATTATTTTTGTCAGTATTGAAATCACGATTATGCAACACGATTATTTCACATGACTTTGGGAAAGTGTTACATTTCTTAAAATATACCTTTCAAAAATTATATATTATTATATATTATATTATTTTTTTTTTAATTTGAGCATTTTGTTGTAGCTATTAAGCAGACCTGCAAACTCACAGAGGTGACATGTTAAGTAATTTTTTGTGGGTGGGGGGAGGGGTGTTATTTACCTTTTATAAAGGACACTTTCATAACTTAATATAACTAAACATGTGCTATCTTCATGTCAAATTCTTGCATTTGATCAAATTCAGTTATAAAAAGAGCTGCTATCAATCAAATTAATTAATTTACACAGCAAAAGTACAACTGTAATAAATAATTTTATGAGGTTACTGTTTAAACCAATAATAAAATAAAATCAATGATAGGCTACCTTTAAACAATAAATCAATAGGTGGTGGCAAGTGACCATCTTAATAAATGAATCATTGAGTCATTCATTAAAACGATTCGTTCAAAATAATGAATCATTCAATAACAGAACACAGTGCTTAGTGTTGCTTTTCTTTTGTAACTATTTTCGTCGGTGAAATGGAACAAGCCAGTCAATATTGCGTCTAAAATGTAAGTTACTACAGTACATATAAACCAGGTAAGTTAACTTGTTTATTAAACTATAAATTCAATGTAATTGCAGTCGTGATATAACAGCTACTTGGTCATGTTATGTTACTATATCATTTAGCCTATTATAAATAGAAAACCTCAAACTTTACCTCAGTATGTTTCTTCTGTGAGTTTTGTGTGTGCTGTTATTTTAATTGTTTCACTAAGTCTCAGACAGGCAGCGCAGCTTCAGAAATACACTAGCATAATCCATTATCAATCGCTCTTTATGCTGACTTTATAAGATCAAAACCATTCACTTTTGAAAAAAAATCGACTTTTCTCGGACAAGCAGACAAGTGTTAAGGTCCTTTCACACTGGACGCGATTTTGACGCACGAATAATTCGCGCGATGGTTTTATTTTTTGATCAGCTGTTTACCCGGTGTTCATTCCCGATGTGTTTCGTTCAGTAAAGCGGCGGCACAGATGATCAGGTCACGTGCGCTCGCGCTGCAGTGGTCGTGCAGACAAAGATCGCGTCAGCTCGAGATGGTCTCTCACTCCATTAGATATTAAATTAGCCAATTGTTATTGTGAAGTTTATTGTGCTTGCAATTGATGACTGTAGGCTGAGCAAGTTTATGGCTTCGGGAGGGGCGGATCATGTGCGCGTCATTCAGAACACGCAATTATAGCGTCCTTTCGAAACAGAACGTGCATGGCAAAATAATCGTTTTTTCTCGATTGTGCTATTTTGGAGATCGTTGGGAACCAATATCGAAATTGAAATCGAAATTCGATTAATTGCACAGCCCTACTTCCCAAGACATAAAAACCTACTTTTCAGGCACCAAAATAAAACCTTTCAAACACACTTCATACTAATATTTTGCATCAACTGAGAACTTAAATCCTCTTGGTCTAAAGGTGATCTCAGAGCGCACCAAACCAAGAGTGCGGGAGTTCCAGTCGGAGGTGTTTATGATCATTGGAGGATGCACAAAGGAAGAGAAGTTTGTATCTGAAGTGACCTGTCTTGACCCACTACGCAGGAGCCGTTTAGAGGTTGCAAAACTTCCAAACACGGAGATGGAATCTGAGAATGAAAATAAGAAGTGGGTGGAGTTTGCGTGTGTCACTTTCAGAAACGAAGTCTACATTTCGGGTGAGAATCGGTACATCACACCGTCTCACTGAGAAGGTGATAAAGTGGCAGTAACTATGTAGTTTGCTTATTTGCATGGACGCTGTTGTGCAAGAAATTTGTAAAAACTCATAAATTGTTTTCCATTTAAAACAGGTGGCAAGGAAACATTGCATGATGTGTGGAAGTATAATGCATCACTAAACAAATGGATCCAGATAGAGTACCTCAGCACAGGACGCTGGAGACACAAGATGGCTGTTGTTGGAGGAAAGGTGTATGTTTTGGGTGGCTTTGATGGAACTCAGAGATTGAACAGTGTTGAAGCCTATGATCCATTTCATAACTGCTGGACAGAGGTGAGTTCTGAAGACAAATATTCGGTAAATATTTGGTATGGGACATTCTGTAACTACAGGCCTTTTGCAGTCCCAGTAGTAAAATATACCTTTTCATTTTAAATGAATCTCACCGATAGAGTGTTTTTTAGTCATTACCACAACATATAAATGTGATATATGACCAAATAGTGTGGAATGATCATTTTAAATATTTAAAGCAAGGGTGCATTCAATTGATGACTATTAATCGATCTTCAGTGTTACATGATCTAATTATCATTCTAATATGATTTGGTGCTCAAGAAACATTTCTTACCTTTACTAATGTTGAAACCAGTTTTTGATGCTTAATATTTTTGTGGAAACTGGGATGCTGTAACATTCAAAGGTTTGGGGCTGTGTATATGCATTAATAATATTGATCTCAGAACAGGTCAGGTAAACATCCACTATTAAAGTCCATTTAAAAGTCTTAGGCATTCAATTTTGAATCGTTGTCTGAATCATAACTTTTCAGTGGATCTTTGATGGTTATTCCATATATACAGACATTTTCATCACAAATCACGAGTTGAGTTTGTATCATTATGAGTTTTTATTCTCTTTCCAGGCAGCTCCTCTCATGCTGAGTGTAAGCTCGTTCTCTGCTGCCAGCTATGACAAGTGCATCTTTGTGATAGGTGGAGGCCCCAATGGCAAACTAGCCACAAACAACATGCAAAGCTTTGATTCCCTATCAAATAAATGGAGCTTAAAATGCCCAATGCCAACTGAGGCCAAATGCACAAATGCAGTGACCTTTAAGGATGCCATATTTGTTGTTGGTTTGTACCTTTTGCATTCTTTTGGTCTTGATGTTAGAGCTTAAAAACTTCTCAGCTGAGATTACTGCAATGCTCTGATGATTGAACTGTTACTTGTTTTAAAATAAAGGTGGAGCGATGAAGGCCTTGTACTCGTACAGTCCTCTTGAAGACTCTTGGACGCTGATAATCCAGCTGGGCTGTGAGAGGGCCAGCTGTGGCATTGCTGCCTGCAATAACAAGCTCTTCATCACTGGTGGCCGGGACGACAAGAACGAGGTGATTGCTACCGTTCTTTGCTGGAACCCAGAGGCAAACAAGTTGACTGAGGAGTGCGTGCTTCCACGTGGAGTATCTCACCATGGTAGTGTGACTCTCAGAAAGTCCTACACACATATACGCAGGATAACGCCTGGAACAGCCACGGGATGATAGATGCAAATGCTTCAGAGACTACAATCATACTAGATGATTTACTCTCATATGACTCAAAACATTTTCAAGAACTATGTAACTCAGTGGAATCTATTACACTGATACTAAAAGTGTCCTCTTTTGACAGTTGACAGCAGTTTTTACACATTTGGTCAAAGCAAAGAGACACTTGCACTTTTGAAAGTTATACATTTACAGTACAGATTTTTATACATGGATATTTATTCGGTTGCAGTTAATAACATTCTATTCATTAACATTTTACCATTACGTATAATGTACACAAAATGCAATTTATTAATCTACAACATTTTTAAACAAAGAAAACATGTACATTTCCAAATGTATGTTATTGATCTTGTTAATGATACATGCATGCTGATTTTTTTTTATTTTTTTTATCATTGACAAAAATATATCTAGTAAGATTGACAGATTTCTTCTTAACCCCCTCAGACCTAAATTGTTTCAAGTTTCTGAAAAGCATAAAAGTACATTTTCTCAGCTCATGAGGTTTCTATAAATGAAAACAAATCGGGAAAAAATGATATATTGCTTTCATTGTGATTTTTTTGTCCATTTCAGTGGACATCAGGTCAAAACAGGTGTACTTCCCAAAAATTTACCAACATGAAATAAATTAATAAACATAAAATTTGTTGGTCTATACTTTAAGCTTTTTCTCAATGTCAAAATAATTCCAGCAGTATACCATTTCAACTATAATTTTGAGGTTTTTGTTTTACAGATTGCACATTGTTTGTAACAAACTAAATGTATTCAAATCAATCAATCTGATCATATTAGAGTCATTTTCTGTGTGCATCTTTCTTTTTTTACAACAAAAATTTGAACATTATAACATTACTACTTTAATCGTAAGGTTTTTCCTTTATATTGCACATTTGTTTATTCATAACAAAATAAACCTAGGAATCAATCAATGCATTCATGTTAGAGTCATTTCCTGTGTGCATCCTGTGTTTTCTTGTATTTTTACAGTACTGGCAGGATGGTTGCCAGCAAGTCACTGTATTTCGATTTCCAGTAACTTTAGCTAGTCCAAGGCTGAAAAAAGGACCATTCCAACCTTGGGCCGTAGGCAAACAGACGTGGGTTGGCGGACGAGCGGGCAGGCGGGTCAGGCACAACGGCAGAAGTCAGAAGTTTCAGGACCCCCGAGGCAGTTCTGCAAAGGCCCCCTCGGTGGAGCCACCCTCGAAACGTCCCACGAACTCACTATTCGTCCGACCGACCACCGCTTCCACAGGGCGTCCGGGTACCGCCCCCCCAACCCCCCCCCCCCGCCCACTGACATGCCCCCGTCCCACGAACACACTATTTGTCCGATAACCCACTATATTTGAAAAGTACTAACCCCAGCGTTCATGCAATAAGCTGCAAATGGACAGAATCCCGCCTGCAATCTATTGAATGGGGATTTGGGTAGTGTATTTTTTGGACATTTTAAGTAAAGTTTCTTTCATGACACTCAACTGGGGCCCCTGAGTCCATAGCAGCAAGCGCCATCTCATAATTCCACCGTCCACGAACGCACTATTTTTATAATGGCATAAATGCTAAGTGGGATGTCCATATCTCAGCTCTGGAAGGGTCTAGAGCCTCCATTTTTGCACTCGGGTCTAAGTACCATGGCCCTCTATCAGAATCCAGAGTTTCAAGAAGATCAGAGAAACTCAAAATTTCGACCCAAAAAAAAAAAAACGACAGGGGTAACACTGTCGTATATATATATATATATATATATATATATATATATATATATATATATATTTTTTTTTTGGTGGGAAAAAATAAGTTTCTCCAATCTTCTTGAAACGCTGAATTCTGATAGGGACTTAGACCTGAGTGCAAAAATGGAGGCTCTAGAGTCTAGACCTTTCCAGAGCTGAGATATTGAGATATTTATAATGGCATAAATGCTACGTGGGATCTCAATATCTCAGCTCTGGAAGCGTCTAAAGCCTCCATTTTTGCTCTCAGGTGTAAGTCCTATGGCCCTCTATCCGAATCCAGAGTTTCAAGAAGATTGGAGAAACTTTTTTTTGCACCCAAAAAAAAAAAAAAACGACAGGGGTTACACTGTCCTTTTTTTCGGGGGGTCGAAATTTTGAGTTTCTCTGATCTTCTTGAAACTATGGATTCTTATAGAGGGCCATGGGACTTACACGTGAGTGCAAAAATGGAGGCTCTAGACCCTTCCAGAGCTGAGATATAGATCCCAGTAGCATTTATGCCCTTATAAATATCTCAATATCTCAGCTCTGGAAGGGTCTAGAGCCTTCATTTTTGCACTCAGGTGTAAGTCCCATGGCCCTCAATTTGAATCCAGAGTTTCAAGAAGATTGGAGAAACTTTTTTTTCGTACCCAAAAACAACTGACAGGGGTTACACTGTCGTTTTTTTCAGGAGGGGGGGTTGGGGGGTCGATATTTTGAGTTTCTCTAATCTTCTTGAAACTCTGGATTCTTATAGAGGGCCATGGGACTTGCAACTGAGTGCAAAAATTGAGGCTCTAGACCCTTCCAGAGCTGAGATATTGAAATCCCACGTTATAAATATCTCAATATCTCAGCTCTGGAGGGGTCTAGAGCCTCCATTTTGTCCCATTAAGTCCCATGGCCCTATATCAGAATCTAGAGTTTCAAGAAGATTGGAGAAACTTTTTTTCGCACCCCCCCAAAAAAAGACAGGGGTTACACTGTCGTCTTTTTCAGGGGGTCGAAATTTTGAGTTTCTCTGATCTTTTTGAAACTCTGATTCTGATAGAGGGCCATGGGACTTAGACCTGAGTGCAAAAATTGAGGCTCTAGACTCTTCCAGAGCTGAGATATTGAGATCTCACGAAGCATTTATGCACTTATAAACATCTCAGCTCTGGAAGGGTCTAGAGCCTCCATTTTTGCACTCAGGTCTAAGTCTCATGGCCCTCTATCAGAATCCAGAGTTGTGAGAAGATTGGGGATACTTAATTTTTCGCCAAAAAAATAAAAAAAACATAAGGGGTAAGTAACACTGTCGTTTTTTTTTCTGGTCAAAATTTTGAGTTTCGATATCTCAGCTCTGGAAGGGTCTAGAGCCTCCATTTTGCACTCAGGTCTAAGTCTCATGCCCCTCTATCAGAATCCAGATTTGCGAGAAGATTGGGGATACTTAATTTTTCGCAAAAAAATAAAAAAGCGTAAGGGGTAAAGCCTGTTTTATGCTTCTGCGTCGAATCGACGGCGTACCCCCGCAGACCGCTATCCGTCGACGCGAACCCCTCTCCGACTCCTCCGCCGTAGCTCGACGTGCACCTCCAAAAATTTGTAACTACGCGTCGTGGCGACGCAGACAGCAAAGGCTTTGATTGGTCAGATTATACATCAATTCAGAAGTTTAGCTTTTCTGGTTTCATTTGCACCCTCGTACTGATATTGATAATTATTAATGCTCTTATAACGATAGTAAATAAAGAATTAAACCTAAATAAACTGTTGTTTTTTTATTTCATTGATAATATATGGCTATAACTGTTATTCCTTTCTTTCTTTTTTGTTCACAATAAACTTCAATCAATCAATAAATCAACGTTTGTTTTGAAACACAGTTTGTTGTTTATTTTCAATACAATGTTCACGGTTAACTTACATCATTGATAATACTAACCAAGTCTGCCACGGGACACATTATCCATGTGGATACTGAAAAAAATCCCTCAAGTCCAGAGCTGCCAACTTTTGAGTTTAGCTTAGCGTGAGACTTATCCGGGGGGGGGGGGGGATATATATATATATATATATATATATATATATATATATATATATATATATATATATATATATATATATATATATATATATATATATATATATATATATATATATATATATGTATATATGTATATATGTATATATACACACACACACACACACAGACACACACACTTATTGTAAAGTATATCCGTTTTAGTCATTATCCATTGAAAATCTACGCTTTTGAATCTCTTTTTGTGCTCTGTGTATTCAGTGCCTGTCTTTATACCAAAAACACGCACGTTGCGGAACAGTTACAGTGGCGTAGATCGTAGAGCCTGTAGTTCATGAATGAGCATCTGATGCGCTCGGACGTGAGTTCGAATCTGTCTTTTGCAGAACAAAGAGCTGCCAACTTTTGAGTTTAGCTTAGCGTGAGACTTAACCCGGTTGGGGGGGGGGGATATATATATATATATCACACACACTTATTGTAAAGTATGTCCATTTTAGTCATTATCCACTGAAAATCTACGCTTTTGAATCTCTTTTTGTGCTCTGTGTATTCAGTGCCTGTCTTTATACCAAAAACACCTCCGTTGTGGAACAGTTACAGTGGCGTAGAACGTAGAGCCTATAGTTCATGAAAGAGCATCTGATGTGCTCGGACGTGAGTTCGAATCTATCTTTTGCAGAACAAAGAGCTGCCAACTTTTGAGTTTAGCTTAGCGTGAGACTTAACCCGGTTGGGGGGGGGGATATATATATATATATATCACACACACTTATTGTAAAGTATGTCCATTTTAGTCATTATCCACTGAAAATCTACGCTTTTGAATCTCTTTTTGTGCTCTGTGTATTCAGTGCCTGTATTTATACCAAAAACACGCCAATCACGGAACAGTTACAGTGGTGTAGAACGTAGAGCCTGTAGTTCATGAATGAGCATCTGATGCGCTCGGACGCGAGTTCGAATCTGTCTTTTGCAGAACATGAGATGTAAAATGTATAGGGGGTGATGATGTATAGGATGTTTTTTTTTTCTGGACAAAATTTTGAGTTTCGATATCTCAGCTCTGGAAGGGTCTAGAGCCTCCATTTTTGCACTCAGGTCTAAGTGTCATGGCCCTCTATCAGAATCCAGAGTTTTGAGAAGATTGGGGAAACTTAATTTTTCACAAAAAAAAAAAAAACAAAACAAAACAAAAAAAAAACATAAGGGGTAACACTGTCGTTTTTTTTCTGGTAAAAATTTTGAGTTTCAATATCTCAGCTCTGGAAGGGTCTAGAGCCTCCATTTTTGCACTCAGGTCTAAGTGTCATGGCCCTCTATCAGAATCAAGAGTTTTGAGAAGATTGGGGAAACTTAATTTTTCGCCAAAAAATGAAAAAAAAAAAAAAAAAACATAAGGGGTAACACTGTTGTTGTTTTTTTCTGGTCAAAATTTTGAGTTTCGATATCTCAGCTCTGGAAGAGTTTAGAGCCTCCATTTTTGCACTCAGGTCTAAGTGTCATGGCCCTCTATCAGAATCAAGAGTTTTGAGAAGATTGGGGAAACTTAATTTTTCACCAAAAAATGAAAAAAAAAAAACATAAGGGGTAACACTGTTGTTGTTTTTTTCTGGACAAAATTTTGAGTTTCGATATCTCAGCTCTGGAAGGGTCTAGAGCCTCCATTTTTGCACTCAGGTCTAAGTGTCATGGCCCTCTATCAGAATCAAGAGTTTTGAGAAGATTGGGGAAACTTAGATTTTCGCCAAAAAATGAAAAAAAAAAAAAACATAAGGGGCAACACTGTCCTTTTTTTTGGACAAAATTTTGAGCTTCGATATCTCAGCTCTGGAAGGGTCTAGAGCCTCTGTTTTTGCACTCAGGTCTAAGTGTTATGGCCCTCTATCAGAATCCAGAGTTTTGAGAAGATTGGGGAAACTTAATTTTTTGCCAAAAAATAAAAAAACGTAAGGGGTAACACTGTCGTTTTTTTTTTTCTGGTCAAAATTTTGTGTTTCGATATCTCAGCTCTGGAAGGGTCTAGAGCCTCTTTTTTTGCACTCAGGTCTAAGTGTCATGGCGCTCTATCAGAATCCAGAGTTTTGAGAAGATTGGGGAAACTTAATTTTTCGCCCCAAAAAATAAAAAAAAACATAAGGGGTAACACTGTCGTTTTTTTTCTTGACAAAATTTTGAGTTTCGATATCTCAGCTCTGGAAGGGTCTAGAGCCTCCATTTTTGCACTCAGGTCTAAGTGTCATGGCGCTCTATCAGAATCCAGAGTTTTGAGAAGATTGGGGAAACTTAATTTTTCACCAAAAAAATAAAAAAAACATAAGGGGTAACAAACACTTGTTTTTTTTTTCTGGTCAAAATTTCGAGTTTCGATATCTCGACTCTGGAAGGGTCTAGAGCCTCCATTTTTGCGCGCTGGTCGAAGTCTCGTGGCCCTCTGTCAGAATCCAGAGTTTCAAGAAGATCGGAGGGGGTCAAAATTTCGGCCAAAAAAAAAAATGACAGTGTTACCCCTTATGTTTTTTTTTCAGGTCCAAATTTTGACCTTCGATATCTCGGCTCTGGAAGGGTCTAGAGCCTCCATTTTTGCGCGCTGGTCGAAGTCTCGTGGCCCTCTGTCAGAATCCAGAGTTTCAAGAAGATCGGAGGGGGTCAAAATTTCGGCCAAAAAAAAATGACAGTGTTACCCCTTATGTTTTTTTTTCAGGTCCAAATTTTGACCTTCGATATCTCGGCTCTGGAAGGGTCTAGAGCCTCCATTTTTGCGCGCTGGTCGAAGTCTCGTGGCCCTCTGTCAGAGTCCAGAGCTTCAAGAAGATCGGAGGGGGTCAAAATTTCGGCCAAAAAAAAAAGACAGTGTTACCCCTTATGTTTTTTTTTCAGGTCCAAATTTTGACCTTCGATATCTCGGCTCTGGAAGGGTCTAGAGCCTCCATTTTTGCGCGCTGGTCGAAGTGTCGTGGCCCTCTGTCAGAGTCCAGAGCTTCAAGAAGATCGGAGGGGGTCAAAATTTCGGCCAAAAAAAAATGACAGTGTTACCCCTTATGTTTTTTTTTCAGGTCCAAATTTTGACCTTCGATATCTCGGCTCTGGAAGGGTCTAGAGCCTCCATTTTTGCGCGCTGGTCGAAGTCTCGTGGCCCTCTGTCAGAATCCAGAGTTTCAAGAAGATCGGAGGGGGTCAAAATTTCGGCCAAAAAAAAAAAAAATGACAGTGTTACCCCTTATGTTTTTTTTTCAGGTCCAAATTTTGACCTTCGATATCTCGGCTCTGGAAGGGTCTAGAGCCTCCATTTTTGCGCGCTGGTCGAAGTCTCGTGGCCCTCTGTCAGAATCCAGAGTTTCAAGAAGATCAGAGGGGGTCAAAATTTCGGCCAAAAAAAAAAAATGACAGTGTTACCCCTTATGTTTTTTTTCAGGTCCAAATTTTGACCTTCGATATCTCGGCTCTGGAAGGGTCTAGAGCCTCCATTTTTGCGCGCTGGTCGAAGTCTCGTGGCCCTCTGTCAGAATCCAGAGTTTCAAGAAGATCGGAGGGGGTCAAAATTTCGGCCTAAAAAAAATGACAGTGTTACCCCTTATGTTTTTTTTTCAGGTCCAAATTTTGACCTTCGATATCTCGGCTCTGGAAGGGTCTAGAGCCTCCATTTTTGCGCGCTGGTCGAAGTCTCGTGGCCCTCTGTCAGAGTCCAGAGTTTCAAGAAGATCGGAGGGGGTCAAAATTTCGGCCAAAAAAAAATGACAGTGTTACCCCTTATGTTTTTTTTTCAGGTCCAAATTTTGACCTTCGATATCTCGGCTCTGGAAGGGTCTAGAGCCTCCATTTTTGCGCGCTGGTCGAAGTCTCGTGGCCCTCTGTCAGAATCCAGAGTTTCAAGAAGATCGGAGGGGGTCAAAATTTCGGCCAAAAAAAAAATGACAGTGTTACCCCTTATGTTTTTTTTTCAGGTCCAAATTTTGACCTTCGATATCTCGGCTCTGGAAGGGTCTAGAGCCTCCATTTTTGCGCGCTGGTCGAAGTCTCGTGGCCCTCTGTCAGAGTCCAGAGTTTCAAGAAGATCAGAGGGGGTCAAAATTTCGGCCAAAAAAAAAATGACAGTGTTACCCCTTATGTTTTTTTTTCAGGTCCAAATTTTGACCTTCGATATCTCGGCTCTGGAAGGCTCTAGAGCCTCCATTTTTGCGCGCTGGTCGAAGTCTCGTGGCCCTCTGTCAGAGTCCAGAGCTTCAAGAAGATCGGAGGGGGTCAAAATTTCGGCCAAAAAAAAATGACAGTGTTACCCCTTATGTTTTTTTTTCAGGTCCAAATTTTGACCTTCGATATCTCGGCTCTGGAAGGGTCTAGAGCCTCCATTTTTGCGCGCTGGTCGAAGTCTCGTGGCCCTCTGTCAGAATCCAGAGTTTCAAGAAGATCGGAGGGGGTCAAAATTTCGGCCAAAAAAAAAAAAATGACAGTGTTACCCCTTATGTTTTTTTTTCAGGTCCAAATTTTGACCTTCGATATCTCGGCTCTGGAAGGGTCTAGAGCCTCCATTTTTGCGCGCTGGTCGAAGTCTCGTGGCCCTCTGTCAGAATCCAGAGTTTCAAGAAGATCAGAGGGGGTCAAAATTTCGGCCAAAAAAAAAATGACAGTGTTACCCCTTATGTTTTTTTTCAGGTCCAAATTTTGACCTTCGATATCTCGGCTCTGGAAGGGTCTAGAGCCTCCATTTTTGCGCGTTGGTCGAAGTCTCGTGGCCCTCTGTCAGAGTCCAGAGTTTCAAGAAGATCGGAGGGGGTCAAAATTTCGGCCAAAAAAAAAAAATGACAGTGTTACCCCTTATGTTTTTTTTTCAGGTCCAAATTTTGACCTTCGATATCTCGGCTCTGGAAGGGTCTAGAGCCTCCATTTTTGCGCGCTGGTCGAAGTCTCGTGGCCCTCTGTCAGAGTCCAGAGTTTCAAGAAGATCGAAGGGGGTCAAAATTTCGGCCAAAAAAAAAATGACAGTGTTACCCCTTATGTTTTTTTTTTCAGGTCCAAATTTTGACCTTCGATATCTCGGCTCTGGAAGGGTCTAGAGCCTCCATTTTTGCGCGCTGGTCGAAGTCTCGTGAACCTCTGTCAGAGTCCAGAGTTTCAAGAAGATCGGAGGGGGTCAAAATTTCGGCCAAAAATAAAAAAATGACAGTGTTACCCCTTATGTTTTTTTTTCAGGTCCAAATTTTGACCTTCGATATCTCGGCTCTGGAAGGGTCTAGAGCCTCCATTTTTGCGCGCTGGTCGAAGTCTCGTGGCCCTCTGTCAGAGTCCAGAGTTTCAAGAAGATCGGAGGGGGTCAAAATTTCGGGCAAAAAAAAAAAAATGACAGTGTTACCCCTTATGTTTTTTTTTCAGGTCCAAATTTTGACCTTCGATATCTCGGCTCTGGAAGGGTCTAGAGCCTCCATTTTTGCGCGCTGGTCGAAGTCTCGTGGCCCTCTGTCAGAATCCAGAGTTTCAAGAAGATCGGAGGGGGTCAAAATTTCGGCCAAAAACGACAGTGTTACCCCTTATGTTTTTTTTTCAGGTCAAAACTTTGATATCCGATATCTCGGCTCTGGAAGGGTCTAGAGCCTCCATTTTTGCGCGCTGGTCGAAGTCTCGTGGCCCTCTGTCAGAGTCCAGAGTTTCGAGAAGATCGGAGGGGGTCAAAATTTCGGCCAAAAACGACAGTGTTACCCCTTATGTTTTTTTTTTTTTTTTCAGGTCAAAACTTTGACATCCGATATCTCGGCTCTGGAAGGGTCTAGAGCCTCCATTTTTGCGCGCTGGTCGAAGTCTCGTGGCCCTCTGTCAGAATCCAGAGTTTCAAGAAGATCGGAGGGGGTCAAAATTTCGGCCAAAAACGACAGTGTTACCCCTTATGTTTTTTTTTCAGGTCAAAACTTTGACATCCGATATCTCGGCTCTGGAAGGGTCTAGAGCCTCCATTTTTGCGCTCTGGTCGAAGTCTTGTGGCCCTCTGTCAGAATCCAGAGTTTCGAGAAGATCGGAGGGGGTCAAAATTTCGGCCAAAAACGACAGTGTTACCCCTTATGTTTTTTTTTTCGGGTCAAAACTTTGACATCCGATATCTCGGCTCTGGAAGGGTCTAGAGCCTCCATTTTTGCGCGCTGGTCGAAGTCTCGTGGCCCTCTGTCAGAGTCCAGAGTTTCAAGAAGATCGGAGGGGGTCAAAATTTCGGCCAAAAAAAAAATGACAGTGTTACCCCTTATGTTTTTTTTTCAGGTCCAAATTTTGACGTTCGATATCTCGGCTCTGGAAGGGTCTAGAGCCTCCATTTTTGCGCGTTGGTCGAAGTCTCGTGGCCCTCTGTCAGAGTCCAGAGTTTCAAGAAGATCAGAGGGGGTCAAAATTTCGGCCAAAAAAAAAATGACAGTGTTACCCCTTATGTTTTTTTTTCAGGTCCAAATTTTGACCTTCGATATCTCGGCTCTGGAAGGGTCTAGAGCCTCCATTTTTGCGCGCTGGTCGAAGTCTCGTGGCCCTCTGTCAGAGTCCAGAGTTTCAAGAAGATCGGAGGGGGTCAAAATTTCGGCCAAAAAAAAATGACAGTGTTACCCCTTATGTTTTTTTTTTCAGGTCCAAATTTTGACCTTCGATATCTCGGCTCTGGAAGGGTCTAGAGCCTCCATTTTTGCACGCTGGTCGAAGTCTCGTGGCCCTCTGTCAGAGTCCAGAGTTTCAAGAAGATCGGAGGGGGTCAAAATTTCGGCCAAAAATAAAAAATGACAGTGTTACCCCTTATGTTTTTTTTTCAGGTCCAAATTTTGACCTTCGATATCTCGGCTCTGGAAGGGTCTAGAGCCTCCATTTTTGCGCGCTGGTCGAAGTCTCGTGGCCCTCTGTCAGAGTCCAGAGTTTCAAGAAGATCGGAGGGGGTCAAAATTTCGGCCAAAAAAAAAAAAATGACAGTGTTACCCCTTATGTTTTTTTTTCAGGTCCAAATTTTGACCTTCGATATCTCGGCTCTGGAAGAGTCTAGAGCCTCCATTTTTGCGCGCTGGTCTAAGTCTCGTGGCCCTCTGTCAGAATCCAGAATTTCAAGAAGATCGGAGGGGGTCAAAATTTCGGCCAAAAACGACAGTGTTACCCCTTATGCTTTTTTTTCAGGTCAAAACTTTGATATCCGATATCTCGGCTCTGGAAGGGTCTAGAGCCTCCATTTTTGCGCGCTGGTCGAAGTCTCGTGGCCCTCTGTCAGAATCCAGAGTTTCAAGAAGATCGGAGGGGGTCAAAATTTCGGCCAAAAACGACAGTGTTACCCCTTATGTTTTTTTTTCGGGTCAAAACTTTGACATCCGATATCTCGGCTCTGGAAGGGTCCAGAGCCTCCATTTTTGCGCGCTGGTCGAAGTCTCGTGGCCCTCTGTCAGAATCCAGAGTTTCAAGAAGATCGGAGGGGGTCAAAATTTCGGCCAAAAACGACAGTGTTACCCCTTATGTTTTTTTTTTTTCAGGTCAAAACTTTGACATCCGATATCTCGGCTCTGGAAGGGTCTAGAGCCTCCATTTTTGCGCGCTGGTCGAAGTCTCGTGGCCTTCTGTCAGAATCCAGAGTTTCAAGAAGATCGGAGGGGGTCAAAATTTTGGCCAAAAACGACAGTGTTACCCCTTATGTTTTTTTTTCAGGTCAAAACTTTGACATCCGATATCTCAGCTCTGGAAGGGTCTAGAGCCTCCTTTTTTGCGCGCTGGTCGAAGTCTCGTGGCCCTCTGTCAGAATCCAGAGTTTCAAGAAGATCGTAGGGGGTCAAAATTTTGGCCAAAAACGACAGTGTTACCCCTTATGTTTTTTTTTTCAGGTCAAAACTTTGACATCCGATATCTCGGCTCTGGAAGGGTCTAGAGCCTCCATTTTTGCGCGCTGGTCGAAGTCTCGTGGCCCTCTGTCAGAATCCAGAGTTTCAAGAAGATCGGAGGGGGTCAAAATTTTGGCCAAAAACGACAGTGTTACCCCTTATGTTTTTTTTTCGGGTCAAAACTTTGACATCCGATATCTCGGCTCTGGAAGGGTCTAGAGCCTCCATTTTTGCGCGCTGGTCGAAGTCTCGTGGCCCTCTGTCAGAATCCAGAGTTTCAAGAAGATCGGAGGGGGTCAAAATTTCGGCCAAAAACGACAGTGTTACCCCTTATGTTTTTTTTTTCAGGTCAAAACTTTGACATCCAATATCTCGGCTCTGGAAGGGTCTAGAGCCTCCATTTTTGCGCGCTGGTCGAAGTCTCGTGGCCCTCTGTCAGAATCCAGAGTTTCAAGAAGATCGGAGGGGGTCAAAATTTCGGCCAAAAACGACAGTGTTACCCCTTATGTTTTTTTTTTTCTGGTCAAAACTTTGACATCCGATATCTCGGCTCTGGAAGGGTCTAGAGCCTCCATTTTTGCGTGCTGGTCTAAGTCTCGTGGCCCTCTGTCAGAATCCAGAGTTTCAAGAAGATCGGAGGGGGGCAAAATTTCGGCCAAAAACGACAGTGTTACCCCTTATGTTTTTTTTCAGGTCAAAACTTTGACATCCGATATCTCGGCTCTGGAAGGGTCTAGAGCCTCCATTTTTGCGCGCTGGTCGAAGTCTCGTGGCCCTCTGTCAGAATCCAGAGTTTCAAGAAGATCGGAGGGGGTCAAAATTTCGGCCAAAAACGACAGTGTTACCCCTTATGTTTTTTTTTCAGGTCAAAACTTTGATATCCGATATCTCGGCTCTGGAAGGGTCTAGAGCCTCAATTTTTGCGCGCTGGTCGAAGTCTCGTGGCCCTCTGTCAGAATCCAGAGTTTCAAGAAGATCGGAGGGGGTCAAAATTTCGGCCAAAAACGACAGTGTTACCCCTTATGTTTTTTTTTCGGGTCAAAACTTTGACATCCGATATCTCGGCTGTGGAAGGGTCCAGAGCCTCCATTTTTGCGCGCTGGTCGAAGTCTCGTGGCCCTCTGTCAGAATCCAGAGTTTCAAGAAGATCGGAGGGGGTCAAAATTTCGGCCAAAAACGACAGTGTTACCCCTTATGTTTTTTTTTCAGGTCAAAACTTTGACATCCGATATCTCGGCTCTGGAAGGGTCTAGAGCCTCCATTTTTGCGCGCTGGTCGAAGTCTCGTGGCCTTCTGTCAGAATCCAGAGTTTCAAGAAGATCGGAGGGGGTCAAAATTTTGGCCAAAAACGACAGCGTTACCCCTTATGTTTTTTTTTAGGTCAAAACTTTGACATCCGATATCTCAGCTCTAGAAGGGTCTAGAGCCTCCATTTTTGCGCGCTGGTCGAAGTCTCGTGGCCCTCTGTCAGAATCCAGAGTTTCAAGAAGATCGGAGGGGGTCAAAATTTCGGCCAAAAACGACAGTGTTACCCCTTATGTTTTTTTTTTCAGGTCAAAACTTTGACATCCGATATCTCGGCTCTGGAAGGGTCTAGAGCCTCCATTTTTGCGCGCTGGTCGAAGTCTCGTGGCCCTCTGTCAGAATCCAGAGTTTCAAGAAGATCGGAGGGGGTCAAAATTTTGGCCAAAAACGACAGTGTTACCCCTTATGTTTTTTTTTTTCAGGTCAAAACTTTGACATCCGATATCTCAGCTCTGGAAGGGTCTAGAGCCTCCATTTTGCGCGCTGGTCGAAGTCTCGTGGCCCTCTGTCAGAATCCAGAGTTTCAAGAAGATCGGAGGGGGTCAAAATTTCGGCCAAAAACGACAGTGTTACCCCTTATGTTTTTTTTTTTTCAGGTCAAAACTTTGACATCCGATATCTCGGCTCTGGAAGGGTCTAGAGCCTCCATTTTTGCGCGCTGGTCGAAGTCTCGTGGCCCTCTGTCAGAATCCAGAGTTTCAAGAAGATCGGAGGGGGTCAAAATTTCAGCCAAAAACGACAGTGTTACCCCTTATGTTTTTTTTTCAGGTCAAAACTTTGATATCCGATATCTCGGCTCTGGAAGGGTCTAGAGCCTCCATTTTTGCGCGCTGGTCGAAGTCTCGTGGCCCTCTGTCAGAATCCAGAGTTTCAAGAAGATCGGAGGGGGTCAAAATTTCGGCCAAAAACGACAGTGTTACCCCTTATGTTTTTTTTTTTCAGGTCAAAACTTTGACATCCGATATCTCGGCTCTGGAAGGGTCTAGAGCCTCCATTTTTGCGCGCTGGTCGAAGTCTCGTGGCCCTCTGTCAGAATCCAGAGTTTCAAGAAGATCGGAGGGGGTCAAAATTTCAGCCAAAAACGACAGTGTTACCCCTTATGTTTTTTTTTCGGGTCAAAACTTTGATATCCGATATCTCGGCTCTGGAAGGGTCTAGAGCCTCCATTTTTGCGCGCTGGTCGAAGTCTCGTGGCCCTCTGTCAGAATCCAGAGTTTCAAGAAGATCGGAGGGGGTCAAAATTTTGGCCAAAAACGACAGTGTTACCCCTTATGTTTTTTTTTCGGGTCAAAACTTTGACATCCGATATCTCGGCTCTGGAAGGGTCCAGAGCCTCCATTTTTGCGCGCTGGTCGAAGTCTCGTGGCCCTCTGTCAGAATCCAGAGTTTCAAGAAGATCGGAGGGGGTCAAAATTTCGGCCAAAAACGACAGTGTTACCCCTTATGTTTTTTTTTTCGGGTCAAAACTTTGACATCCGATATCTCGGCTCTGGAAGGGTCCAGAGCCTCCATTTTTGCGCGCTGGTTGAAGTCTCGTGGCCCTCTGTCAGAATCCAGAGTTTCAAGAAGATCGGAGGGGGTCAAAATTTTGGCCAAAAACGACAGTGTTACCCCTTATGTTTTTTTTTCGGGTCAAAACTTTGACATCCGATATCTCGGCTCTGGAAGGGTCTAGAGCCTCCATTTTTGCGCGCTGGTCGAAGTCTCGTGGCCTTCTGTCAGAATCCAGAGTTTCAAGAAGATCGGAGGGGGTCAAAATTTTGGCCAAAAACGACAGTGTTACCCCTTATGTTTTTTTTTCAGGTCAAAACTTTGACATCCGATATCTCAGCTCTGGAAGGGTCTAGAGCCTCCATTTTGCGCGCTGGTCGAAGTCTCGTGGCCCTCTGTCAGAATCCAGAGTTTCAAGAAGATCGGAGGGGGTCAAAATTTCGGCCAAAAACGACAGTGTTACCCCTTATGTTTTTTTTTTTCAGGTCAAAACTTTGACATCCGATATCTCGGCTCTGGAAGGGTCTAGAGCCTCCATTTTTGCGCGCTGGTCGAAGTCTCGTGGCCCTCTGTCAGAATCCAGAGTTTCAAGAAGATCGGAGGGGGTCAAAATTTCAGCCAAAAACGACAGTGTTACCCCTTATGTTTTTTTTTCAGGTCAAAACTTTGATATCCGATATCTCGGCTCTGGAAGGGTCTAGAGCCTCCATTTTTGCGCGCTGGTCGAAGTCTCGTGGCCCTCTGTCAGAATCCAGAGTTTCAAGAAGATCGGAGGGGGTCAAAATTTCGGCCAAAAACGACAGTGTTACCCCTTATGTTTTTTTTTTCAGGTCAAAACTTTGACATCCGATATCTCGGCTCTGGAAGGGTCTAGAGCCTCCATTTTTGCGCGCTGGTCGAAGTCTCGTGGCCCTCTGTCAGAATCCAGAGTTTCAAGAAGATCGGAGGGGGTCAAAATTTCGGCCAAAAACGACAGTGTTACCCCTTATGTTTTTTTTTCGGGTCAAAACTTTGATATCCGATATCTCGGCTCTGGAAGGGTCTAGAGCCTCCATTGTTGCGCGCTGGTCGAAGTCTCGTGGCCCTCTGTCAGAATCCAGAGTTTCAAGAAGATCGGAGGGGGTCAAAATTTCGGCCAAAAACGACAGTGTTACCCCTTATGTTTTTTTTTCGGGTCAAAACTTTGACATCCGATATCTCGGCTCTGGAAGGGTCCAGAGCCTCCATTTTTGCGCGCTGGTCGAAGTCTCGTGGCCCTCTGTCAGAATCCAGAGTTTCAAGAAGATCGGAGGGGGTCAAAATTTCGGCCAAAAACGACAGTGTTACCCCTTATGTTTTTTTTTCAGGTCAAAACTTTGACATCCGATATCTCGGCTCTGGAAGGGTCTAGAGCCTCCATTTTTGCGCGCTGGTCGAAGTCTCGTGGCCTTCTGTCAGAATCCAGAGTTTCAAGAAGATCAGAGGGGGTCAAAATTTTGGCCAAAAACGACAGTGTTACCCCTTATGTTTTTTTTTTCAGGTCAAAACTTTGACATCCGATATCTCAGCTCTGGAAGGGTCTAGAACCTCCATTTTTGCGCGCTGGTCGAAGTCTCGTGGCCCTCTGTCAGAATCCAGAGTTTCAAGAAGATCGGAGGGGGTCAAAATTTCGGCCAAAAACGACAGTGTTACCCCTTATGTTTTTTTTTTCAGGTCAAAACTTTGACATCAGATATCTCGGCTCTGGAAGGGTCTAGAGCCTCCATTTTTGCGCGCTGGTCGAATTCTCGTGGCCCTCTGTCAGAATCCAGAGTTTCAAGAAGATCGGAGGGGGTCAAAATTTTGGCCAAAAACGACAGTGTTACCCCTTATGTTTTTTTTTTCGGGTCAAAACTTTGACATCCGATATCTCAGCTCTGGAAGGGTCTAGAGCCTCCATTTTTGCGCGCTGGTCGAAGTCTCGTGGCCCTCTGTCAGAATCCAGAGTTTCAAGAAGATCGGAGGGGGTCAAAATTTCGGCCAAAAACGACAGTGTTACCCCTTATGTTTTTTTTTCAGATCAAAACTTTGACATCCGATATCTCGGCTCTGGAAGGGTCTAGATCCTCCATTTTTGCGCGCTGGTCGAAGTCTCGTGGCCCTCTGTCAGAATCCAGAGTTTCAAGAAGATCGGAGGGGGTCAAAATTTCGTCCAAAAACGACAGTGTTACCCCTTATGTTTTTTTTTCAGGTCAAAACTTTGATATCCGATATCTCGGCTCTGGAAGGGTCTAGAGCCTCCATTTTTGCGCGCTGGTCGAAGTCTCGTGGCCCTCTGTCAGAATCCAGAGTTTCAAGAAGATCGGAGGGGGTCAAAATTTCGGCCAAAAACGACAGTGTTACCCCTTATGTTTTTTTTTTCGGGTCAAAACTTTGACATCCGATATCTCGGCTCTGGAAGGGTCCAGAGCCTCCATTTTTGCGCGCTGGTCGAAGTCTCGTGGCCCTCTGTCAGAATCCAGAGTTTCAAGAAGATCGGAGGGGGTCAAAATTTCGGCCAAAAACGACAGTGTTACCCCTTATGTTTTTTTTTTTTCAGGTCAAAACTTTGACATCCGATATCTCGGCTCTGGAAGGGTCTAGAGCCTCCATTTTTGCGCGCTGGTCGAAGTCTCGTGGCCTTCTGTCAGAATCCAGAGTTTCAAGAAGATCGGAGGGGGTCAAAATTTTGGCCAAAAACGACAGTGTTACCCCTTATGTTTTTTTTTTTCAGGTCAAAACTTTGACATCCGATATCTCAGCTCTGGAAGGGTCTAGAGCCTCCATTTTTGCGCGCTGGTCGAAGTCTCGTGGCCCTCTGTCAGAATCCAGAGTTTCAAGAAGATCGGAGGGGGTCAAAATTTCGGCCAAAAACGACAGTGTTACCCCTTATGTTTTTTTTTTTCAGGTCAAAACTTTGACATCCGATATCTCGGCTCTGGAAGGGTCTAGAGCCTCCATTTTTGCGCGCTGGTCGAAGTCTCGTGGCCCTCTGTCAGAATCCAGAGTTTCAAGAAGATCGGAGGGGGTCAAAATTTTGGCCAAAAACGACAGTGTTACCCCTTATGTTTTTTTTTTCGGGTCAAAACTTTGACATCCGATATCTCGGCTCTGGAAGGGTCTAGAGCCTTCATTTTTGCGCGCTGGTCTAAGTCTCGTGGCCCTCTGTCAGAATCCAGAGTTTCAAGAAGATCGGAGGGGGTCAAAATTTCGGCCAAAAACGACAGTGTTACCCCTTATGTTTTTTTTTCAGGTCAAAACTTTGACATCCGATATCTCGGCTCTGGAAGGGTCTAGAGCCTCCATTTTTGCGCGCTGGTCGAAGTCTCGTGGCCCTCTGTCAGAATCCAGAGTTTCAAGAAGATCGGAGGGGGTCAAAATTTCGGCCAAAAACGACAGTGTTACCCCTTATGTTTTTTTTTCAGGTCAAAACTTTGATATCCGATATCTCGGCTCTGGAAGGGTCTAGAGCCTCCATTTTTGCGCGCTGGTCGAAGTCTCGTGGCCCTCTGTCAGAATCCAGAGTTTCAAGAAGATCGGAGGGGGTCAAAATTTCGGCCAAAAACGACAGTGTTACCCCTTATGTTTTTTTTTTCAGGTCAAAACTTTGACATCCGATATCTCGGCTCTGGAAGGGTCTAGAGCCTCCATTTTTGCGCGCTGGTCGAAGTCTCGTGGCCCTCTGTCAGAATCCAGAGTTTCAAGAAGATCGGAGGGGGTCAAAATTTTGGCCAAAAACGACAGTGTTACCCCTTATGTTTTTTTTTTTCGGGTCAAAACTTTGACATCCGATATCTCGGCTCTGGAAGGGTCTAGAGCCTTCATTTTTGCGCGCTGGTCTAAGTCTCGTGGCCCTCTGTCAGAATCCAGAGTTTCAAGAAGATCGGAGGGGAGCAAAATTTCGACCAAAAACGACAGTGTTACCCCTTATGTTTTTTTTTCAGGTCAAAACTTTGACATCCGATATCTCGGCTCTGGAAGGGTCTAGAGCCTCCATTTTTGCGCGCTGGTCGAAGTCTCGTGGCCCTCTGTCAGAATCCAGAGTTTCAAGAAGATCGGAGGGGGTCAAAATTTCGGCCAAAAACGACAGTGTTACCCCTTATGTTTTTTTTTCAGGTCAAAACTTTGATATCCGATATCTCGGCTCTGGAAGGGTCTAGAGCCTCCATTTTTGCGCGCTGGTCGAAGTCTCGTGGCCCTCTGTCAGAATCCAGAGTTTCAAGAAGATCGGAGGGGGTCAAAATTTCGGCCAAAAACGACAGTGTTACCCCTTATGTTTTTTTTTTTCGGGTCAAAACTTTGACATCCGATATCTCGGCTCTGGAAGGGTCTAGAGCCTCCATTTTTGCGCGCTGGTCTAAGTCTCGTGGCCCTCTGTCAGAATCCAGAGTTTCAAGAAGATCGGAGGGGTGCAAAATTTCGGCCAAAAACGACAGTGTTACCCCTTATGTTTTTTTGTCAGGTCAAAACTTTGATATCCGATATCTCGGCTCTGGAAGGGTCTAGAGCCTCCATTTTTGCGCGCTGGTCGAAGTCTCGTGGCCCTCTGTCAGAGTCCAGAGTTTCAAGAAGATCGGAGGGGGTCAAAATTTCGGCCAAAAAAAAAAAATGACAGTGTTACCCCTTATGTTTTTTTTTCAGGTCCAAATTTTGACCTTCGATATCTCGGCTCTGGAAGGGTCTAGAGCCTCCATTTTTGCGCGCTGGTCGAAGTCTCGTGGCCCTCTGTCAGAGTCCAGAGTTTCAAGAAGATCGGAGGGGGTCAAAATTTCGGCCAAAAAAAAAAATGACAGTGTTACCCCTTATGTTTTTTTTTTTCAGGTCCAAATTTTGACCTTCGATATCTCGGCTCTGGAAGGGTCTAGAGCCTCCATTTTTGCGCGCTGGTCGAAGTCTCGTGGCCCTCTGTCAGAGTCCAGAGTTTCAAGAAGATCGGAGGGGGTCAAAATTTCGGCCAAAAATAAAAAATGACAGTGTTACCCCTTATAGTTTTTTTTCAGGTCCAAATTTTGACCTTCGATATCTCGGCTCTGGAAGGGTCTAGAGCCTCCATTTTTGCGCGCTGGTCGAAGTCTCGTGGCCCTTTGTCAGAGTCCAGAGTTTCAAGAAGATCGGAGGGGGTCAAAATTTCGGCCAAAAAAAAAAAATGACAGTGTTACCCCTTATGTTTTTTTTTCAGGTCCAAATTTTGACCTTCGATATCTCGGCTCTGGAAGGGTCTAGAGCCTCCATTTTTGTGCGCTGGTCGAAGTCTCGTGGCCCTCTGTCAGAATCCAGAGTTTCAAGAAGATCGGAGGGGGTCAAAATTTTGGCCAAAAACGACAGTGTTACCCCTTATGTTTTTTTTTTTCGGGTCAAAACTTTGACATCCGATATCTCGGCTCTGGAAGGGTCTAGAGCCTTCATTTTTGCGCGCTGGTCTAAGTCTCGTGGCCCTCTGTCAGAATCCAGAGTTTCAAGAAGATCGGAGGGGGTCAAAATTTCGGCCAAAAACGACAGTGTTACCCCTTATGTTTTTTTTTCAGGTCAAAACTTTGACATCCGATATCTCGGCTCTGGAAGGGTCTAGAGCCTCCATTTTTGCGCGCTGGTCGAAGTCTCGTGGCCCTCTGTCAGAATCCAGAGTTTCAAGAAGATCGGAGGGGGTCAAAATTTCGGCCAAAAACGACAGTGTTACCCCTTATGTTTTTTTTTCAGGTCAAAACTTTGATATCCGATATCTCGGCTCTGGAAGGGTCTAGAGCCTCCATTTTTGCGCGCTGGTCGAAGTCTCGTGGCCCTCTGTCAGAATCCAGAGTTTCAAGAAGATCGGAAGGGGTCAAAATTTCGGCCAAAAACGACAATGTTACCCCTTATGTTTTTTTTTTTCAGGTCAAAACTTTGACATCCGATATCTCGGCTCTGGAAGGGTCTAGAGCCTCCATTTTTGCGCGCTGGTCGAAGTCTCGTGGCCCTCTGTCAGAATCCAGAGTTTCAAGAAGATCGGAGGGGGTCAAAATTTTGGCCAAAAACGACAGTGTTACCCCTTATGTTTTTTTTTTTCGGGTCAAAACTTTGACATCCGATATCTCGGCTCTGGAAGGGTCTAGAGCCTTCATTTTTGCGCGCTGGTCTAAGTCTCGTGGCCCTCTGTCAGAATCCAGAGTTTCAAGAAGATCGGAGGGGAGCAAAATTTCGGCCAAAAACGACAGTGTTACCCCTTATGTTTTTTTTTCAGGTCAAAACTTTGACATCCGATATCTCGGCTCTGGAAGGGTCTAGAGCCTCCATTTTTGCGCGCTGGTCGAAGTCTCGTGGCCCTCTGTCAGAATCCAGAGTTTCAAGAAGATCGGAGGGGGTCAAAATTTCGGCCAAAAACGACAGTGTTACCCCTTATGTTTTTTTTTCAGGTCAAAACTTTGATATCCGATATCTCGGCTCTGGAAGGGTCTAGAGCCTCCATTTTTGCGCGCTGGTCGAAGTCTCGTGGCCCTCTGTCAGAATCCAGAGTTTCAAGAAGATCGGAGGGGGTCAAAATTTCGGCCAAAAACGACAGTGTTACCCCTTATGTTTTTTTTTTTCGGGTCAAAACTTTGACATCCGATATCTCGGCTCTGGAAGGGTCTAGAGCCTCCATTTTTGCGCGCTGGTCTAAGTCTCGTGGCCCTCTGTCAGAATCCAGAGTTTCAAGAAGATCGGAGGGGTGCAAAATTTCGGCCAAAAACGACAGTGTTACCCCTTATGTTTTTTTGTCAGGTCAAAACTTTGATATCCGATATCTCGGCTCTGGAAGGGTCTAGAGCCTCCATTTTTGCGCGCTGGTCGAAGTCTCGTGGCCCTCTGTCAGAGTCCAGAGTTTCAAGAAGATCGGAGGGGGTCAAAATTTCGGCCAAAAAAAAAAATGACAATGTTACCCCTTATGTTTTTTTTTTCAGGTCCAAATTTTGACCTTCGATATCTCGGCTCTGGAAGGGTCTAGAGCCTCCATTTTTGCGCGCTGGTCGAAGTCTCGTGGCCCTCTGTCAGAGTCCAGAGTTTCAAGAAGATCGGAGGGGGTCAAAATTTCGGCCAAAAAAAAAAATGACAGTGTTACCCCTTATGTTTTTTTTTTCAGGTCCAAATTTTGACCTTCGATATCTCGGCTCTGGAAGGGTCTAGAGCCTCCATTTTTGCGCGCTGGTCGAAGTCTCGTGGCCCTCTGTCAGAGTCCAGAGTTTCAAGAAGATCGGAGGGGGTCAAAATTTCGGCCAAAAATAAAAAATGACAGTGTTACCCCTTATAGTTTTTTTTCAGGTCCAAATTTTGACCTTCGATATCTCGGCTCTGGAAGGGTCTAGAGCCTCCATTTTTGCGCGCTGGTCGAAGTCTCGTGGCCCTTTGTCAGAGTCCAGAGTTTCAAGAAGATCGGAGGGGGTCAAAATTTCGGCCAAAAAAAAAATGACAGTGTTACCCCTTATGTTTTTTTTTTCAGGTCCAAATTTTGACCTTCGATATCTCGGCTCTGGAAGGGTCTAGAGCGTCCATTTTTGCGCGCTGGTCGAAGTCTTGTGGCCCTCTGTCAGAATCCAGAGTTTCAAGAAGATCGGAGGGGGTCAAAATTTCGGCCAAAAACGACAGTGTTACCCCTTATGTTTTTTTTTCGGGTCAAAACTTTGACATCCGATATCTCGGCTCTGGAAGGGTCCAGAGCCTCCATTTTTGCGCGCTGGTCGAAGTCTCGTGGCCCTCTGTCAGAATCCAGAGTTTCAAGAAGATCGGAGGGGGTCAAAATTTTGGCCAAAAACGACAGTGTTACCCCTTATGTTTTTTTTTCAGGTCAAAACTTTGACATCCGATATCTCAGCTCTGGAAGGGTCTAGAGCCTCCATTTTTGCGCGCTGGTCGAAGTCTCGTGGCCCTCTGTCAGAATCCAGAGTTTCAAGAAGATCGGAGGGGGTCAAAATTTCGGCCAAAAACGACAGTGTTACCCCTTATGTTTTTTTTTCAGGTCAAAACTTTGACATCCGATATCTCGGCTCTGGAAGGGTCTAGAGCCTCCATTTTTGCGCGCTGGTCGAAGTCTCGTGGCCTTCTGTCAGAATCCAGAGTTTCAAGAAGATCGGAGGGGGTCAAAATTTTGGCCAAAAACGACAGTGTTACCCCTTATGTTTTTTTTTCAGGTCAAAACTTTGACATCCGATATCTCGGCTCTGGAAGGGTCTAGAGCCTCCATTTTTGCGCGCTGGTCGAAGTCTCGTGGCCTTCTGTCAGAATCCAGAGTTTCAAGAAGATCGGAGGGGGTCAAAATTTTGGCCAAAAACGACAGTGTTACCCCTTATGTTTTTTTTTTCAGGTCAAAACTTTGACATCCGATATCTCGGCTCTGGAAGGGTCTAGAGCCTCCATTTTTGCGCGCTGGTCGAAGTCTCGTGGCCCTCTGTCAGAATCCAGAGTTTCAAGAAGATCGGAGGGGGTCAAAATTTCGGCCAAAAACGACAGTGTTACCCCTTATGTTTTTTTTTCGGGTCAAAACTTTGACATCCGATATCTCGGCTCTGGAAGGGTCTAGAGCCTCCATTTTTGCGCGCTGGTCGAAGTCTCGTGGCCCTCTGTCAGAATCCAGAGTTTCAAGAAGATCGGAGGGGGTCAAAATTTCGGCCAAAAACGACAGTGTTACCCCTTATGTTTTTTTTTTCAGGTCAAAACTTTGACATCCGATATCTCGGCTCTGGAAGGGTCTAGAGCCTCCATTTTTGCGCGCTGGTCGAAGTCTCGTGGCCCTCTGTCAGAATCCAGAGTTTCAAGAAGATCGGAGGGGGTCAAAATTTTGGCCAAAAACGACAGTGTTACCCCTTATGTTTTTTTTTTTCGGGTCAAAACTTTGACATCCGATATCTCGGCTCTGGAAGGGTCTAGAGCCTCCATTTTTGCGCGCTGGTCTAAGTCTCGTGGCCCTCTGTCAGAATCCAGAGTTCCAAGAAGATCGGAGGGGGGCAAAATTTCGGCCAAAAACGACAGTGTTACCCCTTATGTTTTTTTTCAGGTCAAAACTTTGACATCCGATATCTCGGCTCTGGAAGGGTCTAGAGCCTCCATTTTTGCGCGCTGGTCGAAGTCTCGTGGCCCTCTGTCAGAATCCAGAGTTTCAAGAAGATCGGAGGGGGTCAAAATTTCGGCAAAAAACGACAGTGTTACCCCTTATGTTTTTTTTTTCAGGTCAAAACTTTGATATCTGATATCTCGGCTCTGGAAGGGTCTAGAACCTCCATTTTTGCGCGCTGGTCGAAGTCTCGTGGCCCTCTGTCAAAATCCAGAGTTTCAAGAAGATCGGAGGGGGTCAAAATTTCGGCCAAAAACGACAGTGTTACCCCTTGTGTTTTTTTTTCAGGTCCAAATTTTGACCTTCGATATCTCGGCTCTGGAAGGGTCTAGAGCGTCCATTTTTGCGCGCTGGTCGAAGTCTTGTGGCCCTCTGTCAGAATCCAGAGTTTCAAGAAGATCGGAGGGGGTCAAAATTTCGGCCAAAAACGACAGTGTTACCCCTTATGTTTTTTTTTCAGGTCAAAACTTTGATATCCGATATCTCGGCTCTGGAAGGGTCTAGAGCCTCCATTTTTGCGCGCTGGTCGAAGTCTCGTGGCCCTCTGTCAGAATCCAGAGTTTCAAGAAGATCGGAGGGGGTCAAAATTTCGGCCAAAAACGACAGTGTTACCCCTTATGTTTTTTTTTCGGGTCAAAACTTTGACATCCGATATCTCGGCTCTGGAAGGGTCCAGAGCCTCCATTTTTGCGCGCTGGTCGAAGTCTCGTGGCCCTCTGTCAGAATCCAGAGTTTCAAGAAGATCGGAGGGGGTCAAAATTTCGGCCAAAAACGACAGTGTTACCCCTTATGTTTTTTTTTTTCAGGTCAAAACTTTGACATCCGATATCTCGGCTCTGGAAGGGTCTAGAGCCTCCATTTTTGCGCGCTGGTCGAAGTCTCGTGGCCTTCTGTCAGAATCCAGAGTTTCAAGAAGATCGGAGGGGGTCAAAATTTTGGCCAAAAACGACAGTGTTACCCCTTATGTTTTTTTTTCAGGTCAAAACTTTGACATCCGATATCTCAGCTCTGGAAGGGTCTAGAGCCTCCATTTTTGCGCGCTGGTCGAAGTCTCGTGGCCCTCTGTCAGAATCCAGAGTTTCAAGAAGATCGGAGGGGGTCAAAATTTTGGCCAAAAACGACAGTGTTACCCCTTATGTTTTTTTTTCAGGTCAAAACTTTGACATCCGATATCTCGGCTCTGGAAGGGTCTAGAGCCTCCATTTTTGCGCGCTGGTCGAAGTCTCGTGGCCCTCTGTCAGAGTCCAGAGTTTCAAGAAGATCGGAGGGGGTCAAAATTTTGGCCAAAAACGACAGTGTTACCCCTTATGTTTTTTTTCGGGTCAAAACTTTGACATCCGATATCTCGGCTCTGGAAGGGTCCAGAGCCTCCATTTTTGCGCGCTGGTCGAAGTCTCGTGGCCCTCTGTCAGAATCCAGAGTTTCAAGAAGATCGGAGGGGGTCAAAATTTTGGCCAAAAACGACAGTGTTACCCCTTATGTTTTTTTTTTTCGGGTCAAAACTTTGACATCCGATATCTCGGCTCTGGAAGGGTCTAGAGCCTTCATTTTTGCGCGCTGGTCTAAGTCTCGTGGCCCTCTGTCAGAATCCAGAGTTCAAAGAAGATCGGAGGGGGGCAAAATTTCGGCCAAAAACGACAGTGTTACCCCTTATGTTTTTTTTTCAGGTCAAAACTTTGACATCCGATATCTCGGCTCTGGAAGGGTCTAGAGCCTCCATTTTTGCGCGCTGGTCGAAGTCTCGTGGCCCTCTGTCAGAATCCAGAGTTTCAAGAAGATCGGAGGGGGTCAAAATTTCGGCCAAAAACGACAGTGTTACCCCTTATGTTTTTTTTTCAGGTCAAAACTTTGATATCCGATATCTCGGCTCTGGAAGGGTCTAGAGCCTCCATTTTTGCGCGCTGGTCGAAGTCTCGTGGCCCTCTGTCAGAATCCAGAGTTTCAAGAAGATCGGAGGGGGTCAAAATTTCGGGCCAAAAATGACAGTGTTACCCCTTATGTTTTTTTTTCGGGTCAAAACTTTGACATCCGATATCTCGGCTCTGGAAGGGTCCAGAGCCTCCATTTTTGCGCGCTGGTCGAAGTCTCGTGGCCCTCTGTCAGAATCCAGAGTTTCAAGAAGATCGGAGGGGGTCAAAATTTCGGCCAAAAACGACAGTGTTACCCCTTATGTTTTTTTTTTCGGGTCAAAACTTTGACATCCGATATCTCGGCTCTGGAAGGGTCCAGAGCCTCCATTTTTGCGCGCTGGTCGAAGTCTCGTCGCCCTCTGTCAGAATCCAGAGTTTCAAGAAGATCGGAGGGGGTCAAAATTTCGGCCAAAAACGACAGTGTTACCCCTTATGTTTTTTTTTTCAGGTCAAAACTTTGACATCCGATATCTCGGCTCTGGAAGGGTCTAGAGCCTCCATTTTTGCGCGCTGGTCGAAGTCTCGTGGCCTTCTGTCAGAATCCAGAGTTTCAAGAAGATCGGAGGGGGTCAAAATTTTGGCCAAAAACCACAGTGTTACCCCTTATGTTTTTTTTTTAGGTCCAAACTTTGACATCCGATATCTCAGCTCTGGAAGGGTCTAGAGCCTCCATTTTTGCGCGCTGGTCGAAGTCTCGTGGCCCTCTGTCAGAATCCAGAGTTTCAAGAAGATCGGAGGGGGTCAAAATTTCGGCCAAAAACGACAGTGTTACCCCTTATGTTTTTTTTTCAGGTCAAAACTTTGACATCCGATATCTCGGCTCTGGAAGGGTCTAGAGCCTCCATTTTTGCGCGCTAGTCGAAGTCTCGTGGCCCTCTGTCAGAATCCAGAGTTTCAAGAAGATCGGAGGGGGTCAAAATTTTGGCCAAAAACGACAGTGTTACCCCTTATGTTTTTTTTTTTCAGGTCAAAACTTTGACATCCGATATCTCAGCTCTGGAAGGGTCTAGAGCCTCCATTTTGCGCGCTGGTCGAAGTCTCGTGGCCCTCTGTCAGAATCCAGAGTTTCAAGAAGATCGGAGGGGGTCAAAATTTCGGCCAAAAACGACAGTGTTACCCCTTATGTTTTTTTTTCAGGTCAAAACTTTGACATCCGATATCTCGGCTCTGGAAGGGTCTAGAGCCTCCATTTTTGCGCGCTGGTCGAAGTCTCGTGGCCCTCTGTCAGAATCCAGAGTTTCAAGAAGATCGGAGGGGGTCAAAATTTCGGCCAAAAACGACAGTGTTACCCCTTATGTTTTTTTTTCGGGTCAAAACTTTGACATCCGATATCTCGGCTCTGGAAGGGTCCAGAGCCTCCATTTTTGCGCGCTGGTCGAAGTCTCGTGGCCCTCTGTCAGAATCCAGAGTTTCAAGAAGATCGGAGGGGGTCAAAATTTCGGCCAAAAATGACAGTGTTACCCCTTATGTTTTTTTTTCGGGTCAAAACTTTGACATCCGATATCTCGGCTCTGGAAGGGTCCAGAGCCTCCATTTTTGCGCGCTGGTCGAAGTCTCGTGGCCCTCTGTCAGAATCCAGAGTTTCAAGAAGATCGGAGGGGGTCAAAATTTCGGCCAAAAACGACAGTGTTACCCCTTATGTTTTTTTTCAGGTCAAAACTTTGACATCCGATATCTCGGCTCTGGAAGGGTCTAGAGCCTCCATTTTTGCGCGCTGGTCGAAGTCTCGTGGCGTTCTGTCAGAATCCAGAGTTTCAAGAAGATCAGAGGGGGTCAAAATTTTGGCCAAAAACGACAGTGTTACCCCTTATGTTTTTTTTTCAGGTCAAAACTTTGACATCCGATATCTCAGCTCTGGAAGGGTCTAGAGCCTCCATTTTTGCGCGCTGGTCGAAGTCTCGTGGCCCTCTGTCAGAATCCAGAGTTTCAAGAAGATCGGAGGGGGTCAAAATTTCGGCCAAAAACGACAGTGTTACCCCTTATGTTTTTTTTTTCAGGTCAAAACTTTGACATCCGATATCTCGGCTCTGGAAGGGTCTAGAGCCTCCATTTTTGCGCGCTGGTCGAAGTCTCGTGGCCCTCTGTCAGAATCCAGAGTTTCAAGAAGATCGGAGGGGGTCAAAATTTTGGCCAAAAACGACAGTGTTACCCCTTATGTTTTTTTTTCAGGTCAAAACTTTGACATCCGATATCTCAGCTCTGGAAGGGTCTAGAGCCTCCATTTTTGCGCGCTGGTCGAAGTCTCGTGGCCCTCTGTCAGAATCCAGAGTTTCAAGAAGATCGGAGGGGGTCAAAATTTCGGCCAAAAACGACAGTGTTACCCCTTATGTTTTTTTTTTTCAGGTCAAAACTTTGACATCCGATATCTCGGCTCTGGAAGGGTCTAGAGCCTCCATTTTTGCGCGCTGGTCGAAGTCTCGTGGCCCTCTGTCAGAATCCAGAGTTTCAAGAAGATCGGAGGGGGTCAAAATTTCGGCCAAAAACGACAGTGTTACCCCTTATGTTTTTTTTTTCAGGTCAAAACTTTGACATCCGATATCTCGGCTCTGGAAGGGTCTAGAGCCTCCATTTTTGCGCGCTGGTCGAAGTCTCGTGGCCCTCTGTCAGAATCCAGAGTTTCAAGAAGATCGGAGGGGGTCAAAATTTCGGCCAAAAACGACAGTGTTACCCCTTATGTTTTTTTTGTCGGGTCAAAACTTTGACATCCGATATCTCGGCTCTGGAAGAGTCTAGAGCCTCCATTTTTGCGCGCTGGTCTAAGTCTCGTGGCCCTCTGTCAGAATCCAGAGTTTCAAGAAGATCGGAGGGGGGCAAAATTTCGGCCAAAAACGACAGTGTTACCCCTTATGTTTTTTTTTTTCAGATCAAAACTTTGACATCCGAAATCTCGGCTCTGGAAGGGTCTAGAGCCTCCATTTTTGCGCGCTGGTCGAAGTCTCGTGGCCCTCTGTCAGAATCCAGAGTTTCAAGAAGATCGGAGGGGGTCAAAATTTTGGCCAAAAACGACAGTGTTACCCCTTATGTTTTTTTTCGGGTCAAAACTTTGACATCCGATATCTCGGCTCTGGAAGGGTCCAGAGCCTCCATTTTTGCGCGCTGGTCGAAGTCTCGTGGCCCTCTGTCAGAATCCAGAGTTTCAAGAAGATCGGAGGGGGTCAAAATTTCGGCCAAAAACGACAGTGTTACCCCTTATGTTTTTTTTTTTTTCAGGTCAAAACTTTGACATCCGATATCTCGGCTCTGGAAGGGTCTAGAGCCTCCATTTTTGCGCGCTGGTCGAAGTCTCGTGGCCTTCTGTCAGAATCCAGAGTTTCAAGAAGATCGGAGGGGGTCAAAATTTTGGCCAAAAACGACAGTGTTACCCCTTATGTTTTTTTTTCAGGTCAAAACTTTGACATCCGATATCTCAGCTCTGGAAGGGTGTAGAGCCTCCATTTTTGCGCGCTGGTCGAAGTCTCGTGGCCCTCTGTCAGAATCCAGAGTTTCAAGAAGATCGGAGGGGGTCAAAATTTCGGCCAAAAATGACAGTGTTACCCCTTATGTTTTTTTTTCGGGTCAAAACTTTGACATCCGATATCTCGGCTCTGGAAGGGTCCAGAGCCTCCATTTTTGCGCGCTGGTCGAAGTCTCGTGGCCCTCTGTCAGAATCCAGAGTTTCAAGAAGATCGGAGGGGGTCAAAATTTCGGCCAAAAACGACAGTGTTACCCCTTATGTTTTTTTTTTCGGGTCAAAACTTTGACATCCGATATCTCGGCTCTGGAAGGGTCCAGAGCCTCCATTTTTGCGCGCTGGTCGAAGTCTCGTGGCCCTCTGTCAGAATCCAGAGTTTCAAGAAGATCGGAGGGGGTCAAAATTTCGGCCAAAAACGACAGTGTTACCCCTTATGTTTTTTTTTTAGGTCAAAACTTTGACATCCGATATCTCGGCTCTGGAAGGGTCTAGAGCCTCCATTTTTGCGCGCTGGTCGAAGTCTCGTGGCCTTCTGTCAGAATCCAGAGTTTCAAGAAGATCGGAGGGGGTCAAAATTTCGGCCAAAAACGACAGTGTTACCCCTTATGTTTTTTTTTCAGGTCAAAACTTTGACATCCGATATCTCGGCTCTGGAAGGGTCTAGAGCCTCCATTTTTGCGCGCTGGTCGAAGTCTCGTGGCCCTCTGTCAGAATCCAGAGTTTCAAGAAGATCGGAGGGGGTCAAAATTTTGGCCAAAAACGACAGTGTTACCCCTTATGTTTTTTTTTCAGGTCAAAACTTTGACATCCGATATCTCAGCTCTGGAAGGGTCCAGAGCCTCCATTTTGCGCGCTGGTCGAAGTCTCGTGGCCCTCTGTCAGAATCCAGAGTTTCAAGAAGATCGGAGGGGGTCAAAATTTCGGCCAAAAACGACAGTGTTACCCCTTATGTTTTTTTTTCAGGTCAAAACTTTGACATCCGATATCTCGGCTCTGGAAGGGTCTAGAGCCTCCATTTTTGCGCGCTGGTCGAAGTCTCGTGGCCCTCTGTCAGAATCCAGAGTTTCAAGAAGATCGGAGGGGGTCAAAATTTCAGCCAAAAACGACAGTGTTACCCCTTATGTTTTTTTTTCAGGTCAAAACTTTGATATCCGATATCTCGGCTCTGGAAGGGTCTAGAGCCTCCATTTTTGCGCGCTGGTCGAAGTCTCGTGGCCCTCTGTCAGAATCCAGAGTTTCAAGAAGATCGGAGGGGGTCAAAATTTCGGCCAAAAACGACAGTGTTACCCCTTATGTTTTTTTTTTCAGGTCAAAACTTTGACATCCGATATCTCGGCTCTGGAAGGGTCTAGAGCCTCCATTTTTGCGCGCTGGTCGAAGTCTCGTGGCCCTCTGTCAGAATCCAGAGTTTCAAGAAGATCGGAGGGGGTCAAAATTTCGGCAAAAAACGACAGTGTTACCCCTTATGTTTTTTTTTCAGGTCAAAACTTTGATATCCGATATCTCGGCTCTGGAAGGGTCTAGAGCCTCCATTTTTGCGCGCTGGTCGAAGTCTCGTGGCCCTCTGTCAGAATCCAGAGTTTCAAGAAGATCGGAGGGGGTCAAAATTTCGGCCAAAAACGACAGTGTTACCCCTTATGTTTTTTTTTTCGGGTCAAAACTTTGACATCCGATATCTCGGCTCTGGAAGGGTCCAGAGCCTCCATTTTTGCGCGCTGGTCGAAGTCTCGTGGCCCTCTGTCAGAATCCAGAGTTTCAAGAAGATCGGAGGGGGTCAAAATTTCGGCCAAAAACGACAGTGTTACGCCTTATGTTTTTTTTTCAGGTCAAAACTTTGACATCCGATATCTCGGCTCTGGAAGGGTCTAGAGCCTCCATTTTTGCGCGCTGGTCGAAGTCTCGTGGCGTTCTGTCAGAATCCAGAGTTTCAAGAAGATCGGAGGGGGTCAAAATTTCGGCCAAAAACGACAGTGTTACCCCTTATGTTTTTTTTTTTCGGGTCAAAACTTTGACATCCGATATCTCGGCTCTGGAAGGGTCTAGAGCCTCCATTTTTGCGCGCTGGTCTAAGTCTCGTGGCCCTCTGTCAGAATCCAGAGTTTCAAGAAGATCGGAGGGGTGCAAAATTTCGGCCAAAAACGACAGTGTTACCCCTTATGTTTTTTTGTCAGGTCAAAACTTTGATATCCGATATCTCGGCTCTGGAAGGGTCTAGAGCCTCCATTTTTGCGCGCTGGTCGAAGTCTCGTGGCCCTCTGTCAGAGTCCAGAGTTTCAAGAAGATCGGAGGGGGTCAAAATTTCGGCCAAAAAAAAAAAATGACAGTGTTACCCCTTATGTTTTTTTTTTCAGGTCCAAATTTTGACCTTCGATATCTCGGCTCTGGAAGGGTCTAGAGCCTCCATTTTTGCGCGCTGGTCGAAGTCTCGTGGCCCTCTGTCAGAGTCCAGAGTTTCAAGAAGATCGGAGGGGGTCAAAATTTCGGCCAAAAATAAAAAATGACAGTGTTACCCCTTATAGTTTTTTTTCAGGTCAAAATTTTGACCTTCGATATCTCGGCTCTGGAAGGGTCTAGAGCCTCCATTTTTGCGCGCTGGTCGAAGTCTCGTGGCCCTTTGTCAGAGTCCAGAGTTTCAAGAAGATCGGAGGGGGTCAAAATTTCGGCCAAAAACGACAGTGTTACCCCTTATGTTTTTTTTTCAGGTCAAAACTTTGACATCCGATATCTCGGCTCTGGAAGGGTCTAGAGCCTCCATTTTTGCGCGCTGGTCGAAGTCTCGTGGCGTTCTGTCAGAATCCAGAGTTTCAAGAAGATCGGAGGGGGTCAAAATTTCGGCCAAAAACGACAGTGTTACCCCTTATGTTTTTTTTTTTTCGGGTCAAAACTTTGACATCCGATATCTCGGCTCTGGAAGGGTCTAGAGCCTCCATTTTTGCGCGCTGGTCTAAGTCTCGTGGCCCTCTGTCAGAATCCAGAGTTTCAAGAAGATCGGAGGGGTGCAAAATTTCGGCCAAAAACGACAGTGTTACCCCTTATGTTTTTTTTTTTCAGGTCAAAACTTTGACATCCGATATCTCAGCTCTGGAAGGGTCTAGAGCCTCCATTTTGCGCGCTGGTCGAAGTCTCGTGGCCCTCTGTCAGAATCCAGAGTTTCAAGAAGATCGGAGGGGGTCAAAATTTCGGCCAAAAACGACAGTGTTACCCCTTATGTTTTTTTTTCAGGTCAAAACTTTGACATCCGATATCTCGGCTCTGGAAGGGTCTAGAGCCTCCATTTTTGCGCGCTGGTCGAAGTCTCGTGGCCCTCTGTCAGAATCCAGAGTTTCAAGAAGATCGGAGGGGGTCAAAATTTCGGCCAAAAACGACAGTGTTACCCCTTATGTTTTTTTTTCGGGTCAAAACTTTGACATCCGATATCTCGGCTCTGGAAGGGTCCAGAGCCTCCATTTTTGCGCGCTGGTCGAAGTCTCGTGGCCCTCTGTCAGAATCCAGAGTTTCAAGAAGATCGGAGGGGGTCAAAATTTCGGCCAAAAATGACAGTGTTACCCCTTATGTTTTTTTTTCGGGTCAAAACTTTGACATCCGATATCTCGGCTCTGGAAGGGTCCAGAGCCTCCATTTTTGCGCGCTGGTCGAAGTCTCGTGGCCCTCTGTCAGAATCCAGAGTTTCAAGAAGATCGGAGGGGGTCAAAATTTCGGCCAAAAACGACAGTGTTACCCCTTATGTTTTTTTTCAGGTCAAAACTTTGACATCCGATATCTCGGCTCTGGAAGGGTCTAGAGCCTCCATTTTTGCGCGCTGGTCGAAGTCTCGTGGCGTTCTGTCAGAATCCAGAGTTTCAAGAAGATCAGAGGGGGTCAAAATTTTGGCCAAAAACGACAGTGTTACCCCTTATGTTTTTTTTTCAGGTCAAAACTTTGACATCCGATATCTCAGCTCTGGAAGGGTCTAGAGCCTCCATTTTTGCGCGCTGGTCGAAGTCTCGTGGCCCTCTGTCAGAATCCAGAGTTTCAAGAAGATCGGAGGGGGTCAAAATTTCGGCCAAAAACGACAGTGTTACCCCTTATGTTTTTTTTTTCAGGTCAAAACTTTGACATCCGATATCTCGGCTCTGGAAGGGTCTAGAGCCTCCATTTTTGCGCGCTGGTCGAAGTCTCGTGGCCCTCTGTCAGAATCCAGAGTTTCAAGAAGATCGGAGGGGGTCAAAATTTTGGCCAAAAACGACAGTGTTACCCCTTATGTTTTTTTTTCAGGTCAAAACTTTGACATCCGATATCTCAGCTCTGGAAGGGTCTAGAGCCTCCATTTTTGCGCGCTGGTCGAAGTCTCGTGGCCCTCTGTCAGAATCCAGAGTTTCAAGAAGATCGGAGGGGGTCAAAATTTCGGCCAAAAACGACAGTGTTACCCCTTATGTTTTTTTTTTTCAGGTCAAAACTTTGACATCCGATATCTCGGCTCTGGAAGGGTCTAGAGCCTCCATTTTTGCGCGCTGGTCGAAGTCTCGTGGCCCTCTGTCAGAATCCAGAGTTTCAAGAAGATCGGAGGGGGTCAAAATTTCGGCCAAAAACGACAGTGTTACCCCTTATGTTTTTTTTTCGGGTCAAAACTTTGACATCCGATATCTCGGCTCTGGAAGGGTCTAGAGCCTCCATTTTTGCGCGCTGGTCGAAGTCTCGTGGCCCTCTGTCAGAATCCAGAGTTTCAAGAAGATCGGAGGGGGTCAAAATTTCGGCCAAAAACGACAGTGTTACCCCTTATGTTTTTTTTTTCAGGTCAAAACTTTGACATCCGATATCTCGGCTCTGGAAGGGTCTAGAGCCTCCATTTTTGCGCGCTGGTCGAAGTCTCGTGGCCCTCTGTCAGAATCCAGAGTTTCAAGAAGATCGGAGGGGGTCAAAATTTTGGCCAAAAACGACAGTGTTACCCCTTATGTTTTTTTTTTTCGGGTCAAAACTTTGACATCCGATATCTCGGCTCTGGAAGGGTCTAGAGCCTCCATTTTTGCGCGCTGGTCTAAGTCTCGTGGCCCTCTGTCAGAATCCAGAGTTCCAAGAAGATCGGAGGGGGGCAAAATTTCGGCCAAAAACGACAGTGTTACCCCTTATGGTTTTTTTTCAGGTCAAAACTTTGACATCCGATATCTCGGCTCTGGAAGGGTCTAGAGCCTCCATTTTTGCGCGCTGGTCGAAGTCTCGTGGCCCTCTGTCAGAATCCAGAGTTTCAAGAAGATCGGAGGGGGTCAAAATTTCGGCCAAAAACGACAGTGTTACCCCTTATGTTTTTTTTTCAGGTCAAAACTTTGATATCCGATATCTCGGCTCTGGAAGGGTCTAGAACCTCCATTTTTGCGCGCTGGTCGAAGTCTCGTGGCCCTCTGTCAAAATCCAGAGTTTCAAGAAGATCGGAGGGGGTCAAAATTTCGGCCAAAAACGACAGTGTTACCCCTTGTGTTTTTTTTTCAGGTCCAAATTTTGACCTTCGATATCTCGGCTCTGGAAGGGTCTAGAGCGTCCATTTTTGCGCGCTGGTCGAAGTCTTGTGGCCCTCTGTCAGAATCCAGAGTTTCAAGAAGATCGGAGGGGGTCAAAATTTCGGCCAAAAACGACAGTGTTACCCCTTATGTTTTTTTTTTCAGGTCAAAACTTTGATATCCGATATCTCGGCTCTGGAAGGGTCTAGAGCCTCCATTTTTGCGCGCTGGTCGAAGTCTCGTGGCCCTCTGTCAGAATCCAGAGTTTCAAGAAGATCGGAGGGGGTCAAAATTTCGGCCAAAAACGACAGTGTTACCCCTTATGTTTTTTTTTCGGGTCAAAACTTTGACATCCGATATCTCGGCTCTGGAAGGGTCCAGAGCCTCCATTTTTGCGCGCTGGTCGAAGTCTCGTGGCCCTCTGTCAGAATCCAGAGTTTCAAGAAGATCGGAGGGGGTCAAAATTTCGGCCAAAAACGACAGTGTTACCCCTTATGTTTTTTTTTTCAGGTCAAAACTTTGACATCCGATATCTCGGCTCTGGAAGGGTCTAGAGCCTCCATTTTTGCGCGCTGGTCGAAGTCTCGTGGCCTTCTGTCAGAATCCAGAGTTTCAAGAAGATCGGAGGGGGTCAAAATTTTGGCCAAAAACGACAGTGTTACCCCTTATGTTTTTTTTTCAGGTCAAAACTTTGACATCCGATATCTCAGCTCTGGAAGGGTCTAGAGCCTCCATTTTTGCGCGCTGGTCGAAGTCTCGTGGCCCTCTGTCAGAATCCAGAGTTTCAAGAAGATCGGAGGGGGTCAAAATTTTGGCCAAAAACGACAGTGTTACCCCTTATGTTTTTTTTTCAGGTCAAAACTTTGACATCCGATATCTCGGCTCTGGAAGGGTCTAGAGCCTCCATTTTTGCGCGCTGGTCGAAGTCTCGTGGCCCTCTGTCAGAATCCAGAGTTTCATGAAGATCGGAGGGGGTCAAAATTTTGGCCAAAAACGACAGTGTTACCCCTTATGTTTTTTTTTTTCGGGTCAAAACTTTGACATCCGATATCTCGGCTCTGGAAGGGTCTAGAGCCTCCATTTTTGCGCGCTGGTCTAAGTCTCGTGGCCCTCTGTCAGAATCCAGAGTTCCAAGAAGATCGGAGGGGGGCAAAATTTCGGCCAAAAACGACAGTGTTACCCCTTATGTTTTTTTTTCAGGTCAAAACTTTGACATCCGATATCTCGGCTCTGGAAGGGTCTAGAGCCTCCATTTTTGCGCGCTGGTCGAAGTCTCGTGGCCCTTTGTCAGAATCCAGAGTTTCAAGAAGATCGGAGGGGGTCAAAATTTCGGCCAAAAACGACAGTGTTACCCCTTATGTTTTTTTTTCAGGTCAAAACTTTGATATCCGATATCTCGGCTCTGGAAGGGTCTAGAGCCTCCATTTTTGCGCGCTGGTCGAAGTCTCGTGGCCCTCTGTCAGAATCCAGAGTTTCAAGAAGATCGGAGGGGGTCAAAATTTCGGCCAAAAATGACAGTGTTACCCCTTATGTTTTTTTTTCGGGTCAAAACTTTGACATCCGATATCTCGGCTCTGGAAGGGTCCAGAGCCTCCATTTTTGCGCGCTGGTCGAAGTCTCGTGGCCCTCTGTCAGAATCCAGAGTTTCAAGAAGATCGGAGGGGGTCAAAATTTCGGCCAAAAACGACAGTGTTACCCCTTATGTTTTTTTTTCGGGTCAAAACTTTGACATCCGATATCTCGGCTCTGGAAGGGTCCAGAGCCTCCATTTTTGCGCGCTGGTCGAAGTCTCGTCGCCCTCTGTCAGAATCCAGAGTTTCAAGAAGATCGGAGGGGGTCAAAATTTCGGCCAAAAACGACAGTGTTACCCCTTATGTTTTTTTTTCAGGTCAAAACTTTGACATCCGATATCTCGGCTCTGGAAGGGTCTAGAGCCTCCATTTTTGCGCGCTGGTCGAAGTCTCGTGGCCTTCTGTCAGAATCCAGAGTTTCAAGAAGATCGGAGGGGGTCAAAATTTCGGCCAAAAACGACAGTGTTACCCCTTATGTTTTTTTTTTAGGTCAAAACTTTGACATCCGATATCTCATTTCTGGAAGGGTCTAGAGCCTCCATTTTTGCGCGCTGGTCGAAGTCTCGTGGCCCTCTGTCAGAATCCAGAGTTTCAAGAAGATCGGAGGGGGTCAAAATTTCGGCCAAAAACGACAGTGTTACCCCTTATGTTTTTTTTTCAGGTCAAAACTTTGACATCCGATATCTCGGCTCTGGAAGGGTCTAGAGCCTCCATTTTTGCGCGCTGGTCGAAGTCTCGTGGCCCTCTGTCAGAATCCAGAGTTTCAAGAAGATCGGAGGGGGTCAAAATTTTGGCCAAAAACGACAGTGTTACCCCTTATGTTTTTTTTTTTCAGGTCAAAACTTTGACATCCGATATCTCAGCTCTGGAAGGGTCTAGAGCCTCCATTTTGCGCGCTGGTCGAAGTCTCGTGGCCCTCTGTCAGAATCCAGAGTTTCAAGAAGATCGGAGGGGGTCAAAATTTCGGCCAAAAACGACAGTGTTACCCCTTATGTTTTTTTTTCAGGTCAAAACTTTGACATCCGATATCTCGGCTCTGGAAGGGTCTAGAGCCTCCATTTTTGCGCGCTGGTCGAAGTCTCGTGGCCCTCTGTCAGAATCCAGAGTTTCAAGAAGATCGGAGGGGGTCAAAATTTCAGCCAAAAACGACAGTGTTACCCCTTATGTTTTTTTTTTCAGGTCAAAACTTTGATATCCGATATCTCGGCTCTGGAAGGGTCTAGAGCCTCCATTTTTGCGCGCTGGTCGAAGTCTCGTGGCCCTCTGTCAGAATCCAGAGTTTCAAGAAGATCGGAGGGGGTCAAAATTTCGGCCAAAAACGACAGTGTTACCCCTTATGTTTTTTTTTTCAGGTCAAAACTTTGACATCCGATATCTCGGCTCTGGAAGGGTCTAGAGCCTCCATTTTTGCGCGCTGGTCGAAGTCTCGTGGCCCTCTGTCAGAATCCAGAGTTTCAAGAAGATCGGAGGGGGTCAAAATTTCGGCCAAAAACGACAGTGTTACCCCTTATGTTTTTTTTTCAGGTCAAAACTTTGATATCCGATATCTCGGCTCTGGAAGGGTCTAGAGCCTCCATTTTTGCGCGCTGGTCGAAGTCTCGTGGCCCTCTGTCAGAATCCAGAGTTTCAAGAAGATCGGAGGGGGTCAAAATTTCGGCCAAAAACGACAGTGTTACCCCTTATGTTTTTTTTTCGGGTCAAAACTTTGACATCCGATATCTCGGCTCTGGAAGGGTCCAGAGCCTCCATTTTTGCGCGCTGGTCGAAGTCTCGTGGCCCTCTGTCAGAATCCAGAGTTTCAAGAAGATCGGAGGGGGTCAAAATTTCGGCCAAAAATGACAGTGTTACCCCTTATGTTTTTTTTTTCGGGTCAAAACTTTGACATCCGATATCTCGGCTCTGGAAGGGTCCAGAGCCTCCATTTTTGCGCGCTGGTCGAAGTCTCGTGGCCCTCTGTCAGAATCCAGAGTTTCAAGAAGATCGGAGGGGGTCAAAATTTCGGCCAAAAACGACAGTGTTACCCCTTATGTTTTTTTTTCAGGTCAAAACTTTGACATCCGATATCTCGGCTCTGGAAGGGTCTAGAGCCTCCATTTTTGCGCGCTGGTCGAAGTCTCGTGGCGTTCTGTCAGAATCCAGAGTTTCAAGAAGATCAGAGGGGGTCAAAATTTTGGCCAAAAACGACAGTGTTACCCCTTATGTTTTTTTTTCAGGTCAAAACTTTGACATCCGATATCTCAGCTCTGGAAGGGTCTAGAGCCTCCATTTTTGCGCGCTGGTCGAAGTCTCGTGGCCCTCTGTCAGAATCCAGAGTTTCAAGAAGATCGGAGGGGGTCAAAATTTCGGCCAAAAACGACAGTGTTACCCCTTATGTTTTTTTTTCAGGTCAAAACTTTGATATCCGATATCTCGGCTCTGGAAGGGTCTAGAGCCTCCATTTTTGCGCGCTGGTCGAAGTCTCGTGGCCCTCTGTCAGAGTCCAGAGTTTCAAGAAGATCGGAGGGGGTCAAAATTTCGGCCAAAAAAAAAAAATGACAGTGTTACCCCTTATGTTTTTTTTTCAGGTCCAAATTTTGACCTTCGATATCTCGGCTCTGGAAGGGTCTAGAGCCTCCATTTTTGCGCGCAGGTCGAAGTCTCGTGGCCCTCTGTCAGAGTCCAGAGTTTCAAGAAGATCGGAGGGGTTCAAAATTTCGGCCAAAAAAAAAAATGACAGTGTTACCCCTTATGTTTTTTTTTTCAGGTCCAAATTTTGACCTTCGATATCTCGGCTCTGGAAGGGTCTAGAGCCTCCATTTTTGCGCGCTGGTCGAAGTCTCGTGGCCCTCTGTCAGAGTCCAGAGTTTCAAGAAGATCGGAGGGGGTCAAAATTTCGGCCAAAAATAAAAAATGACAGTGTTACCCCTTATAGTTTTTTTTCAGGTCCAAATTTTGACCTTCGATATCTCGGCTCTGGAAGGGTCTAGAGCCTCCATTTTTGCGCGCTGGTCGAAGTCTCGTGGCCCTTTGTCAGAGTCCAGAGTTTCAAGAAGATCGGAGGGGGTCAAAATTTCGGCCAAAAAAAAAAAAATGACAGTGTTACCCCTTATGTTTTTTTTTCAGGTCCAAATTTTGACCTTCGATATCTCGGCTCTGGAAGGGTCTAGAGCGTCCATTTTTGCGCGCTGGTCGAAGTCTTGTGGCCCTCTGTCAGAATCCAGAGTTTCAAGAAGATCGGAGGGGGTCAAAATTTCGGCCAAAAACGACAGTGTTACCCCTTATGTTTTTTTTTCAGGTCAAAACTTTGACATCCGATATCTCGGCTCTGGAAGGGTCTAGAGCCTCCATTTTTGCGCGCTGGTCGAAGTCTCGTGGCCTTCTGTCAGAATCCAGAGTTTCAAGAAGATCGGAGGGGGTCAAAATTTCGGCCAAAAACGACAGTGTTACCCCTTATGTTTTTTTTTCGGGTCAAAACTTTGACATCCGATATCTCGGCTCTGGAAGAGTCTAGAGCCTCCATTTTTGCGCGCTGGTCTAAGTCTCGTGGCCCTCTGTCAGAATCCAGAGTTTCAAGAAGATCGGAGGGGGGCAAAATTTCGGCCAAAAACGACAGTGTTACCCCTTATGTTTTTTTTTTTCAGATCAAAACTTTGACATCCGAAATCTCGGCTCTGGAAGGGTCTAGAGCCTCCATTTTTGCGCGCTGGTCGAAGTCTCGTGGCCCTCTGTCAGAATCCAGAGTTTCAAGAAGATCGGAGGGGGTCAAAATTTTGGCCAAAAACGACAGTGTTACCCCTTATGTTTTTTTTCGGGTCAAAACTTTGACATCCGATATCTCGGCTCTGGAAGGGTCCAGAGCCTCCATTTTTGCGCGCTGGTCGAAGTCTCGTGGCCCTCTGTCAGAATCCAGAGTTTCAAGAAGATCGGAGGGGGTCAAAATTTCGGCCAAAAACGACAGTGTTACCCCTTATGTTTTTTTTTTTTTCAGGTCAAAACTTTGACATCCGATATCTCGGCTCTGGAAGGGTCTAGAGCCTCCATTTTTGCGCGCTGGTCGAAGTCTCGTGGCCTTCTGTCAGAATCCAGAGTTTCAAGAAGATCGGAGGGGGTCAAAATTTTGGCCAAAAACGACAGTGTTACCCCTTATGTTTTTTTTTCAGGTCAAAACTTTGACATCCGATATCTCAGCTCTGGAAGGGTGTAGAGCCTCCATTTTTGCGCGCTGGTCGAAGTCTCGTGGCCCTCTGTCAGAATCCAGAGTTTCAAGAAGATCGGAGGGGGTCAAAATTTCGGCCAAAAATGACAGTGTTACCCCTTATGTTTTTTTTTCGGGTCAAAACTTTGACATCCGATATCTCGGCTCTGGAAGGGTCCAGAGCCTCCATTTTTGCGCGCTGGTCGAAGTCTCGTGGCCCTCTGTCAGAATCCAGAGTTTCAAGAAGATCGGAGGGGGTCAAAATTTCGGCCAAAAACGACAGTGTTACCCCTTATGTTTTTTTTTTCGGGTCAAAACTTTGACATCCGATATCTCGGCTCTGGAAGGGTCCAGAGCCTCCATTTTTGCGCGCTGGTCGAAGTCTCGTGGCCCTCTGTCAGAATCCAGAGTTTCAAGAAGATCGGAGGGGGTCAAAATTTCGGCCAAAAACGACAGTGTTACCCCTTATGTTTTTTTTTTTTCAGGTCAAAACTTTGACATCCGATATCTCGGCTCTGGAAGGGTCTAGAGCCTCCATTTTTGCGCGCTGGTCGAAGTCTCGTGGCCTTCTGTCAGAATCCAGAGTTTCAAGAAGATCGGAGGGGGTCAAAATTTTGGCCAAAAACGACAGTGTTACCCCTTATGTTTTTTTTTAGGTCAAAACTTTGACATCCGATATCTCAGCTCTGGAAGGGTCTAGAGCCTCCATTTTTGCGCGCTGGTCGAAGTCTCGTGGCCCTCTGTCAGAATCCAGAGTTTCAAGAAGATCGGAGGGGGTCAAAATTTCGGCCAAAAACGACAGTGTTACCCCTTATGTTTTTTTTTCAGGTCAAAACTTTGACATCCGATATCTCGGCTCTGGAAGGGTCTAGAGCCTCCATTTTTGCGCGCTGGTCGAAGTCTCGTGGCCCTCTGTCAGAATCCAGAGTTTCAAGAAGATCGGAGGGGGTCAAAATTTCAGCCAAAAACGACAGTGTTACCCCTTATGTTTTTTTTTCAGGTCAAAACTTTGATATCCGATATCTCGGCTCTGGAAGGGTCTAGAGCCTCCATTTTTGCGCGCTGGTCGAAGTCTCGTGGCCCTCTGTCAGAATCCAGAGTTTCAAGAAGATCGGAGGGGGTCAAAATTTCGGCCAAAAACGACAGTGTTACCCCTTATGTTTTTTTTTTCAGGTCAAAACTTTGACATCCGATATCTCGGCTCTGGAAGGGTCTAGAGCCTCCATTTTTGCGCGCTGGTCGAAGTCTCGTGGCCCTCTGTCAGAATCCAGAGTTTCAAGAAGATCGGAGGGGGTCAAAATTTCGGCAAAAAACGACAGTGTTACCCCTTATGTTTTTTTTTCAGGTCAAAACTTTGATATCCGATATCTCGGCTCTGGAAGGGTCTAGAGCCTCCATTTTTGCGCGCTGGTCGAAGTCTCGTGGCCCTCTGTCAGAATCCAGAGTTTCAAGAAGATCGGAGGGGGTCAAAATTTCGGCCAAAAACGACAGTGTTACCCCTTATGTTTTTTTTTCGGGTCAAAACTTTGACATCCGATATCTCGGCTCTGGAAGGGTCCAGAGCCTCCATTTTTGCGCGCTGGTCGAAGTCTCGTGGCCCTCTGTCAGAATCCAGAGTTTCAAGAAGATCGGAGGGGGTCAAAATTTCGGCCAAAAATGACAGTGTTACCCCTTATGTTTTTTTTTTCGGGTCAAAACTTTGACATCCGATATCTCGGCTCTGGAAGGGTCCAGAGCCTCCATTTTTGCGCGCTGGTCGAAGTCTCGTGGCCCTCTGTCAGAATCCAGAGTTTCAAGAAGATCGGAGGGGGTCAAAATTTCGGCCAAAAACGACAGTGTTACCCCTTATGTTTTTTTTTCAGGTCAAAACTTTGACATCCGATATCTCGGCTCTGGAAGGGTCTAGAGCCTCCATTTTTGCGCGCTGGTCGAAGTCTCGTGGCGTTCTGTCAGAATCCAGAGTTTCAAGAAGATCGGAGGGGGTCAAAATTTCGGCCAAAAACGACAGTGTTACCCCTTATGTTTTTTTTTTTCGGGTCAAAACTTTGACATCCGATATCTCGGCTCTGGAAGGGTCTAGAGCCTCCATTTTTGCGCGCTGGTCTAAGTCTCGTGGCCCTCTGTCAGAATCCAGAGTTTCAAGAAGATCGGAGGGGTGCAAAATTTCGGCCAAAAACGACAGTGTTACCCCTTATGTTTTTTTGTCAGGTCAAAACTTTGATATCCGATATCTCGGCTCTGGAAGGGTCTAGAGCCTCCATTTTTGCGCGCTGGTCGAAGTCTCGTGGCCCTCTGTCAGAGTCCAGAGTTTCAAGAAGATCGGAGGGGGTCAAAATTTCGGCCAAAAAAAAAAAATGACAGTGTTACCCCTTATGTTTTTTTTTTCAGGTCCAAATTTTGACCTTCGATATCTCGGCTCTGGAAGGGTCTAGAGCCTCCATTTTTGCGCGCTGGTCGAAGTCTCGTGGCCCTCTGTCAGAGTCCAGAGTTTCAAGAAGATCGGAGGGGGTCAAAATTTCGGCCAAAAATAAAAAATGACAGTGTTACCCCTTATAGTTTTTTTTCAGGTCCAAATTTTGACCTTCGATATCTCGGCTCTGGAAGGGTCTAGAGCCTCCATTTTTGCGCGCTGGTCGAAGTCTCGTGGCCCTTTGTCAGAGTCCAGAGTTTCAAGAAGATCGGAGGGGGTCAAAATTTCGGCCAAAAAAAAAAATGACAGTGTTACCCCTTATGTTTTTTTTTCAGGTCCAAATTTTGACCTTCGATATCTCGGCTCTGGAAGGGTCTAGAGCGTCCATTTTTGCGCGCTGGTCGAAGTCTTGTGGCCCTCTGTCAGAATCCAGAGTTTCAAGAAGATCGGAGGGGGTCAAAATTTCGGCCAAAAACGACAGTGTTACCCCTTATGTTTTTTTTTCAGGTCAAAACTTTGACATCCGATATCTCGGCTCTGGAAGGGTCTAGAGCCTCCATTTTTGCGCGCTGGTCGAAGTCTCGTGGCGTTCTGTCAGAATCCAGAGTTTCAAGAAGATCGGAGGGGGTCAAAATTTCGGCCAAAAACGACAGTGTTACCCCTTATGTTTTTTTTTTTTCGGGTCAAAACTTTGACATCCGATATCTCGGCTCTGGAAGGGTCTAGAGCCTCCATTTTTGCGCGCTGGTCTAAGTCTCGTGGCCCTCTGTCAGAATCCAGAGTTTCAAGAAGATCGGAGGGGTGCAAAATTTCGGCCAAAAACGACAGTGTTACCCCTTATGTTTTTTTTTTTCAGGTCAAAACTTTGACATCCGATATCTCAGCTCTGGAAGGGTCTAGAGCCTCCATTTTGCGCGCTGGTCGAAGTCTCGTGGCCCTCTGTCAGAATCCAGAGTTTCAAGAAGATCGGAGGGGGTCAAAATTTCGGCCAAAAACGACAGTGTTACCCCTTATGTTTTTTTTTCAGGTCAAAACTTTGACATCCGATATCTCGGCTCTGGAAGGGTCTAGAGCCTCCATTTTTGCGCGCTGGTCGAAGTCTCGTGGCCCTCTGTCAGAATCCAGAGTTTCAAGAAGATCGGAGGGGGTCAAAATTTCGGCCAAAAACGACAGTGTTACCCCTTATGTTTTTTTTTCGGGTCAAAACTTTGACATCCGATATCTCGGCTCTGGAAGGGTCCAGAGCCTCCATTTTTGCGCGCTGGTCGAAGTCTCGTGGCCCTCTGTCAGAATCCAGAGTTTCAAGAAGATCGGAGGGGGTCAAAATTTCGGCCAAAAATGACAGTGTTACCCCTTATGTTTTTTTTTCGGGTCAAAACTTTGACATCCGATATCTCGGCTCTGGAAGGGTCCAGAGCCTCCATTTTTGCGCGCTGGTCGAAGTCTCGTGGCCCTCTGTCAGAATCCAGAGTTTCAAGAAGATCGGAGGGGGTCAAAATTTCGGCCAAAAACGACAGTGTTACCCCTTATGTTTTTTTTCAGGTCAAAACTTTGACATCCGATATCTCGGCTCTGGAAGGGTCTAGAGCCTCCATTTTTGCGCGCTGGTCGAAGTCTCGTGGCGTTCTGTCAGAATCCAGAGTTTCAAGAAGATCAGAGGGGGTCAAAATTTTGGCCAAAAACGACAGTGTTACCCCTTATGTTTTTTTTTCAGGTCAAAACTTTGACATCCGATATCTCAGCTCTGGAAGGGTCTAGAGCCTCCATTTTTGCGCGCTGGTCGAAGTCTCGTGGCCCTCTGTCAGAATCCAGAGTTTCAAGAAGATCGGAGGGGGTCAAAATTTCGGCCAAAAACGACAGTGTTACCCCTTATGTTTTTTTTTTCAGGTCAAAACTTTGACATCCGATATCTCGGCTCTGGAAGGGTCTAGAGCCTCCATTTTTGCGCGCTGGTCGAAGTCTCGTGGCCCTCTGTCAGAATCCAGAGTTTCAAGAAGATCGGAGGGGGTCAAAATTTTGGCCAAAAACGACAGTGTTACCCCTTATGTTTTTTTTTCAGGTCAAAACTTTGACATCCGATATCTCAGCTCTGGAAGGGTCTAGAGCCTCCATTTTTGCGCGCTGGTCGAAGTCTCGTGGCCCTCTGTCAGAATCCAGAGTTTCAAGAAGATCGGAGGGGGTCAAAATTTCGGCCAAAAACGACAGTGTTACCCCTTATGTTTTTTTTTTCAGGTCAAAACTTTGACATCCGATATCTCGGCTCTGGAAGGGTCTAGAGCCTCCATTTTTGCGCGCTGGTCGAAGTCTCGTGGCCCTCTGTCAGAATCCAGAGTTTCAAGAAGATCGGAGGGGGTCAAAATTTCGGCCAAAAACGACAGTGTTACCCCTTATGTTTTTTTTTCGGGTCAAAACTTTGACATCCGATATCTCGGCTCTGGAAGGGTCTAGAGCCTCCATTTTTGCGCGCTGGTCGAAGTCTCGTGGCCCTCTGTCAGAATCCAGAGTTTCAAGAAGATCGGAGGGGGTCAAAATTTCGGCCAAAAACGACAGTGTTACCCCTTATGTTTTTTTTTTCAGGTCAAAACTTTGACATCCGATATCTCGGCTCTGGAAGGGTCTAGAGCCTCCATTTTTGCGCGCTGGTCGAAGTCTCGTGGCCCTCTGTCAGAATCCAGAGTTTCAAGAAGATCGGAGGGGGTCAAAATTTTGGCCAAAAACGACAGTGTTACCCCTTATGTTTTTTTTTTCGGGTCAAAACTTTGACATCCGATATCTCGGCTCTGGAAGGGTCTAGAGCCTCCATTTTTGCGCGCTGGTCTAAGTCTCGTGGCCCTCTGTCAGAATCCAGAGTTCCAAGAAGATCGGAGGGGGGCAAAATTTCGGCCAAAAACGACAGTGTTACCCCTTATGGTTTTTTTTCAGGTCAAAACTTTGACATCCGATATCTCGGCTCTGGAAGGGTCTAGAGCCTCCATTTTTGCGCGCTGGTCGAAGTCTCGTGGCCCTCTGTCAGAATCCAGAGTTTCAAGAAGATCGGAGGGGGTCAAAATTTCGGCCAAAAACGACAGTGTTACCCCTTATGTTTTTTTTTCAGGTCAAAACTTTGATATCCGATATCTCGGCTCTGGAAGGGTCTAGAACCTCCATTTTTGCGCGCTGGTCGAAGTCTCGTGGCCCTCTGTCAAAATCCAGAGTTTCAAGAAGATCGGAGGGGGTCAAAATTTCGGCCAAAAACGACAGTGTTACCCCTTGTGTTTTTTTTTCAGGTCCAAATTTTGACCTTCGATATCTCGGCTCTGGAAGGGTCTAGAGCGTCCATTTTTGCGCGCTGGTCGAAGTCTTGTGGCCCTCTGTCAGAATCCAGAGTTTCAAGAAGATCGGAGGGGGTCAAAATTTCGGCCAAAAACGACAGTGTTACCCCTTATGTTTTTTTTTTCAGGTCAAAACTTTGATATCCGATATCTCGGCTCTGGAAGGGTCTAGAGCCTCCATTTTTGCGCGCTGGTCGAAGTCTCGTGGCCCTCTGTCAGAATCCAGAGTTTCAAGAAGATCGGAGGGGGTCAAAATTTCGGCCAAAAACGACAGTGTTACCCCTTATGTTTTTTTTTCGGGTCAAAACTTTGACATCCGATATCTCGGCTCTGGAAGGGTCCAGAGCCTCCATTTTTGCGCGCTGGTCGAAGTCTCGTGGCCCTCTGTCAGAATCCAGAGTTTCAAGAAGATCGGAGGGGGTCAAAATTTCGGCCAAAAACGACAGTGTTACCCCTTATGTTTTTTTTTTTCAGGTCAAAACTTTGACATCCGATATCTCGGCTCTGGAAGGGTCTAGAGCCTCCATTTTTGCGCGCTGGTCGAAGTCTCGTGGCCTTCTGTCAGAATCCAGAGTTTCAAGAAGATCGGAGGGGGTCAAAATTTTGGCCAAAAACGACAGTGTTACCCCTTATGTTTTTTTTTCAGGTCAAAACTTTGACATCCGATATCTCAGCTCTGGAAGGGTCTAGAGCCTCCATTTTTGCGCGCTGGTCGAAGTCTCGTGGCCCTCTGTCAGAATCCAGAGTTTCAAGAAGATCGGAGGGGGTCAAAATTTTGGCCAAAAACGACAGTGTTACCCCTTATGTTTTTTTTTCAGGTCAAAACTTTGACATCCGATATCTCGGCTCTGGAAGGGTCTAGAGCCTCCATTTTTGCGCGCTGGTCGAAGTCTCGTGGCCCTCTGTCAGAATCCAGAGTTTCATGAAGATCGGAGGGGGTCAAAATTTTGGCCAAAAACGACAGTGTTACCCCTTATGTTTTTTTTTTTCGGGTCAAAACTTTGACATCCGATATCTCGGCTCTGGAAGGGTCTAGAGCCTCCATTTTTGCGCGCTGGTCTAAGTCTCGTGGCCCTCTGTCAGAATCCAGAGTTCCAAGAAGATCGGAGGGGGGCAAAATTTCGGCCAAAAACGACAGTGTTACCCCTTATGTTTTTTTTTCAGGTCAAAACTTTGACATCCGATATCTCGGCTCTGGAAGGGTCTAGAGCCTCCATTTTTGCGCGCTGGTCGAAGTCTCGTGGCCCTTTGTCAGAATCCAGAGTTTCAAGAAGATCGGAGGGGGTCAAAATTTCGGCCAAAAACGACAGTGTTACCCCTTATGTTTTTTTTTCAGGTCAAAACTTTGATATCCGATATCTCGGCTCTGGAAGGGTCTAGAGCCTCCATTTTTGCGCGCTGGTCGAAGTCTCGTGGCCCTCTGTCAGAATCCAGAGTTTCAAGAAGATCGGAGGGGGTCAAAATTTCGGCCAAAAATGACAGTGTTACCCCTTATGTTTTTTTTTCGGGTCAAAACTTTGACATCCGATATCTCGGCTCTGGAAGGGTCCAGAGCCTCCATTTTTGCGCGCTGGTCGAAGTCTCGTGGCCCTCTGTCAGAATCCAGAGTTTCAAGAAGATCGGAGGGGGTCAAAATTTCGGCCAAAAACGACAGTGTTACCCCTTATGTTTTTTTTTCGGGTCAAAACTTTGACATCCGATATCTCGGCTCTGGAAGGGTCCAGAGCCTCCATTTTTGCGCGCTGGTCGAAGTCTCGTCGCCCTCTGTCAGAATCCAGAGTTTCAAGAAGATCGGAGGGGGTCAAAATTTCGGCCAAAAACGACAGTGTTACCCCTTATGTTTTTTTTTCAGGTCAAAACTTTGACATCCGATATCTCGGCTCTGGAAGGGTCTAGAGCCTCCATTTTTGCGCGCTGGTCGAAGTCTCGTGGCCTTCTGTCAGAATCCAGAGTTTCAAGAAGATCGGAGGGGGTCAAAATTTCGGCCAAAAACGACAGTGTTACCCCTTATGTTTTTTTTTTAGGTCAAAACTTTGACATCCGATATCTCATTTCTGGAAGGGTCTAGAGCCTCCATTTTTGCGCGCTGGTCGAAGTCTCGTGGCCCTCTGTCAGAATCCAGAGTTTCAAGAAGATCGGAGGGGGTCAAAATTTCGGCCAAAAACGACAGTGTTACCCCTTATGTTTTTTTTTCAGGTCAAAACTTTGACATCCGATATCTCGGCTCTGGAAGGGTCTAGAGCCTCCATTTTTGCGCGCTGGTCGAAGTCTCGTGGCCCTCTGTCAGAATCCAGAGTTTCAAGAAGATCGGAGGGGGTCAAAATTTTGGCCAAAAACGACAGTGTTACCCCTTATGTTTTTTTTTTTCAGGTCAAAACTTTGACATCCGATATCTCAGCTCTGGAAGGGTCTAGAGCCTCCATTTTGCGCGCTGGTCGAAGTCTCGTGGCCCTCTGTCAGAATCCAGAGTTTCAAGAAGATCGGAGGGGGTCAAAATTTCGGCCAAAAACGACAGTGTTACCCCTTATGTTTTTTTTTCAGGTCAAAACTTTGACATCCGATATCTCGGCTCTGGAAGGGTCTAGAGCCTCCATTTTTGCGCGCTGGTCGAAGTCTCGTGGCCCTCTGTCAGAATCCAGAGTTTCAAGAAGATCGGAGGGGGTCAAAATTTCAGCCAAAAACGACAGTGTTACCCCTTATGTTTTTTTTTTCAGGTCAAAACTTTGATATCCGATATCTCGGCTCTGGAAGGGTCTAGAGCCTCCATTTTTGCGCGCTGGTCGAAGTCTCGTGGCCCTCTGTCAGAATCCAGAGTTTCAAGAAGATCGGAGGGGGTCAAAATTTCGGCCAAAAACGACAGTGTTACCCCTTATGTTTTTTTTTTCAGGTCAAAACTTTGACATCCGATATCTCGGCTCTGGAAGGGTCTAGAGCCTCCATTTTTGCGCGCTGGTCGAAGTCTCGTGGCCCTCTGTCAGAATCCAGAGTTTCAAGAAGATCGGAGGGGGTCAAAATTTCGGCCAAAAACGACAGTGTTACCCCTTATGTTTTTTTTTTCAGGTCAAAACTTTGATATCCGATATCTCGGCTCTGGAAGGGTCTAGAGCCTCCATTTTTGCGCGCTGGTCGAAGTCTCGTGGCCCTCTGTCAGAATCCAGAGTTTCAAGAAGATCGGAGGGGGTCAAAATTTCGGCCAAAAACGACAGTGTTACCCCTTATGTTTTTTTTTCGGGTCAAAACTTTGACATCCGATATCTCGGCTCTGGAAGGGTCCAGAGCCTCCATTTTTGCGCGCTGGTCGAAGTCTCGTGGCCCTCTGTCAGAATCCAGAGTTTCAAGAAGATCGGAGGGGGTCAAAATTTCGGCCAAAAATGACAGTGTTACCCCTTATGTTTTTTTTTTCGGGTCAAAACTTTGACATCCGATATCTCGGCTCTGGAAGGGTCCAGAGCCTCCATTTTTGCGCGCTGGTCGAAGTCTCGTGGCCCTCTGTCAGAATCCAGAGTTTCAAGAAGATCGGAGGGGGTCAAAATTTCGGCCAAAAACGACAGTGTTACCCCTTATGTTTTTTTTTCAGGTCAAAACTTTGACATCCGATATCTCGGCTCTGGAAGGGTCTAGAGCCTCCATTTTTGCGCGCTGGTCGAAGTCTCGTGGCGTTCTGTCAGAATCCAGAGTTTCAAGAAGATCAGAGGGGGTCAAAATTTTGGCCAAAAACGACAGTGTTACCCCTTATGTTTTTTTTTCAGGTCAAAACTTTGACATCCGATATCTCAGCTCTGGAAGGGTCTAGAGCCTCCATTTTTGCGCGCTGGTCGAAGTCTCGTGGCCCTCTGTCAGAATCCAGAGTTTCAAGAAGATCGGAGGGGGTCAAAATTTCGGCCAAAAACGACAGTGTTACCCCTTATGTTTTTTTTTCAGGTCAAAACTTTGATATCCGATATCTCGGCTCTGGAAGGGTCTAGAGCCTCCATTTTTGCGCGCTGGTCGAAGTCTCGTGGCCCTCTGTCAGAGTCCAGAGTTTCAAGAAGATCGGAGGGGGTCAAAATTTCGGCCAAAAAAAAAAAATGACAGTGTTACCCCTTATGTTTTTTTTTCAGGTCCAAATTTTGACCTTCGATATCTCGGCTCTGGAAGGGTCTAGAGCCTCCATTTTTGCGCGCTGGTCGAAGTCTCGTGGCCCTCTGTCAGAGTCCAGAGTTTCAAGAAGATCGGAGGGGTTCAAAATTTCGGCCAAAAAAAAAAATGACAGTGTTACCCCTTATGTTTTTTTTTTCAGGTCCAAATTTTGACCTTCGATATCTCGGCTCTGGAAGGGTCTAGAGCCTCCATTTTTGCGCGCTGGTCGAAGTCTCGTGGCCCTCTGTCAGAGTCCAGAGTTTCAAGAAGATCGGAGGGGGTCAAAATTTCGGCCAAAAATAAAAAATGACAGTGTTACCCCTTATAGTTTTTTTTCAGGTCCAAATTTTGACCTTCGATATCTCGGCTCTGGAAGGGTCTAGAGCCTCCATTTTTGCGCGCTGGTCGAAGTCTCGTGGCCCTTTGTCAGAGTCCAGAGTTTCAAGAAGATCGGAGGGGGTCAAAATTTCGGCCAAAAAAAAAAAATGACAGTGTTACCCCTTATGTTTTTTTTTCAGGTCCAAATTTTGACCTTCGATATCTCGGCTCTGGAAGGGTCTAGAGCGTCCATTTTTGCGCGCTGGTCGAAGTCTTGTGGCCCTCTGTCAGAATCCAGAGTTTCAAGAAGATCGGAGGGGGTCAAAATTTCGGCCAAAAACGACAGTGTTACCCCTTATGTTTTTTTTTCAGGTCAAAACTTTGACATCCGATATCTCGGCTCTGGAAGGGTCTAGAGCCTCCATTTTTGCGCGCTGGTCGAAGTCTCGTGGCCTTCTGTCAGAATCCAGAGTTTCAAGAAGATCGGAGGGGGTCAAAATTTCGGCCAAAAACGACAGTGTTACCCCTTATGTTTTTTTTTCGGGTCAAAACTTTGACATCCGATATCTCGGCTCTGGAAGGGTCCAGAGCCTCCATTTTTGCGCGCTGGTCGAAGTCTCGTGGCCCTCTGTCAGAATCCAGAGTTTCAAGAAGATCGGAGGGGGTCAAAATTTCGGCCAAAAACGACAGTGTTACCCCTTATGTTTTTTTTTCAGGTCAAAACTTTGACATCCGATATCTCGGCTCTGGAAGGGTCTAGAGCCTCCATTTTTGCGCGCTGGTCGAAGTCTCGTGGCCTTCTGTCAGAATCCAGAGTTTCAAGAAGATCGGAGGGGGTCAAAATTTCGGCCAAAAACGACAGTGTTACCCCTTATGTTTTTTTTTCAGGTCAAAACTTTGATATCCGATATCTCGGCTCTGGAAGGGTCTAGAACCTCCATTTTTGCGCGCTGGTCGAAGTCTCGTTGCCCTCTGTCAAAATCCAGAGTTTCAAGAAGATCGGAGGGGGTCAAAATTTCGGCCAAAAACGACAGTGTTACCCCTTGTGTTTTTTTTTCAGGTCCAAATTTTGACCTTCGATATCTCGGCTCTGGAAGGGTCTAGAGCGTCCATTTTTGCGCGCTGGTCGAAGTCTTGTGGCCCTCTGTCAGAATCCAGAGTTTCAAGAAGATCGGAGGGGGTCAAAATTTCGGCCAAAAACGACAGTGTTACCCCTTATGTTTTTTTTTTCAGGTCAAAACTTTGATATCCGATATCTCGGCTCTGGAAGGGTCTAGAGCCTCCATTTTTGCGCGCTGGTCGAAGTCTCGTGGCCCTCTGTCAGAATCCAGAGTTTCAAGAAGATCGGAGGGGGTCAAAATTTCGGCCAAAAACGACAGTGTTACCCCTTATGTTTTTTTTTCGGGTCAAAACTTTGACATCCGATATCTCGGCTCTGGAAGGGTCCAGAGCCTCCATTTTTGCGCGCTGGTCGAAGTCTCGTGGCCCTCTGTCAGAATCCAGAGTTTCAAGAAGATCGGAGGGGGTCAAAATTTCGGCCAAAAACGACAGTGTTACCCCTTATGTTTTTTTTTTTCAGGTCAAAACTTTGACATCCGATATCTCGGCTCTGGAAGGGTCTAGAGCCTCCATTTTTGCGCGCTGGTCGAAGTCTCGTGGCCTTCTGTCAGAATCCAGAGTTTCAAGAAGATCGGAGGGGGTCAAAATTTTGGCCAAAAACGACAGTGTTACCCCTTATGTTTTTTTTTCAGGTCAAAACTTTGACATCCGATATCTCAGCTCTGGAAGGGTCTAGAGCCTCCATTTTTGCGCGCTGGTCGAAGTCTCGTGGCCCTCTGTCAGAATCCAGAGTTTCAAGAAGATCGGAGGGGGTCAAAATTTTGGCCAAAAACGACAGTGTTACCCCTTATGTTTTTTTTTCAGGTCAAAACTTTGACATCCGATATCTCGGCTCTGGAAGGGTCTAGAGCCTCCATTTTTGCACGCTGGTCGAAGTCTCGTGGCCCTCTGTCAGAATCCAGAGTTTCATGAAGATCGGAGGGGGTCAAACTTTTGGCCAAAAACGACAGTGTTACCCCTTATGTTTTTTTTTTTCGGGTCAAAACTTTGACATCCGATATCTCGGCTCTGGAAGGGTCTAGAGCCTCCATTTTTGCGCGCTGGTCTAAGTCTCGTGGCCCTCTGTCAGAATCCAGAGTTCCAAGAAGATCGGAGGGGGGCAAAATTTCGGCCAAAAACGACAGTGTTACCCCTTATGTTTTTTTTTCAGGTCAAAACTTTGACATCCGATATCTCGGCTCTGGAAGGGTCTAGAGCCTCCATTTTTGCGCGCTGGTCGAAGTCTCGTGGCCCTTTGTCAGAATCCAGAGTTTCAAGAAGATCGGAGGGGGTCAAAATTTCGGCCAAAAACGACAGTGTTACCCCTTATGTTTTTTTTTCAGGTCAAAACTTTGATATCCGATATCTCGGCTCTGGAAGGGTCTAGAGCCTCCATTTTTGCGCGCTGGTCGAAGTCTCGTGGCCCTCTGTCAGAATCCAGAGTTTCAAGAAGATCGGAGGGGGTCAAAATTTCGGCCAAAAATGACAGTGTTACCCCTTATGTTTTTTTTTTCGGGTCAAAACTTTGACATCCGATATCTCGGCTCTGGAAGGGTCCAGAGCCTCCATTTTTGCGCGCTGGTCGAAGTCTCGTGGCCCTCTGTCAGAATCCAGAGTTTCAAGAAGATCGGAGGGGGTCAAAATTTCGGCCAAAAACGACAGTGTTACCCCTTATGTTTTTTTTTCGGGTCAAAACTTTGACATCCGATATCTCGGCTCTGGAAGGGTCCAGAGCCTCCATTTTTGCGCGCTGGTCGAAGTCTCGTCGCCCTCTGTCAGAATCCAGAGTTTCAAGAAGATCGGAGGGGGTCAAAATTTCGGCCAAAAACGACAGTGTTACCCCTTATGTTTTTTTTTTCAGGTCAAAACTTTGACATCCGATATCTCGGCTCTGGAAGGGTCTAGAGCCTCCATTTTTGCGCGCTGGTCGAAGTCTCGTGGCCTTCTGTCAGAATCCAGAGTTTCAAGAAGATCGGAGGGGGTCAAAATTTTGGCCAAAAACGACAGTGTTACCCCTTATGTTTTTTTTTTAGGTCAAAACTTTGACATCCGATATCTCAGCTCTGGAAGGGTCTAGAGCCTCCATTTTTGCGCGCTGGTCGAAGTCTCGTGGCCCTCTGTCAGAATCCAGAGTTTCAAGAAGATCGGAGGGGGTCAAAATTTCGGCCAAAAACGACAGTGTTACCCCTTATGTTTTTTTTTCAGGTCAAAACTTTGACATCCGATATCTCGGCTCTGGAAGGGTCTAGAGCCTCCATTTTTGCGCGCTGGTTGAAGTCTCGTGGCCCTCTGTCAGAATCCAGAGTTTCAAGAAGATCGGAGGGGGTCAAAATTTTGGCCAAAAACGACAGTGTTACCCCTTATGTTTTTTTTTTCAGGTCAAAACTTTGACATCCGATATCTCAGCTCTGGAAGGGTCTAGAGCCTCCATTTTGCGCGCTGGTCGAAGTCTCGTGGCCCTCTGTCAGAATCCAGAGTTTCAAGAAGATCGGAGGGGGTCAAAATTTCGGCCAAAAACGACAGTGTTACCCCTTATGTTTTTTTTTCAGGTCAAAACTTTGACATCCGATATCTCGGCTCTGGAAGGGTCTAGAGCCTCCATTTTTGCGCGCTGGTCGAAGTCTCGTGGCCCTCTGTCAGAATCCAGAGTTTCAAGAAGATCGGAGGGGGTCAAAATTTCAGCCAAAAACGACAGTGTTACCCCTTATGTTTTTTTTTTCAGGTCAAAACTTTGATATCCGATATCTCGGCTCTGGAAGGGTCTAGAGCCTCCATTTTTGCGCGCTGGTCGAAGTCTCGTGGCCCTCTGTCAGAATCCAGAGTTTCAAGAAGATCGGAGGGGGTCAAAATTTCGGCCAAAAACGACAGTGTTACCCCTTATGTTTTTTTTTTCAGGTCAAAACTTTGACATCCGATATCTCGGCTCTGGAAGGGTCTAGAGCCTCCATTTTTGCGCGCTGGTCGAAGTCTCGTGGCCCTCTGTCAGAATCCAGAGTTTCAAGAAGATCGGAGGGGGTCAAAATTTCGGCCAAAAACGACAGTGTTACCCCTTATGTTTTTTTTTCAGGTCAAAACTTTGATATCCGATATCTCGGCTCTGGAAGGGTCTAGAGCCTCCATTTTTGCGCGCTGGTCGAAGTCTCGTGGCCCTCTGTCAGAATCCAGAGTTTCAAGAAGATCGGAGGGGGTCAAAATTTCGGCCAAAAACGACAGTGTTACCCTTTATGTTTTTTTTTCGGGTCAAAACTTTGACATCCGATATCTCGGCTCTGGAAGGGTCCAGAGCCTCCATTTTTGCGCGCTGGTCGAAGTCTCGTGGCCCTCTGTCAGAATCCAGAGTTTCAAGAAGATCGGAGGGGGTCAAAATTTCGGCCAAAAATGACAGTGTTACCCCTTATGTTTTTTTTTTCGGGTCAAAACTTTGACATCCGATATCTCGGCTCTGGAAGGGTCCAGAGCCTCCATTTTTGCGCGCTGGTCGAAGTCTCGTGGCCCTCTGTCAGAATCCAGAGTTTCAAGAAGATCGGAGGGGGTCAAAATTTCGGCCAAAAACGACAGTGTTACCCCTTATGTTTTTTTTTCAGGTCAAAACTTTGACATCCGATATCTCGGCTCTGGAAGGGTCTAGAGCCTCCATTTTTGCGCGCTGGTCGAAGTCTCGTGGCGTTCTGTCAGAATCCAGAGTTTCAAGAAGATCAGAGGGGGTCAAAATTTTGGCCAAAAACGACAGTGTTACCCCTTATGTTTTTTTTTCAGGTCAAAACTTTGACATCCGATATCTCAGCTCTGGAAGGGTCTAGAGCCTCCATTTTTGCGCGCTGGTCGAAGTCTCGTGGCCCTCTGTCAGAATCCAGAGTTTCAAGAAGATCGGAGGGGGTCAAAATTTCGGCCAAAAACGACAGTGTTACCCCTTATGTTTTTTTTTTCAGGTCAAAACTTTGACATCCGATATCTCGGCTCTGGAAGGGTCTAGAGCCTCCATTTTTGCGCGCTGGTCGAAGTCTCGTGGCCCTCTGTCAGAATCCAGAGTTTCAAGAAGATCGGAGGGGGTCAAAATTTTGGCCAAAGACGACAGTGTTACCCCTTATGTTTTTTTTTTCAGGTCAAAACTTTGACATCCGATATCTCAGCTCTGGAAGGGTCTAGAGCCTCCATTTTTGCGCGCTGGTCGAAGTCTCGTGGCCCTCTGTCAGAATCCAGAGTTTCAAGAAGATCGGAGGGGGTCAAAATTTCGGCCAAAAACGACAGTGTTACCCCTTATGTTTTTTTTTTTCAGGTCAAAACTTTGACATCCGATATCTCGGCTCTGGAAGGGTCTAGAGCCTCCATTTTTGCGCGCTGGTCGAAGTCTCGTGGCCCTCTGTCAGAATCCAGAGTTTCAAGAAGATCGGAGGGGGTCAAAATTTCGGCCAAAAACGACAGTGTTACCCCTTATGTTTTTTTTTCAGGTCAAAACTTTGACATCCGATATCTCGGCTCTGGAAGGGTCTAGAGCCTCCATTTTTGCGCGCTGGTCGAAGTCTCGTGGCCCTCTGTCAGAATCCAGACTTTCAAGAAGATCGGAGGGGGTCAAAATTTCGGCCAAAAACGACAGTGTTACCCCTTATGTTTTTTTTGTCGGGTCAAAACTTTGACATCCGATATCTCGGCTCTGGAAGAGTCTAGAGCCTCCATTTTTGCGCGCTGGTCTAAGTCTCGTGGCCCTCTGTCAGAATCCAGAGTTTCAAGAAGATCGGAGGGGGTCAAAATTTCGGCCAAAAACGACAGTGTTACCCCTTATGTTTTTTTTTTCGGGTCAAAACTTTGACATCCGATATCTTGGCTCTGGAAGGGTCTAGAGCCTCCATTTTTGCGCGCTGGTCGAAGTCTCGTGGCCCTCTGTCAGAATCCAGAGTTTCAAGAAGATCGGAGGGGGTCAAAATTTCGGCCAAAAACGACAGTGTTACCCCTTATGTTTTTTTTTTCAGGTCAAAACTTTGACATCCGATATCTCGGCTCTGGAAGGGTCTAGAGCCTCCATTTTTGCGCGCTGGTCGAAGTCTCGTGGCCCTCTGTCAGAATCCAGAGTTTCAAGAAGATCGGAGGGGGTCAAAATTTTGGCCAAAAACGACAGTGTTACCCCTTATGTTTTTTTTTTCGGGTCAAAACTTTGACATCCGATATCTCGGCTCTGGAAGGGTCTAGAGCCTCCATTTTTGCGCGCTGGTCTAAGTCTCGTGGCCCTCTGTCAGAATCCAGAGTTCCAAGAAGATCGGAGGGGGGCAAAATTTCGGCCAAAAACGACAGTGTTACCCCTTATGTTTTTTTTTTCAGGTCAAAACTTTGACATCCGATATCTCGGCTCTGGAAGGGTCTAGAGCCTCCATTTTTGCGCGCTGGTCGAAGTCTCGTGGCCCTCTGTCAGAATCCAGAGTTTCAAGAAGATCGGAGGGGGTCAAAATTTCGGCCAAAAATGACAGTGTTACCCCTTATGTTTTTTTTTCGGGTCAAAACTTTGACATCCGATATCTCGGCTCTGGAAGGGTCCAGAGCCTCCATTTTTGCGCGCTGGTCGAAGTCTCGTGGCCCTCTGTCAGAATCCAGAGTTTCAAGAAGATCGGAGGGGGTCAAAATTTCGGCCAAAAACGACAGTGTTACCCCTTATGTTTTTTTTTCGGGTCAAAACTTTGACATCCGATATCTCGGCTCTGGAAGGGTCCAGAGCCTCCATTTTTGCGCGCTGGTCGAAGTCTCGTCGCCCTCTGTCAGAATCCAGAGTTTCAAGAAGATCGGAGGGGGTCAAAATTTCGGCCAAAAACGACAGTGTTACCCCTTATGTTTTTTTTTCAGGTCAAAACTTTGACATCCGATATCTCGGCTCTGGAAGGGTCTAGAGCCTCCATTTTTGCGCGCTGGTCGAAGTCTCGTGGCCTTCTGTCAGAATCCAGAGTTTCAAGAAGATCGGAGGGGGTCAAAATTTTGGCCAAAAACGACAGTGTTACACCTTATGTTTTTTTTTTAGGTCAAAACTTTGACATCCGATATCTCAGCTCTGGAAGGGTCTAGAGCCTCCATTTTTGCGCGCTGGTCGAAGTCTCGTGGCCCTCTGTCAGAATCCAGAGTTTCAAGAAGATCGGAGGGGGTCAAAATTTCGGCCAAAAACGACAGTGTTACCCCTTATGTTTTTTTTTCAGGTCAAAACTTTGACATCCGATATCTCGGCTCTGGAAGGGTCTAGAGCCTCCATTTTTGCGCGCTGGTTGAAGTCTCGTGGCCCTCTGTCAGAATCCAGAGTTTCAAGAAGATCGGAGGGGGTCAAAATTTTGGCCAAAAACGACAGTGTTACCCCTTATGTTTTTTTTTTCAGGTCAAAACTTTGACATCCGATATCTCAGCTCTGGAAGGGTCTAGAGCCTCCATTTTGCGCGCTGGTCGAAGTCTCGTGGCCCTCTGTCAGAATCCAGAGTTTCAAGAAGATCGGAGGGGGTCAAAATTTCGGCCAAAAACGACAGTGTTACCCCTTATGTTTTTTTTTCAGGTCAAAACTTTGACATCCGATATCTCGGCTCTGGAAGGGTCTAGAGCCTCCATTTTTGCGCGCTGGTCGAAGTCTCGTGGCCCTCTGTCAGAATCCAGAGTTTCAAGAAGATCGGAGGGGGTCAAAATTTCAGCCAAAAACGACAGTGTTACCCCTTATGTTTTTTTTTTCAGGTCAAAACTTTGATATCCGATATCTCGGCTCTGGAAGGGTCTAGAGCCTCCATTTTTGCGCGCTGGTCGAAGTCTCGTGGCCCTCTGTCAGAATCCAGAGTTTCAAGAAGATCGGAGGGGGTCAAAATTTCGGCCAAAAACGACAGTGTTACCCCTTATGTTTTTTTTTTCAGGTCAAAACTTTGACATCCGATATCTCGGCTCTGGAAGGGTCTAGAGCCTCCATTTTTGCGCGCTGGTCGAAGTCTCGTGGCCCTCTGTCAGAATCCAGAGTTTCAAGAAGATCGGAGGGGGTCAAAATTTCGGCCAAAAACGACAGTGTTACCCCTTATGTTTTTTTTTCAGGTCAAAACTTTGATATCCGATATCTCGGCTCTGGAAGGGTCTAGAGCCTCCATTTTTGCGCGCTGGTCGAAGTCTCGTGGCCCTCTGTCAGAATCCAGAGTTTCAAGAAGATCGGAGGGGGTCAAAATTTCGGCCAAAAACGACAGTGTTACCCTTTATGTTTTTTTTTCGGGTCAAAACTTTGACATCCGATATCTCGGCTCTGGAAGGGTCCAGAGCCTCCATTTTTGCGCGCTGGTCGAAGTCTCGTGGCCCTCTGTCAGAATCCAGAGTTTCAAGAAGATCGGAGGGGGTCAAAATTTCGGCCAAAAATGACAGTGTTACCCCTTATGTTTTTTTTTTCGGGTCAAAACTTTGACATCCGATATCTCGGCTCTGGAAGGGTCCAGAGCCTCCATTTTTGCGCGCTGGTCGAAGTCTCGTGGCCCTCTGTCAGAATCCAGAGTTTCAAGAAGATCGGAGGGGGTCAAAATTTCGGCCAAAAACGACAGTGTTACCCCTTATGTTTTTTTTTCAGGTCAAAACTTTGACATCCGATATCTCGGCTCTGGAAGGGTCTAGAGCCTCCATTTTTGCGCGCTGGTCGAAGTCTCGTGGCGTTCTGTCAGAATCCAGAGTTTCAAGAAGATCAGAGGGGGTCAAAATTTTGGCCAAAAACGACAGTGTTACCCCTTATGTTTTTTTTTCAGGTCAAAACTTTGACATCCGATATCTCAGCTCTGGAAGGGTCTAGAGCCTCCATTTTTGCGCGCTGGTCGAAGTCTCGTGGCCCTCTGTCAGAATCCAGAGTTTCAAGAAGATCGGAGGGGGTCAAAATTTCGGCCAAAAACGACAGTGTTACCCCTTATGTTTTTTTTTTCAGGTCAAAACTTTGACATCCGATATCTCGGCTCTGGAAGGGTCTAGAGCCTCCATTTTTGCGCGCTGGTCGAAGTCTCGTGGCCCTCTGTCAGAATCCAGAGTTTCAAGAAGATCGGAGGGGGTCAAAATTTTGGCCAAAGACGACAGTGTTACCCCTTATGTTTTTTTTTTCAGGTCAAAACTTTGACATCCGATATCTCAGCTCTGGAAGGGTCTAGAGCCTCCATTTTTGCGCGCTGGTCGAAGTCTCGTGGCCCTCTGTCAGAATCCAGAGTTTCAAGAAGATCGGAGGGGGTCAAAATTTCGGCCAAAAACGACAGTGTTACCCCTTATGTTTTTTTTTTTCAGGTCAAAACTTTGACATCCGATATCTCGGCTCTGGAAGGGTCTAGAGCCTCCATTTTTGCGCGCTGGTCGAAGTCTCGTGGCCCTCTGTCAGAATCCAGAGTTTCAAGAAGATCGGAGGGGGTCAAAATTTCGGCCAAAAACGACAGTGTTACCCCTTATGTTTTTTTTTCAGGTCAAAACTTTGACATCCGATATCTCGGCTCTGGAAGGGTCTAGAGCCTCCATTTTTGCGCGCTGGTCGAAGTCTCGTGGCCCTCTGTCAGAATCCAGACTTTCAAGAAGATCGGAGGGGGTCAAAATTTCGGCCAAAAACGACAGTGTTACCCCTTATGTTTTTTTTGTCGGGTCAAAACTTTGACATCCGATATCTCGGCTCTGGAAGAGTCTAGAGCCTCCATTTTTGCGCGCTGGTCTAAGTCTCGTGGCCCTCTGTCAGAATCCAGAGTTTCAAGAAGATCGGAGGGGGTCAAAATTTCGGCCAAAAACGACAGTGTTACCCCTTATGTTTTTTTTTTCGGGTCAAAACTTTGACATCCGATATCTTGGCTCTGGAAGGGTCTAGAGCCTCCATTTTTGCGCGCTGGTCGAAGTCTCGTGGCCCTCTGTCAGAATCCAGAGTTTCAAGAAGATCGGAGGGGGTCAAAATTTCGGCCAAAAACGACAGTGTTACCCCTTATGTTTTTTTTTTCAGGTCAAAACTTTGACATCCGATATCTCGGCTCTGGAAGGGTCTAGAGCCTCCATTTTTGCGCGCTGGTCGAAGTCTCGTGGCCCTCTGTCAGAATCCAGAGTTTCAAGAAGATCGGAGGGGGTCAAAATTTTGGCCAAAAACGACAGTGTTACCCCTTATGTTTTTTTTTTCGGGTCAAAACTTTGACATCCGATATCTCGGCTCTGGAAGGGTCTAGAGCCTCCATTTTTGCGCGCTGGTCTAAGTCTCGTGGCCCTCTGTCAGAATCCAGAGTTCCAAGAAGATCGGAGGGGGGCAAAATTTCGGCCAAAAACGACAGTGTTACCCCTTATGTTTTTTTTTTCAGGTCAAAACTTTGACATCCGATATCTCGGCTCTGGAAGGGTCTAGAGCCTCCATTTTTGCGCGCTGGTCGAAGTCTCGTGGCCCTCTGTCAGAATCCAGAGTTTCAAGAAGATCGGAGGGGGTCAAAATTTCGGCCAAAAACGACAGTGTTACCCCTTATGTTTTTTTTCAGGTCAAAACTTTGATATCCGATATCTCGGCTCTGGAAGGGTCTAGAACCTCCATTTTTGCGCGCTGGTCGAAGTCTCGTGGCCCTCTGTCAGAATCCAGAGTTTCAAGAAGATCGGAGGGGGTCAAAATTTCGGCCAAAAACGACAGTGTTACCCCTTGTGTTTTTTTTTTCAGGTCCAAATTTTGACCTTCGATATCTCGGCTCTGGAAGGGTCTAGAGCGTCCATTTTTGCGCGCTGGTTGAAGTCTTGTGGCCCTCTGTCAGAATCCAGAGTTTCAAGAAGATCGGAGGGGGTCAAAATTTCGGCCAAAAACGACAGTGTTACCCCTTATGTTTTTTTTTCAGGTCAAAACTTTGATATCCGATATCTCGGCTCTGGAAGGGTCTAGAGCCTCCATTTTTGCGCGCTGGTCGAAGTCTCGTGGCCCTCTGTCAGAATCCAGAGTTTCAAGAAGATCGGAGGGGGTCAAAATTTCGGCCAAAAACGACAGTGTTACCCCTTATGTTTTTTTTTCGGGTCAAAATTTTGACATCCGATATCTCGGCTCTGGAAGGGTCCAGAGCCTCCATTTTTGCGCGCTGGTCGAAGTCTCGTGGCCCTCTGTCAGAATCCAGAGTTTCAAGAAGATCGGAGGGGGTCAAAATTTCGGCCAAAAACGACAGTGTTACCCCTTATGTTTTTTTTTTTTTCAGGTCAAAACTTTGACATCCGATATCTCGGCTCTGGAAGGGTCTAGAGCCTCCATTTTTGCGCGCTGGTCGAAGTCTCGTGGCCTTCTGTCAGAATCCAGAGTTTCAAGAAGATCGGAGGGGGTCAAAATTTTGGCCAAAAACGACAGTGTTACCCCTTATGTTTTTTTTTCAGGTCAAAACTTTGACATCCGATATCTCAGCTCTGGAAGGGTGTAGAGCCTCCATTTTTGCGCGCTGGTCGAAGTCTCGTGGCCCTCTGTCAGAATCCAGAGTTTCAAGAAGATCGGAGGGGGTCAAAATTTCGGCCAAAAATGACAGTGTTACCCCTTATGTTTTTTTTTTCGGGTCAAAACTTTGACATCCGATATCTCGGCTCTGGAAGGGTCCAGAGCCTCCATTTTTGCGCGCTGGTCGAAGTCTCGTGGCCCTCTGTCAGAATCCAGAGTTTCAAGAAGATCGGAGGGGGTCAAAATTTCGGCCAAAAACGACAGTGTTACCCCTTATGTTTTTTTTTTCGGGTCAAAACTTTGACATCCGATATCTCGGCTCTGGAAGGGTCCAGAGCCTCCATTTTTGCGCGCTGGTCGAAGTCTCGTGGCCCTCTGTCAGAATCCAGAGTTTCAAGAAGATCGGAGGGGGTCAAAATTTCGGCCAAAAACGACAGTGTTACCCCTTATGTTTTTTTTTTCAGGTCAAAACTTTGACATCCGATATCTCGGCTCTGGAAGGGTCTAGAGCCTCCATTTTTGCGCGCTGGTCGAAGTCTCGTGGCCTTCTGTCAGAATCCAGAGTTTCAAGAAGATCGGAGGGGGTCAAAATTTTGGCCAAAAACGACAGTGTTACCCCTTATGTTTTTTTTTAGGTCAAAACTTTGACATCCGATATCTCAGCTCTGGAAGGGTCTAGAGCCTCCATTTTTGCGCGCTGGTCGAAGTCTCGTGGCCCTCTGTCAGAATCCAGAGTTTCAAGAAGATCGGAGGGGGTCAAAATTTCGGCCAAAAACGACAGTGTTACCCCTTATGTTTTTTTTTCAGGTCAAAACTTTGACATCCGATATCTCGGCTCTGGAAGGGTCTAGAGCCTCCATTTTTGCGCGCTGGTCGAAGTCTCGTGGCCCTCTGTCAGAATCCAGAGTTTCAAGAAGATCGGAGGGGGTCAAAATTTTGGCCAAAAACGACAGTGTTACCCCTTATGTTTTTTTTTTTCAGGTCAAAACTTTGACATCCGATATCTCAGCTCTGGAAGGGTCTAGAGCCTCCATTTTGCGCGCTGGTCGAAGTCTCGTGGCCCTCTGTCAGAATCCAGAGTTTCAAGAAGATCGGAGGGGGTCAAAATTTCGGCCAAAAACGACAGTGTTACCCCTTATGTTTTTTTTTCAGGTCAAAACTTTGACATCCGATATCTCGGCTCTGGAAGGGTCTAGAGCCTCCATTTTTGCGCGCTGGTCGAAGTCTCGTGGCCCTCTGTCAGAATCCAGAGTTTCAAGAAGATCGGAGGGGGTCAAAATTTCAGCCAAAAACGACAGTGTTACCCCTTATGTTTTTTTTTTCAGGTCAAAACTTTGAAATCCGATATCTCGGCTCTGGAAGGGTCTAGAGCCTCCATTTTTGCGCGCTGGTCGAAGTCTCGTGGCCCTCTGTCAGAATCCAGAGTTTCAAGAAGATCGGAGGGGGTCAAAATTTCGGCCAAAAACGACAGTGTTACCCCTTATGTTTTTTTTTTCAGGTCAAAACTTTGACATCCGATATCTCGGCTCTGGAAGGGTCTAGAGCCTCCATTTTTGCGCGCTGGTCGAAGTCTCGTGGCTCTCTGTCAGAATCCAGAGTTTCAAGAAGATCGGAGGGGGTCAAAATTTCGGCCAAAAACGACAGTGTTACCCCTTATGTTTTTTTTTCAGGTCAAAACTTTGATATCCGATATCTCGGCTCTGGAAGGGTCTAGAGCCTCCATTTTTGCGCGCTGGTCGAAGTCTCGTGGCCCTCTGTCAGAATCCAGAGTTTCAAGAAGATCGGAGGGGGTCAAAATTTCGGCCAAAAACGACAGTGTTACCCCTTATGTTTTTTTTTCGGGTCAAAACTTTGACATCCGATATCTCGGCTCTGGAAGGGTCCAGAGCCTCCATTTTTGCGCGCTGGTCGAAGTCTCGTGGCCCTCTGTCAGAATCCAGAGTTTCAAGAAGATCGGAGGGGGTCAAAATTTCGGCCAAAAATGACAGTGTTACCCCTTATGTTTTTTTTTTCGGGTCAAAACTTTGACATCCGATATCTCGGCTCTGGAAGGGTCCAGAGCCTCCATTTTTGCGCGCTGGTCGAAGTCTCGTGGCCCTCTGTCAGAATCCAGAGTTTCAAGAAGATCGGAGGGGGTCAAAATTTCGGCCAAAAACGACAGTGTTACCCCTTATGTTTTTTTTTCAGGTCAAAACTTTGACATCCGATATCTCGGCTCTGGAAGGGTCTAGAGCCTCCATTTTTGCGCGCTGGTCGAAGTCTCGTGGCGTTCTGTCAGAATCCAGAGTTTCAAGAAGATCGGAGGGGGTCAAAATTTCGGCCAAAAACGACAGTGTTACCCCTTATGTTTTTTTTTCAGGTCAAAACTTTGACATCCGATATCTCGGCTCTGGAAGGGTCTAGAGCCTCCATTTTTGCGCGCTGGTCGAAGTCTCGTGGCCCTCTGTCAGAATCCAGACTTTCAAGAAGATCGGAGGGGGTCAAAATTTCGGCCAAAAACGACAGTGTTACCCCTTATGTTTTTTTTTCGGGTCAAAACTTTGACATCCGATATCTTGGCTCTGGAAGGGTCTAGAGCCTCCATTTTTGCGCGCTGGTCGAAGTCTCGTGGCCCTCTGTCAGAATCCAGAGTTTCAAGAAGATCGGAGGGGGTCAAAATTTCGGCCAAAAACGACAGTGTTACCCCTTATGTTTTTTTTTTCAGGTCAAAACTTTGACATCCGATATCTCGGCTCTGGAAGGGTCTAGAGCCTCCATTTTTGCGCGCTGGTCGAAGTCTCGTGGCCCTCTGTCAGAATCCAGAGTTTCAAGAAGATCGGAGGGGGTCAAAATTTTGGCCAAAAACGACAGTGTTACCCCTTATGTTTTTTTTTTCGGGTCAAAACTTTGACATCCGATATCTCGGCTCTGGAAGGGTCTAGAGCCTCCATTTTTGCGCGCTGGTCTAAGTCTCGTGGCCCTCTGTCAGAATCCAGAGTTCCAAGAAGATCGGAGGGGGGCAAAATTTCGGCCAAAAACGACAGTGTTACCCCTTATGTTTTTTTTTCAGGTCAAAACTTTGACATCCGATATCTCGGCTCTGGAAGGGTCTAGAGCCTCCATTTTTGCGCGCTGGTCGAAGTCTCGTGGCCCTCTGTCAGAATCCAGAGTTTCAAGAAGATCGGAGGGGGTCAAAATTTCGGCCAAAAACGACAGTGTTACCCCTTATGTTTTTTTTTCAGGTCAAAACTTTGATATACGATATCTCGGCTCTGGAAGGGTCTAGAACCTCCATTTTTGCGCGCTGGTCGAAGTCTCGTGGCCCTCTGTCAGAATCCAGAGTTTCAAGAAGATCGGAGGGGGTCAAAATTTCGGCCAAAAACGACAGTGTTACCCCTTGTGTTTTTTTTTCAGGTCCAAATTTTGACCTTCGATATCTCGGCTCTGGAAGGGTCTAGAGCGTCCATTTTTGCGCGCTGGTTGAAGTCTTGTGGCCCTCTGTCAGAATCCAGAGTTTCAAGAAGATCGGAGGGGGTCAAAATTTCGGCCAAAAACGACAGTGTTACCCCTTATGTTTTTTTTTCAGGTCAAAACTTTGATATCCGATATCTCGGCTCTGGAAGGGTCTAGAGCCTCCATTTTTGCGCGCTGGTAGAAGTCTCGTGGCCCTCTGTCAGAATCCAGAGTTTCAAGAAGATCGGAGGGGGTCAAAATTTCGGCCAAAAACGACAGTGTTACCCCTTATGTTTTTTTTTTCGGGTCAAAATTTTGACATCCGATATCTCGGCTCTGGAAGGGTCCAGAGCCTCCATTTTTGCGCGCTGGTCGAAGTCTCGTGGCCCTCTGTCAGAATCCAGAGTTTCAAGAAGATCGGAGGGGGTCAAAATTTCGGCCAAAAACGACAGTGTTACCCCTTATGTTTTTTTTTTTCAGGTCAAAACTTTGACATCCGATATCTCGGCTCTGAAAGGGTCTAGAGCCTCCATTTTTGCGCGCTGGTCGAAGTCTCGTGGCCTTCTGTCAGAATCCAGAGTTTCAAGAAGATCGGAGGGGGTCAAAATTTTGGCCAAAAACGACAGTGTTACCCCTTATGTTTTTTTTTCAGGTCAAAACTTTGACATCCGATATCTCAGCTCTGGAAGGGTGTAGAGCCTCCATTTTTGCGCGCTGGTCGAAGTCTCGTGGCCCTCTGTCAGAATCCAGAGTTTCAAGAAGATCGGAGGGGGTCAAAATTTCGGCCAAAAATGACAGTGTTACCCCTTATGTTTTTTTTTTCGGGTCAAAACTTTGACATCCGATATCTCGGCTCTGGAAGGGTCCAGAGCCTCCATTTTTGCGCGCTGGTCGAAGTCTCGTGGCCCTCTGTCAGAATCCAGAGTTTCAAGAAGATCGGAGGGGGTCAAAATTTCGGCCAAAAACGACAGTGTTACCCCTTATGTTTTTTTTTTCGGGTCAAAACTTTGACATCCGATATCTCGGCTCTGGAAGGGTCCAGAGCCTCCATTTTTGCGCGCTGGTCGAAGTCTCGTGGCCCTCTGTCAGAATCCAGAGTTTCAAAAAGATCGGAGGGGGTCAAAATTTCGGCCAAAAACGACAGTGTTACCCCTTATGTTTTTTTTTTTCAGGTCAAAACTTTGACATCCGATATCTCGGCTCTGGAAGGGTCTAGAGCCTCCATTTTTGCGCGCTGGTCGAAGTCTCGTGGCCTTCTGTCAGAATCCAGAGTTTCAAGAAGATCGGAGGGGGTCAAAATTTTGGCCAAAAACGACAGTGTTACCCCTTATGTTTTTTTTTTAGGTCAAAACTTTGACATCCGATATCTCAGCTCTGGAAGGGTCTAGAGCCTCCATTTTTGCGCGCTGGTCGAAGTCTCGTGGCCCTCTGTCAGAATCCAGAGTTTCAAGAAGATCGGAGGGGGTCAAAATTTCGGCCAAAAACGACAGTGTTACCCCTTATGTTTTTTTTTCAGGTCAAAACTTTGACATCCGATATCTCGGCTCTGGAAGGGTCTAGAGCCTCCATTTTTGCGCGCTGGTCGAAGTCTCGTGGCCCTCTGTCAGAATCCAGAGTTTCAAGAAGATCGGAGGGGGTCAAAATTTTGGCCAAAAACGACAGTGTTACCCCTTATGTTTTTTTTTCAGGTCAAAACTGACATCCGATATCTCAGCTCTGGAAGGGTCTAGAGCCTCCATTTTGCGCGCTGGTCGAAGTCTCGTGGCCCTCTGTCAGAATCCAGAGTTTCAAGAAGATCGGAGGGGGTCAAAATTTCGGCCAAAAACGACAGTGTTACCCCTTATGTTTTTTTTTCAGGTCAAAACTTTGACATCCGATATCTCGGCTCTGGAAGGGTCTAGAGCCTCCATTTTTGCGCGCTGGTCGAAGTCTCGTGGCCCTCTGTCAGAATCCAGAGTTTCAAGAAGATCGGAGGGGGTCAAAATTTCAGCCAAAAACGACAGTGTTACCCCTTATGTTTTTTTTTCAGGTCAAAACTTTGATATCCGATATCTCGGCTCTGGAAGGGTCTAGAGCCTCCATTTTTGCGCGCTGGTCGAAGTCTCGTGGCCCTCTGTCAGAATCCAGAGTTTCAAGAAGATCGGAGGGGGTCAAAATTTCGGCCAAAAACGACAGTGTTACCCCTTATGTTTTTTTTTTTTCAGGTCAAAACTTTGACATCCGATATCTCGGCTCTGGAAGGGTCTAGAGCCTCCATTTTTGCGCGCTGGTCGAAGTCTCGTGGCCCTCTGTCAGAATCCAGAGTTTCAAGAAGATCGGAGGGGGTCAAAATTTCGGCCAAAAACGACAATGTTACCCCTTATGTTTTTTTTTTCAGGTCAAAACTTTGATATCCGATATCTCGGCTCTGGAAGGGTCTAGAGCCTCCATTTTTGCGCGCTGGTCGAAGTCTCGTGGCCCTCTGTCAGAATCCAGAGTTTCAAGAAGATCGGAGGGGGTCAAAATTTCAGCCAAAAACGACAGTGTTACCCCTTATGTTTTTTTTTCGGGTCAAAACTTTGACATCCGATATCTCGGCTCTGGAAGGGTCCAGAGCCTCCATTTTTGCGCGCTGGTCGAAGTCTCGTGGCCCTCTGTCAGAATCCAGAGTTTCAAGAAGATCGGAGGGGGTCAAAATTTCGGCCAAAAATGACAGTGTTACCCCTTATGTTTTTTTTTTTCGGGTCAAAACTTTGACATCCGATATCTCGGCTCTGGAAGGGTCCAGAGCCTCCATTTTTGCGCGCTGGTCGAAGTCTCGTGGCCCTCTGTCAGAATCCAGAGTTTCAAGAAGATCGGAGGGGGTCAAAATTTCGGCCAAAAACGACAGTGTTACCCCTTATGTTTTTTTTTCAGGTCAAAACTTTGACATCCGATATCTCGGCTCTGGAAGGGTCTAGAGCCTCCATTTTTGCGCGCTGGTCGAAGTCTCGTGGCGTTCTGTCAGAATCCAGAGTTTCAAGAAGATCAGAGGGGGTCAAAATTTTGGCCAAAAACGACAGTGTTACCCCTTATGTTTTTTTTTCAGGTCAAAACTTTGACATCCGATATCTCAGCTCTGGAAGGGTCTAGAGCCTCCATTTTTGCGCGCTGGTCGAAGTCTCGTGGCCCTCTGTCAGAATCCAGAGTTTCAAGAAGATCGGAGGGGGTCAAAATTTCGGCCAAAAACGACAGTGTTACCCCTTATGTTTTTTTTTTCAGGTCAAAACTTTGACATCCGATATCTCGGCTCTGGAAGGGTCTAGAGCCTCCATTTTTGCGCGCTGGTCGAAGTCTCGTGGCCCTCTGTCAGAATCCAGAGTTTCAAGAAGATCGGAGGGGGTCAAAATTTCGGCCAAAAACGACAGTGTTACCCCTTATGTTTTTTTTTCAGGTCAAAACTTTGACATCCGATATCTCAGCTCTGGAAGGGTCTAGAGCCTCCATTTTTGCGCGCTGGTCGAAGTCTCGTGGCCCTCTGTCAGAATCCAGAGTTTCAAGAAGATCGGAGGGGGTCAAAATTTCGGCCAAAAACGACAGTGTTACCCCTTATGTTTTTTTTTTTCAGGTCAAAACTTTGACATCCGATATCTCGGCTCTGGAAGGGTCTAGAGCCTCCATTTTTGCGCGCTGGTCGAAGTCTCGTGGCCCTCTGTCAGAATCCAGAGTTTCAAGAAGATCGGAGGGGGTCAAAATTTCGGCCAAAAACGACAGTGTTACCCCTTATGTTTTTTTTTCAGGTCAAAACTTTGACATCCGATATCTCGGCTCTGGAAGGGTCTAGAGCCTCCATTTTTGCGCGCTGGTCGAAGTCTCGTGGCCCTCTGTCAGAATCCAGAGTTTCAAGAAGATCGGAGGGGGTCAAAATTTCGGCCAAAAACGACAGTGTTACCCCTTATGTTTTTTTTGTCGGGTCAAAACTTTGACATCCGATATCTCGGCTCTGGAAGAGTCTAGAGCCTCCATTTTTGCGCGCTGGTCTAAGTCTCGTGGCCCTCTGTCAGAATCCAGAGTTTCAAGAAGATCGGAGGGGGGCAAAATTTCGGCGAAAAACGACAGTGTTACCCCTTATGTTTTTTTTTTCAGATCAAAACTTTGACATCCGATATCTCGGCTCTGGAAGGGTCTAGAGCCTCCATTTTTGCGCGCTGGTCGAAGTCTCGTGGCCCTCTGTCAGAATCCAGAGTTTCAAGAAGATCGGAGGGGGTCAAAATTTCGTCCAAAAACGACAGTGTTACCCCTTATGTTTTTTTTTCAGGTCAAAACTTTGACATCCGATATCTCGGCTCTGGAAGGGTCTAGAGCCTCCATTTTTGCGCGCTGGTCGAAGTCTCGTGGCCTTCTGTCAGAATCCAGAGTTTCAAGAAGATCGGAGGGGGTCAAAATTTTGGCCAAAAACGACAGTGTTACCCCTTATGTTTTTTTTTCAGGTCAAAACTTTGACATCCGATATCTCAGCTCTGGAAGGGTCTAGAGCCTCCATTTTTGCGCGCTGGTCGAAGTCTCGTGGCCCTCTGTCAGAATCCAGAGTTTCAAGAAGATCGGAGGGGGTCAAAATTTTGGCCAAAAACGACAGTGTTACCCCTTATGTTTTTTTTTTCAGGTCAAAACTTTGACATCCGATATCTCGGCTCTGGAAGGGTCTAGAGCCTCCATTTTTGCGCGCTGGTCGAAGTCTCGTGGCCCTCTGTCAGAATCCAGAGTTTCAAGAAGATCGGAGGGGGTCAAAATTTCGGCCAAAAACGACAGTGTTACCCCTTATGTTTTTTTTTCGGGTCAAAACTTTGACATCCGATATCTCGGCTCTGGAAGGGTCTAGAGCCTCCATTTTTGCGCGCTGGTCGAAGTCTCGTGGCCCTCTGTCAGAATCCAGAGTTTCAAGAAGATCGGAGGGGGTCAAAATTTCGGCCAAAAACGACAGTGTTACCCCTTATGTTTTTTTTTTCAGGTCAAAACTTTGACATCCGATATCTCGGCTCTGGAAGGGTCTAGAGCCTCCATTTTTGCGCGCTGGTCGAAGTCTCGTGGCCCTCTGTCAGAATCCAGAGTTTCAAGAAGATCGGAGGGGGTCAAAATTTTGGCCAAAAACGACAGTGTTACCCCTTATGTTTTTTTTTTTCGGGTCAAAACTTTGACATCCGATATCTCGGCTCTGGAAGGGTCTAGAGCCTCCATTTTTGCGCGCTGGTCTAAGTCTCGTGGCCCTCTGTCAGAATCCAGAGTTTCAAGAAGATCGGAGGGGGTCAAAATTTCGGCCAAAAACGACAGTGTTACCCCTTATGTTTTTTTTTCGGGTCAAAATTTTGACATCCGATATCTCGGCTCTGGAAGGGTCCAGAGCCTCCATTTTTGCGCGCTGGTCGAAGTCTCGTGGCCCTCTGTCAGAATCCAGAGTTTCAAGAAGATCGGAGGGGGTCAAAATTTCGGCCAAAAACGACAGTGTTACCCCTTATGTTTTTTTTTTTTTCAGGTCAAAACTTTGACATCCGATATCTCGGCTCTGGAAGGGTCTAGAGCCTCCATTTTTGCGCGCTGGTCGAAGTCTCGTGGCCTTCTGTCAGAATCCAGAGTTTCAAGAAGATCGGAGGGGGTCAAAATTTTGGCCAAAAACGACAGTGTTACCCCTTATGTTTTTTTTTCAGGTCAAAACTTTGACATCCGATATCTCAGCTCTGGAAGGGTGTAGAGCCTCCATTTTTGCGCGCTGGTCGAAGTCTCGTGGCCCTCTGTCAGAATCCAGAGTTTCAAGAAGATCGGAGGGGGTCAAAATTTCGGCCAAAAATGACAGTGTTACCCCTTATGTTTTTTTTTCGGGTCAAAACTTTGACATCCGATATCTCGGCTCTGGAAGGGTCCAGAGCCTCCATTTTTGCGCGCTGGTCGAAGTCTCGTGGCCCTCTGTCAGAATCCAGAGTTTCAAGAAGATCGGAGGGGGTCAAAATTTCGGCCAAAAACGACAGTGTTACCCCTTATGTTTTTTTTTTCGGGTCAAAACTTTGACATCCGATATCTCGGCTCTGGAAGGGTCCAGAGCCTCCATTTTTGCGCGCTGGTCGAAGTCTCGTGGCCCTCTGTCAGAATCCAGAGTTTCAAGAAGATCGGAGGGGGTCAAAATTTCGGCCAAAAACGACAGTGTTACCCCTTATGTTTTTTTTTTTCAGGTCAAAACTTTGACATCCGATATCTCGGCTCTGGAAGGGTCTAGAGCCTCCATTTTTGCGCGCTGGTCGAAGTCTCGTGGCCTTCTGTCAGAATCCAGAGTTTCAAGAAGATCGGAGGGGGTCAAAATTTCGGCCAAAAACGACAGTGTTACCCCTTATGTTTTTTTTCAGGTCAAAACTTTGACATCCGATATCTCGGCTCTGGAAGGGTCTAGAGCCTCCATTTTTGCGCGCTGGTCGAAGTCTCGTGGCCCTCTGTCAGAATCCAGAGTTTCAAGAAGATCGGAGGGGGTCAAAATTTTGGCCAAAAACGACAGTGTTACCCCTTATGTTTTTTTTCAGGTCAAAACTTTGACATCCGATATCTCAGCTCTGGAAGGGTCTAGAGCCTCCATTTTGCGCGCTGGTCGAAGTCTCGTGGCCCTCTGTCAGAATCCAGAGTTTCAAGAAGATCGGAGGGGGTCAAAATTTCGGCCAAAAACGACAGTGTTACCCCTTATGTTTTTTTTTCAGGTCAAAACTTTGACATCCGATATCTCGGCTCTGGAAGGGTCTAGAGCCTCCATTTTTGCGCGCTGGTCGAAGTCTCGTGGCCCTCTGTCAGAATCCAGAGTTTCAAGAAGATCGGAGGGGGTCAAAATTTCAGCCAAAAACGACAGTGTTACCCCTTATGTTTTTTTTTCAGGTCAAAACTTTGATATCCGATATCTCGGCTCTGGAAGGGTCTAGAGCCTCCATTTTTGCGCGCTGGTCGAAGTCTCGTGGCCCTCTGTCAGAATCCAGAGTTTCAAGAAGATCGGAGGGGGTCAAAATTTCGGCCAAAAACGACAGTGTTACCCCTTATGTTTTTTTTTTTCAGGTCAAAACTTTGACATCCGATATCTCGGCTCTGGAAGGGTCTAGAGCCTCCATTTTTGCGCGCTGGTCGAAGTCTCGTGGCCCTCTGTCAGAATCCAGAGTTTCAAGAAGATCGGAGGGGGTCAAAATTTCGGCCAAAAACGACAGTGTTACCCCTTATGTTTTTTTTTCAGGTCAAAACTTTGATATCCGATATCTCGGCTCTGGAAGGGTCTAGAGCCTCCATTTTTGCGCGCTGGTCGAAGTCTCGTGGCCCTCTGTCAGAATCCAGAGTTTCAAGAAGATCGGAGGGGGTAAAAATTTCGGCCAAAAACGACAGTGTTACCCCTTATGTTTTTTTTTCGGGTCAAAACTTTGACATCCGATATCTCGGCTCTGGAAGGGTCCAGAGCCTCCATTTTTGCGCGCTGGTCGAAGTCTCGTGGCCCTCTGTCAGAATCCAGAGTTTCAAGAAGATCGGAGGGGGTCAAAATTTCGGCCAAAAATGACAGTGTTACCCCTTATGTTTTTTTTTTCGGGTCAAAACTTTGACATCCGATATCTCGGCTCTGGAAGGGTCCAGAGCCTCCATTTTTGCGCGCTGGTCGAAGTCTCGTGGCCCTCTGTCAGAATCCAGAGTTTCAAGAAGATCGGAGGGGGTCAAAATTTCGGCCAAAAACGACAGTGTTACCCCTTATGTTTTTTTTTCAGGTCAAAACTTTGACATCCGATATCTCGGCTCTGGAAGGGTCTAGAGCCTCCATTTTTGCGCGCTGGTCGAAGTCTCGTGGCGTTCTGTCAGAATCCAGAGTTTCAAGAAGATCGGAGGGGGTCAAAATTTCGGCCAAAAACGACAGTGTTACCCCTTATGTTTTTTTTTTTCGGGTCAAAACTTTGACATCCGATATCTCGGCTCTGGAAGGGTTTAGAGCCTCCATTTTTGCGCGCTGGTCTAAGTCTCGTGGCCCTCTGTCAGAATCCAGAGTTTCAAGAAGATCGGAGGGGTGCAAAATTTCGGCCAAAAACGACAGTGTTACCCCTTATGTTTTTTTTTCAGGTCAAAACTTTGATATCCGATATCTCGGCTCTGGAAGGGTCTAGAGCCTCCATTTTTGCGCGCTGGTCGAAGTCTCGTGGCCCTCTGTCAGAGTCCAGAGTTTCAAGAAGATCGGAGGGGGTCAAAATTTCGGCCAAAAAAAAAAAATGACAGTGTTACCCCTTATGTTTTTTTTTTCAGGTCCAAATTTTGACCTTCGATATCTCGGCTCTGGAAGGGTCTAGAGCCTCCATTTTTGCGCGCTGGTCGAAGTCTCGTGGCCCTCTGTCAGAGTCCAGAGTTTCAAGAAGATCGGAGGGGGTCAAAATTTCGGCCAAAAAAAAAATGACAGTGTTACCCCTTATGTTTTTTTTTTCAGGTCCAAATTTTGACCTTCGATATCTCGGCTCTGGAAGGGTCTAGAGCCTCCATTTTTGCGCGCTGGTCGAAGTCTCGTGGCCCTCTGTCAGAGTCCAGAGTTTCAAGAAGATCGGAGGGGGTCAAAATTTCGGCCAAAAATAAAAAATGACAGTGTTACCCCTTATAGTTTTTTTTCAGGTCCAAATTTTGACCTTCGATATCTCGGCTCTGGAAGGGTCTAGAGCCTCCATTTTTGCGCGCTGGTCGAAGTCTCGTGGCCCTTTGTCAGAGTCCAGAGTTTCAAGAAGATCGGAGGGGGTCAAAATTTCGGCCAAAAAAAAAAATGACAGTGTTACCCCTTATGTTTTTTTTTCAGGTCCAAATTTTGACCTTCGATATCTCGGCTCTGGAAGGGTCTAGAGCGTCCATTTTTGCGCGCTGGTCGAAGTCTTGTGGCCCTCTGTCAGAATCCAGAGTTTCAAGAAGATCGGAGGGGGTCAAAATTTCGGCCAAAAACGACAGTGTTACCCCTTATGTTTTTTTTTCAGGTCAAAACTTTGATATCCGATATCTCGGCCCTGGGAGGGTCTAGAGCCTCCATTTTTGCGCGCTGGTCGAAGTCTCGTGGCCCTCTGTCAGAATCCAGAGTTTCAAGAAGATCGGAGGGGGTCAAAATTTCGGCCAAAAGCGACAGTGTTACCCCTTATGTTTTTTTTTCGGGTCAAAACTTTGACATCCGATATCTCGGCTCTGGAAGGGTCCAGAGCCTCCATTTTTGCGCGCTGGTCGAAGTCTCGTGGCCCTCTGTCAGAATCCAGAGTTTCAAGAAGATCGGAGGGGGTCAAAATTTTGGCCAAAAACGACAGTGTTACCCCTTATGTTTTTTTTTTCAGGTCAAAACTTTGACATCCGATATCTCAGCTCTGGAAGGGTCTAGAGCCTCCATTTTTGCGCGCTGGTCGAAGTCTCGTGGCGTTCTGTCAGAATCCAGAGTTTCAAGAAGATCGGAGGGGGTCAAAATTTCGGCCAAAAACGACAGTGTTACCCCTTATGTTTTTTTTTCAGGTCAAAACTTTGACATCCGATATCTCGGCTCTGGAAGGGTCTAGAGCCTCCATTTTTGCGCGCTGGTCGAAGTCTCGTGGCCTTCTGTCAGAATCCAGAGTTTCAAGAAGATCGGAGGGGGTCAAAATTTTGGCCAAAAACGACAGTGTTACCCCTTATGTTTTTTTTTTAGGTCAAAACTTTGACATCCGATATCTCAGCTCTGGAAGGGTCTAGAGCCTCCATTTTTGCGCGCTGGTCGAAGTCTCGTGGCCCTCTGTCAGAATCCAGAGTTTCAAGAAGATCGGAGGGGGTCAAAATTTTGGCCAAAAACGACAGTGTTACCCCTTATGTTTTTTTTTTCAGGTCAAAACTTTGACATCCGATGATATCTCGGCTCTGGAAGGGTCTAGAGCCTCCATTTTTGCGCGCTGGTCGAAGTCTCGTGGCCCTCTGTCAGAATCCAGAGTTTCAAGAAGATCGGAGGGGGTCAAAATTTCGGCCAAAAACGACAGTGTTACCCCTTATGTTTTTTTTTCAGGTCAAAACTTTGACATCCGATATCTCGGCTCTGGAAGGGTCTAGAGCCTCCATTTTTGCGCGCTGGTCGAAGTCTCGTGGCCCTCTGTCAGAATCCAGAGTTTCAAGAAGATCGGAGGGGGTCAAAATTTTGGCCAAAAACGACAGTGTTACCCCTTATGTTTTTTTTTTCGGGTCAAAACTTTGACATCCGATATCTCGGCTCTGGAAGGGTCTAGAGCCTCCATTTTGCGCGCTGGTCTAAGTCTCGTGGCCCTCTGTCAGAATCCAGAGTTCCAAGAAGATCGGAGGGGGGCAAAATTTCGGCCAAAAACGACAGTGTTACCCCTTATGTTTTTTTTTCAGGTCAAAACTTTGACATCCGATATCTCGGCTCTGGAAGGGTCTAGAGCCTCCATTTTTGCGCGCTGGTCGAAGTCTCGTGGCCCTCTGTCAGAATCCAGAGTTTCAAGAAGATCGGAGGGGGTCAAAATTTCAGCCAAAAACGACAGTGTTACCCCTTATGTTTTTTTTTCAGGTCAAAACTTTGATATCCGATATCTCGGCTCTGGAAGGGTCTAGAGCCTCCATTTTTGCGCGCTGGTCGAAGTCTCGTGGCCCTCTGTCAGAATCCAGAGTTTCAAGAAGATCGGAGGGGGTCAAAATTTCGGCCAAAAACGACAGTGTTACCCCTTATGTTTTTTTTTTTCAGGTCAAAACTTTGACATCCGATATCTCGGCTCTGGAAGGGTCTAGAGCCTCCATTTTTGCGCGCTGGTCGAAGTCTCGTGGCCCTCTGTCAGAATCCAGAGTTTCAAGAAGATCGGAGGGGGTCAAAATTTCGGCCAAAAACGACAGTGTTACCCCTTATGTTTTTTTTTCAGGTCAAAACTTTGATATCCGATATCTCGGCTCTGGAAGGGTCTAGAGCCTCCATTTTTGCGCGCTGGTCGAAGTCTCGTGGCCCTCTGTCAGAATCCAGAGTTTCAAGAAGATCGGAGGGGGTCAAAATTTCGGCCAAAAACGACAGTGTTACCCCTTATGTTTTTTTTTTCGGGTCAAAACTTTGACATCCGATATCTCGGCTCTGGAAGGGTCCAGAGCCTCCATTTTTGCGCGCTGGTCGAAGTCTCGTGGCCCTCTGTCAGAATCCAGAGTTTCAAGAAGATCGGAGGGGGTCAAAATTTCGGCCAAAAATGACAGTGTTACCCCTTATGTTTTTTTTTTTCGGGTCAAAACTTTGACATCCGATATCTCGGCTCTGGAAGGGTCCAGAGCCTCCATTTTTGCGCGCTGGTCGAAGTCTCGTGGCCCTCTGTCAGAATCCAGAGTTTCAAGAAGATCGGAGGGGGTCAAAATTTCGGCCAAAAACGACAGTGTTACCCCTTATGTTTTTTTTTCAGGTCAAAACTTTGACATCCGATATCTCGGCTCTGGAAGGGTCTAGAGCCTCCATTTTTGCGCGCTGGTCGAAGTCTCGTGGCGTTCTGTCAGAATCCAGAGTTTCAAGAAGATCGGAGGGGGTCAAAATTTCGGCCAAAAACGACAGTGTTACCCCTTATGTTTTTTTTTTTCGGGTCAAAACTTTGACATCCGATATCTCGGCTCTGGAAGGGTCTAGAGCCTCCATTTTTGCGCGCTGGTCTAAGTCTCGTGGCCCTCTGTCAGAATCCAGAGTTTCAAGAAGATCGGAGGGGTGCAAAATTTCGGCCAAAAACGACAGTGTTACCCCTTATGTTTTTTTGTCAGGTCAAAACTTTGATATCCGATATCTCGGCTCTGGAAGGGTCTAGAGCCTCCATTTTTGCGCGCTGGTCGAAGTCTCGTGGCCCTCTGTCAGAGTCCAGAGTTTCAAGAAGATCGGAGGGGGTCAAAATTTCGGCCAAAAAAAAAAAATGACAGTGTTACCCCTTATGTTTTTTTTCAGGTCAAAACTTTGACATCCGATATCTCGGCTCTGGAAGGGTCTAGAGCCTCCATTTTTGCGCGCTGGTCGAAGCCTCGTGGCCCTCTGTCAGAATCCAGAGTTTCAAGAAGATCGGAGGGGGTCAAAATTTTGGCCAAAAACGACAGTGTTACCCCTTATGTTTTTTTTTTTCGGGTCAAAACTTTGACATCCGATATCTCGGCTCTGGAAGGGTCTAGAGCCTCCATTTTTGCGCGCTGGTCTAAGTCTCGTGGCCCTCTGTCAGAATCCAGAGTTCCAAGAAGATCGGAGGGGGGCAAAATTTCGGCCAAAAACGACAGTGTTACCCCTTATGTTTTTTTTTCAGGTCAAAACTTTGACATCCGATATCTCGGCTCTGGAAGGGTCTAGAGCCTCCATTTTTGCGCGCTGGTCGAAGTCTCGTGGCCCTCTGTCAGAATCCAGAGTTTCAAGAAGATCGGAGGGGGTCAAAATTTTGGCCAAAAACGACAGTGTTACCCCTTATGTTTTTTTTTTCGGGTCAAAACTTTGACATCCGATATCTCGGCTCTGGAAGGGTCTAGAGCCTCCATTTTTGCGCGCTGGTCTAAGTCTCGTGGCCCTCTGTCAGAATCCAGAGTTCCAAGAAGATCGGAGGGGGGCAAAATTTCGAACAAAAACGACAGTGTTACCCCTTATGTTTTTTTTTCAGGTCAAAACTTTGACATCCGATATCTCGGCTCTGGAAGGGTCTAGAGCCTCCATTTTTGCGCGCTGGTCGAAGTCTCGTGGCCCTCTGTCAGAATCCAGAGTTTCAAGAAGATCGGAGGGGGTCAAAATTTCGGCAAAAACGACAGTGTTACCCCTTATGTTTTTTTTTCAGGTCAAAACTTTGATATCCGATATCTCGGCTCTGGAAGGGTCTAGAACCTCCATTTTTGCGCGCTGGTCGAAGTCTCGTGGCCCTCTGTCAGAATCCAGAGTTTCAAGAAGATCGGAGGGGGTCAAAATTTCGGCCAAAAACGACAGTGTTACCCCTTGTGTTTTTTTTTCAGGTCCAAATTTTGACCTTCGATATCTCGGCTCTGGAAGGGTCTAGAGCGTCCATTTTTGCGCGCTGGTCGAAGTCTTGTGGCCCTCTGTCAGAATCCAGAGTTTCAAGAAGATCGGAGGGGGTCAAAATTTCGGCCAAAAACGACAGTGTTACCCCTTATGTTTTTTTTTCAGGTCAAAACTTTGATATCCGATATCTCGGCTCTGGAAGGGTCTAGAGCCTCCATTTTTGCGCGCTGGTCGAAGTCTCGTGGCCCTCTGTCAGAATCCAGAGTTTCAAGAAGATCGGAGGGGGTCAAAATTTCGGCCAAAAACGACAGTGTTACCCCTTATGTTTTTTTTTTCGGGTCAAAACTTTGACATCCGATATCTCGGCTCTGGAAGGGTCCAGAGCCTCCATTTTTGCGCGCTGGTCGAAGTCTCGTGGCCCTCTGTCAGAATCCAGAGTTTCAAGAAGATCGGAGGGGGTCAAAATTTCGGCCAAAAACGACAGTGTTACCCCTTATGTTTTTTTTTTTTTCAGGTCAAAACTTTGACATCCGATATCTCGGCTCTGGAAGGGTCTAGAGCCTCCATTTTTGCGCGCTGGTCGAAGTCTCGTGGCCTTCTGTCAGAATCCAGAGTTTCAAGAAGATCGGAGGGGGTCAAAATTTTGGCCAAAAACGACAGTGTTACCCCTTATGTTTTTTTTTCAGGTCAAAACTTTTACATCCGATATCTCGGCTCTGGAAGGGTCTAGAGCCTCCATTTTTGCGCGCTGGTCGAAGTCTCGTGGCCCTCTGTCAGAATCCAGAGTTTCAAGAAGATCGGAGGGGGTCAAAATTTCAGCCAAAAACGACAGTGTTACCCCTTATGTTTTTTTTTCAGGTCAAAACTTTGATATCCGATATCTCGGCTCTGGAAGGGTCTAGAGCCTCCATTTTTGCGCGCTGGTCGAAGTCTCGTGGCCCTCTGTCAGAATCCAGAGTTTCAAGAAGATCGGAGGGGGTCAAAATTTCGGCCAAAAACGACAGTGTTACCCCTTATGTTTTTTTTTTTCAGGTCAAAACTTTGACATCCGATATCTCGGCTCTGGAAGGGTCTAGAGCCTCCATTTTTGCGCGCTGGTCGAAGTCTCGTGGCCCTCTGTCAGAATCCAGAGTTTCAAGAAGATCGGAGGGGGTCAAAATTTCGGCCAAAAACGACAGTGTTACCCCTTATGTTTTTTTTTCAGGTCAAAACTTTGATATCCGATATCTTGGCTCTGGAAGGGTCTAGAGCCTCCATTTTTGCGCGCTGGTCGAAGTCTCGTGGCCCTCTGTCAGAATCCAGAGTTTCAAGAAGATCGGAGGGGGTCAAAATTTCGGCCAAAAACGACAGTGTTACCCCTTATGTTTTTTTTTCGGGTCAAAACTTTGACATCCGATATCTCGGCTCTGGAAGGGTCCAGAGCCTCCATTTTTGCGCGCTGGTCGAAGTCTCGTGGCCCTCTGTCAGAATCCAGAGTTTCAAGAAGATCGGAGGGGGTCAAAATTTCGGCCAAAAATGACAGTGTTACCCCTTATGTTTTTTTTTTCGGGTCAAAACTTTGACATCCGATATCTCGGCTCTGGAAGGGTCCAGAGCCTCCATTTTTGCGCGCTGGTCGAAGTCTCGTGGCCCTCTGTCAGAATCCAGAGTTTCAAGAAGATCGGAGGGGGTCAAAATTTCGGCCAAAAACGACAGTGTTACCCCTTATGTTTTTTTTTTCAGGTCAAAACTTTGACATCCGATATCTCGGCTCTGGAAGGGTCTAGAGCCTCCATTTTTGCGCGCTGGTCGAAGTCTCGTGGCGTTCTGTCAGAATCCAGAGTTTCAAGAAGATCAGAGGGGGTCAAAATTTTGGCCAAAAACGACAGTGTTACCCCTTATGTTTTTTTTTCAGGTCAAAACTTTGACATCCGATATCTCAGCTCTGGAAGGGTCTAGAGCCTCCATTTTTGCGCGCTGGTCGAAGTCTCGTGGCCCTCTGTCAGAATCCAGAGTTTCAAGAAGATCGGAGGGGGTCAAAATTTCGGCCAAAAACGACAGTGTTACCCCTTATGTTTTTTTTTTCAGGTCAAAACTTTGACATCCGATATCTCGGCTCTGGAAGGGTCTAGAGCCTCCATTTTTGCGCGCTGGTCGAAGTCTCGTGGCCCTCTGTCAGAATCCAGAGTTTCAAGAAGATCGGAGGGGGTCAAAATTTTGGCCAAAAACGACAGTGTTACCCCTTATGTTTTTTTTTCAGGTCAAAACTTTGACATCCGATATCTCAGCTCTGGAAGGGTCTAGAGCCTCCATTTTTGCGCGCTGGTCGAAGTCTCGTGGCCCTCTGTCAGAATCCAGAGTTTCAAGAAGATCGGAGGGGGTCAAAATTTCGGCCAAAAACGACAGTGTTACCCCTTATGTTTTTTTTTTTCAGGTCAAAACTTTGACATCCGATATCTCGGCTCTGGAAGGGTCTAGAGCCTCCATTTTTGCGCGCTGGTCGAAGTCTCGTGGCCCTCTGTCAGAATCCAGAGTTTCAAGAAGATCGGAGGGTGTCAAAATTTCGGCCAAAAACGACAGTGTTACCCCTTATGTTTTTTTTTCAGGTCAAAACTTTGACATCCGATATCTCGGCTCTGGAAGGGTCTAGAGCCTCCATTTTTGCGCGCTGGTCGAAGTCTCGTGGCCCTCTGTCAGAATCCAGAGTTTCAAGAAGATCGGAGGGGGTCAAAATTTCGGCCAAAAACGACAGTGTTACCCCTTATGTTTTTTTTGTCGGGTCAAAACTTTGACATCCGATATCTCGGCTCTGGAAGAGTCTAGAGCCTCCATTTTTGCGCGCTGGTCTAAGTCTCGTGGCCCTCTGTCAGAATCCAGAGTTTCAAGAAGATCGGAGGGGGGCAAAATTTCGGCCAAAAACGACAGTGTTACCCCTTATGTTTTTTTTTTCAGATCAAAAATTTGACATCCGATATCTCGGCTCTGGAAGGGTCTAGAGCCTCCATTTTTGCGCGCTGGTCGAAGTCTCGTGGCCCTCTGTCAGAATCCAGAGTTTCAAGAAGATCGGAGGGGGTCAAAATTTCGTCCAAAAACGACAGTGTTACCCCTTATGTTTTTTTTTTCAGGTCAAAACTTTGACATCCGATATCTCGGCTCTGGAAGGGTCTAGAGCCTCCATTTTTGCGCGCTGGTCGAAGTCTCGTGGCCTTCTGTCAGAATCCAGAGTTTCAAGAAGATCGGAGGGGGTCAAAATTTTGGCCAAAAACGACAGTGTTACCCCTTATGTTTTTTTTTCAGGTCAAAACTTTGACATCCGATATCTCAGCTCTGGAAGGGTCTAGAGCCTCCATTTTTGTGCGCTGGTCGAAGTCTCGTGGCCCTCTGTCAGAATCCAGAGTTTCAAGAAGATCGGAGGGGGTCAAAATTTTGGCCAAAAACGACAGTGTTACCCCTTATGTTTTTTTTTTCAGGTCAAAACTTTGACATCCGATATCTCGGCTCTGGAAGGGTCTAGAGCCTCCATTTTTGCGCGCTGGTCGAAGTCTCGTGGCCCTCTGTCAGAATCCAGAGTTTCAAGAAGATCGGAGGGGGTCAAAATTTCGGCCAAAAACGACAGTGTTACCCCTTATGTTTTTTTTTCGGGTCAAAACTTTGACATCCGATATCTCGGCTCTGGAAGGGTCTAGAGCCTCCATTTTTGCGCGCTGGTCGAAGTCTCGTGGCCCTCTGTCAGAATCCAGAGTTTCAAGAAGATCGGAGGGGGTCAAAATTTCGGCCCAAAACGACAGTGTTACCCCTTATGTTTTTTTTTTCAGGTCAAAACTTTGACATCCGATATCTCGGCTCTGGAAGGGTCTAGAGCCTCCATTTTTGCGCGCTGGTCGAAGTCTCGTGGCCCTCTGTCAGAATCCAGAGTTTCAAGAAGATCGGAGGGGGTCAAAATTTTGGCCAAAAACGACAGTGTTACCCCTTATGTTTTTTTTTTTCGGGTCAAAACTTTGACATCCGATATCTCGGCTCTGGAAGGGTCTAGAGCCTCCATTTTTGCGCGCTGGTCGAAGTCTCGTGGCCCTCTGTCAGAATCCAGAGTTTCAAGAAGATCGGAGGGGGTCAAAATTTCGGCCAAAAACGACAGTGTTACCCCTTATGTTTTTTTTGTCGGGTCAAAACTTTGACATCCGATATCTCGGCTCTGGAAGAGTCTAGAGCCTCCATTTTTGCGCGCTGGTCTAAGTCTCGTGGCCCTCTGTCAGAATCCAGAGTTTCAAGAAGATCGGAGGGGGGCAAAATTTCGGCCAAAAACGACAGTGTTACCCCTTATGTTTTTTTTTTTCAGATCAAAAATTTGACATCCGATATCTCGGCTCTGGAAGGGTCTAGAGCCTCCATTTTTGCGCGCTGGTCGAAGTCTCGTGGCCCTCTGTCAGAATCCAGAGTTTCAAGAAGATCGGAGGGGGTCAAAATTTCGTCCAAAAACGACAGTGTTACCCCTTATGTTTTTTTTTTCAGGTCAAAACTTTGACATCCGATATCTCGGCTCTGGAAGGGTCTAGAGCCTCCATTTTTGCGCGCTGGTCGAAGTCTCGTGGCCTTCTGTCAGAATCCAGAGTTTCAAGAAGATCGGAGGGGGTCAAAATTTTGGCCAAAAACGACAGTGTTACCCCTTATGTTTTTTTTTCAGGTCAAAACTTTGACATCCGATATCTCAGCTCTGGAAGGGTCTAGAGCCTCCATTTTTGTGCGCTGGTCGAAGTCTCGTGGCCCTCTGTCAGAATCCAGAGTTTCAAGAAGATCGGAGGGGGTCAAAATTTTGGCCAAAAACGACAGTGTTACCCCTTATGTTTTTTTTTTCAGGTCAAAACTTTGACATCCGATATCTCGGCTCTGGAAGGGTCTAGAGCCTCCATTTTTGCGCGCTGGTCGAAGTCTCGTGGCCCTCTGTCAGAATCCAGAGTTTCAAGAAGATCGGAGGGGGTCAAAATTTCGGCCAAAAACGACAGTGTTACCCCTTATGTTTTTTTTTCGGGTCAAAACTTTGACATCCGATATCTCGGCTCTGGAAGGGTCTAGAGCCTCCATTTTTGCGCGCTGGTCGAAGTCTCGTGGCCCTCTGTCAGAATCCAGAGTTTCAAGAAGATCGGAGGGGGTCAAAATTTCGGCCAAAAACGACAGTGTTACCCCTTATGTTTTTTTTTTCAGGTCAAAACTTTGACATCCGATATCTCGGCTCTGGAAGGGTCTAGAGCCTCCATTTTTGCGCGCTGGTCGAAGTCTCGTGGCCCTCTGTCAGAATCCAGAGTTTCAAGAAGATCGGAGGGGGTCAAAATTTTGGCCAAAAACGACAGTGTTACCCCTTATGTTTTTTTTTTTCGGGTCAAAACTTTGACATCCGATATCTCGGCTCTGGAAGGGTCTAGAGCCTCCATTTTTGCGCGCTGGTCTAAGTCTCGTGGCCCTCTGTCAGAATCCAGAGTTCCAAGAAGATCGGAGGGGGGCAAAATTTCGAACAAAAACGACAGTGTTACCCCTTATGTTTTTTTTTCAGGTCAAAACTTTGACATCCGATATCTCGGCTCTGGAAGGGTCTAGAGCCTCCATTTTTGCGCGCTGGTCGAAGTCTCGTGGCCCTCTGTCAGAATCCAGAGTTTCAAGAAGATCGGAGGGGGTCAAAATTTCGGCAAAAACGACAGTGTTACCCCTTATGTTTTTTTTTCAGGTCAAAACTTTGATATCCGATATCTCGGCTCTGGAAGGGTCTAGAACCTCCATTTTTGCGCGCTGGTCGAAGTCTCGTGGCCCTCTGTCAGAATCCAGAGTTTCAAGAAGATCGGAGGGGGTCAAAATTTCGGCCAAAAACGACAGTGTTACCCCTTGTGTTTTTTTTTCAGGTCCAAATTTTGACCTTCGATATCTCGGCTCTGGAAGGGTCTAGAGCGTCCATTTTTGCGCGCTGGTCGAAGTCTTGTGGCCCTCTGTCAGAATCCAGAGTTTCAAGAAGATCGGAGGGGGTCAAAATTTCGGCCAAAAACGACAGTGTTACCCCTTATGTTTTTTTTTCAGGTCAAAACTTTGATATCCGATATCTCGGCTCTGGAAGGGTCTAGAGCCTCCATTTTTGCGCGCTGGTCGAAGTCTCGTGGCCCTCTGTCAGAATCCAGAGTTTCAAGAAGATCGGAGGGGGTCAAAATTTCGGCCAAAAACGACAGTGTTACCCCTTATGTTTTTTTTTTCGGGTCAAAACTTTGACATCCGATATCTCGGCTCTGGAAGGGTCCAGAGCCTCCATTTTTGCGCGCTGGTCGAAGTCTCGTGGCCCTCTGTCAGAATCCAGAGTTTCAAGAAGATCGGAGGGGGTCAAAATTTCGGCCAAAAACGACAGTGTTACCCCTTATGTTTTTTTTTTTTTCAGGTCAAAACTTTGACATCCGATATCTCGGCTCTGGAAGGGTCTAGAGCCTCCATTTTTGCGCGCTGGTCGAAGTCTCGTGGCCTTCTGTCAGAATCCAGAGTTTCAAGAAGATCGGAGGGGGTCAAAATTTTGGCCAAAAACGACAGTGTTACCCCTTATGTTTTTTTTTCAGGTCAAAACTTTTACATCCGATATCTCGGCTCTGGAAGGGTGTAGAGCCTCCATTTTTGCGCGCTGGTCGAAGTCTCGTGGCACTCTGTCAGAATCCAGAGTTTCAAGAAGATCGGAGGGGGTCAAAATTTCGGCCAAAAATGACAGTGTTACCCCTTATGTTTTTTTTTCGGGTCAAAACTTTGACATCCGATATCTCGGCTCTGGAAGGGTCCAGAGCCTCCATTTTTGCGCGCTGGTCGAAGTCTCGTGGCCCTCTGTCAGAATCCAGAGTTTCAAGAAGATCGGAGGGGGTCAAAATTTCGGCCAAAAACGACAGTGTTACCCCTTATGTTTTTTTTTTTCGGGTCAAAACTTTGACATCCGATATCTCGGCTCTGGAAGTGTCCAGAGCCTCCATTTTTGCGCGCTGGTCGAAGTCTCGTGGCCCTCTGTCAGAATCCAGAGTTTCAAGAAGATCGGAGGGGGTCAAAATTTCGGCCAAAAACGACAGTGTTACCCCTTATGTTTTTTTTTTTCAGGTCAAAAATTTGACATCCGATATCTCGGCTCTGGAAGGGTCTAGAGCCTCCATTTTTGCGCGCTGGTCGAAGTCTCGTGGCCCTCTGTCAGAATCCAGAGTTTCAAGAAGATCGGAGGGGGTCAAAATTTCGGCCAAAAACGACAGTGTTACCCCTTATGTTTTTTTTTCGGGTCAAAACTTTGACATCCGATATCTCGGCTCTGGAAGGGTCTAGAGCCTCCATTTTTGCGCGCTGGTCGAAGTCTCGTGGCCCTCTGTCAGAATCCAGAGTTTCAAGAAGATCGGAGGGGGTCAAAATTTCGGCCAAAAACGACAGTGTTACCCCTTATGTTTTTTTTTTCAGGTCAAAACTTTGACATCCGATATCTCGGCTCTGGAAGGGTCTAGAGCCTCCATTTTTGCGCGCTGGTCGAAGTCTCGTGGCCCTCTGTCAGAATCCAGAGTTTCAAGAAGATCGGAGGGGGTCAAAATTTCGGCCAAAAACGACAGTGTTACCCCTTATGTTTTTTTTTCGGGTCAAAACTTTGACATCCGATATCTCGGCTCTGGAAGGGTCTAGAGCCTCCATTTTTGCGCGCTGGTCGAAGTCTCGTGGCCCTCTGTCAGAATCCAGAGTTTCAAGAAGATCGGAGGGGGTCAAAATTTCGGCCAAAAACGACAGTGTTACCCCTTATGTTTTTTTTTTCAGGTCAAAACTTTGACATCCGATATCTCGGCTCTGGAAGGGTCTAGAGCCTCCATTTTTGCGCGCTGGTCGAAGTCTCGTGGCCCTCTGTCAGAATCCAGAGTTTCAAGAAGATCGGAGGGGGTCAAAATTTTGGCCAAAAACGACAGTGTTACCCCTTATGTTTTTTTTTTTCGGGTCAAAACTTTGACATCCGATATCTCGGCTCTGGAAGGGTCTAGAGCCTCCATTTTTGCGCGCTGGTCGAAGTCTCGTGGCCCTCTGTCAGAATCCAGAGTTTCAAGAAGATCGGAGGGGGTCAAAATTTCGGCCAAAAACGACAGTGTTACCCCTTATGTTTTTTTTGTCGGGTCAAAACTTTGACATCCGATATCTCGGCTCTGGAAGAGTCTAGAGCCTCCATTTTTGCGCGCTGGTCTAAGTCTCGTGGCCCTCTGTCAGAATCCAGAGTTTCAAGAAGATCGGAGGGGGGCAAAATTTCGGCCAAAAACGACAGTGTTACCCCTTATGTTTTTTTTTTCAGATCAAAAATTTGACATCCGATATCTCGGCTCTGGAAGGGTCTAGAGCCTCCATTTTTGCGCGCTGGTCGAAGTCTCGTGGCCCTCTGTCAGAATCCAGAGTTTCAAGAAGATCGGAGGGGGTCAAAATTTCGTCCAAAAACGACAGTGTTACCCCTTATGTTTTTTTTTTCAGGTCAAAACTTTGACATCCGATATCTCGGCTCTGGAAGGGTCTAGAGCCTCCATTTTTGCGCGCTGGTCGAAGTCTCGTGGCCTTCTGTCAGAATCCAGAGTTTCAAGAAGATCGGAGGGGGTCAAAATTTTGGCCAAAAACGACAGTGTTACCCCTTATGTTTTTTTTTCAGGTCAAAACTTTGACATCCGATATCTCAGCTCTGGAAGGGTCTAGAGCCTCCATTTTTGTGCGCTGGTCGAAGTCTCGTGGCCCTCTGTCAGAATCCAGAGTTTCAAGAAGATCGGAGGGGGTCAAAATTTTGGCCAAAAACGACAGTGTTACCCCTTATGTTTTTTTTTTCAGGTCAAAACTTTGACATCCGATATCTCGGCTCTGGAAGGGTCTAGAGCCTCCATTTTTGCGCGCTGGTCGAAGTCTCGTGGCCCTCTGTCAGAATCCAGAGTTTCAAGAAGATCGGAGGGGGTCAAAATTTCGGCCAAAAACGACAGTGTTACCCCTTATGTTTTTTTTTCGGGTCAAAACTTTGACATCCGATATCTCGGCTCTGGAAGGGTCTAGAGCCTCCATTTTTGCGCGCTGGTCGAAGTCTCGTGGCCCTCTGTCAGAATCCAGAGTTTCAAGAAGATCGGAGGGGGTCAAAATTTCGGCCAAAAACGACAGTGTTACCCCTTATGTTTTTTTTTTCAGGTCAAAACTTTGACATCCGATATCTCGGCTCTGGAAGGGTCTAGAGCCTCCATTTTTGCGCGCTGGTCGAAGTCTCGTGGCCCTCTGTCAGAATCCAGAGTTTCAAGAAGATCGGAGGGGGTCAAAATTTTGGCCAAAAACGACAGTGTTACCCCTTATGTTTTTTTTTTTCGGGTCAAAACTTTGACATCCGATATCTCGGCTCTGGAAGGGTCTAGAGCCTCCATTTTTGCGCGCTGGTCTAAGTCTCGTGGCCCTCTGTCAGAATCCAGAGTTCCAAGAAGATCGGAGGGGGGCAAAATTTCGGCCAAAAACGACAGTGTTACCCCTTATGTTTTTTTTTCAGGTCAAAACTTTGACATCCGATATCTCGGCTCTGGAAGGGTCTAGAGCCTCCATTTTTGCGCGCTGGTCGAAGTCTCGTGGCCCTCTGTCAGAATCCAGAGTTTCAAGAAGATCGGAGGGGGTCAAAATTTCGGCAAAAACGACAGTGTTACCCCTTATGTTTTTTTTTCAGGTCAAAACTTTGATATCCGATATCTCGGCTCTGGAAGGGTCTAGAACCTCCATTTTTGCGCGCTGGTCGAAGTCTCGTGGCCCTCTGTCAGAATCCAGAGTTTCAAGAAGATCGGAGGGGGTCAAAATTTCGGCCAAAAACGACAGTGTTACCCCTTGTGTTTTTTTTTCAGGTCCAAATTTTGACCTTCGATATCTCGGCTCTGGAAGGGTCTAGAGCGTCCATTTTTGCGCGCTGGTCGAAGTCTTGTGGCCCTCTGTCAGAATCCAGAGTTTCAAGAAGATCGGAGGGGGTCAAAATTTCGGCCAAAAACGACAGTGTTACCCCTTATGTTTTTTTTTTCAGGTCAAAACTTTGATATCCGATATCTCGGCTCTGGAAGGGTCTAGAGCCTCCATTTTTGCGCGCTGGTCGAAGTCTCGTGGCCCTCTGTCAGAATCCAGAGTTTCAAGAAGATCGGAGGGGGTCAAAATTTCGGCCAAAAACGACAGTGTTACCCCTTATGTTTTTTTTTTCGGGTCAAAACTTTGACATCCGATATCTCGGCTCTGGAAGGGTCCAGAGCCTCCATTTTTGCGCGCTGGTCGAAGTCTCGTGGCCCTCTGTCAGAATCCAGAGTTTCAAGAAGATCGGAGGGGGTCAAAATTTCGGCCAAAAACGACAGTGTTACCCCTTATGTTTTTTTTTTTTTCAGGTCAAAACTTTGACATCCGATATCTCGGCTCTGGAAGGGTCTAGAGCCTCCATTTTTGCGCGCTGGTCGAAGTCTCGTGGCCTTCTGTCAGAATCCAGAGTTTCAAGAAGATCGGAGGGGGTCAAAATTTTGGCCAAAAACGACAGTGTTACCCCTTATGTTTTTTTTTCAGGTCAAAACTTTGACATCCGATATCTCGGCTCTGGAAGGGTGTAGAGCCTCCATTTTTGCGCGCTGGTCGAAGTCTCGTGGCACTCTGTCAGAATCCAGAGTTTCAAGAAGATCGGAGGGGGTCAATATTTCGGCCAAAAATGACAGTGTTACCCCTTATGTTTTTTTTTCGGGTCAAAACTTTGACATCCGATATCTCGGCTCTGGAAGGGTCCAGAGCCTCCATTTTTGCGCGCTGGTCGAAGTCTCGTGGCCCTCTGTCAGAATCCAGAGTTTCAAGAAGATCGGAGGGGGTCAAAATTTCGGCCAAAAACGACAGTGTTACCCCTTATGTTTTTTTTTTCGGGTCAAAACTTTGACATCCGATATCTCGGCTCTGGAAGTGTCCAGAGCCTCCATTTTTGCGCGCTGGTCGAAGTCTCGTGGCCCTCTGTCAGAATCCAGAGTTTCAAGAAGATCGGAGGGGGTCAAAATTTCGGCCAAAAACGACAGTGTTACCCCTTATGTTTTTTTTTTTCAGGTCAAAACTTTGACATCCGATATCTCGGCTCTGGAAGGGTCTAGAGCCTCCATTTTTGCGCGCTGGTCGAAGTCTCGTGGCCCTCTGTCAGAATCCAGAGTTTCAAGAAGATCGGAGGGGGTCAAAATTTCGGCCAAAAACGACAGTGTTACCCCTTATGTTTTTTTTTTCAGGTCAAAACTTTGACATCCGATATCTCGGCTCTGGAAGGGTCTAGAGCCTCCATTTTTGCGCGCTGGTCGAAGTCTCGTGGCCCTCTGTCAGAATCCAGAGTTTCAAGAAGATCGGAAGGGGTCAAAATTTTGGCCAAAAACGACAGTGTTACCCCTTATGTTTTTTTTTTTCGGGTCAAAACTTTGACATCCGATATCTCGGCTCTGGAAGGGTCTAGAGCCTCCATTTTTGCGCGCTGGTCTAAGTCTCGTGGCCCTCTGTCAGAATCCAGAGTTCCAAGAAGATCGGAGGGGGGCAAAATTTCGGCCAAAAACGACAGTGTTACCCCTTATGTTTTTTTTTCAGGTCAAAACTTTGACATCCGATATCTCGGCTCTGGAAGGGTCTAGAGCCTCCATTTTTGCGCGCTGGTCGAAGTCTCGTGGCCCTCTGTCAGAATCCAGAGTTTCAAGAAGATCGGAGGGGGTCAAAATTTCGGCCAAAAACGACAGTGTTACCCCTTATGTTTTTTTTTTTCAGGTCAAAACTTTGACATCCGATATCTCGGCTCTGGAAGGGTCTAGAGCCTCCATTTTTGCGCGCTGGTCGAAGTCTCGTGGCCTTCTGTCAGAATCCAGAGTTTCAAGAAGATCGGAGGGGGTCAAAATTTTGGCCAAAAACGACAGTGTTACCCCTTATGTTTTTTTTTTCAGGTCAAAACTTTGACATCCGATATCTCAGCTCTGGAAGGGTCTAGAGCCTCCATTTTTGCGCGCTGGTCGAAGTCTCGTGGCCCTCTGTCAGAATCCAGAGTTTCAAGAAGATCGGAGGGGGTCAAAATTTCGGCCAAAAACGACAGTGTTACCCCTTATGTTTTTTTTTCAGGTCAAAACTTTGACATCCGATATCTCAGCTCTGGAAGGGTCTAGAGCCTCCATTTTGCGCGCTGGTCGAAGTCTCGTGGCCCTCTGTCAGAATCCAGAGTTTCAAGAAGATCGGAGGGGGTCAAAATTTCGGCCAAAAACGACAGTGTTACCCCTTATGTTTTTTTTTTCAGGTCAAAACTTTGACATCCGATATCTCGGCTCTGGAAGGGTCTAGAGCCTCCATTTTTGCGCGCTGGTCGAAGTCTCGTGGCCCTCTGTCAGAATCCAGAGTTTCAAGAAGATCGGAGGGGGTCAAAATTTCAGCCAAAAACGACAGTGTTACCCCTTATGTTTTTTTTTCAGGTCAAAACTTTGATATCCGATATCTCGGCTCTGGAAGGGTCTAGAGCCTCCATTTTTGCGCGCTGGTCGAAGTCTCGTGGCCCTCTGTCAGAATCCAGAGTTTCAAGAAGATCGGAGGGGGTCAAAATTTCGGCCAAAAACGACAGTGTTACCCCTTATGTTTTTTTTTTTCAGGTCAAAACTTTGACATCCGATATCTCGGCTCTGGAAGGGTCTAGAGCCTCCATTTTTGCGCGCTGGTCGAAGTCTCGTGGCCCTCTGTCAGAATCCAGAGTTTCAAGAAGATCGGAGGGGGTCAAAATTTCGGCCAAAAACGACAGTGTTACCCCTTATGTTTTTTTTTCAGGTCAAAACTTTGATATCCGATATCTCGGCTCTGGAAGGGTCTAGAGCCTCCATTTTTGCGCGCTGGTCGAAGTCTCGTGGCCCTCTGTCAGAATCCAGAGTTTCAAGAAGATCGGAGGGGGTCAAAATTTCGGCCAAAAACGACAGTGTTACCCCTTATGTTTTTTTTTCGGGTCAAAACTTTGACATCCGATATCTCGGCTCTGGAAGGGTCCAGAGCCTCCATTTTTGCGCGCTGGTCGAAGTCTCGTGGCCCTCTGTCAGAATCCAGAGTTTCAAGAAGATCGGAGGGGGTCAAAATTTCGGCCAAAAATGACAGTGTTACCCCTTATGTTTTTTTTTTCGGGTCAAAACTTTGACATCCGATATCTCGGCTCTGGAAGGGTCCAGAGCCTCCATTTTTGCGCGCTGGTCGAAGTCTCGTGGCCCTCTGTCAGAATCCAGAGTTTCAAGAAGATCGGAGGGGGTCAAAATTTCGGCCAAAAACGACAGTGTTACCCCTTATGTTTTTTTTTTCAGGTCAAAACTTTGACATCCGATATCTCGGCTCTGGAAGGGTCTAGAGCCTCCATTTTTGCGCGCTGGTCGAAGTCTCGTGGCGTTCTGTCAGAATCCAGAGTTTCAAGAAGATCAGAGGGGGTCAAAATTTTGGCCAAAAACGACAGTGTTACCCCTTATGTTTTTTTTTTCAGGTCAAAACTTTGACATCCGATATCTCAGCTCTGGAAGGGTCTAGAGCCTCCATTTTTGCGCGCTGGTCGAAGTCTCGTGGCCCTCTGTCAGAATCCAGAGTTTCAAGAAGATCGGAGGGGGTCAAAATTTCGGCCAAAAACGACAGTGTTACCCCTTATGTTTTTTTTTTCAGGTCAAAACTTTGACATCCGATATCTCGGCTCTGGAAGGGTCTAGAGCCTCCATTTTTGCGCGCTGGTCGAAGTCTCGTGGCCCTCTGTCAGAATCCAGAGTTTCAAGAAAATCGGAGGGGGTCAAAATTTCGGCCAAAAACGACAGTGTTACCCCTTATGTTTTTTTTTCAGGTCAAAACTTTGACATCCGATATCTCGGCTCTGGAACGGTCTAGAGCCTCCATTTTTGCGCGCTGGTCGAAGTCTCGTGGCCCTCTGTCAGAATCCAGAGTTTCAAGAAGATCGGAGGGGGTCAAAATTTCGGCCAAAAACGACAGTGTTACCCCTTATGTTTTTTTTTCAGGTCAAAACTTTGACATCCGATATCTCGGCTCTGGAAGGGTCTAGAGCCTCCATTTTTGCGCGCTGGTCGAAGTCTCGTGGCCCTCTGTCAGAATCCAGAGTTTCAAGAAGATCGGAGGGGGTCAAAATTTCAGCCAAAAACGACAGTGTTACCCCTTATGTTTTTTTTTCAGGTCAAAACTTTGATATCCGATATCTCGGCTCTGGAAGGGTCTAGAGCCTCCATTTTTGCGCGCTGGTCGAAGTCTCGTGGCCCTCTGTCAGAATCCAGAGTTTCAAGAAGATCGGAGGGGGTCAAAATTTCGGCCAAAAACGACAGTGTTACCCCTTATGTTTTTTTTTTCAGGTCAAAACTTTGACATACGATATCTCGGCTCTGGAAGGGTCTAGAGCCTCCATTTTTGCGCGCTGGTCGAAGTCTCGTGGCCCTCTGTCAGAATCCAGAGTTTCAAGAAGATCGGAGGGGGTCAAAATTTCGGCCAAAAACGACAGTGTTACCCCTTATGTTTTTTTTTTTCAGGTCAAAACTTTGATATCCGATATCTCGGCTCTGGAAGGGTCTAAAGCCTCCATTTTTGCGCGCTGGTCGAAGTCTCGTGGCCCTCTGTCAGAATCCAGAGTTTCAAGAAGATCGGAGGGGGTCAAAATTTCGGCCAAAAACGACAGTGTTACCCCTTATGTTTTTTTTTCGGGTCAAAACTTTGACATCCGATATCTCGGCTCTGGAAGGGTCCAGAGCCTCCATTTTTGCGCGCTGGTCGAAGTCTCGTGGCCCTCTGTCAGAATCCAGAGTTTCAAGAAGATCGGAGGGGGTCAAAATTTCGGCCAAAAATGACAGTGTTACCCCTTATGTTTTTTTTTTCGGGTCAAAACTTTGACATCCGATATCTCGGTTCTGGAAGGGTCCAGAGCCTCCATTTTTGCGCGCTGGTCGAAGTCTCGTGGCCCTCTGTCAGAATCCAGAGTTTCAAGAAGATCGGAGGGGGTCAAAATTTCGGCCAAAAACGACAGTGTTACCCCTTATGTTTTTTTTTCAGGTCAAAACTTTGACATCCGATATCTCGGCTCTGGAAGGGTCTAGAGCCTCCATTTTTGCGCGCTGGTCGAAGTCTCGTGGCGTTCTGTCAGAATCCAGAGTTTCAAGAAGATCAGAGGGGGTCAAAATTTTGGCCAAAAACGACAGTGTTACCCCTTATGTTTTTTTTTCAGGTCAAAACTTTGACATCCGATATCTCAGCTCTGGAAGGGTCTAGAGCCTCCATTTTTGCGCGCTGGTCGAAGTCTCGTGGCCCTCTGTCAGAATCCAGAGTTTCAAGAAGATCGGAGGGGGTCAAAATTTCGGCCAAAAACGACAGTGTTACCCCTTATGTTTTTTTTTTCAGGTCAAAACTTTGACATCCGATATCTCGGCTCTGGAAGGGTCTAGAGCCTCCATTTTTGCGCGCTGGTCGAAGTCTCGTGGCCCTCTGTCAGAATCCAGAGTTTCAAGAAGATCGGAGGGGGTCAAAATTTTGGCCAAAAACGACAGTGTTACCCCTTATGTTTTTTTTTCAGGTCAAAACTTTGACATCCGATATCTCAGCTCTGGAAGGGTCTAGAGCCTCCATTTTTGCGCGCTGGTCGAAGTCTCGTGGCCCTCTGTCAGAATCCAGAGTTTCAAGAAGATCGGAGGGGGTCAAAATTTCGGCCAAAAACGACAGTGTTACCCCTTATGTTTTTTTTTGTCGGGTCAAAACTTTGACATCCGATATCTCGGCTCTGGAAGAGTCTAGAGCCTCCATTTTTGCGCGCTGGTCTAAGTCTCGTGGCCCTCTGTCAGAATCCAGAGTTTCAAGAAGATCGGAGGGGGGCAAAATTTCGGCCAAAAACGACAGTGTTACCCCTTATGTTTTTTTTTTCAGATCAAAACTTTGACATCCGATATCTCGGCTCTGGAAGGGTCTAGAGCCTCCATTTTTGCGCGCTGGTCGAAGTCTCGTGGCCCTCTGTCAGAATCCAGAGTTTCAAGAAGATCGGAGGAGGTCAAAATTTCGTCCAAAAACGACAGTGTTACCCCTTATGTGTTTTTTTTCAGGTCAAAACTTTGACATCCGATATCTCAGCTCTGGAAGGGTCTAGAGCCTCCATTTTTGCGCGCTGGTCGAAGTCTCGTGGCCCTCTGTCAGAATCCAGAGTTTCAAGAAGATCGGAGGGGGTCAAAATTTTGGCCAAAAACGACAGTGTTACCCCTTATGTTTTTTTTTTTCAGGTCAAAACTTTGACATCCGATATCTCGGCTCTGGAAGGGTCTAGAGCCTCCATTTTTGCGCGCTGGTCGAAGTCTCGTGGCCCTCTGTCAGAATCCAGAGTTTCAAGAAGATCGGAGGGGGTCAAAATTTTGGCCAAAAACGACAGTGTTACCCCTTATGTTTTTTTTTCGGGTCAAAACTTTGACATCCGATATCTCGGCTCTGGAAGGGTCTAGAGCCTCCATTTTTGCGCGCTGGTCGAAGTCTCGTGGCCCTCTGTCAGAATCCAGAGTTTCAAGAAGATCGGAGGGGGTCAAAATTTCGGCCAAAAACGACAGTGTTACCCCTTATGTTTTTTTTTTCAGGTCAAAACTTTGACATCCGATATCTCGGCTCTGGAAGGGTCTAGAGCCTCCATTTTTGCGCGCTGGTCGAAGTCTCGTGGCCCTCTGTCAGAATCCAGAGTTTCAAGAAGATCGGAGGGGGTCAAAATTTTGGCCAAAAACGACAGTGTTACCCCTTATGTTTTTTTTTTCGGGTCAAAACTTTGACATCCGATATCTCGGCTCTGGAAGGGTCTAGAGCCTCCATTTTTGCGCGCTGGTCTAAGTCTCGTGGCCCTCTGTCAGAATCCAGAGTTTCAAGAAGATCGGAGGGGGGCAAAATTTCGGCCAAAAACGACAGTGTTACCCCTTATGTTTTTTTTTTCAGGTCAAAACTTTGACATCCGATATCTCGGCTCTGGAAGGGTCTAGAGCCTCCATTTTTGCACGCTGGTCGAAGTCTCGTGGCCCTCTGTCAGAATCCAGAGTTTCAAGAAGATCGGAGGGGGTCAAAATTTCGGCCAAAAACGACAGTGTTACCCCTTATGTTTTTTTTTCAGGTCAAAACTTTGATATACGATATCTCTGCTCTGGAAGGGTCTAGAGCCTCCATTTTTGCGCGCTGGTCGAAGTCTCGTGGCCCTCTGTCAGAATCCAGAGTTTCAAGAAGATCGGAGGGGGTCAAAATTTCGGCCAAAAACGACAGTGTTACCCCTTATGTTTTTTTTTCGGGTCAAAACTTTGACATCCGATATCTCGGCTCTGGAAGGGTCCAGAGCCTCCATTTTTGCGCGCTGGTCGAAGTCTCGTGGCCCTCTGTCAGAATCCAGAGTTTCAAGAAGATCGGAGGGGGTCAAAATTTCGGCCAAAAATGACAGTGTTACCCCTTATGGTTTTTTTTTCGGGTCAAAACTTTGACATCCGATATCTCGGCTCTGGAAGGGTCCAGAGCCTCCATTTTTGCGCGCTGGTCGAAGTCTCGTGGCCCTCTGTCAGAATCCAGAGTTTCAAGAAGATCGGAGGGGGTCAAAATTTCGGCCAAAAACGACAGTGTTACCCCTTATGTTTTTTTTTTTCAGGTCAAAACTTTGACATCCGATATCTCGGCTCTGGAAGGGTCTAGAGCCTCCATTTTTGCGCGCTGGTCGAAGTCTTGTGGCCTTCTGTCAGAATCCAGAGTTTCAAGAAGATCGGAGGGGGTCAAAATTTTGGCCAAAAACGACAGTGTTACCCCTTATGTTTTTTTTTTCAGGTCAAAACTTTGACAGCCGATATCTCAGCTCTGGAAGGGTCTAGAGCCTCCATTTTTGCGCGCTGGTCGAAGTCTCGTGGCCCTCTGTCAGAATCCAGAGTTTCAAGAAGATCGGAGGGGGTCAAAATTTCGGCCAAAAACGACAGTGTTACCCCTTATGTTTTTTTTTTCAGGTCAAAACTTTGACATCCGATATCTCGGCTCTGGAAGGGTCTAGAGCCTCCATTTTTGCGCGCTGGTCGAAGTCTCGTGGCCCTCTGTCAGAATCCAGAGTTTCAAGAAGATCGGAGGGGGTCAAAATTTTGGCCAAAAACGACAGTGTTACCCCTTATGTTTTTTTTTCAGGTCAAAACTTTGACATCCGATATCTCAGCTCTGGAAGGGTCTAGAGCCTCCATTTTTGCGCGCTGGTCGAAGTCTCGTGGCCCTCTGTCAGAATCCAGAGTTTCAAGAAGATCGGAGGGGGTCAAAATTTCGGCCAAAAACGACAGTGTTACCCCTTATGTTTTTTTTTTCAGGTCAAAACTTTGACATCCGATATCTCGGCTCTGGAAGGGTCTAGAGCCTCCATTTTTGCGCGCTGGTCGAAGTCTCGTGGCCCTCTGTCAGAATCCAGAGTTTCAAGAAGATCGGAGGGGGTCAAAATTTCGGCCAAAAACGACAGTGTTACCCCTTATGTTTTTTTTTCAGGTCAAAACTTTGACATCCGATATCTCGGCTCTGGAAGGGTCTAGAGCCTCCATTTTTGCGGGCTGGTCGAAGTCTCGTGGCCCTCTGTCAGAATCCAGAGTTTCAAGAAGATCGGAGGGGGTCAAAATTTCGGCCAAAAACGACAGTGTTACCCCTTATGTTTTTTTTGTCGGGTCAAAACTTTGACATCCGATATCTCGGCTCTGGAAGAGTCTAGAGCCTCCATTTTTGCGCGCTGGTCTAAGTCTCGTGGCCCTCTGTCAGAATCCAGAGTTTCAAGAAGATCGGAGGGGGGCAAAATTTCGGCCAAAAACGACAGTGTTACCCCTTATGTTTTTTTTTCAGATCAAAACTTTGACATCCGATATCTCGGCTCTGGAAGGGTCTAGAGCCTCCATTTTTGCGCGCTGGTCGAAGTCTCGTGGCCCTCTGTCAGAATCCAGAGTTTCAAGAAGATCGGAGGGGGTCAAAATTTCGGCCAAAAACGACAGTGTTACCCCTTATGTGTTTTTTTTCAGGTCAAAACTTTGATATCCGATATCTCGGCTCTGGAAGGGTCTAGAGCCTCCATTTTTGCGCGCTGGTCGAAGTCTCGTGGCCCTCTGTCAGAATCCAGAGTTTCAAGAAGATCGGAGGGGGTCAAAATTTTGGCCAAAAACGACAGTGTTACCCCTTATGTTTTTTTTTTCAGGTCAAAACTTTGACATCCGATATCTCAGCTCTGGAAGGGTCTAGAGCCTCCATTTTTGCGCGCTGGTCGAAGTCTCGTGGCCCTCTGTCAGAATCCAGAGTTTCAAGAAGATCGGAGGGGGTCAAAATTTTGGCCAAAAACGACAGTGTTACCCCTTATGTTTTTTTTTTTCAGGTCAAAACTTTGACATCCGATATCTCGGCTCTGGAAGGGTCTAGAGCCTCCATTTTTGCGCGCTGGTCGAAGTCTCGTGGCCCTCTGTCAGAATCCAGAGTTTCAAGAAGATCGGAGGGGGTCAAAATTTCGGCCAAAAACGACAGTGTTACCCCTTATATTTTTTTTTCAGGTCAAAACTTTGACATCCGATATCTCGGCTCTGGAAGGGTCTAGAGCCTCCATTTTTGCGCGCTGGTCGAAGTCTCGTGGCCCTCTGTCAGAATCCAGAGTTTCAAGAAGATCGGAGGGGGTCAAAATTTTGGCCAAAAACGACAGTGTTACCCCTTATGTTTTTTTTTTCGGGTCAAAACTTTGACATCCGATATCTCGGCTCTGGAAGGGTCTAGAGCCTCCATTTTTGCGCGCTGGTCTAAGTCTCGTGGCCCTCTGTCAGAATCCAGAGTTTCAAGAAGATCGGAGGGGGGCAAAATTTCGGCCAAAAACGACAGTGTTACCCCTTATGTTTTTTTTTTCGGGTCAAAACTTTGACATCCGATATCTCGGCTCTGGAAGGGTCCAGAGCCTCTATTTTTGCGCGCTGGTCGAAGTCTCGTGGCCCTCTGTCAGAATCCAGAGTTTCAAGAAGATCGGAGGGGGTCAAAATTTCGGCCAAAAACGACAGTGTTACCCCTTATGTTTTTTTTTCAGGTCAAAACTTTGACAGCCGATATCTCAGCTCTGGAAGGGTCTAGAGCCTCCATTTTTGCGCGCTGGTCGAAGTCTCGTGGCCCTCTGTCAGAATCCAGAGTTTCAAGAAGATCGGAGGGGGTCAAAATTTCGGCCAAAAACGACAGTGTTACCCCTTATGTTTTTTTTTTCAGGTCAAAACTTTGACATCCGATATCTCAGCTCTGGAAGGGTCTAGAGCCTCCATTTTTGCGCGCTGGTCGAAGTCTCGTGGCCCTCTGTCAGAATCCAGAGTTTCAAGAAGATCGGAGGGGGTCAAAATTTTGGCCAAAAACGACAGTGTTACCCCTTATGTTTTTTTTTTTCAGGTCAAAACTTTGACATCCGATATCTCAGCTCTGGAAGGGTCTAGAGCCTCCATTTTGCGCGCTGGTCGAAGTCTCGTGGCCCTCTGTCAGAATCCAGAGTTTCAAGAAGATCGGAGGGGGTCAAAATTTCGGCCAAAAACGACAGTGTTACCCCTTATGTTTTTTTTTTCAGGTCAAAACTTTGACATCCGATATCTCGGCTCTGGAAGGGTCTAGAGCCTCCATTTTTGCGCGCTGGTCGAAGTCTCGTGGCCCTCTGTCAGAATCCAGAGTTTCAAGAAGATCGGAGGGGGTCAAAATTTCAGCCAAAAACGACAGTGTTACCCCTTATGTTTTTTTTTTTCAGGTCAAAACTTTGACATCCGATATCTCGGCTCTGGAAGGGTCTAGAGCCTCCATTTTTGCGCGCTGGTCGAAGTCTCATGGCCCTCTGTCAGAATCCAGAGTTTCAAGAAGATCGGAGGGGGTCAAAATTTTGGCCAAAAACGACAGTGTTACCCCTTATGTTTTTTTTTCAGGTCAAAACTTTGATATCCGATATCTCGGCTCTGGAAGGGTCTAGAGCCTCCATTTTTGCGCGCTGGTCGAAGTCTCGTGGCCCTCTGTCAGAATCCAGAGTTTCAAGAAGATCGGAGGGTGTCAAAATTTCGGCCAAAAACGACAGTGTTACCCCTTATGTTTTTTTTTTTCGGGTCAAAACTTTGACATCCGATATCTCGGCTCTGGAAGGGTCCAGAGCCTCCATTTTTGCACGCTGGTCGAAGTCTCGTGGCCCTCTGTCAGAATCCAGAGTTTCAAGAAGATCGGAGGGGGTCAAAATTTCGGCCAAAAACGACAGTGTTACCCCTTATGTTTTTTTTTCGGGTCAAAACTTTGACATCCGATATCTCGGCTCTGGAAGGGTCCAGAGCCTCCATTTTTGCGCGCTGGTCGAAGTCTCGTGGCCCTCTGTCAGAATCCAGAGTTTCAAGAAGATCGGAGGGGGTCAAAATTTCGGCCAAAAACGACAGTGTTACCCCTTATGTTTTTTTTTCAGGTCAAAACTTTGACATCCGATATCTCGGCTCTGGAAGGGTCTAGAGCCTCCATTTTTGCGCGCTGGTCGAAGTCTCGTGGCCTTCTGTCAGAATCCAGAGTTTCAAGAAGATCAGAGGGGGTCAAAATTTTGGCCAAAAACGACAGTGTTACCCCTTATGTTTTTTTTTTTTCAGGTCAAAACTTTGACATCCGATATCTCGGCTCTGGAAGGGTCTAGAGCCTCCATTTTTGCGGGCTGGTCGAAGTCTCGTGGCCCTCTGTCAGAATCCAGAGTTTCAAGAAGATCGGAGGGGGTCAAAATTTCGGCCAAAAACGACAGTGTTACCCCTTATGTTTTTTTTTTCAGGTCAAAACTTTGACATCCGATATCTCGGCTCTGGAAGGGTCTAGAGCCTCCATTTTTGCGCGCTGGTCGAAGTCTCGTGGCCCTCTGTCAGAATCCAGAGTTTCAAGAAGATCGGAGGGGGTCAAAATTTTCGCCAAAAACGACAGTGTTACCCCTTATGTTTTTTTTTCAGGTCAAAACTTTGACATCCGATATCTCAGCTCTGGAAGGGTCTAGAGCCTCCATTTTTGCGCGCTGGTCGAAGTCTCGTGGCCCTCTGTCAGAATCCAGAGTTTCAAGAAGATTGGAGGGGGTCAAAATTTCGGCCAAAATCGACAGTGTTACCCCTTATGTTTTTTTTTTCAGGTCAAAACTTTGACATCCGATATCTCGGCTCTGGAAGGGTCTAGAGCCTCCATTTTTGCGCGCTGGTCGAAGTCTCGTGGCCCTCTGTCAGAATCCAGAGTTTCAAGAAGATCGGAGGGGGTCAAAATTTTGGCCAAAAACGACAGTGTTACCCCTTATGTTTTTTTTTTTCAGGTCAAAACTTTGACATCCGATATCTCGGCTCTGGAAGGGTCTAGAGCCTCCATTTTTGCGCGCTGGTTGAAGTCTCGTGGCCCTCTGTCAGAATCCAGAGTTTCAAGAAGATCGGAGGGGGTCAAAATTTTGGCCAAAAACGACAGTGTTACCCCTTATGTTTTTTTTTCGGGTCAAAACTTTGACATCCGATATCTCGGCTCTGGAAGGGTCTAGAGCCTCCATTTTTGCGCGCTGGTCGAAGTCTCGTGGCCCTCTGTCAGAATCCAGAGTTTCAAGAAGATCGGAGGGGGTCAAAATTTCGGCCAAAAACGACAGTGTTACCCCTTATGTTTTTTTTTTCAGGTCAAAACTTTGACATCCGATATCTCGGCTCTGGAAGGGTCTAGAGCCTCCATTTTTGCGCGCTGGTCGAAGTCTCGTGGCCCTCTGTCAGAATCCAGAGTTTCAAGAAGATCGGAGGGGGTCAAAATTTCGGCCAAAAACGACAGTGTTACCCCTTATGTTTTTTTTTCAGGTCAAAACTTTGACATCCGATATCTCGGCTCTGGAAGGGTCTAGAGCCTCCATTTTTGCGCGCTGGTCGAAGTCTCGTGGCCTTCTGTCAGAATCCAGAGTTTCAAGAAGATCAGAGGGGGTCAAAATTTTGGCCAAAAACGACAGTGTTACCCCTTATGTTTTTTTTTTTTCAGGTCAAAACTTTGACATCCGATATCTCGGCTCTGGAAGGGTCTAGAGCCTCCATTTTTGCGGGCTGGTCGAAGTCTCGTGGCCCTCTGTCAGAATCCAGAGTTTCAAGAAGATCGGAGGGGGTCAAAATTTCGGCCAAAAACGACAGTGTTACCCCTTATGTTTTTTTTTTCAGGTCAAAACTTTGACATCCGATATCTCGGCTCTGGAAGGGTCTAGAGCCTCCATTTTTGCGCGCTGGTCGAAGTCTCGTGGCCCTCTGTCAGAATCCAGAGTTTCAAGAAGATCGGAGGGGGTCAAAATTTTCGCCAAAAACGACAGTGTTACCCCTTATGTTTTTTTTTCAGGTCAAAACTTTGACATCCGATATCTCAGCTCTGGAAGGGTCTAGAGCCTCCATTTTTGCGCGCTGGTCGAAGTCTCGTGGCCCTCTGTCAGAATCCAGAGTTTCAAGAAGATTGGAGGGGGTCAAAATTTCGGCCAAAATCGACAGTGTTACCCCTTATGTTTTTTTTTTCAGGTCAAAACTTTGACATCCGATATCTCGGCTCTGGAAGGGTCTAGAGCCTCCATTTTTGCGCGCTGGTCGAAGTCTCGTGGCCCTCTGTCAGAATCCAGAGTTTCAAGAAGATCGGAGGGGGTCAAAATTTTGGCCAAAAACGACAGTGTTACCCCTTATGTTTTTTTTTTTCAGGTCAAAACTTTGACATCCGATATCTCGGCTCTGGAAGGGTCTAGAGCCTCCATTTTTGCGCGCTGGTTGAAGTCTCGTGGCCCTCTGTCAGAATCCAGAGTTTCAAGAAGATCGGAGGGGGTCAAAATTTTGGCCAAAAACGACAGTGTTACCCCTTATGTTTTTTTTTCGGGTCAAAACTTTGACATCCGATATCTCGGCTCTGGAAGGGTCTAGAGCCTCCATTTTTGCGCGCTGGTCGAAGTCTCGTGGCCCTCTGTCAGAATCCAGAGTTTCAAGAAGATCGGAGGGGGTCAAAATTTCGGCCAAAAACGACAGTGTTACCCCTTATGTTTTTTTTTTCAGGTCAAAACTTTGACATCCGATATCTCGGCTCTGGAAGGGTCTAGAGCCTCCATTTTTGCGCGCTGGTCGAAGTCTCGTGGCCCTCTGTCAGAATCCAGAGTTTCAAGAAGATCGGAGGGGGTCAAAATTTTGGCCAAAAACGACAGTGTTACCCCTTATGTTTTTTTTTTTCCGGGTCAAAACTTTGACATCCGATATCTCGGCTCTAGAAGGGTCTAGAGCCTCCATTTTTGCGCGCTGGTCTAAGTCTCGTGGCCCTCTGTCAGAATCCAGAGTTTCAAGAAGATCGGAGGGGGGCAAAATTTCGGCCAAAAACGACAGTGTTACCCCTTATGTTTTTTTTTCAGGTCAAAACTTTGACATCCGATATCTCGGCTCTGGAAGGGTCTAGAGCCTCCATTTTTGCACGCTGGTCGAAGTCTCGTGGCCCTCTGTCAGAATCCAGAGTTTCAAGAAGATCGGAGGGGGTCAAAATTTCGGCCAAAAACGACAGTGTTACCCCTTATGTTTTTTTTTCAGGTCAAAACTTTGATATCCGATATCTCTGCTCTGGAAGGGTCTAGAGCCTCCATTTTTGCACGCTGGTCGAAGTCTCGTGGCCCTCTGTCAGAATCCAGAGTTTCAAGAAGATCGGAGGGGGTCAAAATTTCGGCCAAAAACGACAGTGTTACCCCTTATGTTTTTTTTTCGGGTCAAAACTTTGACATCCGATATCTCGGCTCTGGAAGGGTCCAGAGCCTCCATTTTTGCGCGCTGGTCGAAGTCTCGTGGCCCTCTGTCAGAATCCAGAGTTTCAAGAAGATCGGAGGGGGTCAAAATTTCGGCCAAAAACGACAGTGTTACCCCTTATGTTTTTTTTTCAGGTCAAAACTTTGACATCCGATATCTCGGCTCTGGAAGGGTCTAGAGCCTCCATTTTTGCGCGCTGGTCGAAGTCTCGTGGCCCTCTGTCAGAATCCAGAGTTTCAAGAAGATCGGAGGGGGTCAAAATTTTGGCCAAAAACGACAGTGTTACCCCTTATGTTTTTTTTTTTTCAGGTCAAAACTTTGACATCCGATATCTCAGCTCTGGAAGGGTCTAGAGCCTCCATTTTGCGCGCTGGTCGAAGTCTCGTGGCCCTCTGTCAGAATCCAGAGTTTCAAGAAGATCGGAGGGGGTCAAAATTTCGGCCAAAAACGACAGTGTTACCCCTTATGTTTTTTTTTTCAGGTCAAAACTTTGACATCCGATATCTCGGCTCTGGAAGGGTCTAGAGCCTCCATTTTTGCGCGCTGGTCGAAGTCTCGTGGCCCTCTGTCAGAATCCAGAGTTTCAAGAAGATCGGAGGGGGTCAAAATTTCAGCCAAAAACGACAGTGTTACCCCTTATGTTTTTTTTTTTTCAGGTCAAAACTTTGACATCCGATATCTCGGCTCTGGAAGGGTCTAGAGCCTCCATTTTTGCGCGCTGGTCGAAGTCTCATGGCCCTCTGTCAGAATCCAGAGTTTCAAGAAGATCGGAGGGGGTCAAAATTTCGGCCAAAAACGACAGTGTTACCCCTTATGTTTTTTTTTCAGGTCAAAACTTTGATATCCGATATCTCGGCTCTGGAAGGGTCTAGAGCCTCCATTTTTGCGCGCTGGTCGAAGTCTCGTGGCCCTCTGTCAGAATCCAGAGTTTCAAGAAGATCGGAGGGTGTCAAAATTTCGGCCAAAAACGACAGTGTTACCCCTTATGTTTTTTTTTTCGGGTCAAAACTTTGACATCCGATATCTCGGCTCTGGAAGGGTCCAGAGCCTCCATTTTTGCGCGCTGGTCGAAGTCTCGTGGCCCTCTGTCAGAATCCAGAGTTTCAAGAAGATCGGAGGGGGTCAAAATTTCGGCCAAAAACGACAGTGTTACCCCTTATGTTTTTTTTTTCGGGTCAAAACTTTGACATCCGATATCTCGGCTCTGGAAGGGTCCAGAGCCTCCATTTTTGCGCGCTGGTCGAAGTCTCGTGGCCCTCTGTCAGAATCCAGAGTTTCAAGAAGATCGGAGGGGGTCAAAATTTCGGCCAAAAACGACAGTGTTACCCCTTATGTTTTTTTTTCAGGTCAAAACTTTGACATCCGATATCTCGGCTCTGGAAGGGTCTAGAGCCTCCATTTTTGCGCGCTGGTCGAAGTCTCGTGGCCTTCTGTCAGAATCCAGAGTTTCAAGAAGATCAGAGGGGGTCAAAATTTTGGCCAAAAACGACAGTGTTACCCCTTATGTTTTTTTTTTCAGGTCAAAACTTTGACATCCGATATCTCAGCTCTGGAAGGGTCTAGAGCCTCCATTTTTGCGCGCTGGTCGAAGTCTCGTGGCCCTCTGTCAGAATCCAGAGTTTCAAGAAGATCGGAGGGGGTCAAAATTTCGGCCAAAAACGACAGTGTTACCCCTTATGTTTTTTTTTTCAGGTCAAAACTTTGACATCCGATATCTCGGCTCTGGAAGGGTCTAGAGCCTTCATTTTTGCGCGCTGGTCGAAGTCTCGTGGCCCTCTGTCAGAATCCAGAGTTTCAAGAAGATCGGAGGGGGTCAAAATTTTGGCCAAAAACGACAGTGTTACCCCTTATGTTTTTTTTTCAGGTCAAAACTTTGACATCCGATATCTCAGCTCTGGAAGGGTCTAGAGCCTCCATTTTTGCGCGCTGGTCGAAGTCTCGTGGCCCTCTGTCAGAATCCAGAGTTTCAAGAAGATTGGAGGGGGTCAAAATTTCGGCCAAAATCGACAGTGTTACCCCTTATGTTTTTTTTTCAGGTCAAAACTTTGACATCCGATATCTCGGCTCTGGAAGGGTCTAGAGCCTCCATTTTTGCGCGCTGGTCGAAGTCTCGTGGCCCTCTGTCAGAATCCAGAGTTTCAAGAAGATCGGAGGGGGTCAAAATTTCGGCCAAAAACGACAGTGTTACCCCTTATGTTTTTTTTTTCAGGTCAAAACTTTGATATCCGATATCTCGGCTCTGGAAGGGTCTAGAGCCTCCATTTTTGCGCGCTGGTCGAAGTCTCGTGGCCCTCTGTCAGAATCCAGAGTTTCAAGAAGATCGGAGGGGGTCAAAATTTCGGCCAAAAACGACAGTGTTACCCCTTATGTTTTTTTTTTCGGGTCAAAACTTTGACATCCGATATCTCGGCTCTGGAAGGGTCCAGAGCCTCCATTTTTGCGCGCTGGTCGAAGTCTCATGGCCCTCTGTCAGAATCCAGAGTTTCAAGAAGATCGGAGGGGGTCAAAATTTCGGCCAAAAACGACAGTGTTACCCCTTATGTTTTTTTTTTTCAGGTCAAAACTTTGACATCCGATATCTCGGCTCTGGAAGGGTCTAGAGCCTCCATTTTTGCGCGCTGGTCGAAGTCTCGTGGCCCTCTGTCAGAATCCAGAGTTTCAAGAAGATCGGAGGGGGTCAAAATTTTGGCCAAAAACGACAGTGTTACCCCTTATGTTTTTTTTTTCAGGTCAAAACTTTGACATCCGATATCTCGGCTCTGGAAGGGTCTAGAGCCTCCATTTTTGCGCGCTGGTCGAAGTCTCGTGGCCCTCTGTCAGAATCCAGAGTTTCAAGAAGATCGGAGGGGGTCAAAATTTCGGCCAAAAACGACAGTGTTACCACTTATGTTTTTTTTCAGGTCAAAACTTTGACATCCGATATCTCGGCTCTGGAAGGGTCTAGAGCCTCCATTTTTGCGCGCTGGTCGAAGTCTCGTGGCCCTCTGTCAGAATCCAGAGTTTCAAGAAGATCGGAGGGGGTCAAAATTTCGGCCAAAAACGACAGTGTTACCCCTTATGTTTTTTTTTCAGGTCAAAACTTTGATGTCCGATATCTCGGCTCTGGAAGGGTCTAGAGCCTCCATTTTTGCGCGCTGGTCGAAGTCTCGTGGCCCTCTGTCAGAATCCAGAGTTTCAAAAAGATCGGAGGGGGTCAAAATTTTGGCCAAAAACGACAGTGTTACCCCTTATGTTTTTTTTTTTCAGGTCAAAACTTTGACATCCGATATCTCAGCTCTGGAAGGGTCTAGAGCCTCCATTTTTGCGCGCTGGTCGAAGTCTCGTGGCCCTCTGTCAGAATCCAGAGTTTCAAGAAGATCGGAGGGGGTCAAAATTTTGGCCAAAAACGACAGTGTTACCCCTTATGTTTTTTTTTTTCAGGTCAAAACTTTGACATCCGATATCTCAGCTCTGGAAGGGTCTAGAGCCTCCATTTTTGCGCGCTGGTCGAAGTCTCGTGGCCCTCTGTCAGAATCCAGAGTTTCAAGAAGATTGGAGGGGGTCAAAATTTCGGCCAAAAACGACAGTGTTACCCCTTATGTTTTTTTTTTCAGGTCAAAACTTTGACATCCGATATCTCGGCTCTGGAAGGGTCTAGAGCCTCCATTTTTACGCGCTGGTCGAAGTCTTGTGGCCCTCTGTCAGAATCCAGAGTTTCAAGAAGATCGGAGGGGGTCAAAATTTCGTCCAAAAACGACAGTGTTACCCCTTATGTTTTTTTTTCAGGTCAAAACTTTGATATCCGATATCTCGGCTCTGGAAGGGTCTAGAGCCTCCATTTTTGCGCGCTGGTCGAAGTCTCGTGGCCCTCTGTCAGAATCCAGAGTTTCAAGAAGATCGGAGGGGGTCAAAATTTCGGCCAAAAACGACAGTGTTACCCCTTATGTTTTTTTTTCGGGTCAAAACTTTGACATCCGATATCTCGGCTCTGGAAGGGTCCAGAGCCTCCATTTTTGCGCACTGGTCGAAGTCTCATGGCCCTCTGTCAGAATCCAGAGTTTCAAGAAGATCGGAGGGGGTCAAAATTTCGGCCAAAAACGACAGTGTTACCCCTTATGTTTTTTTTTTCGGGTCAAAACTTTGACATCCGATATCTCGGCTCTGGAAGGGTCCAGAGCCTCCATTTTTGCGCGCTGGTCGAAGTCTCATGGCCCTCTGTCAGAATCCAGAGTTTCAAGAAGATCGGAGGGGGTCAAAATTTCGGCCAAAAACGACAGTGTTACCCCTTATGTTTTTTTTTTCAGGTCAAAACTTTGACATCCGATATCTCGGCTCTGGAAGGGTCTAGAGCCTCCATTTTTGCGCGCTGGTAGAAGTCTCGTGGCCCTCTGTCAGAATCCAGAGTTTCAAGAAGATCGGAGGGGGTCAAAATTTTGGCCAAAAACGACAGTGTTACCCCTTATGTTTTTTTTTTCAGGTCAAAACTTTGACATCCGATATCTCAGCTCTGGAAGGGTCTAGAGCCTCCATTTTTGCGCGCTGGTCGAAGTCTCGTGGCCCTCTGTCAGAATCCAGAGTTTCAAGAAGATCGGAGGGGGTCAAAATTTCGGCCAAAAACGACAGTGTTACCACTTATGTTTTTTTTCAGGTCAAAACTTTGACATCCGATATCTCGGCTCTGGAAGGGTCTAGAGCCTCCATTTTTGCGCGCTGGTCGAAGTCTCGTGACCCCCTCCGATCTTCTTGAAACTCTGGATTCTGACAGAGGGCCACGAGACTTCGACCAGCGCTCAAAAATGGAGGCTCTAGACCCTTCCAGAGCCGAGATATCGGATGTCAAAGTTTTGACCTGAAAAAAAAAAACATAAGGGGTAACACTGTCGTTTTTGGCCGAAATTTTGACCCCCTCCGATCTTCTTGAAACTCTGGATTCTGACAGAGGGCCACGAGACTTCGACCAGCGCGCAAAATGGAGGCTCTAGACCCTTCCAGAGCTGAGATATCGGATGTCAAAGTTTTGACCTGAAAAAAAAACATAAGGGGTAACACTGTCGTTTTTGGCCAAAATTTTGACCCCCTCCGATCTTCTTGAAACTCTGGATTCTGACAGAGGGCCACGAGACTTCGACCAGCGCGCAAAAATGGAGGCTCTAGACCCTTCCAGAGCCGAGATATCGGATGTCAAAGTTTTGACCTGAAAAAAAAAACATAAGGGGTAACACTGTCGTTTTTGGCCGAAATTTTGACCCCCTCCGATCTTCTTGAAACTCTGGATTCTGACAGAGGGCCACGAGACTTCGACCAGCGCGCAAAAATGGAGGCTCTAGACCCTTCCAGAGCTGAGATATCGGATGTCAAAGTTTTGACCTGAAAAAAAAAACATAAGGGGTAACACTGTCGTTTTTGGCCAAAATTTTGACCCCCTCCGATCTTCTTGAAACTCTGGATTCTGACAGAAGGCCACGAGACTTCGACCAGCGCGCAAAAATGGAGGCTCTAGACCCTTCCAGAGCCGAGATATCGGATGTCAAAGTTTTGACCTGAAAAAAAAAACATAAGGGGTAACACTGTCGTTTTTGGCCGAAATTTTGACCCCCTCCGATCTTCTTGAAACTCTGGATTCTGACAGAGGGCCACGAGACTTCGACCAGCGCGCAAAAATGGAGGCTCTGGACCCTTCCAGAGCCGAGATATCGGATGTCAAAGTTTTGAGCCGAAAAAGAAACATAAGGGGTAACACTGTCATTTTTGGCCGAAATTTTGACCCCCTCCGATCTTCTTGAAACTCTGGATTCTGACAGAGGGCCACGAGACTTCGACCAGCGCGCAAAAATGGAGGCTCTGGACCCTTCCAGAGCCGAGATATCGGATGTCAAAGTTTTGACCCGAAAAAAAAAACATAAGGGGTAACACTGTCGTTTTTGGCCGAAATTTTGACCCCCTCCGATCTTCTTGAAACTCTGGATTCTGACAGAGGGCCACAAGACTTCGACCAGCGCGCAAAAATGGAGGCTCTAGACCCTTCCAGAGCCGAGATATCGGATGTCAAAGTTTTGACCTGAAAAAAAAAACATAAGGGGTAACACTGTCGTTTTTGGCCGAAATTTTGCCCCCCTCCGATCTTCTTGAAACTCTGGATTCTGACAGAGGGCCACGAGACTTCGACCAGCGCTCAAAAATGGAGGCTCTAGACCCTTCCAGAGCCGAGATATCGGATGTCAAAGTTTTGACCTGAAAAAAAAAAACATAAGGGGTAACACTGTCGTTTTTGGCCGAAATTTTGACCCCCTCCGATCTTCTTGAAACTCTGGATTCTGACAGAGGGCCACGAGACTTCGACCAGCGCGCAAAATGGAGGCTCTAGACCCTTCCAGAGCTGAGATATCGGATGTCAAAGTTTTGACCTGAAAAAAAAACATAAGGGGTAACACTGTCGTTTTTGGCCAAAATTTTGACCCCCTCCGATCTTCTTGAAACTCTGGATTCTGACAGAGGGCCACGAGACTTCGACCAGCGCGCAAAAATGGAGGCTCTAGACCCTTCCAGAGCCGAGATATCGGATGTCAAAGTTTTGACCTGAAAAAAAAAACATAAGGGGTAACACTGTCGTTTTTGGCCGAAATTTTGACCCCCTCCGATCTTCTTGAAACTCTGGATTCTGACAGAGGGCCACGAGACTTCGACCAGCGCGCAAAAATGGAGGCTCTAGACCCTTCCAGAGCTGAGATATCGGATGTCAAAGTTTTGACCTGAAAAAAAAAACATAAGGGGTAACACTGTCGTTTTTGGCCAAAATTTTGACCCCCTCCGATCTTCTTGAAACTCTGGATTCTGACAGAAGGCCACGAGACTTCGACCAGCGCGCAAAAATGGAGGCTCTAGACCCTTCCAGAGCCGAGATATCGGATGTCAAAGTTTTGACCTGAAAAAAAAAACATAAGGGGTAACACTGTCGTTTTTGGCCGAAATTTTGACCCCCTCCGATCTTCTTGAAACTCTGGATTCTGACAGAGGGCCACGAGACTTCGACCAGCGCGCAAAAATGGAGGCTCTGGACCCTTCCAGAGCCGAGATATCGGATGTCAAAGTTTTGAGCCGAAAAAGAAACATAAGGGGTAACACTGTCATTTTTGGCCGAAATTTTGACCCCCTCCGATCTTCTTGAAACTCTGGATTCTGACAGAGGGCCACGAGACTTCGACCAGCGCGCAAAAATGGAGGCTCTGGACCCTTCCAGAGCCGAGATATCGGATGTCAAAGTTTTGACCCGAAAAAAAAAACATAAGGGGTAACACTGTCGTTTTTGGCCGAAATTTTGACCCCCTCCGATCTTCTTGAAACTCTGGATTCTGACAGAGGGCCACAAGACTTCGACCAGCGCGCAAAAATGGAGGCTCTAGACCCTTCCAGAGCCGAGATATCGGATGTCAAAGTTTTGACCTGAAAAAAAAAACATAAGGGGTAACACTGTCGTTTTTGGCCGAAATTTTGCCCCCCTCCGATCTTCTTGAAACTCTGGATTCTGACAGAGGGCCACGAGACTTAGACCAGCGCGCAAAAATGGAGGCTCTAGACCCTTCCAGAGCCGAGATATCGGATGTCAAAGTTTTGACCCGAAAAAAAAAAAACATAAGGGGTAACACTGTCGTTTTTGGCCAAAATTTTGACCCCCTCCGATCTTCTTGAAACTCTGGATTCTGACAGAGGGCCACGAGACTTCGACCAGCGCGCAAAAATGGAGGCTCTAGACCCTTCCAGAGCCGAGATATCGGATGTCAAAGTTTTGACCTGAAAAAAAAACATAAGGGGTAACACTGTCGTTTTTGGCCGAAATTTTGACCCCCTCCGATCTTCTTGAAACTCTGGATTCTGACAGAGGGCCACGAGACTTCGACCAGCGCGCAAAAATGGAGGCTCTAGACCCTTCCAGAGCCGAGATATCGGATGTCAAAGTTTTGACCCGAAAAAAAAACATAAGGGGTAACACTGTCGTTTTTGGCCAAAATTTTGACCCCCTCCGATCTTCTTGAAACTCTGGATTCTGACAGAGGGCCACGAGACTTCGACCAGCGCGCAAAAATGGAGGCTCTAGACCCTTCCAGAGCCGAGATATCGGATGTCAAAGTTTTGACCTTAAAAAAAAAGATAAGGGGTAACACTGTCGTTTTTGGCCAAAATTTTGACCCCCTCCGATCTTCTTGAAACTCTGGATTCTGACAGAGGGCCACGAGACTTCGACCAGCGCGCAAAAATGGAGGCTCTAGACCCTTCCAGAGCTGAGATATCGGATGTCAAAGTTTTGACCTGAAAAAAAAAACATAAGGGGTAACACTGTCGTTTTTGGCCAAAATTTTGACCCCCTCCGATCTTCTTGAAACTCTGGATTCTGACAGAGGGCCACGAGACTTCGACCAGCGTGCAAAAATGGAGGCTCTGGACCCTTCCAGAGCCGAGATATCGGATGTCAAAGTTTTGACCCGAAAAAAAAAACATAAGGGGTAACACTGTCGTTTTTGGCCGAAATTTTGACCCCCTCCGATCTTCTTGAAACTCTGGATTCTGACAGAGGGCCACGAGACTTCGACCAGCGCGCAAAATGGAGGCTCTAGACCCTTCCAGAGCTGAGATATCGGATGTCAAAGTTTTGAACTGAAAAAAAAAACATAAGGGGTAACACTGTCGTTTTTGGCCGAAATTTTGACCCCCTCCGATCTTCTTGAAACTCTGGATTCTGACAGAGGGCCACGAGACTTAGACCAGCGCGCAAAAATGGAGGCTCTAGACCCTTCCAGAGCCGAGATATCGGATGTCAAAGTTTTGACCCGAAAAAAAAAAACATAAGGGGTAACACTGTCGTTTTTGGCCAAAATTTTGACCCCCTCCGATCTTCTTGAAACTCTGGATTCTGACAGAGGGCCACGAGACTTCGACCAGCGCGCAAAAATGGAGGCTCTAGACCCTTCCAGAGCCGAGATATCGGATGTCAAAGTTTTGACCTGAAAAAAAAACATAAGGGGTAACACTGTCGTTTTTGGCCGAAATTTTGACCCCCTCCGATCTTCTTGAAACTCTGGATTCTGACAGAGGGCCACGAGACTTCGACCAGCGCGCAAAAATGGAGGCTCTAGACCCTTCCAGAGCCGAGATATCGGATGTCAAAGTTTTGACCCGAAAAAAAAACATAAGGGGTAACACTGTCGTTTTTGGCCAAAATTTTGACCCCCTCCGATCTTCTTGAAACTCTGGATTCTGACAGAGGGCCACGAGACTTCGACCAGCGCGCAAAAATGGAGGCTCTAGACCCTTCCAGAGCCGAGATATCGGATGTCAAAGTTTTGACCTTAAAAAAAAACATAAGGGGTAACACTGTCGTTTTTGGCCAAAATTTTGACCCCCTCCGATCTTCTTGAAACTCTGGATTCTGACAGAGGGCCACGAGACTTCGACCAGCGCGCAAAAATGGAGGCTCTAGACCCTTCCAGAGCTGAGATATCAGATGTCAAAGTTTTGACCTGAAAAAAAAAAACATAAGGGGTAACACTGTCGTTTTTGGCCAAAATTTTGACCCCCTCCGATCTTCTTGAAACTCTGGATTCTGACAGAGGGCCACGAGACTTCGACCAGCGCGCAAAAATGGAGGCTCTGGACCCTTCCAGAGCCGAGATATCGGATGTCAAAGTTTTGACCCGAAAAAAAAAACATAAGGGGTAACACTGTCGTTTTTGGCCGAAATTTTGACCCCCTCCGATCTTCTTGAAACTCTGGATTCTGACAGAGGGCCACGAGACTTCGACCAGCGCGCAAAAATGGAGGCTCTGGACCCTTCCAGAGCCGAGATATCGGATGTCAAAGTTTTGACCCGAAAAAAAAAACATAAGGGGTAACACTGTCGTTTTTGGCCGAAATTTTGACCCCCTCCGATCTTCTTGAAACTCTGGATTCTGACAGAGGGCCACGAGACTTCGACCAGCGCGCAAAAATGGAGGCTCTAGACCCTTCCAGAGCCGAGATATCGGATGTCAAAGTTTTGACCTGAAAAAAAAAATATAAGGGGTAACACTGTCGTTTTTGGCCGAAATTTTGACCCCCTCCGATCTTCTTGAAACTCTGGATTCTGACAGAGGGCCACGAGACTTCGACCAGCGCGCAAAATGGAGGCTCTAGACCCTTCCAGAGCTGAGATATCGGATGTCAAAGTTTTGACCTGAAAAAAAAAAACATAAGGGGTAACACTGTCGTTTTTGGCCAAAATTTTGACCCCCTCCGATCTTCTTGAAACTCTGGATTCTGACAGAGGGCCACGAGACTTCGACCAGCGCGCAAAAATGGAGGCTCTAGACCCTTCCAGAGCCGAGATATCGGATGTCAAAGTTTTGACCTGAAAAAAAAAAACATAAGGGGTAACACTGTCGTTTTTGGCCGAAATTTTGACCCCCTCCGATCTTCTTGAAACTCTGGATTCTGACAGAGGGCCACGAGACTTCGACCAGCGCGCAAAAATGGAGGCTCTAGACCCTTCCAGAGCTGAGATATCGGATGTCAAAGTTTTGACCTGAAAAAAAAAACATAAGGGGTAACACTGTCGTTTTTGGCCAAAATTTTGACCCCCTCCGATCTTCTTGAAACTCTGGATTCTGACAGAAGGCCAGGAGACTTCGACCAGCGCGCAAAAATGGAGGCTCTAGACCCTTCCAGAGCCGAGATATCGGATGTCAAAGTTTTGACCTGAAAAAAAAAAACATAAGGGGTAACACTGTCGTTTTTGGCCGAAATTTTGACCCCCTCCGATCTTCTTGAAACTCTGGATTCTGACAGAGGGCCACGAGACTTCGACCAGCGCGCAAAAATGGAGGCTCTGGACCCTTCCAGAGCCGAGATATCGGATGTCAAAGTTTTGAGCCGAAAAAAAAAACATAAGGGGTAACACTGTCATTTTTGGCCGAAATTTTGACCCCCTCCGATCTTCTTGAAACTCTGGATTCTGACAGAGGGCCACGAGACTTCGACCAGCGCGCAAAAATGGAGGCTCTGGACCCTTCCAGAGCCGAGATATCGGATGTCAAAGTTTTGACCCGAAAAAAAAACATAAGGGGTAACACTGTCATTTTTGGCCGAAATTTTGACCCCCTCCGATCTTCTTGAAACTCTGGATTCTGACAGAGGGCCACGAGACTTCGACCAGCGCGCAAAAATGGAGGCTCTGGACCCTTCCAGAGCCGAGATATCGGATGTCAAAGTTTTGACCCGAAAAAAAAACATAAGGGGTAACACTGTCGTTTTTGGCCGAAATTTTGACCCCCTCCGATCTTCTTGAAACTCTGGATTCTGACAGAGGGCCACGAGACTTCGACCAGCGCGCAAAAATGGAGGCTCTAGACCCTTCCAGAGCCGAGATATCGGATGTCAAAGTTTTGACCTGAAAAAAAAAAACATAAGGGGTAACACTGTCGTTTTTGGCCGAAATTTTGCCCCCCTCCGATCTTCTTGAAACTCTGGATTCTGACAGAGGGCCACGAGACTTAGACCAGCGCGCAAAAATGGAGGCTCTAGACCCTTCCAGAGCCGAGATATCGGATGTCAAAGTTTTGACCCGAAAAAAAAAAAACATAAGGGGTAACACTGTCGTTTTTGGCCGAAATTTTGACCCCCTCCGATCTTCTTGAAACTCTGGATTCTGACAGAGAGCCACGAGACTTCGACCAGCGCGCAAAAATGGAGGCTCTAGACCCTTCCAGAGCCGAGATATCGGATGTCAAAGTTTTGACCCGAAAAAAAAACATAAGGGGTAACACTGTCGTTTTTGGCCAAAATTTTGACCCCCTCCGATCTTCTTGAAACTCTGGATTCTGACAGAGGGCCACGAGACTTCGACCAGCGCGCAAAAATGGAGGCTCTAGACCCTTCCAGAGCCGAGATATCGGACGTCAAAGTTTTGACCTGAAAAAAAAACATAAGGGGTAACACTGTCGTTTTTGGCCAAAATTTTGACCCCCTCCGATCTTCTTGAAACTCTGGATTCTGACAGAGGGCCACGAGACTTCGACCAGCGCGCAAAAATGGAGGCTCTAGACCCTTCCAGAGCTGAGATATCGGATGTCAAAGTTTTGACCTGAAAAAAAAACATAAGGGGTAACACTGTCGTTTTTGGCCAAAATTTTGACCCCCTCCGATCTTCTTGAAACTCTGGATTCTGACAGAGGGCCATGAGACTTCGACCAGCGCGCAAAAATGGAGGCTCTAGACCCTTCCAGAGCCGAGATATCGGATGTCAAAGTTTTGACCCGAAAAAAAAACATAAGGGGTAACACTGTCGTTTTTGGCCGAAATTTTGACCCCCTCCGATCTTCTTGAAACTCTGGATTCTGACAGAGGGCCACGAGACTTCGACCAGCGCGCAAAAATGGAGGCTCTGGACCATTCCAGAGCCGAGATATCGGATGTCAAAGTTTTGACCCGAAAAAAAAAACATAAGGGGTAACACTGTCGTTTTTGGCCGAAATTTTGACCCCCTCCGATCTTCTTGAAACTCTGGATTCTGACAGAGGGCCACGAGACTTCGACCAGCGCGCAAAAATGGAGGCTCTAGACCCTTCCAGAGCCGAGATATCGGATATCAAAGTTTTGACCTGAAAAAAAAACATAAGGGGTAACACTGTCGTTTTTGGCCGAAATTTTGACCCCCTCCGATCTTCTTGAAACTCTGGATTCTGACAGAGGGCCACGAGACTTCGACCAGCGCGCAAAAATGGAGGCTCTAGACCCTTCCAGAGCCGAGATATCGGATGTCAAAGTTTTGACCTGAAAAAAAAAACATAAGGGGTAACACTGTCGTTTTTGGCCGAAATTTTGCCCCCCTCCGATCTTCTTGAAACTCTGGATTCTGACAGAGGGCCACGAGACTTCGACCAGCGCGCAAAAATGGAGGCTCTAGACCCTTCCAGAGCCGAGATATCGGATATCAAAGTTTTGACCTGAAAAAAAAACATAAGGGGTAACACTGTCGTTTTTGGCTGAAATTTTGACCCCCTCCGATCTTCTTGAAACTCTGGATTCTGACAGAGGGCCACGAGACTTCGACCAGCGCGCAAAAATGGAGGCTCTAGACCCTTCCAGAGCCGAGATATCGGATGTCAAAGTTTTGACCTGAAAAAAAAAACATAAGGGGTAACACTGTCGTTTTTGGCCGAAATTTTGACCCCCTCCGATCTTCTTGAAACTCTGGATTCTGACAGAGGGCCACGAGACTTCGACCAGCGCGCAAAATGGAGGCTCTAGACCCTTCCAGAGCTGAGATATCGGATGTCAAAGTTTTGACCTGAAAAAAAAACATAAGGGGTAACACTGTCGTTTTTGGCCAAAATTTTGACCCCCTCCGATCTTCTTGAAACTCTGGATTCTGACAGAGGGCCACGAGACTTCGACCAGCGCGCAAAAATGGAGGCTCTAGACCCTTCCAGAGCCGAGATATCGGATGTCAAAGTTTTGACCTGAAAAAAAAAACATAAGGGGTAACACTGTCGTTTTTGGCCGAAATTTTGACCCCCTCCGATCTTCTTGAAACTCTGGATTCTGACAGAGGGCCACGAGACTTCGACCAGCGCGCAAAAATGGAGGCTCTAGACCCTTCCAGAGCTGAGATATCGGATGTCAAAGTTTTGACCTGAAAAAAAAACATAAGGGGTAACACTGTCGTTTTTGGCCAAAATTTTGACCCCCTCCGATCTTCTTGAAACTCTGGATTCTGACAGAAGGCCACGAGACTTCGACCAGCGCGCAAAAATGGAGGCTCTAGACCCTTCCAGAGCCGAGATATCGGATGTCAAAGTTTTGACCTGAAAAAAAAAACATAAGGGGTAACACTGTCGTTTTTGGCCGAAATTTTGACCCCCTCCGATCTTCTTGAAACTCTGGATTCTGACAGAGGGCCACGAGACTTAGACCAGCGCGCAAAAATGGAGGCTCTAGACCCTTCCAGAGCCGAGATATCGGATGTCAAAGTTTTGACCCGAAAAAAAAAAAACATAAGGGGTAGCACTGTCGTTTTTGGCCAAAATTTTGACCCCCTCCGATCTTCTTGAAACTCTGGATTCTGACAGAGGGCCACGAGACTTCGACCAGCGCGCAAAAATGGAGGCTCTAGACCCTTCCAGAGCCGAGATATCGGATGTCAAAGTTTTGACCTGAAAAAAAAACATAAGGGGTAACACTGTCGTTTTTGGCCGAAATTTTGACCCCCTCCGATCTTCTTGAAACTCTGGATTCTGACAGAGGGCCACGAGACTTCGACCAGCGCGCAAAAATGGAGGTTCTAGACCCTTCCAGAGCCGAGATATCGGATGTCAAAGTTTTGACCCGAAAAAAAAACATAAGGGGTAACACTGTCGTTTTTGGCCAAAATTTTGACCCCCTCCGATCTTCTTGAAACTCTGGATTCTGACAGAGGGCCACGAGACTTCGACCAGCGCGCAAAAATGGAGGCTCTAGACCCTTCCAGAGCCGAGATATCGGATGTCAAAGTTTTGACCTGAAAAAAAAACATAAGGGGTAACACTGTCGTTTTTGGCCAAAATTTTGACCCCCTCCGATCTTCTTGAAACTCTGGATTCTGACAGAGGGCCACGAGACTTCGACCAGCGCGTAAAAATGGAGGCTCTAGACCCTTCCAGAGCTGAGATATCGGATGTCAAAGTTTTGACCTGAATAAAAAAACATAAGGGGTAACACTGTCGTTTTTGGCCAAAATTTTGACCCCCTCCGATCTTCTTGAAACTCTGGATTCTGACAGAAGGCCACGAGACTTCGACCAGCGCGCAAAAATGGAGGCTCTAGACCCTTCCAGAGCCGAGATATCGGATGTCAAAGTTTTGACCTGAAAAAAAAAAACATAAGGGGTAACACTGTCGTTTTTGGCCAAAATTTTGACCCCCTCCGATCTTCTTGAAACTCTGGATTCTGACAGAGGGCCACGAGACGTCGACCAGCGCGCAAAAATGGAGGCTCTGGACCCTCACAGAGCCGAGATATCGGATGTCAAAGTTTTGACCCGAAAAAAAAAACATAAGGGGTAACACTGTCGTTTTTGGCCGAAATTTTGACCCCCTCCGATCTTCTTGAAACTCTGGATTCTGACAGAGGGCCACGAGACTTCGACCAGCGCGCAAAAATGGAGGCTCTAGACCCTTCCAGAGCCGAGATATCGGATATTAAAGTTTTGACCTGAAAAAAAAAACATAAGGGGTAACACTGTCGTTTTTGGCCGAAATTTTGCCCCCCTCCGATCTTCTTGAAACTCTGGATTCTGACAGAGGGCCACGAGACTTCGACCAGCGCGCAAAAATGGAGGCTCTAGACCCTTCCAGAGCCGAGATATCGGATGTCAAAGTTTTGACCTGAAAAAAAAAAACATAAGGGGTAACACTGTCGTTTTTGGCCGAAATTTTGACCCCCTCCGATCTTCTTGAAACTCTGGATTCTGACAGAGGGCCACGAGACTTCGACCAGCGCGCAAAAATGGAGGCTCTAGACCCTTCCAGAGCTGAGATATCGGATGTCAAAGTTTTGACCTGAAAAAAAAACATAAGGGGTAACACTGTCGTTTTTGGCCAAAATTTTGACCCCCTCCGATCTTCTTGAAACTCTGGATTCTGACAGAAGGCCACGAGACTTCGACCAGCGCGCAAAAATGGAGGCTCTAGACCCTTCCAGAGCCGAGATATCGGATGTCAAAGTTTTGACCTGAAAAAAAAAACATAAGGGGTAACACTGTCGTTTTTGGCCGAAATTTTGACCCCCTCCGATCTTCTTGAAACTCTGGATTCTGACAGAGGGCCACGAGACTTCGACCAGCGCGCAAAAATGGAGGCTCTAGACCCTTCCAGAGCCGAGATATCGAAGGTCAAAATTTCGGCCCGAAAAAAAAAAACATAAGGGGTAACACTGTCATTTTTTTTTTTTTGGCTGAAATTTTGACCTTCGATATCTCGGCTCTGGAAGGGTCTAGAGCCTCCATTTTTGCGCGTTGGTCGATGTCTAGTGGCCCTCTGTCAGAATCCAGAGTTTCAAGAAGATCGGAGGGGGTAAAAATTTTGCCAAAAAAAAAAAAAAACATAAGGGGTAACACTGTCATTTTTTTTTTTTGGCCGAAATTTTGACCCCCTCCGATCTTCTTGAAACTCTGGATTCTGACAGAGGGCCACGAGACATCGACCAGCGCGCAAAAATGGAGGCTCTAGACCCTTCCAGAGCCGAGATATCGGATGTCAAAGTTTTGACCCGAAAAAAAAAAACATAAGGGGTAACACTGTCGTTTTTTTTTTTTTTGGCTGAAATTTTGAACTTCGATATCTCGGCTCTGAAAGGGTCTAGAGCCTCCATTTTTGCGCGCTGGTCTAAGTCTCGTGGCCCTCTGTCAGAATCCAGAGTTTCAAGAAGATCGGAGGGCGTCAAAATTTCGGCCAAAAACGACAGTGTTACCCCTTATGTTTTTTTTTCAGGTCAAAACTTTGACATCCGATATCTCGGCTCTGGAAGGGTCCAGAGCCTCCATTTTTGCGCGCTGGTCGAAGTCTCGTGGCCCTCTGTCAGAATCCAGAGTTTCAAGAAGATCGGAGGGGGTCAAAATTTCGGCCAAAAACGACAGTGTTACCCCTTATGTTTTTTTTTTCAGGTCAAAACTTTGACATCCGATATCTCGGCTCTGGAAGGGTCTAGAGCCTCCATTTTTGCGCGCTGGTCGAAGTCTCGTGGCCCTCTGTCAGAATCCAGAGTTTCAAGAAGATCGGAGGGGGTCAAAATTTCGGCCAAAAACGACAGTGTTACCCCTTATGTTTTTTTTTTTCGGGTCAAAACTTTGACATCCGATATCTCGGCTCTGGAAGAGTCTAGAGCCTCCATTTTTGCGCGCTGGTCTAAGTCTCGTGGCCCTCTGTCAGAATCCAGAGTTTCAAGAAGATCGGAGGGGGGCAAAATTTCGGCCAAAAACGACAGTGTTACCCCTTATGTTTTTTTTTCAGATCAAAACTTTGACATCCGATATCTCGGCTCTGGAAGGGTCTAGAGCCTCCATTTTTGCGCGCTGGTCGAAGTCTCGTGGCCCTCTGTCAGAATCCAGAGTTTCAAGAAGATCGGAGGGGGTCAAAATTTCGGCCAAAAACGACAGTGTTACCCCTTATGTTTTTTTTTCAGGTCAAAACTTTGATATCCGATATCTCGGCTCTGGAAGGGTCTAGAGCCTCCATTTTTGCGCGCTGGTCGAAGTCTCGTGGCCCTCTGTCAGAATCCAGAGTTTCAAGAAGATCGGAGGGGGTCAAAATTTCGGCCAAAAACGACAGTGTTACCCCTTATGTTTTTTTTTCGGGTCAAAACTTTGACATCCGATATCTCGGCTCTGGAAGGGTCCAGAGCCTCCATTTTTGCGCGCTGGTCGAAGTCTCGTGGCCCTCTGTCAGAATCCAGAGTTTCAAGAAGATCGGAGGGGGTCAAAATTTCGGCCAAAAACGACAGTGTTACCCCTTATGTTTTTTGTTTTTTTTCAGGTCAAAACTTTGACATCCGATATCCCGGCTCTGGAAGGGTCTAGAGCCTCCATTTTTGCGCGCTGGTCGAAGTCTCGTGGCCTTCTGTCAGAATCCAGAGTTTCAAGAAGATCGGAGGGGGTCAAAATTCTGGCCAAAAACGACAGTGTTACCCCTTATGTTTTTTTTTTTCAGGTCAAAACTTTGACATCCGATATCTCAGCTCTGGAAGGGTCTAGAGCCTCCATTTTTGCGCGCTGGTCGAAGTCTCGTGGCCCTCTGTCAGAATCCAGAGTTTCAAGAAGATCGGAGGGGGTCAAAATTTTGGCCAAAAACGACAGTGTTACCCCTTATGTTTTTTTTTTCGGGTCAAAACTTTGACATCCGATATCTCGGCTCTGGAAGGGTCTAGAGCCTCCATTTTTGCGCGCTGGTCGAAGTCTCGTGGCCCTCTGTCAGAATCCAGAGTTTCAAGAAGATCGGAGGGGGTCAAAATTTCGGCCAAAAACGACAGTGTTACCCCTTATGTTTTTTTTTTCAGGTCAAAACTTTGACATCCGATATCTCAGCTCTGGAAGGGTCTAGAGCCTCCATTTTTGCGCGCTGGTCGAAGTCTCGTGGCCTTCTGTCAGAATCCAGAGTTTCAAGAAGATCGGAGGTTGTCAAAATTTTGGCCAAAAACGACAGTGTTACCCCTTATGTTTTTTTTTTTCAGGTCAAAACTTTGACATCCGATATCCCGGCTCTGGAAGGGTCTAGAGCCTCCATTTTTGCGCGCTGGTCGAAGTCTCGTGGCCTTCTGTCAGAATCCAGAGTTTCAAGAAGATCGGAGGGGGTCAAAATTTTGGCCAAAAACGACAGTGTTACCCCTTATGTTTTTTTTTTTCAGGTCAAAACTTTGACATCCGATATCTCAGCTCTGGAAGGGTCTAGAGCCTCCATTTTTGCGCGCTGGTCGAAGTCTCGTGGCCCTCTGTCAGAATCCAGAGTTTCAAGAAGATCGGAGGGGGTCAAAATTTTGGCCAAAAACGACAGTGTTACCCCTTATGTTTTTTTTTTCGGGTCAAAACTTTGACATCCGATATCTCGGCTCTGGAAGGGTCTAGAGCCTCCATTTTTGCGCGCTGGTCGAAGTCTCGTGGCCCTCTGTCAGAATCCAGAGTTTCAAGAAGATCGGAGGGGGTCAAAATTTCGGCCAAAAACGACAGTGTTACCCCTTATGTTTTTTTTTTCAGGTCAAAACTTTGACATCCGATATCTCGGCTCTGGAAGGGTCTAGAGCCTCCATTTTTGCGCGCTGGTCGAAGTCTCGTGGCCCTCTGTCAGAATCCAGAGTTTCAAGAAGATCGGAGGGGGTCAAAATTTTGGCCAAAAACGACAGTGTTACCCCTTATGTTTTTTTTTTCGGGTCAAAACTTTGACATCCGATATCTCGGCTGTGGAAGGGTCTAGAGCCTCCATTTTTGCGCGCTGGTCTAAGTCTCGTGGCCCTCTGTCAGAATCCAGAGTTTCAAGAAGATCGGAGGGGGGCAAAATTTCGGCCAAAAACGACAGTGTTACCCCTTATGTTTTTTTTTTCAGGTCAAAACTTTGACATCCGATATCTCGGCTCTGGAAGGGTCTAGAGCCTCCATTTTGCGCGCTGGTCGAAGTCTCGTGGCCCTCTGTCAGAATCCAGAGTTTCAAGAAGATCGGAGGGGGTCAAAATTTCGGCCAAAAACGACAGTGTTACCCCTTATGTTTTTTTTTTCAGGTCAAAACTTTGACATCCGATATCTCGGCTCTGAAAGGGTCTAGAGCCTCCATTTTTGCGCGCTGGTCGAAGTCTCGTGGCCCTCTGTCAGAATCCAGAGTTTCAAGAAGATCGGAGGGGGTCAAAATTTCAGCCAAAAACGACAGTGTTACCCCTTATGTTTTTTTTTAGGGTCAAAAATTTGATATCCGATATCTCGGCTCTGGAAGGGTCTAGAGCCTCCATTTTTGCGCGCTGGTCGAAGTCTCGTGGCCCTCTGTCAGAATCCAGAGTTTCAAGAAGATCGGAGGGGGGCAAAATTTCGGCCAAAAACGACAGTGTTACCCCTTATGTTTTTTTTATCAGGTCAAAACTTTGACATCCGATATCTCGGCTCTGGAAGGGTCTAGAGCCTCCATTTTTGCGCGCTGGTCGAAGTCTCGTGGCCCTCTGTCAGAATCCAGAGTTTCAAGAAGATCGGAGGGGGTCAAAATTTCGGCCAAAAACGACAGTGTTACCCCTTATGTTTTTTTTTCAGGTCAAAACTTTGATATCCGATATCTCGGCTCTGGAAGGGTCTAGAGCCTCCATTTTTGCGCGCTGGTCGAAGTCTCGTGGCCCTCTGTCAGAATCCAGAGTTTCAAGAAGATCGGAGGGGGTCAAAATTTCGGCCAAAAACAACAGTGTTACCCCTTATGTTTTTTTTTTCGGGTCAAAACTTTGACATCCGATATCTCGGCTCTGGAAGGGTCCAGAGCCTCCATTTTTGCGCGCTGGTCGAAGTCTCGTGGCCCTCTGTCAGAATCCAGAGTTTCAAGAAGATCGGAGGGGGTCAAAATTTCGGCCAAAAACGACAGTGTTACCCCTTATGTTTTTTTTTTCAGGTCAAAACTTTGACATCCGATATCTCGGCTCTGGAAGGGTCTAGAGCCTCCATTTTTGCGCGCTGGTCGAAGTCTGATGGCCCTCTGTCAGAATCCAGAGTTTCAAGAAGATCGGAGGGGGTCAAAATTTTGGCCAAAAACGACAGTGTTACCCCTTATGTTTTTTTTTTTTCAGGTCAAAACTTTGACATCCGATATCTCAGCTCTGGAAGGGTCTAGAGCCTCCATTTTTGCGCGCTGGTCGAAGTCTCGTGGCCCTCTGTCAGAATCCAGAGTTTCAAGAAGATTGGAGGGGGTCAAAATTTCGGCCAAAAACGACAGTGTTACCCCTTATGTTTTTTTTTTTCGGGTCAAAACTTTGACATCCGATATCTCGGCTCTGGAAGGGTCTAGAGCCTCCATTTTTGCGCGCTGGTCGAAGTCTCGTGGCCCTCTGTCAGAATCCAGAGTTTCAAGAAGATCGGAGGGGGTCAAAATTTCGTCCAAAAACGACAGTGTTACCCCTTATGTTTTTTTTTTTCAGGTCAAAACTTTGATATCCAATATCTCGGCTCTGGAAGGGTCTAGAGCCTCCATTTTTGCGCGCTGGTCGAAGTCTCGTGGCCCTCTGTCAGAATCCAGAGTTTCAAGAAGATCGGAGGGGGTCAAAATTTCGGCCAAAAACGACAGTGTTACCCCTTATGTTTTTTTTTCGGGTCAAAACTTTGACATCCGATATCTCGGCTCTGGAAGGGTCCAGAGCCTCCATTTTTGCGCGCTGGTCGAAGTCTCATGGCCCTCTGTCAGAATCCAGAGTTTCAAGAAGATCGGAGGGGGTCAAAATTTCGGCCAAAAACGACAGTGTTACCCCTTATGTTTTTTTTTTCAGGTCAAAACTTTGACATCCGATATCTCAGCTCTGGAAGGGTCTAGAGCCTCCATTTTTGCGCGCTGGTCGAAGTCTCGTGGCCCTCTGTCAGAATCCAGAGTTTCAAGAAGATCGGAGGGGGTCAAAATTTCGGCCAAAAACGACAGTGTTACCACTTATGTTTTTTTTCAGGTCAAAACTTTGACATCCGATATCTCGGCTCTGGAAGGGTCTAGAGCCTCCATTTTTGCGCGCTGGTCGAAGTCTCGTGGCCCTCTGTCAGAATCCAGAGTTTCAAGAAGATCGGAGGGGGTCAAAATTTCGGCCAAAAACGACAGTGTTACCCCTTATGTTTTTTTTTTCAGGTCAAAACTTTGACATCCGATATCTCGGCTCTGGAAGGGTCTAGAGCCTCCATTTTTGCGCGCTGGTCGAAGTCTCGTGGCCCTCTGTCAGAATCCAGAGTTTCAAGAAGATCGGAGGGGGTCAAAATTTCGGCCAAAAACGACAGTGTTACCCCTTATGTTTTTTTTTCAGGTCAAAACTTTGACATCCGATATCTCGGCTCTGGAAGGGTCTAGAGCCTCCATTTTTGCGCGCTGATCGAAGTCTCGTGGCCCTCTGTCAGAATCCAGAGTTTCAAGAAGATCGGAGGGGGTCAAAATTTCGGCCAAAAACGACAGTGTTACCCCTTATGTTTTTTTTTCAGGTCAAAACTTTGACATCCGATATCTCGGCTCTGGAAGGGTCTAGAGCCTCCATTTTTGCGCGCTGGTCGAAGTCTCGTGGCCCTCTGTCAGAATCCAGAGTTTCAAGAAGATCGGAGGGGGTCAAAATTTCGGCCAAAAACGACAGTGTTACCCCTTATGTTTTTTTTTCAGGTCAAAACTTTGACATCCGATATCTCGGCTCTGGAAGGGTCTAGAGCCTCCATTTTTGCGCGCTGGTCGAAGTCTCGTGGCCCTCTGTCAGAATCCAGAGTTTCAAGAAGATCGGAGGGGGTCAAAATTTCGGCCAAAAACGACAGTGTTACCCCTTATGTTTTTTTTTTTCAGGTCAAAACTTTGATATCCGATATCTCGGCTCTGGAAGGGTCTAGAGCCTCCATTTTTGCGCGCTGGTCGAAGTCTCGTGGCCCTCTGTCAGAATCCAGAGTTTCAAAAAGATCGGAGGGGGTCAAAATTTTGGCCAAAAACGACAGTGTTACCCCTTATGTTTTTTTTTTCAGGTCAAAACTTTGACATCCGATATCTCAGCTCTGGAAGGGTCTAGAGCCTCCATTTTTGCGCGCTGGTCGAAGTCTCGTGGCCCTCTGTCAGAATCCAGAGTTTCAAGAAGATCGGAGGGGGTCAAAATTTCGGCCAAAAACGACAGTGTTACCCCTTATGTTTTTTTTTTCAGGTCAAAACTTTGACATCCGATATCTCGGCTCTGGAAGGGTCTAGAGCCTCCATTTTTGCGCGCTGGTCGAAGTCTCGTGGCCCTCTGTCAGAATCCAGAGTTTCAAGAAGATCGGAAGGGGTCAAAATTTCGGCCAAAAACGACAGTGTTACCCCTTATGTTTTTTTTTCAGGTCAAAACTTTGACATCCGATATCTCGGCTCTGGAAGGGTCTAGAGCCTCCATTTTTGCGCGCTGGTCGAAGTCTCGTGGCCCTCTGTCAGAATCCAGAGTTTCAAGAAGATCGGAGGGGGTCAAAATTTCGGTCAAAAACGACAGTGTTACCTCTTATGTTTTTTTTTCGGGTCAAAACTTTGACATCCGATATCTCGGCTCTGGAAGGGTCCAGAGCCTCCATTTTTGCGCGCTGGTCGAAGTCTCGTGGCCCTCTGTCAGAATCCAGAGTTTCAAGAAGATCGGAGGGGGTCAAAATTTCGGCCAAAAACGACAGTGTTACCCCTTATGTTTTTTTTCAGGTCAAAACTTTGATATCCGATATCTCGGCTCTGGAAGGGTCTAGAGCCTCCATTTTTGCGCGCTGGTCGAAGTCTCGTGGCCCTCTGTCAGAATCCAGAGTTTCAAGAAGATCGGAGGGGGTCAAAATTTCGGCCAAAAACGACAGTGTTACCCCTTATGTTTTTTTTCGGGTCAAAACATTGACATCCGATATCTCGGCTCTGGAAGGGTCCAGAGCCTCCATTTTTGCGCGCTGGTCGAAGTCTCGTGGCCCTCTGTCAGAATCCAGAGTTTCAAGAAGATCGGAGGGGGTCAAAATTTCGGCCAAAAACGACAGTGTTACCCCTTATGTTTTTTTTTTTCAGGTCAAAACTTTGACATCCGATATCTCGGCTCTGGAAGGGTCCAGAGCCTCCATTTTTGCGCGCTGGTCGAAGTCTCATGGCCCTCTGTCAGAATCCAGAGTTTCAAGAAGATCGGAGGGGGTCAAAATTTCGGCCAAAAACGACAGTGTTACCCCTTATGTTTTTTTTTTTTCAGGTCAAAACTTTGACATCCGATATCTCGGCTCTGGAAGGGTCTAGAGCCTCCATTTTTGCGCGCTGGTCGAAGTCTCGTGGCCCTCTATCAGAATCCAGAGTTTCAAGAAGATCGGAGGGGGTCAAAATTTCGGCCAAAAACGACAGTGTTACCCCTTATGTTTTTTTTCAGGTCAAAACTTTGACATCCGATATCTCAGCTCTGGAAGGGTCTAGAGCCTCCATTTTTGCGCGCTGGTCGAAGTCTCGTGGCCCTCTGTCAGAATCCAGAGTTTCAAGAAGATCGGAGGGGGTCAAAATTTCGGCCAAAAACGACAGTGTTACCCCTTATGTTTTTTTTCAGGTCAAAACTTTGACATCCGATATCTCGGCTCTGGAAGGGTCTAGAGCCTCCATTTTTGCGCGCTGGTCGAAGTCTCGTGGCCCTCTGTCAGAATCCAGAGTTTCAAGAAGATCGGAGGGGGTCAAAATTTCGGCCAAAAACGACAGTGTTACCCCTTATGTTTTTTTTTTTCAGGTCAAAACTTTGACATCCGATATCTCGGCTCTGGAAGGGTCTAGAGCCTCCATTTTTGCGCGCTGGTCGAAGTCTCGTGGCCCTCTGTCAGAATCCAGAGTTTCAAGAAGATCGGAGGGGGTCAAAATTTCGGCCAAAAAAAAATTAGTTTTTTTTTTAGTTTTCTTTAGTTTGGTCTTTTGGGTGTGCAGACTCGGCGACTGGGTGACTACCTTGGATGCCCCCTCAGGCCGTTGGTTCTGACCCGGGATTGAACCGTGAACCTTCTGAAGGCAGAGCCAAGCCTCATCCGATGTGCCACCAGAGCCTGCACACTTTTGACACTTCTCTTCGTACGTTTATCTTTCGAAACGGAGTTTAAATGCACAAATGCAACAAGAAGCTGGACTAGAACCGGCAACCACTCGCTTAAGAGGCGGTTCTGCTACCACAGCGCCACTGAAGATGACGTATTTCTGACACTTCTTTTCGTAACTTTATCTTTCGAAATGGAGTATAAACGCACAAACGCGACAAGAAGCTGGATTAGAACCGGCAACCACTCGCTTCAGAGCCAGTTCTGCTACCACAGCGCCACTGCAGACTACACGGTTCTGACACTTCTCTTAGTATGTTTATCTTTCGAAACGGAGTCTAAACGCAGAAATGCAACAAGAAGCTGGACTAGAACCAGCAACCACTTGCTTCTGAACCGGTTCTGCTACCACAGCGCCACTGCAGATGACACAGTTCTGACTTCGTAAATTTATCTTTATGGACGAACTTTAACATTGTTTAAGTGTTTTTTTTTTTTTTGGAAGGCCACGTTTCTGAAACCGACTCGGCACACTGACTTTCAACTGTCAGAACCGTGTTGTCTTCGATGGCTCAGTGGTAGCGGAGACACTTCTCTGCGTACGTTTATCTTTCGAAACGGAGCCTAAACACACAAGCGCAACAAGAAGCTAGAATAGCAACCACTCCCTTCGGCTCCCTTCCAGAGCTGAGATATCGAAGGTCAAAATTTGGACCCGAAAAAAAAACATAAGGGGTAACACTGTCGTTTTTGGCCGAAATTTTGACCCCCTCCGATCTTCTTGAAACTCTGGATTCTGACAGAGGGCCACGAGACTTCGACCAGCGCGCAAAAATGGAGGCTCTAGACCCTTCCAGAGCCGAGATATCGGATGTCAAAGTTTTGACCTGAAAAAAAAAACATAAGGGGTAACACTGTTGTTTTTGGCCGAAATTTTGACCCCCTCCGATCTTCTTGAAACTCTGGATTCTGACAGAGGGCCACGAGACTTCAACCAGCGCGCAAAAATGGAGGCTCTGGACCCTTCCACAGCCGAGATATCGGATGTCAAAGTTTTGACCTGAAAAAAAAACATAAGGGGTAACACTGTCGTTTTTGGCCGAAATTTTGACCCCCTGCGATCTTCTTGAAACTCTGGATTCTGACAGAGGGCCACAAGACTTCGACCAGCGCGCAAAAATGGAGGCTCTAGACCCTTCCAGAGCCGAGATATCGGATATCAAAGTTTTGACCTGAAAAAAAAAAACATAAGGGGTAACACTGTCGTTTTTGGCCGAAATTTTGACCCCCTCCGATCTTCTTGAAACTCTGGATTCTGACAGAGGGCCACGAGACTTCGACCAGCGCGCAAAAATGGAGGCTCTAGACCCTTCCAGAGCCGAGATATCGGATGTCAAAGTTTTGACCTGAAAAAAAAAAACATAAGGGGTAACACTGTCGTTTTTGGCCGAAATTTTGACCCCCTCCAATCTTCTTGAAACTCTGGATTCTGACAGAGGGCCACGAGACTTCGACCAGCGCGCAAAAATGGAGGCTCTAGACCCTTCCAAAGCTGAGATATCGGATGTCAAAGTTTTGACCTGAAAAAAAAACATAAGGGGTAACACTGTCGTTTTTGGCCAAAATTTTGACCCCCTCCAATCTTCTTGAAACTCTGGATTCTGACAGAGGGCCACGAGACTTCGACCAGCGCGCAAAAATGGAGGCTCTGGACCCTTCCAGAGCCGAGATATCGGATGTCAAAGTTTTGACCTGAAAAAAAAAACATAAGGGGTAACACTGTCGTTTTTGGCCGAAATTTTGACCCCCTCCGATCTTCTTGAAACTCTGGATTCTGACAGAGGGTCACGAGACTTCGACCAGCGCGCAAAAATGGAGGCTCTAGACCCTTCCAGAGCTGAGATATCGGATGTCAAAGTTTTGACCTGAAAAAAAAAACATAAGGGGTAACACTGTCGTTTTTGGCCAAAATTTTGACCCCCTCTGATCTTCTTGAAACTCTGGATTCTGACAGAAGGCCACGAGACTTCGACCAGCGCGCAAAAATGGAGGCTCTAGACCCTTCCAGAGCCGAGATATCGGATGTCAAAGTTTTGACCTGAAAAAAAAACATAAGGGGTAACACTGTCGTTTTTGGCCGAAATTTTGACCCCCTCCGATCTTCTTGAAACTCTGGATTCTGACAGAGGGCCACGAGACTTCGACCAGCGCGCAAAAATGGGGGCTCTGGACCCTTCCAGAGCCGAGATATCGGATGTCAAAGTTTTGACCCGAAAAAAAAACATAAGGGGTAACACTGTCATTTTTGGCCGAAATTTTGACCCCCTCCGATCTTCTTGAAACTCTGGATTCTGACAGAGGGCCACGAGACTTCGACCAGCGCGCAAAAATGGAGGCTCTGGACACTTCCAGAGCCGAGATATCGGATGTCAAAGTTTTGACCCGAAAAAAAAAACATAAGGGGTAACACTGTCGTTTTTGGCCGAAATTTTGACCCCCTCCGATCTTCTTGAAACTCTGGATTCTGACAGAGGGCCACGAGACTTCGACCAGTGCGCAAAAATGGAGGCTCTAGACCCTTCCAGAGCCGAGATATCGGATATCAAAGTTTTGACCTGAAAAAAAAAACATAAGGGGTAACACTGTCGTTTTTGGCCGAAATTTTGACCCCCTCCGATCTTCTTGAAACTCTGGATTCTGACAGAGGGCCACGAGACTTCGACCAGCGCGCAAAAATGGAGGCTCTAGACCCTTCCAGAGCCGAGATATCGGATATCAAAGTTTTGACCTGAAAAAAAAACATAAGGGGTAACACTGTCGTTTTTGGCCGAAATTTTGACCCCCTCCGATCTTCTTGAAACTCTGGATTCTGACAGAGGGCCACGAGACTTCGACCAGCGCGCAAAAATGGAGGCTCTAGACCCTTCCAGAGCCGAGATATCGGATGTCAAAGTTTTGACCTGAAAAAAAAAAAACATAAGGGGTAACACTGTCGTTTTTGGCCGAAATTTTGCCCCCCTCCGATCTTCTTGAAACTCTGGATTCTGACAGAGGGCCACGAGACTTCGACCAGCGCGCAAAAATGGAGGCTCTAGACCCTTCCAGAGCCGAGATATCGGATGTCAAAGTTTTGACCTGAAAAAAAAACATAAGGGGTAACACTGTCGTTTTTGGCCAAAATTTTGACCCCCTCCGATCTTCTTGAAACTCTGGATTCTGACAGAGGGCCACGAGACTTCGACCAGCGCGCAAAAATGGAGGCTCTAGACCCTTCCAGAGCTGAGATATCGGATGTCAAAGTTTTGACCTGAAAAAAAAACATAAGGGGTAACACTGTCGTTTTTGGCCAAAATTTTGACCCCCTCCGATCTTCTTGAAACTCTGGATTCTGACAGAAGGCCACGAGACTTCGACCAGCGCGCAAAAATGGAGGCTCTAGACCCTTCCAGAGCCGAGATATCGGATGTCAAAGTTTTGACCTGAAAAAAAAAAAAAACATAAGGGGTAACACTGTCGTTTTTGGCCGAAATTTTGACCCCCTCCGATCTTCTTGAAACTCTGGATTCTGACAGAGGGCCATGAGACTTCGACCAGCGCGCAAAAATGGAGGCTCTGGACCCTTCCAGAGCCGAGATATCGGATGTCAAAGTTTTGACCCGAAAAAAAACATAAGGGGTAACACTGTCGTTTTTGGCCGAAATTTTGACCCCCTCCGATCTTCTTGAAACTCTGGATTCTGACAGAGGGCCACGAGACTTCGACCAGCGCGCAAAAATGGAGGCTCTAGACCCTTCCAGAGCCGAGATATCGGATATCAAAGTTTTGACCTGAAAAAAAAAAACATAAGGGGTAACACTGTCGTTTTTGGCCGAAATTTTGACCCCCTCCGATCTTCTTGAAACTCTGGATTCTGACAGAGGGCCACGAGACTTCGACCAGCGCGCAAAAATGGAGGCTCTAGACCCTTCCAGAGCCGAGATATCGGATGTCAAAGTTTTGACCTGAAAAAAAAAACATAAGGGGTAACACTGTCCTTTTTGGCCGAAATTTTGACCCCCTCCAATCTTCTTGAAACTCTGGATTCTGACAGAGGGCCACGAGACTTCGACCAGCGCGCAAAAATGGAGGCTCTAGACCCTTCCAGAGCTGAGATATCGGATGTCAAAGTTTTGACCTGAAAAAAAAAACATAAGGGGTAACACTGTCGTTTTGGCCAAAATTTTGACCCCCTCCGATCTTCTTGAAACTCTGGATTCTGACAGAGGGCCACGAGACTTCGACCAGCGCGCAAAAATGGAGGCTCTAGACCCTTCCAGAGCCGAGATATCGGATGTCAAAGTTTTGACCTGAAAAAAAAACATAAGGGGTAACACTGTCGTTTTTGGCCGAAATTTTGACCCCCTCCGATCTTCTTGAAACTCTGGATTCTGACAGAGGGCCACGAGACTTCGACCAGCGCGCAAAAATGGAGGCTCTAGACCCTTCCAGAGCTGAGATATCGGATGTCAAAGTTTTGACCTGAAAAAAAAAAAAACATAAGGGGTAACACTGTCGTTTTTGGCCAAAATTTTGACCCCCTCTGATCTTCTTGAAACTCTGGATTCTGACAGAAGGCCACGAGACTTCGACCAGCGCGCAAAAATGGAGGCTCTAGACCCTTCCAGAGCCGAGATATCGGATGTCAAAGTTTTGACCTGAAAAAAAAACATAAGGGGTAACACTGTCGTTTTTGGCCGAAATTTTGACCCCCTCCGATCTTCTTGAAACTCTGGATTCTGACAGAGGGCCACGAGACTTCGACCAGCGCGCAAAAATGGAGGCTCTGGACCCTTCCAGAGCCGAGATATCGGATGTCAAAGTTTTGACCCGAAAAAAAAAACATAAGGGGTAACACTGTCGTTTTTGGCCGAAATTTTGACCCCCTCCGATCTTCTTGAAACTCTGGATTCTGACAGAGGGCCACGAGACTTCGACCAGCGCGCAAAAATGGAGGCTCTGGACACTTCCAGAGCCGAGATATCGGATGTCAAAGTTTTGACCCGAAAAAAAAAACATAAGGGGTAACACTGTCGTTTTTGGCCGAAATTTTGACCCCCTCCGATCTTCTTGAAACTCTGGATTCTGACAGAGGGCCACGAGACTTCGACCAGCGCGCAAAAATGGAGGCTCTAGACCCTTCCAGAGCCGAGATATCGGATGTCAAAGTTTTGACCTGAAAAAAAAAAACATAAGGGGTAACACTGTCGTTTTTGGCCGAAATTTTGACCCCCCTCCGATCTTCTTGAAACTCTGGATTCTGACAGAGGGCCACGAGACTTCGACCAGCGCGCAAAAATGGAGGCTCTAGACCCTTCCAGAGCCGAGATATCGGATATCAAAGTTTTGACCTGAAAAAAAAAAAACATAAGGGGTAACACTGTCGTTTTTGGTTGAAATTTTGACCCCCTCCGATCTTCTTGAAACTCTGGATTCTGACAGATGGCCACGAGACTTCGATCAGCGCGCAAAAATGGAGGCTCTAGACCCTTCCAGAGCCGAGATATCGGATGTCAAAGTTTTGACCTGAAAAAAAAAACATAAGGGGTAACACTGTCGTTTTTGGCCGAAATTTTGACCCCCTCCGATCTTCTTGAAACTCTGGATTCTGACAGAGGGCCACGAGACTTCGACCAGTGCGCAAAATGGAGGCTCTAGACCCTTCCAGAGCTGAGATATCGGATGTCAAAGTTTTGACCTGAAAAAAAAAAACATAAGGGGTAACACTGTCGTTTTTGGCCAAAATTTTGACCCCCTCCGATCTTCTTGAAACTCTGGATTCTGACAGAGGGCCACGAGACTTCGACCAGCGCGCAAAAATGGAGGCTCTAGACCCTTCCAGAGCCGAGATATCGGATGTCAAAGTTTTGACCTGAAAAAAAAAACATAAGGGGTAACACTGTCGTTTTTGGCCGAAATTTTGACCCCCTCCGATCTTCTTGAAACTCTGGATTCTGACAGAGGGCCACGAGACTTCGACCAGCGCGCAAAAATGGAGGCTCTAGACCCTTCCAGAGCTGAGATATCGGATGTCAAAGTTTTGACCTGAAAAAAAAAAACATAAGGGGTAACACTGTCGTTTTAGGCCAAAATTTTGACTCCCTCCGATCTTCTTGAAACTCTGGATTCTGACAGAAGGCCACGAGACTTCGACCAGCGCGCAAAAATGGAGGCTCTAGACCCTTCCAGAGCCGAGATATCGGATGTCAAAGTTTTGACCTGAAAAAAAAACATAAGGGGTAACACTGTTGTTTTTGGCCGAAATTTTGACCCCCTCCGATCTTCTTGAAACTCTGGATTCTGACAGAGGGCCACGAGACTTCAACCAGCGCGCAAAAATGGAGGCTCTGGACCCTTCCACAGCCGAGATATCGGATGTCAAAGTTTTGACCTGAAAAAAAAACATAAGGGGTAACACTGTCGTTTTTGGCCGAAATTTTGACCCCCTGCGATCTTCTTGAAACTCTGGATTCTGACAGAGGGCCACAAGACTTCGACCAGCGCGCAAAAATGGAGGCTCTAGACCCTTCCAGAGCCGAGATATCGGATATCAAAGTTTTGACCTGAAAAAAAAAAACATAAGGGGTAACACTGTCGTTTTTGGCCGAAATTTTGACCCCCTCCGATCTTCTTGAAACTCTGGATTCTGACAGAGGGCCACGAGACTTCGACCAGCGCGCAAAAATGGAGGCTCTAGACCCTTCCAGAGCCGAGATATCGGATGTCAAAGTTTTGACCTGAAAAAAAAAAACATAAGGGGTAACACTGTCGTTTTTGGCCGAAATTTTGACCCCCTCCAATCTTCTTGAAACTCTGGATTCTGACAGAGGGCCACGAGACTTCGACCAGCGCGCAAAAATGGAGGCTCTAGACCCTTCCAAAGCTGAGATATCGGATGTCAAAGTTTTGACCTGAAAAAAAAACATAAGGGGTAACACTGTCGTTTTTGGCCAAAATTTTGACCCCCTCCAATCTTCTTGAAACTCTGGATTCTGACAGAGGGCCACGAGACTTCGACCAGCGCGCAAAAATGGAGGCTCTGGACCCTTCCAGAGCCGAGATATCGGATGTCAAAGTTTTGACCTGAAAAAAAAAACATAAGGGGTAACACTGTCGTTTTTGGCCGAAATTTTGACCCCCTCCGATCTTCTTGAAACTCTGGATTCTGACAGAGGGTCACGAGACTTCGACCAGCGCGCAAAAATGGAGGCTCTAGACCCTTCCAGAGCTGAGATATCGGATGTCAAAGTTTTGACCTGAAAAAAAAAACATAAGGGGTAACACTGTCGTTTTTGGCCAAAATTTTGACCCCCTCTGATCTTCTTGAAACTCTGGATTCTGACAGAAGGCCACGAGACTTCGACCAGCGCGCAAAAATGGAGGCTCTAGACCCTTCCAGAGCCGAGATATCGGATGTCAAAGTTTTGACCTGAAAAAAAAACATAAGGGGTAACACTGTCGTTTTTGGCCGAAATTTTGACCCCCTCCGATCTTCTTGAAACTCTGGATTCTGACAGAGGGCCACGAGACTTCGACCAGCGCGCAAAAATGGGGGCTCTGGACCCTTCCAGAGCCGAGATATCGGATGTCAAAGTTTTGACCCGAAAAAAAAACATAAGGGGTAACACTGTCATTTTTGGCCGAAATTTTGACCCCCTCCGATCTTCTTGAAACTCTGGATTCTGACAGAGGGCCACGAGACTTCGACCAGCGCGCAAAAATGGAGGCTCTGGACACTTCCAGAGCCGAGATATCGGATGTCAAAGTTTTGACCCGAAAAAAAAAACATAAGGGGTAACACTGTCGTTTTTGGCCGAAATTTTGACCCCCCTCCGATCTTCTTGAAACTCTGGATTCTGACAGAGGGCCACGAGACTTCGACCAGTGCGCAAAAATGGAGGCTCTAGACCCTTCCAGAGCCGAGATATCGGATATCAAAGTTTTGACCTGAAAAAAAAACATAAGGGGTAACACTGTCGTTTTTGGCCGAAATTTTGACCCCCTCCGATCTTCTTGAAACTCTGGATTCTGACAGAGGGCCACGAGACTTCGACCAGCGCGCAAAAATGGAGGCTCTAGACCCTTCCAGAGCCGAGATATCGGATATCAAAGTTTTGACCTGAAAAAAAAAAATAAGGGGTAACACTGTCGTTTTAGGCCGAAATTTTGACCCCCTCCGATCTTCTTGAAACTCTGGATTCTGACAGAGGGCCACGAGACTTCGACCAGCGCGCAAAAATGGAGGCTCTAGACCCTTCCAGAGCCGAGATATCGGATGTCAAAGTTTTGACCTGAAAAAAAAAAAACATAAGGGGTAACACTGTCGTTTTTGGCCGAAATTTTGCCCCCCTCCGATCTTCTTGAAACTCTGGATTCTGACAGAGGGCCACGAGACTTCGACCAGCGCGCAAAAATGGAGGCTCTAGACCCTTCCAGAGCCGAGATATCGGATGTCAAAGTTTTGACCTGAAAAAAAAACATAAGGGGTAACACTGTCGTTTTTGGCCAAAATTTTGACCCCCTCCGATCTTCTTGAAACTCTGGATTCTGACAGAGGGCCACGAGACTTCGACCAGCGCGCAAAAATGGAGGCTCTAGACCCTTCCAGAGCTGAGATATCGGATGTCAAAGTTTTGACCTGAAAAAAAAAACATAAGGGGTAACACTGTCGTTTTTGGCCAAAATTTTGACCCCCTCCGATCTTCTTGAAACTCTGGATTCTGACAGAAGGCCACGAGACTTCGACCAGCGCGCAAAAATGGAGGCTCTAGACCCTTCCAGAGCCGAGATATCGGATGTCAAAGTTTTGACCTGAAAAAAAAAAAAACATAAGGGGTAACACTGTCGTTTTTGGCCGAAATTTTGACCCCCTCCGATCTTCTTGAAACTCTGGATTCTGACAGAGGGCCATGAGACTTCGACCAGCGCGCAAAAATGGAGGCTCTGGACCCTTCCAGAGCCGAGATATCGGATGTCAAAGTTTTGACCCGAAAAAAAAACATAAGGGGTAACACTGTCGTTTTTGGCCGAAATTTTGACCCCCTCCGATCTTCTTGAAACTCTGGATTCTGACAGAGGGCCACGAGACTTCGACCAGCGCGCAAAAATGGAGGCTCTAGACCCTTCCAGAGCCGAGATATCGGATATCAAAGTTTTGACCTGAAAAAAAAAAACATAAGGGGTAACACTGTCGTTTTTGGCCGAAATTTTGACCCCCTCCGATCTTCTTGAAACTCTGGATTCTGACAGAGGGCCACGAGACTTCGACCAGCGCGCAAAAATGGAGGCTCTAGACCCTTCCAGAGCCGAGATATCGGATGTCAAAGTTTTGACCTGAAAAAAAAAACATAAGGGGTAACACTGTCGTTTTTGGCCGAAATTTTGACCCCCTCCAATCTTCTTGAAACTCTGGATTCTGACAGAGGGCCACGAGACTTCGACCAGCGCGCAAAAATGGAGGCTCTAGACCCTTCCAGAGCTGAGATATCGGATGTCAAAGTTTTGACCTGAAAAAAAAAACATAAGGGGTAACACTGTCGTTTTTGGCCAAAATTTTGACCCCCTCCGATCTTCTTGAAACTCTGGATTCTGACAGAGGGCCACGAGACTTCGACCAGCGCGCAAAAATGGAGGCTCTAGACCCTTCCAGAGCCGAGATATCGGATGTCAAAGTTTTGACCTGAAAAAAAAAACATAAGGGGTAACACTGTCGTTTTTGGCCGAAATTTTGACCCCCTCCGATCTTCTTGAAACTCTGGATTCTGACAGAGGGCCACGAGACTTCGACCAGCGCGCAAAAATGGAGGCTCTAGACCCTTCCAGAGCTGAGATATCGGATGTCAAAGTTTTGACCTGAAAAAAAAAAAAACATAAGGGGTAACACTGTCGTTTTTGGCCAAAATTTTGACCCCCTCTGATCTTCTTGAAACTCTGGATTCTGACAGAAGGCCACGAGACTTCGACCAGCGCGCAAAAATGGAGGCTCTAGACCCTTCCAGAGCCGAGATATCGGATGTCAAAGTTTTGACCTGAAAAAAAAAACATAAGGGGTAACACTGTCGTTTTTGGCCGAAATTTTGACCCCCTCCGATCTTCTTGAAACTCTGGATTCTGACAGAGGGCCACGAGACTTCGACCAGCGCGCAAAAATGGAGGCTCTGGACCCTTCCAGAGCCGAGATATCGGATGTCAAAGTTTTGACCCGAAAAAAAAAACATAAGGGGTAACACTGTCGTTTTTGGCCGAAATTTTGACCCCCTCCGATCTTCTTGAAACTCTGGATTCTGACAGAGGGCCACGAGACTTCGACCAGCGCGCAAAAATGGAGGCTCTAGACCCTTCCAGAGCCGAGATATCGGATATCAAAGTTTTGACCTGAAAAAAAAAAACATAAGGGGTAACACTGTCGTTTTTGGCCGAAATTTTGACCCCCTCCGATCTTCTTGAAACTCTGGATTCTGACAGAGGGCCACGAGACTTCGACCAGCGCGCAAAAATGGAGGCTCTAGACCCTTCCAGAGCCGAGATATCGGATGTCAAAGTTTTGACCTGAAAAAAAAAACATAAGGGGTAACACTGTCCTTTTTGGCCGAAATTTTGACCCCCTCCAATCTTCTTGAAACTCTGGATTCTGACAGAGGGCCACGAGACTTCGACCAGCGCGCAAAAATGGAGGCTCTAGACCCTTCCAGAGCTGAGATATCGGATGTCAAAGTTTTGACCTGAAAAAAAAAACATAAGGGGTAACACTGTCGTTTTTGGCCAAAATTTTGACCCCCTCCGATCTTCTTGAAACTCTGGATTCTGACAGAGGGCCACGAGACTTCGACCAGCGCGCAAAAATGGAGGCTCTAGACCCTTCCAGAGCCGAGATATCGGATGTCAAAGTTTTGACCTGAAAAAAAAAACATAAGGGGTAACACTGTCGTTTTTGGCCGAAATTTTGACCCCCTCCGATCTTCTTGAAACTCTGGATTCTGACAGAGGGCCACGAGACTTCGACCAGCGCGCAAAAATGGAGGCTCTAGACCCTTCCAGAGCTGAGATATCGGATGTCAAAGTTTTGACCTGAAAAAAAAAAAACATAAGGGGTAACACTGTCGTTTTTGGCCAAAATTTTGACCCCCTCTGATCTTCTTGAAACTCTGGATTCTGACAGAAGGCCACGAGACTTCGACCAGCGCGCAAAAATGGAGGCTCTAGACCCTTCCAGAGCCGAGATATCGGATGTCAAAGTTTTGACCTGAAAAAAAAACATAAGGGGTAACACTGTCGTTTTTGGCCGAAATTTTGACCCCCTCCGATCTTCTTGAAACTCTGGATTCTGACAGAGGGCCACGAGACTTCGACCAGCGCGCAAAAATGGAGGCTCTGGACCCTTCCAGAGCCGAGATATCGGATGTCAAAGTTTTGACCCGAAAAAAAAAACATAAGGGGTAACACTGTCGTTTTTGGCCGAAATTTTGACCCCCTCCGATCTTCTTGAAACTCTGGATTCTGACAGAGGGCCACGAGACTTCGACCAGCGCGCAAAAATGGAGGCTCTGGACACTTCCAGAGCCGAGATATCGGATGTCAAAGTTTTGACCCGAAAAAAAAAACATAAGGGGTAACACTGTCGTTTTTGGCCGAAATTTTGACCCCCTCCGATCTTCTTGAAACTCTGGATTCTGACAGAGGGCCACGAGACTTCGACCAGCGCGCAAAAATGGAGGCTCTAGACCCTTCCAGAGCCGAGATATCGGATGTCAAAGTTTTGACCTGAAAAAAAAAAACATAAGGGGTAACACTGTCGTTTTTGGCCGAAATTTTGACCCCCCTCCGATCTTCTTGAAACTCTGGATTCTGACAGAGGGCCACGAGACTTCGACCAGCGCGCAAAAATGGAGGCTCTAGACCCTTCCAGAGCCGAGATATCGGATATCAAAGTTTTGACCTGAAAAAAAAAAAACATAAGGGGTAACACTGTCGTTTTTGGTTGAAATTTTGACCCCCTCCGATCTTCTTGAAACTCTGGATTCTGACAGAGGGCCACGAGACTTCGATCAGCGCGCAAAAATGGAGGCTCTAGACCCTTCCAGAGCCGAGATATCGGATGTCAAAGTTTTGACCTGAAAAAAAAAACATAAGGGGTAACACTGTCGTTTTTGGCCGAAATTTTGACCCCCTCCGATCTTCTTGAAACTCTGGATTCTGACAGAGGGCCACGAGACTTCGACCAGTGCGCAAAATGGAGGCTCTAGACCCTTCCAGAGCTGAGATATCGGATGTCAAAGTTTTGACCTGAAAAAAAAAAACATAAGGGGTAACACTGTCGTTTTTGGCCAAAATTTTGACCCCCTCCGATCTTCTTGAAACTCTGGATTCTGACAGAGGGCCACGAGACTTCGACCAGCGCGCAAAAATGGAGGCTCTAGACCCTTCCAGAGCCGAGATATCGGATGTCAAAGTTTTGACCTGAAAAAAAAAACATAAGGGGTAACACTGTCGTTTTTGGCCGAAATTTTGACCCCCTCCGATCTTCTTGAAACTCTGGATTCTGACAGAGGGCCACGAGACTTCGACCAGCGCGCAAAAATGGAGGCTCTAGACCCTTCCAGAGCTGAGATATCGGATGTCAAAGTTTTGACCTGAAAAAAAAAAACATAAGGGGTAACACTGTCGTTTTAGGCCAAAATTTTGACTCCCTCCGATCTTCTTGAAACTCTGGATTCTGACAGAAGGCCACGAGACTTCGACCAGCGCGCAAAAATGGAGGCTCTAGACCCTTCCAGAGCCGAGATATCGGATGTCAAAGTTTTGACCTGAAAAAAAAACATAAGGGGTAACACTGTTGTTTTTGGCCGAAATTTTGACCCCCTCCGATCTTCTTGAAACTCTGGATTCTGACAGAGGGCCACGAGACTTCAACCAGCGCGCAAAAATGGAGGCTCTGGACCCTTCCACAGCCGAGATATCGGATGTCAAAGTTTTGACCTGAAAAAAAAACATAAGGGGTAACACTGTCGTTTTTGGCCGAAATTTTGACCCCCTGCGATCTTCTTGAAACTCTGGATTCTGACAGAGGGCCACAAGACTTCGACCAGCGCGCAAAAATGGAGGCTCTAGACCCTTCCAGAGCCGAGATATCGGATATCAAAGTTTTGACCTGAAAAAAAAAAACATAAGGGGTAACACTGTCGTTTTTGGCCGAAATTTTGACCCCCTCCGATCTTCTTGAAACTCTGGATTCTGACAGAGGGCCACGAGACTTCGACCAGCGCGCAAAAATGGAGGCTCTAGACCCTTCCAGAGCCGAGATATCGGATGTCAAAGTTTTGACCTGAAAAAAAAAAACATAAGGGGTAACACTGTCGTTTTTGGCCGAAATTTTGACCCCCTCCAATCTTCTTGAAACTCTGGATTCTGACAGAGGGCCACGAGACTTCGACCAGCGCGCAAAAATGGAGGCTCTAGACCCTTCCAAAGCTGAGATATCGGATGTCAAAGTTTTGACCTGAAAAAAAAACATAAGGGGTAACACTGTCGTTTTTGGCCAAAATTTTGACCCCCTCCAATCTTCTTGAAACTCTGGATTCTGACAGAGGGCCACGAGACTTCGACCAGCGCGCAAAAATGGAGGCTCTGGACCCTTCCAGAGCCGAGATATCGGATGTCAAAGTTTTGACCTGAAAAAAAAAACATAAGGGGTAACACTGTCGTTTTTGGCCGAAATTTTGACCCCCTCCGATCTTCTTGAAACTCTGGATTCTGACAGAGGGTCACGAGACTTCGACCAGCGCGCAAAAATGGAGGCTCTAGACCCTTCCAGAGCTGAGATATCGGATGTCAAAGTTTTGACCTGAAAAAAAAAACATAAGGGGTAACACTGTCGTTTTTGGCCAAAATTTTGACCCCCTCTGATCTTCTTGAAACTCTGGATTCTGACAGAAGGCCACGAGACTTCGACCAGCGCGCAAAAATGGAGGCTCTAGACCCTTCCAGAGCCGAGATATCGGATGTCAAAGTTTTGACCTGAAAAAAAAACATAAGGGGTAACACTGTCGTTTTTGGCCGAAATTTTGACCCCCTCCGATCTTCTTGAAACTCTGGATTCTGACAGAGGGCCACGAGACTTCGACCAGCGCGCAAAAATGGGGGCTCTGGACCCTTCCAGAGCCGAGATATCGGATGTCAAAGTTTTGACCCGAAAAAAAAACATAAGGGGTAACACTGTCATTTTTGGCCGAAATTTTGACCCCCTCCGATCTTCTTGAAACTCTGGATTCTGACAGAGGGCCACGAGACTTCGACCAGCGCGCAAAAATGGAGGCTCTGGACACTTCCAGAGCCGAGATATCGGATGTCAAAGTTTTGACCCGAAAAAAAAAACATAAGGGGTAACACTGTCGTTTTTGGCCGAAATTTTGACCCCCTCCGATCTTCTTGAAACTCTGGATTCTGACAGAGGGCCACGAGACTTCGACCAGTGCGCAAAAATGGAGGCTCTAGACCCTTCCAGAGCCGAGATATCGGATATCAAAGTTTTGACCTGAAAAAAAAACATAAGGGGTAACACTGTCGTTTTTGGCCGAAATTTTGACCCCCTCCGATCTTCTTGAAACTCTGGATTCTGACAGAGGGCCACGAGACTTCGACCAGCGCGCAAAAATGGAGGCTCTAGACCCTTCCAGAGCCGAGATATCGGATATCAAAGTTTTGACCTGAAAAAAAAAAATAAGGGGTAACACTGTCGTTTTAGGCCGAAATTTTGACCCCCTCCGATCTTCTTGAAACTCTGGATTCTGACAGAGGGCCACGAGACTTCGACCAGCGCGCAAAAATGGAGGCTCTAGACCCTTCCAGAGCCGAGATATCGGATGTCAAAGTTTTGACCTGAAAAAAAAAAAACATAAGGGGTAACACTGTCGTTTTTGGCCGAAATTTTGCCCCCCTCCGATCTTCTTGAAACTCTGGATTCTGACAGAGGGCCACGAGACTTCGACCAGCGCGCAAAAATGGAGGCTCTAGACCCTTCCAGAGCCGAGATATCGGATGTCAAAGTTTTGACCTGAAAAAAAAACATAAGGGGTAACACTGTCGTTTTTGGCCAAAATTTTGACCCCCTCCGATCTTCTTGAAACTCTGGATTCTGACAGAGGGCCACGAGACTTCGACCAGCGCGCAAAAATGGAGGCTCTAGACCCTTCCAGAGCTGAGATATCGGATGTCAAAGTTTTGACCTGAAAAAAAAAACATAAGGGGTAACACTGTCGTTTTTGGCCAAAATTTTGACCCCCTCCGATCTTCTTGAAACTCTGGATTCTGACAGAAGGCCACGAGACTTCGACCAGCGCGCAAAAATGGAGGCTCTAGACCCTTCCAGAGCCGAGATATCGGATGTCAAAGTTTTGACCTGAAAAAAAAAAAAAACATAAGGGGTAACACTGTCGTTTTTGGCCGAAATTTTGACCCCCTCCGATCTTCTTGAAACTCTGGATTCTGACAGAGGGCCATGAGACTTCGACCAGCGCGCAAAAATGGAGGCTCTGGACCCTTCCAGAGCCGAGATATCGGATGTCAAAGTTTTGACCCGAAAAAAAAACATAAGGGGTAACACTGTCGTTTTTGGCCGAAATTTTGACCCCCTCCGATCTTCTTGAAACTCTGGATTCTGACAGAGGGCCACGAGACTTCGACCAGCGCGCAAAAATGGAGGCTCTAGACCCTTCCAGAGCCGAGATATCGGATATCAAAGTTTTGACCTGAAAAAAAAAAACATAAGGGGTAACACTGTCGTTTTTGGCCGAAATTTTGACCCCCTCCGATCTTCTTGAAACTCTGGATTCTGACAGAGGGCCACGAGACTTCGACCAGCGCGCAAAAATGGAGGCTCTAGACCCTTCCAGAGCCGAGATATCGGATGTCAAAGTTTTGACCTGAAAAAAAAAACATAAGGGGTAACACTGTCGTTTTTGGCCGAAATTTTGACCCCCTCCAATCTTCTTGAAACTCTGGATTCTGACAGAGGGCCACGAGACTTCGACCAGCGCGCAAAAATGGAGGCTCTAGACCCTTCCAGAGCTGAGATATCGGATGTCAAAGTTTTGACCTGAAAAAAAAAACATAAGGGGTAACACTGTCGTTTTTGGCCAAAATTTTGACCCCCTCCGATCTTCTTGAAACTCTGGATTCTGACAGAGGGCCACGAGACTTCGACCAGCGCGCAAAAATGGAGGCTCTAGACCCTTCCAGAGCCGAGATATCGGATGTCAAAGTTTTGACCTGAAAAAAAAAACATAAGGGGTAACACTGTCGTTTTTGGCCGAAATTTTGACCCCCTCCGATCTTCTTGAAACTCTGGATTCTGACAGAGGGCCACGAGACTTCGACCAGCGCGCAAAAATGGAGGCTCTAGACCCTTCCAGAGCTGAGATATCGGATGTCAAAGTTTTGACCTGAAAAAAAAAAAAACATAAGGGGTAACACTGTCGTTTTTGGCCAAAATTTTGACCCCCTCTGATCTTCTTGAAACTCTGGATTCTGACAGAAGGCCACGAGACTTCGACCAGCGCGCAAAAATGGAGGCTCTAGACCCTTCCAGAGCCGAGATATCGGATGTCAAAGTTTTGACCTGAAAAAAAAACATAAGGGGTAACACTGTCGTTTTTGGCCGAAATTTTGACCCCCTCCGATCTTCTTGAAACTCTGGATTCTGACAGAGGGCCACGAGACTTCGACCAGCGCGCAAAAATGGAGGCTCTGGACCCTTCCAGAGCCGAGATATCGGATGTCAAAGTTTTGACCCGAAAAAAAAAACATAAGGGGTAACACTGTCGTTTTTGGCCGAAATTTTGACCCCCTCCGATCTTCTTGAAACTCTGGATTCTGACAGAGGGCCACGAGACTTCGACCAGCGCGCAAAAATGGAGGCTCTGGACACTTCCAGAGCCGAGATATCGGATGTCAAAGTTTTGACCCGAAAAAAAAAACATAAGGGGTAACACTGTCGTTTTTGGCCGAAATTTTGACCCCCTCCGATCTTCTTGAAACTCTGGATTCTGACAGAGGGCCACGAGACTTCGACCAGCGCGCAAAAATGGAGGCTCTAGACCCTTCCAGAGCCGAGATATCGGATGTCAAAGTTTTGACCTGAAAAAAAAAAACATAAGGGGTAACACTGTCGTTTTTGGCCGAAATTTTGACCCCCCTCCGATCTTCTTGAAACTCTGGATTCTGACAGAGGGCCACGAGACTTCGACCAGCGCGCAAAAATGGAGGCTCTAGACCCTTCCAGAGCCGAGATATCGGATATCAAAGTTTTGACCTGAAAAAAAAAAAAACATAAGGGGTAACACTGTCGTTTTTGGTTGAAATTTTGACCCCCTCCGATCTTCTTGAAACTCTGGATTCTGACAGAGGGCCACGAGACTTCGATCAGCGCGCAAAAATGGAGGCTCTAGACCCTTCCAGAGCCGAGATATCGGATGTCAAAGTTTTGACCTGAAAAAAAAAACATAAGGGGTAACACTGTCGTTTTTGGCCGAAATTTTGACCCCCTCCGATCTTCTTGAAACTCTGGATTCTGACAGAGGGCCACGAGACTTCGACCAGTGCGCAAAATGGAGGCTCTAGACCCTTCCAGAGCTGAGATATCGGATGTCAAAGTTTTGACCTGAAAAAAAAAACATAAGGGGTAACACTGTCGTTTTTGGCCAAAATTTTGACCCCCTCCGATCTTCTTGAAACTCTGGATTCTGACAGAGGGCCACGAGACTTCGACCAGCGCGCAAAAATGGAGGCTCTAGACCCTTCCAGAGCCGAGATATCGGATGTCAAAGTTTTGACCTGAAAAAAAAAACATAAGGGGTAACACTGTCGTTTTTGGCCGAAATTTTGACCCCCTCCGATCTTCTTGAAACTCTGGATTCTGACAGAGGGCCACGAGACTTCGACCAGCGCGCAAAAATGGAGGCTCTAGACCCTTCCAGAGCTGAGATATCGGATGTCAAAGTTTTGACCTGAAAAAAAAAAACATAAGGGGTAACACTGTCGTTTTAGGCCAAAATTTTGACTCCCTCCGATCTTCTTGAAACTCTGGATTCTGACAGAAGGCCACGAGACTTCGACCAGCGCGCAAAAATGGAGGCTCTAGACCCTTCCAGAGCCGAGATATCGGATGTCAAAGTTTTGACCTGAAAAAAAAACATAAGGGGTAACACTGTCGTTTTTGGCCGAAATTTTGACCCCCTCCGATCTTCTTGAAACTCTGGATTCTGACAGAGGGCCACGAGACTTCGACCAGCGGGCAAAAATGGAGGCTCTGGACCCTTCCAGAGCCGAGATATCGGATGTCAAAGTTTTGAGCCGAAAAAAAAACATAAGGGGTAACACTGTCATTTTTGGCCGAAATTTTGACCCCCTCCGATCTTCTTGAAACTCTGGATTCTGACAGAGGGCCACGAGACTTCGACCAGCGCGCAAAAATGGAGGCTCTGGACCCTTCCAGAGCCGAGATATCGGATGTCAAAGTTTTGACCCGAAAAAAAAAACATAAGGGGCAACACTGTCGTTTTTGGCCGAAATTTTGACCCCCTCCGATCTTCTTGAAACTCTGGATTCTGACAGAGGGCCACGAGACTTCGACCAGCGCGCAAAAATGGAGGCTCTAGACCCTTCCAGAGCCGAGATATCGGATGTCAAAGTTTTGACCTGAAAAAAAAACATAAGGGGTAACACTGTCGTTTTTGGCCGAAATTTTGCCCCCCTCCGATCTTCTTGAAACTCTGGATTCTGACAGAGGGCCACGAGACTTAGACCAGCGCGCAAAAATGGAGGCTCTAGACCCTTCCAGAGCCGAGATATCGGATGTCAAAGTTTTGACCTGAAAAAAAAAAAAAACATAAGGGGTAACACTGTCGTTTTTGGCCGAAATTTTGACCCCCTCCGATCTTCTTGAAACTCTGGATTCTGACAGAGGGCCATGAGACTTCGACCAGCGCGCAAAAATGGAGGCTCTGGACCCTTCCAGAGCCGAGATATCGGATGTCAAAGTTTTGACCCGAAAAAAAAACATAAGGGGTAACACTGTCGTTTTTGGCCGAAATTTTGACCCCCTCCGATCTTCTTGAAACTCTGGATTCTGACAGAGGGCCACGAGACTTCGACCAGCGCGCAAAAATGGAGGCTCTAGACCCTTCCAGAGCCGAGATATCGGATATCAAAGTTTTGACCTGAAAAAAAAAAACATAAGGGGTAACACTGTCGTTTTTGGCCGAAATTTTGACCCCCTCCGATCTTCTTGAAACTCTGGATTCTGACAGAGGGCCACGAGACTTCGACCAGCGCGCAAAAATGGAGGCTCTAGACCCTTCCAGAGCCGAGATATCGGATGTCAAAGTTTTGACCTGAAAAAAAAAAAACATAAGGGGTAACACTGTCGTTTTTGGCCGAAATTTTGACCCCCTCCAATCTTCTTGAAACTCTGGATTCTGACAGAGGGCCACGAGACTTCGACCAGCGCGCAAAAATGGAGGCTCTAGACCCTTCCAGAGCTGAGATATCGGATGTCAAAGTTTTGACCTGAAAAAAAAAACATAAGGGGTAACACTGTCGTTTTTGGCCAAAATTTTGACCCCCTCCGATCTTCTTGAAACTCTGGATTCTGACAGAGGGCCACGAGACTTCGACCAGCGCGCAAAAATGGAGGCTCTAGACCCTTCCAGAGCCGAGATATCGGATGTCAAAGTTTTGACCTGAAAAAAAAAACATAAGGGGTAACACTGTCGTTTTTGGCCGAAATTTTGACCCCCTCCGATCTTCTTGAAACTCTGGATTCTGACAGAGGGCCACGAGACTTCGACCAGCGCGCAAAAATGGAGGCTCTAGACCCTTCCAGAGCTGAGATATCGGATGTCAAAGTTTTGACCTGAAAAAAAGAAAAACATAAGGGGTAACACTGTCGTTTTTGGCCAAAATTTTGACCCCCTCTGATCTTCTTGAAACTCTGGATTCTGACAGAAGGCCACGAGACTTCGACCAGCGCGCAAAAATGGAGGCTCTAGACCCTTCCAGAGCCGAGATATCGGATGTCAAAGTTTTGACCTGAAAAAAAAACATAAGGGGTAACACTGTCGTTTTTGGCCGAAATTTTGACCCCCTCCGATCTTCTTGAAACTCTGGATTCTGACAGAGGGCCACGAGACTTCGACCAGCGCGCAAAAATGGAGGCTCTGGACCCTTCCAGAGCCGAGATATCGGATGTCAAAGTTTTGACCCGAAAAAAAAAACATAAGGGGTAACACTGTCGTTTTTGGCCGAAATTTTGACCCCCTCCGATCTTTTTGAAACTCTGGATTCTGACAGAGGGCCACGAGACTTCGACCAGCGCGCAAAAATGGAGGCTCTGGACACTTCCAGAGCCGAGATATCGGATGTCAAAGTTTTGACCCGAAAAAAAAAACATAAGGGGTAACACTGTCGTTTTTGGCCGAAATGTTGACCCCCTCCGATCTTCTTGAAACTCTGGATTCTGACAGAGGGCCACGAGACTTCGACCAGCGCGCAAAAATGGAGGCTCTAGACCCTTCCAGAGCCGAGATATCGGATGTCAAAGTTTTGACCTGAAAAAAAAAAACATAAGGGGTAACACTGTCGTTTTTGGCCGAAATTTTGACCCCCCTCCGATCTTCTTGAAACTCTGGATTCTGACAGAGGGCCACGAGACTTCGACCAGCGCGCAAAAATGGAGGCTCTAGACCCTTCCAGAGCCGAGATATCGGATATCAAAGTTTTGACCTGAAAAAAAAAAAACATAAGGGGTAACACTGTCGTTTTTGGTTGAAATTTTGACCCCCTCCGATCTTCTTGAAACTCTGGATTCTGACAGAGGGCCACGAGACTTCGATCAGCGCGCAAAAATGGAGGCTCTAGACCCTTCCAGAGCCGAGATATCGGATGTCAAAGTTTTGACCTGAAAAAAAAAACATAAGGGGTAACACTGTCGTTTTTGGCCGAAATTTTGACCCCCTCCGATCTTCTTGAAACTCTGGATTCTGACAGAGGGCCACGAGACTTCGACCAGTGCGCAAAATGGAGGCTCTAGACCCTTCCAGAGCTGAGATATCGGATGTCAAAGTTTTGACCTGAAAAAAAAAAACATAAGGGGTAACACTGTCGTTTTTGGCCAAAATTTTGACCCCCTCCGATCTTCTTGAAACTCTGGATTCTGACAGAGGGCCACGAGACTTCGACCAGCGCGCAAAAATGGAGGCTCTAGACCCTTCCAGAGCCGAGATATCGGATGTCAAAGTTTTGACCTGAAAAAAAAACATAAGGGGTAACACTGTCGTTTTTGGCCGAAATTTTGACCCCCTCCGATCTTCTTGAAACTCTGGATTCTGACAGAGGGCCACGAGACTTCGACCAGCGCGCAAAAATGGAGGCTCTAGACCCTTCCAGAGCTGAGATATCGGATGTCAAAGTTTTGACCTGAAAAAAAAAAACATAAGGGGTAACACTGTCGTTTTAGGCCAAGATTTTGACCCCCTCCGATCTTCTTGAAACTCTGGATTCTGACAGAAGGCCACGAGACTTCGACCAGCGCGCAAAAATGGAGGCTCTAGACCCTTCCAGAGCCGAGATATCGGATGTCAAAGTTTTGACCTGAAAAAAAAACATAAGGGGTAACACTGTCGTTTTTGGCCGAAATTTTGACCCCCTCCGATCTTCTTGAAACTCTGGATTCTGACAGAGGGCCACGAGACTTCGACCAGCGCGCAAAAATGGAGGCTCTGGACCCTTCCAGAGCCGAGATATCGGATGTCAAAGTTTTGAGCCGAAAAAAAACATAAGGGGTAACACTGTCATTTTTGGCCGAAATTTTGACCCCCTCCGATCTTCTTGAAACTCTGGATTCTGACAGAGGGCCACGAGACTTCGACCAGCGCGCAAAAATGGAGGCTCTGGACCCTTCCAGAGCCGAGATATCGGATGTCAAAGTTTTGACCCGAAAAAAAAACATAAGGGGTAACACTGTCGTTTTTGGCCGAAATTTTGACCCCCTCCGATCTTCTTGAAACTCTGGATTCTGACAGAGGGCCACGAGACTTCGACCAGCGCGCAAAAATGGAGGCTCTAGACCCTTCCAGAGCCGAGATATCGGATGTCAAAGTTTTGACCTGAAAAAAAAACATAAGGGGTAACACTGTCGTTTTTGGCCGAAATTTTGCCCCCCTCCGATCTTCTTGAAACTCTGGATTCTGACAGAGGGCCACGAGACTTAGACCAGCGCGCAAAAATGGAGACTCTAGACCCTTCCAGAGCCGAGATATCGGATGTCAAAGTTTTGACCCGAAAAAAAAAAAAACATAAGGGGTAACACTGTCGTTTTTGGCCAAAATTTTGACCCTCTCCGATCTTCTTGAAACTCTGGATTCTGACAGAGGGCCACGAGACTTCGACCAGCGCGCAAAAATGGAGGCTCTAGACCCTTCCAGAGCCGAGATATCGGATGTCAAAGTTTTGACCTGAAAAAAAAACATAAGGGGTAACACTGTCGTTTTTGGCCGAAATTTTGCCCCCCTCCGATCTTCTTGAAACTCTGGATTCTGACAGAGGGCCACGAGACTTCGACCAGCGCGCAAAAATGGAGGCTCTAGACCCTTCCAGAGCCGAGATATCGGATGTCAAAGTTTTGACCTGAAAAAAAAAAATAAGGGGTAACACTGTCGTTTTTGGCCGAAATTTTGACCCCCTCCGATCTTCTTGAAACTCTGGATTCTGACAGAGGGCCACGAGACTTCGACCAGCGCGCAAAAATGGAGGCTCTAGACCCTTCCAGAGCCGAGATATCGGATGTCAAAGTTTTGACCCGAAAAAAAAACATAAGGGGTAACACTGTCGTTTTTGGCCAAAATTTTGACCCCCTCCGATCTTCTTGAAACTCTGGATTCTGACAGAGGGCCACGAGACTTCGACCAGCGCGCAAAAATGGAGGCTCTAGACCCTTCCAGAGCCGAGATATCGGATGTTAAAGTTTTGACCTGAAAAAAAAACATAAGGGGTAACACTGTCGTTTTTGGCCAAAATTTTGACCCCCTCCGATCTTCTTGAAACTCTGGATTCTGACAGAGGGCCACGAGACTTCGACCAGCGCGCAAAAATGGAGGCTCTAGACCCTTCCAGAGCTGAGATATCGGATGTCAAAGTTTTGACCTGAAAAAAAAACATAAGGGGTAACACTGTCGTTTTTGGCCAAAATTTTGACCCCCTCCGATCTTCTTGAAACTCTGGATTCTGACAGAAGGCCACGAGACTTCGACCAGCGCGCAAAAATGGAGGCTCTAGACCCTTCCAGAGCCGAGATATCGGATGTCAAAGTTTTGACCTGAAAAAAAAAAAACATAAGGGGTAACACTGTCGTTTTTGGCCGAAATTCTGACCCCCTCCGATCTTCTTGAAACTCTGGATTCTGACAGAGGGCCACGAGACTTCGACCAGCGCGCAAAAATGGAGGCTCTAGACCCTTCCAGAGCCGAGATATCGGATATCAAAGTTTTGACCTGAAAAAAAAACATAAGGGGTAACACTGTCGTTTTTGGCCGAAATTTTGACCCCCTCCGATCTTCTTGAAACTCTGGATTCTGACAGAGGGCCACGAGACTTCGACCAGCGCGCAAAAATGGAGGCTCTAGACCCTTCCAGAGCCGAGATATCGGATGTCAAAGTTTTGATCTGAAAAAAAAACATAAGGGGTAACACTGTCATTTTTTCTTTTGGCCGAAATTTTGACCCCCTCCGATCTTCTTGAAACTCTGGATTCTGACAGAGGGCCACGAGACTTCGACCAGCGTGCAAAAATGGAGGCTCTAGACCCTTCCAGAGCCGAGATATCGAAGGTCAAAATTTTGACCTGAAAAAAAAAACATAAGGGGTAACACTGTCATTTTTTTTGGCCGAAATTTTGACCCCCTCCGATCTTCTTGAAACTCTGGATTCTGACAGAGGGCCACGAGACTTCGACCAGCGCGCAAAAATGGAGGCTCTAGACCCTTCCAGATTCGAGATATCGAAGGTCAAAATTTGGACCTGAAAAAAAAACATAAGGGGTAACACGGTCATTTTTTTTTTTTTGGCCGAAATTTTGACCCCCTCCGATCTTCTTGAAACTCTGGATTCTGACAGAGGGCCACGAGACTTCGACCAGCGCGCAAAAATGGAGGCTCTAGACCCTTCCAGAGCCGAGATATCGGATATCAAAGTTTTGACCTGAAAAAAAACATAAGGGGTAACACTGTCGTTTTTGGCCGAAATTTTGACCCCCTCCGATCTTCTTGAAACTCTGGATTCTGAGAGAGGGCCACGAGACTTCGACCAGCGCGCAAAAATGGAGGCTCTAGACCCTTCCAGAGCCGAGATATCGGATGTCAAAGTTTTGATCTGAAAAAAAAAACATAAGGGGTAACACTGTCATTTTTTCTTTTGGCCGAAATTTTGACCCCCTCCGATCTTCTTGAAACTCTGGATTCTGACAGAGGGCCACGAGACTTCGACCAGCGTGCAAAAATGGAGGCTCTAGACCCTTCCAGAGCCGAGATATCGAAGGTCAAAATTTTGACCTGAAAAAAAAACATAAGGGGTAACACTCAAATTTTTATTTGGCCGAAATTTTGACCCCCTCCGATCTTCTTGAAACTCTGGATTCTGACAGAGGGCCACGAGACTTCGACCAGCGCGCAAAAATGGAGGCTCTAGACCCTTCCAGAGCCGAGATATCGAAGGTCAAAATTTGGACCTGAAAAAACAACATAAGGGGTAACACTGTCATTTTTTTTTGGCCGAAATTTTGACCCCCTCCGATCTTCTTGAAACTCTGGATTCTTACAGAGGGCCACGAGACTTCGACCAACGCGCAAAAATGGAGGCTCTAGACCCTTCCAGAGCCGAGATATCGAAGGTCAAAATTTGGACCTGAAAAAAAACATAAGGGGTAACACAGTCATTTTTTTTTTGGCCGAAATTTTGACCCCCTCCGATCTTCTTGAAACTCTGGACTCTGACAGAGGGCCACAAGACTTCGACCAGCGCACAAAAATGGAGGCTCTAGACCCTTCCAGAGCCGAGATATCGAAGGTCAAAATTTGGACCTGAAAAAAAACATAAGGGGTAACACTGTCATTTTTTTTTTTGGCTGAAATTTTGACCCCCTCCGATCTTCTTGAAACTCTGGATTCTGACAGAGGGCCACGAGACTTCGACCAACGCGCAAAAATGGAGGCTCTAGACCCTTCCAGAGCCGAGATATCGAAGGTCAAAATTTGGACCTGAAAAAAAAAACATAAGGGGTAACACTGTCATTTTTTTTTTTGGCCGAAATTTTGACCCCCTCCGATCTTCTTGAAACTCTGGATTCTGACAGAGGGCCACGAGACTTCGACCAGCGCGCAAAAATGGAGGCTCTAGACCCTTCCAGAGCCGAGATATCGAAGGTCAAAATTTGGACCTGAAAAAAAAAAACATAAGGGGTAACACTGTCATTTTTTTTTTTGGCCGAAATTTTGACCCCCTCCGATCTTCTTGAAACTCTGGATTCTGACAGAGGGCCAAGAGACTTCGACCAACGCGCAAAAATTGAGGCTCTAGACCCTTCCAGAGCCGAGATATCGAAGGTCAAAATTTGGACCTGAAAAAAAAACATAAGGGGTAACACTGTCATTATTTTTTTGGACGAAATTTTGACCCCCTCCGATCTTCTTGAAACTCTGGATTCTGACAGAGGGCCACGAGACTTCGACCAGCGCGCAAAAATGGAGGCTCTAGACCCTTCCAGAGCCGAGATATCGAAGGTCAAAATTTGGACCTGAAAAAAAACATAAGGGGTAACACTGTCATTTTTTTTTTTTTGGCCGAAATTTTGACCCCCTCCGATCTTCTTGAAACTCTGGACTCTGACAGAGGGCCACGAGACTTCGACCAGCGCGCAAAAATGGAGGCTCTAGACCCTTCCAGAGCCGAGATATCGAAGGTCAAAGTTTGGACCTGAAGAAAAAAACATAAGGGGTAACACTGTCATTTTTTTTTGGCCGAAATTTTGACCCCCTCCGATCTTCTTGAAACTTTGGATTTTGACAGAGGGCCACGAGACTTCAACCAGCGCGCAAAAATGGAGGCTCTAGACCCTTCCAGAGCCGAGATATCGAAGGTCAAAATTTGGACCTGAAAAAAAACATAAGGGGTAACACTGTCATTTTTTTTTTGGCCGAAATTTTGACCCCCTCCGATCTTCTTGAAACTCTGGACTCTGACAGAGGGCCACGAGACTTCGACCAGCGCGCAAAAATGGAGGCTCTAGACCCTTCCAGAGCCGAGATATCGAAGGTCAAAATTTGGACCTGAAAAAAAAACATAAGGGGTAACACTGTCGTTTTTTTTTTTTTGGCCGAAATTTTGACCCCCTCCGAACTTCTTGAAACTCTGGACTCTGACAGAGGGCCACGAGACTTCGACCAGCGCGCAAAAATGGAGGCTCTAGACCCTTCCAGAGCCGAGATATCGAAGGTCAAAATTTGGACCTGAAAAAAAAACATAAGGGGTAACACTGTCATTTTTTTTTTTGGCCGAAATTTTGACCCCCTCCGATCTTCTTGAAACTCTGGATTCTGACAGAGGGCCACGAGACTTCGACCAGCGCGCAAAAATGGAGGCTCTAGACCCTTCCAGAGCCGAGATATCGAAGGTCAAAATTTGGACCTGAAAAAAAAAATAAGGGGTAACACTGTCATTTTTTTTTTTGGCCGAAATTTTGACCCCCTCCGATCTTCTTGAAACTCTGGATTCTGACAGAGGGCCAGGAGACTTCGACCAGCGCGCAAAAATGGAGGCTCTAGACCCTTCCAGAGCCGAGATATCGAAGGTCAAAATTTGGACCTGAAAAAAAAAACATAAGGGGTAACACTGTAATTTTTTTTTTTTGGCCGAAATTTTGACCCCCTCCGATCTTCTTGAAACTTTGGATTTTGACAGAGGGCCACGAGACTTCAACCAGCGCGCAAAAATGGAGGCTCTAGACCCTTCCAGAGCCGAGATATCGAAGGTCAAAGTTTGGACCTGAAAAAAAAAAAGGGGTAACACTGTCATTTTTTTTTTTGGCAGAAATTTTGACCCCCTCCGATCTTCTTGAAACTCTGGATTCTGACAGAGGGCCACGAGACTTCGACCAGCGCGCAAAAATGGAGGCTCTAGACCCTTCCAGAGCCGAGATATCGAAGGTCAAAATTTGGACCTGAAAAAAAAACATAAGGAGTAACACTGTCATTTTTTTTTTTTGGACGAAATTTTGACCCCCTCCGATCTTCTTGAAACTCTGGACTCTGACAGAGGGCCACAACACTTCGACCAGCGCACAAAAATGGAGGCTCTAGACCCTTCCAGAGCCGAGATATCGAAGGTCAAAATTTGGACCTGAAAAAAAAACATAAGGGGTAACACTGTAATTTTTTTTGGGGCCGAAATTTTGACCCCCTCCGATCTTCTTGAAACTTTGGATTTTGACAGAGGGCCACGAGACTTCAACCAGCGCGCAAAAATGGAGGCTCTAGACCCTTCCAGAGCCGAGATACCGAAGGTCAAAATTTGGACCTGAAAAAAAAACATAAGGGGTAACACTGTCATTTTTTTTTTGGCCGAAATTTTGACCCCTTCCGATCTGCTTGAAACTCTGGACTCTGACAGAGGGCCACGAGACTTCGACCAGTGCGCAAAAATGGAGGCTCTAGACCCTTCCAGAGCCGAGATATCGAAGGTCAAAATTTGGACCTGAAAAAAAAACATAAGGGGTAACACTGTCATTTTTATTTGGCCGAAATTTTGACCCCCTCCGATCTTCTTGAAACTCTGGATTCTGACAGAGGGCCACGAGACTTCGACCAGCGCGCAAAAATGGAGGCTCTAGACCCTTCCAGAGCCGAGATATCGAAGGTCAAAATTTGGACCTGAAAAAAAACATAAGGGGTAACACTGTCATTTTTTTTTGGGCCGAAATTTTGACCCCCTCCGATCTTCTTGAAACTCTGGACTCTGACAGAGGGCCACGAGACTTCGACCAGCGCGCAAAAATGGAGGCTCTAGACCCTTCCAGAGCCGAGATATCGAAGGTCAAAATTTGGACCTGAAAAAAAAAACATAAGGGGTAACACTGTCATTTTTTTTTTGGCCGAAATTTTTACCCCCTCCGATCTTCTTGAAACTCTGGATTCTGACAGAGGGCCACGAGACTTCGACCAGCGCGCAAAAATGGAGGCTCTAGACCCTTCCAGATCCGAGATATCGAAGGTCAAAATTTGGACCTGAAAAAAAAACATAAGGGGTAACACTGTCATTTTTTTTTGGCCGAAATTTTGACCCCCTCCGATCTTCTTGAAACTCTGGACTCTGACAGAGGGCCACGAGACTTCGACCAGCGCGCAAAAATGGAGGCTCTAGACCCTTCCAGAGCCGAGATATCGAAAGTCAAAATTTGGACCTGAAAAAAAAACATAAGGGGTAACACTATCATTTTTTTTTTGGCCGAAATTTTGACCCCCTCCGATCTTCTTGAAACTCTGGACTCTGACAGAGGGCCACGAGACTTCGACCAGTGCGCAAAAATGGAGGCTCTAGACCCTTCCAGAGCTGAGATATCGAAGGTCAAAATTTGGACCTGAAAAAAAAACATAAGGGGTAACACTGTCATTTTTTTTTGGCCGAAATTTTGTCCCCCTCCGATCTTCTTGAAACTCTGGATTCTGACAGAGGGCCACGAGACTTCGACCAACGCGCAAAAATTGAGGCTCTAGACCCTTCCAGAGCCGAGATATCAAAGGTCAAAATTTGGACCTGAAAAAAAAACATAAGGGGTAACACTGTCATTTTTTTTTTGGCCGAAATGTTGACCCCCTCCGATCTTCTTGAAACTCTGGATTCTGACAGAGGGCCACGAGACTTCGACCAGCGCGCAAAAATGGAGGCTCTAGACCCTTCCAGAGCCGAGATATCGAAGGTCAAAATTTGGACCTGAAAAAAAACAAGGGGTAACACTTTAATTTTTTTTTTTTTTTTGGCCGAAATTTTGACCCCCTCCGATCTTCTTGAAACTCTGGACTCTGACAGAGGGCCACGAGACTTCGACCAGCGCGCAAAAATGGAGGCTCTAGACCCTTCCAGAGCCGAGATATCGAGAGTCAAAATTTCAACCCGAAAAAAAAACATAAGGGGTAACAATGTCGTTTTTTTTTTTTTTTTGGCCGAAATTTTGACCCCCTCCGATCTTCTTGAAACCCTGGATTCTGACAGAGGGCCACAAGACTTCGACCAGCGCGCTAAATGGAGGCTCTAGACCCTTCCAGAGCCGAGATATCGAAAGTCAAAATTTCAACCCGAAAAAAAACATAAGGGGTAACACTGTCGGTTTTTTTTGGCCGAAATTTTGACCCCCTCCGATCTTCTTGAAACTCTGGATTCTGACAGAGGGCCACGAGACTTCGACCAGCGCACAAAAATGGAGGCTTTAGACCCTTCCAGAGCCGAGATATCGAAAGTCAAAATTTCAACCCAAAAAAAAAACATAAGGGGTAACACTGTCGTTTTCTTTTTTTTTGGCCGAAATTTTGACCCCCTCGGATCTTCTTGAAACTCTGGATTCTGACAGAGGGCCACGAGACTTCGACCAGCACGCAAAAATGGAGTCTCTAGACCCTTCCAGAGCCGAGATATTGAAAGTCAAAATTTCGACCCGAAAAAAAAAAAAACGTAAGGGGTAACACTGTCATTTTTTTTTTTTTTTTTGCCGAAATTTTGACCCCCTCTGATCTTCTTGAAACTCTGGATTATGACAGGGGGCCACAAGACTTCAACCAGCGCGCAAAAATGGAGGCTCTAGACCCTTCCAGAGCCGAGATATCGAAAGTCAAAATTTCAACCTGAAAAAAAAACATAAGGGGTAACACTGTCGTTTTGTGTTTTTTTGCCGAAATTTTGACCCCCTCCAATCTTCTTGAAACTCTGGATTCTGACAGAGGGCCACAAGACTTCGACCAGCGCGCAAAAATGGAGGCTCTAGACCCTTCCAGAGCCGAGATATCGAAAGTCAAAATTTCAACCCGAAAAAAAAACATAAGGGGTAACACTGTCGTTTTTTTTTTTGGCCGAAATTTTGACCCCCTCCGATCTTCTTGAAACTCTGGATTCTGACAGAGGGCCACGAGACTTCGACCAGCGCGCAAAAATGGAGGCTCTAGACCCTTCCAGAGCCGAGATATCGAAGGTCAAAATTTGGACCTGAAAAAAACATAAGGGGTAACACTGTCATTTTTTTTTTTTTTGGCCGAAATTTTGACCCCCTCCGATCTTCTTGAAACTCTGGACTCTGACAGAGGGCCACGAGACTTCGACCAGCGCGCAAAAATGGAGGCTCTAGACCCTTCCAGAGCCGAGATATCGAAGGTCAAAATTTGGACCTGAAAAAAAAACATAAGGGGTAACACTGTCATTTTTTTGGCCGAAATTTTGACCCCCTCCGATCTTCTTGAAACTCTGGATTCTGACAGAGGGCCAGGAGACTTCGACCAGCGCACAAAAATGGAGGCTCTAGACCCTTCCAGAGCCGAGATATCGAAGGTCAAAATTTGGACCTAAAAAAAAAACATAAGGGGTAACACTGTCATTTTTTTTTTGGCCGAAATTTTGACCCCCTCCGATCTTCTTGAAACTCTGGATTCTGACAGAGGGCCACGAGACTTCAACCAGCGCGCAAAAATGGAGGCTCTAGACCCTTCCAGAGCCGAGATATCGAAGGTCAAAATTTGGACCTGAAAAAAAAACATAAGGGGTAACACTCAAATTTTTATTTGGCCGAAATTTTGACCCCCTCCGATCTTCTTGAAACTCTGGATTCTGACAGAGGGCCACGAGACTTCGACCAGCGCGCAAAAATGGAGGCTCTAGACCCTTCCAGAGCCGAGATATCGAAGGTCAAAATTTGGACCTGAAAAAAAAACATAAGGGGTAACACTGTCATTTTTTTTTGGCCGAAATTTTGACCCCCTCCGATCTTCTTGAAACTCTGGATTCTTACAGAGGGCCACGAGACTTCGACCAACGCGCAAAAATGGAGGCTCTAGACCCTTCCAGAGCCGAGATATCGAAGGTCAAAATTTGGACCTGAAAAAAAACATAAGGGGTAACAGTCATTTTTTTTTTTGGCCGAAATTTTGACCCCCTCCGATCTTCTTGAAACTCTGGACTCTGACAGAGGGCCACAAGACTTCGACCAGCGCACAAAAATGGAGGCTCTAGACCCTTCCAGAGCCGAGATATCGAAGGTCAAAATTTGGACCTGAAAAAAAACATAGGGGGTAACACTGTCATTTTTTTTTTTTGGCTGAAATTTTGACCCCCTCCGATCTTCTTGAAACCCTGGATTCTGACAGAGGGCCACAAGACTTCGACCAGCGCGCTAAATGGAGGCTCTAGACCCTTCCAGAGCCGAGATATCGAAAGTCAAAATTTCAACCCGAAAAAAAACATAAGGGGTAACACTGTCGTTTTTTTTTTGGCCGAAATTTTGACCCCCTCCGATCTTCTTGAAACTCTGGATTCTGACAGAGGGCCACGAGACTTCGACCAGCGCGCAAAAATGGAGGCTTTAGACCCTTCCAGAGCCGAGATATCGAAAGTCAAAATTTCAACCTGAAAAAAAAACATAAGGGGTAACACTGTCGTTTTGTGTTTTTTTGCCGAAATTTTGACCCCCTCCAATCTTCTTGAAACTCTGGATTCTGACAGAGGGCCACAAGACTTCGACCAGCGCGCAAAAATGGAGGCTCTAGACCTTTCCAGAGCCGAGATATCGAAAGTCAAAATTTCAACCCGAAAAAAAAAACATAAGGGGTAACACTGTCGTTTTTTTTTTTGGCCGAAATTTTGACCCCCTCCGATCTTCTTGAAAATCTGGATTCTGACAGAGGGCCACAAGACTTCGACCAGCGCGCAAAAATGGAGGCTCTAGACCCTTCCAGAGCCGAGATATCGAAAGTCAAAATTTCAACCCGAAAAAAAAACATAAGGGGTAACACTGTCATATTTTTTTTTGGCCGAAATTTTGACCCCCTCCGATCTTCTTGAAACTCTGGATTCTGACAGAGGGCCACGAGACTTCGACCAGCGCGCAAAAATGGAGGCTCTAGACCCTTCCAGAGCCGAGATATCGAAAGTCAAAATTTCAACCCGAAAAAAAAACATAAGGGGTAACACTGTCTTTTTTTTTTTTTGGCCGAAATTTTGACCCCCTCCGATCTTCTGGAAACTTCTGGATTCTTCCAGAGCCGAGATATTGAAAGTCAAAATTTCTACCCGAAAAAAAAAACGTAAGGGTTAACACTGTCGTTTTTTTTTTTTTGGCCGAAATTTTGACCCCCTCCGATCTTCTTGAAACTCTGGATTCTGAAAGAGGGCCACAAGACTTCGACCAGCGCGCAAAAATGGAGGCTCTAGACCCTTCCAGAGCCGAGATATCGAGAGTCAAAATTTCAACCCGAAAAAAAAACATAAGTGGTAACACTGTCGTTTTTTTTTTTTTTTGGCCGAAATTTTGACCCCCTCCGATCTTCTTGAAACTCTGGATTCTGACAGAGGGCCACGAGACTTCGACCAGCGCGCTAAATGGAGGCTCTAAACCCTTCCAGAGCCGAGATATCGAAAGTCAAAATTTCAACCCGAAAAGAAAACATAAGGGGTAACACTGTCATTTTTTTTTTGGCCAAAATTTTGACCCCCTCCGATCTTCTTGAAACTCTGGATTCTGACAGAGGGCCACGGGACTTCGACCAGCGCGCAAAAATGGAGGCTTTAGACCCTTCCAGAGCCGAGATATCGAAAGTCAAAATTTCAACCCGAAAAAAAAAACATAAGGGGTAACACTGTCGTTTTTATTTTTGGCCGAAATTTTGACCCTCCTACGATCTTCTTGAAACTCTGGATTCTGACAGAGGGCCACGAGACTTCGACCAGCGCGCAAAAATGGAGGCTCTAGACCCTTCCAGAGCCGAGATATCGAAAGTCAAAATTTCAACCCGAAAAAAAAAACATAAGGGGTAACACTGTCATTTTGTTTGTTTGGCCGAAATTTTGACCCCCTCCGATCTTCTTGAAACTCTGGATTCTGACAGAGGGCCACGAGACTTCGACCAGCGCGCAAAAATGGAGGCTTTAGACCCTTCCAGAGCCGAGATATCGAAAGTCAAAATTTCAACCCGAAAAAAAAACATAAGGGGTAACACTGTCGTTTTCTTTTTTTTGGCCGAAATTTTGACCCCCTCCGATCTTCTTGAAACTCTGGATTCTGACAGAGGGCCACGAGACTTCGACCAGCACGCAAAAATGGAGTCTCTAGACCCTTCCAGAGCCGAGATATTGAAAGTCAAAATTTCGACCCGAAAAAAAAAACGTAAGGGGTAACACTGTCGTTTTTTTTTTTTTTGCCGAAATTTTGACCCCCTCTGATCTTCTTGAAACTCTGGATTATGACAGGGGGCCACAAGACTTCAACCAGCGCGCAAAAATGGAGGCTCTAGACCCTTCCAGAGCCGAGATATCGAAAGTCAAAATTTCAACCTGAAAAAAAAACATAAGGGGTAACACTGTCGTTTTGTGTTTTTTTGCCGAAATTTTGACCCCCTCCAATCTTCTTGAAACTCTGGATTCTGACAGAGGGCCACAAGACTTCGACCAGCGCGCAAAAATGGAGGCTCTAGACCTTTCCAGAGCCGAGATATCGAAAGTCAAAATTTCAACCCGAAAAAAAAAACATAAGGGGTAACACTGTCGTTTTTTTTTTTGGCCGAAATTTTGACCCCCTCCGATCTTCTTGAAAATCTGGATTCTGACAGAGGGCCACAAGACTTCGACCAGCGCGCAAAAATGGAGGCTCTAGACCCTTCCAGAGCCGAGATATCGAAAGTCAAAATTTCAACCCGAAAAAAAAACATAAGGGGTAACACTGTCATATTTTTTTTTGGCCGAAATTTTGACCCCCTCCGATCTTCTTGAAACTCTGGATTCTGACAGAGGGCCACGAGACTTCGACCAGCGCGCAAAAATGGAGGCTCTAGACCCTTCCAGAGCCGAGATATCGAAAGTCAAAATTTCAACCCGAAAAAAAAACATAAGGGGTAACACTGTCTTTTTTTTTTTTTTGGCCGAAATTTTGACCCCCTCCGATCTTCTGGAAACTTCTGGATTCTTCCAGAGCCGAGATATTGAAAGTCAAAATTTCTACCCGAAAAAAAAAACGTAAGGGTTAACACTGTCGTTTTTTTTTTTTTGGCCGAAATTTTGACCCCCTCCGATCTTCTTGAAACTCTGGATTCTGACAGAGGGCCACGAGACTTCGACCAGCGCGCAAAAATGGAGGCTTTAGACCCTTCCAGAGCCGAGATATCGAAAGTCAAAATTTCAACCCGAAAAAAAAACATAAGGGGTAACACTGTCGTTTTCTTTTTTTTGGCCGAAATTTTGACCCCCTCCGATCTTCTTGAAACTCTGGATTCTGACAGAGGGCCACGAGACTTCGACCAGCACGCAAAAATGGAGTCTCTAGACCCTTCCAGAGCCGAGATATTGAAAGTCAAAATTTCGACCCGAAAAAAAAAACGTAAGGGGTAACACTGTCGTTTTTTTTTTTTTGCCGAAATTTTGACCCCCTCTGATCTTCTTGAAACTCTGGATTATGACAGGGGGCCACAAGACTTCAACCAGCGCGCAAAAATGGAGGCTCTAGACCCTTCCAGAGCCGAGATATCGAAAGTCAAAATTTCAACCTGAAAAAAAAAACATAAGGGGTAACACTGTCGTTTTATTTATTTTTTATTTTTTGGCCGAAATTTTGACCCCCTCCGATCTTCTTGAAACTCTGGATTTTGACAGAGGGCCACGAGTCTTCGACCAGCGCGCAAAAATGGAGGCTCTAGACCCTTCCAGAGCCGAGATATCGAAAGTAAAAATTTCAACTCGAAAAAAAAAACATAAGGGGTA